>JAWDJD010000001.1:502505362-503105362 GCA_035047305.1 Bradypodion pumilum | reverse complement strand
GACATCCAGAGAGTGGGTTTTCAAAAACTATTTGCTTCAAGCCCCAGTAGGTTGTTGTTCAAGTCAAGGTTGATCAGCTGATGCAACTTGCTTTGAAGTATAAACTGGAAAAGCCTAAGGATAGCTACTGAAACTCGTCTCTGGTAGCAGGATATAGATAATTAATGAAGCAAACATCCTCCTTTCCTTTCCATTTGCTATCTGATCAAAGCCATTTTTCTCCCATCAGAGGAAAAGTCTTAAAATGCTGTGAACATCTGAAAAGAATCTTGAAAAAAGGCTGTCAAGAGTGGCAGGAAAGAAAATCCCAAAGCACCACTTACCTCTTTAAGAACATTTGAGCAGTGCCTTCCATTTAAAAATCCCAAAGTGGATTCCAAAATAACATTGGACTAAAACGGTACTTTTCCAGTAAGCATCTCAGAGAAATAGCAAAAATAACTACGTGTCGTCTGTCCCAGCTCCTGCCAACCTAGCAGTTCAAAAGCAAGAAATTGCAAGTAGATAAATAGGTACCACATGTGCTCCAGTGTCTAGTCATGCCTGCCATATGGCCATGGAAACGGCTGTACATGCAGACAGCGCTGGCTCTTCGTCTGTAAACAGAGATGACCACCATCCCATAGAGTTGGATACGACTGACTTTCAAGCAAGGGAGACCTTATTTCATTTACATTCCATATTTCTCCCAGTGCAGGATCCCAAGATCACTTACCAAGTGATATGTAAAAACAACACCAATTGTTCTTTCTAGTGTTAATTTGAAGTTCAGCTGTATATTTACACACACAATTTCCATACCAAAGCTGCAGAAAATATACAATCAATGATTTAACATTTAAAACAGTCCCATGATTTATGATGCCTAGGCTGCTCATGAACTTTCATTTCCACATTAGGGGCTGTGATGGATCACTGGTTAAGAAGCTTACCTTGTTAGCTGGAAGGCTGGCAAGTCAGCAGTTCGAGACCTGGGTACTGCATGACGGATTGAGTGCCCGTCTCTCTCCCAGCTCTTAGGGACATGAAAGGAGCCTGATTTGGGCGTTCCCTGAGCGGAGTTTCTTCTGCAAAAATCCTTTCAACCCAGAATAATTTCTGACATGAAATTATTATTACCGTATTTCCACATTGGGTTGCTTTCCTTGACAACAAATGATTTCAACACAAGGGGGGGCTCGGTCACCATCTACTTCGCTTTAAGCTTCCTTTTTGCTTAAAGAATACAAAAGGTGTAGTTCTTAACGAAGTAGTCATTTCGGAAGCAGTGGCTTGAGAGGCTAAGACACTGACTGGGAGGCGGATGGTCAGCAGTTTGATTCCCGAGTACTGCAGGACGGAATGAGTTCCTGTCTTTGTCCCAGCTCCTGCCAACCTAGCAGTTTGAAAGCAAGAAATTGCAAGTAGATAAATAGGAACCACTTCGGTGGGAAGATAACAGCATTCCGTGCGCTCTGGTGTCTAGTCATGCCTGCCACATGACCACAGAAATGGAAGCAGAAGCAGACAGCACTGGCTCTTCGGCTTTGAAACAGATGAGTACTGAACCCTAGAGTCGGATACGACTGGCTTTTGAGCAAGGGAAACCTTTACCTTTTGTCATTTGGATCTGTGCAAGTGTATCAGACAAACACAAAACAGAAAAGGTAAATGTTTCCCTTGCTCGAAAGCCACTTGTATCTGACTCCAGAGTTCAGTGCTCATTTTTGTTTCAAAGTGCCAGTGCTGTCTGCTTTAAACACTGCTATAATTTTCATTTCATTTTTTAATTTTGATGATGCCCATTTGGGCAGTGCCGTATTTAGGATCTGTGGGCCCCTAGGCTGACCCTGTGGTGCAGGCCCTACCAGAGAAAGTATTTTTAAAAAACTAACCTACAAAACCCGCATTTTCAGCAATTATCCAATTAAAAACTGAAAAATAAACGTCATTGTGCTCCGTGTTTTCTGATTTTAAAAATTGACATAGAATCACGTGGTGCGGGGGCCCCTTTGTGGTGTGGGCCCATAGGCTGCAGCCTAGGGAGCCTATGCTTAAATCCAGCCCTGCATTTGGGTAGTGTTCCCACTCTGAGTGGATTGCATGGCTAAAATCCATACATTGCATTAATAACAAAGCCTCACCAGGTGGCAACCTGTTAAAACATAGCAAAGGGATTTCAATAGATTTGCCCACCCCGACTCCACAAAAAGCAGTTCCAGGAAATTAAACAAATTTAACCAAATGTTAAGAAAATAAATTAAACTGAACTTGATTTGTTGTGTATTCTGTCATGTTATTTGATATCTGCTTATACACCGCCCAGAATGAGATACCATCCAAATGGTGTTATAGAAATGTAATAAACAAATAAATAAATAAAATGATTGCAAAGAGCAGATCTTTAAAGGTCTCCTTGAATGGGTCTGTTTCCAGGTGTTTTATAAATATATGTAAAGATAGGGCATGAAGCAGCTCCATCGGCAACATGTTCCACCATGTAGGTGCCACCATGGAGAAGGCTCATTTCCTGGTTGAGACATTCTTTGCCATTCTTTGTATAGGGCTTTACATGTCAACGTTGTGCCTGATACAAAAAGGAATGGGTAACCAGTGCAATTGGGCCAGAGCCAGGGTGATGTGACTGAATTTCCTCACCCCAGAAATCAATCTGGCTGCTATGTTCTGGACTCACTATAATCTTCATGTCAAATTCAAGGGCAGCCCCTGGTAGAGAACATTACAATAGTCAATCCTTGAGACTATCAAATCATGGGCCAAGGTTGTCAAGGATCACCTGTCAAAGTGGGGATGCAGCTGGGAGGTCTGGTGAAGATATAAAAATGTGGTTTTAGATACAGACACAATTAGATAGTCTAATTTAAGCACAGGGTCTAACATGACCCCCTAAGCTGCTACTTGGTCCCTCAGAGAAAGGACTACTCTATCCAAAGTTGTGACCAAAGCCCCTAGCTGGGCAGGGGTTTCCCCCAGCAACAGGATACCAGAGTGAAACTATATGACTGGTATATTTTTAGAGAGACCCATGGGCAGGTGTGGTTACAGATAAGAAACAAAGTGAAAGTGGTTCATTAGCATGGGTTTGACCGGGGGTGCCCAACCTACGGCCCGGGGGCCGGATGCAGCCCCCGACGCCAATTCAGCCGGCATGTGAAGCCTGTACGGGCGCGTTTTTCCAGAAGCGGCGGCTTTGTGCACTTGATGAATTGGCGTTGAGTGCTGCATCCGGCCCCCAGGCCTTAGTGACTGGCTCCCTGAACCACGTGATCGGCATGAGGCCTGAAATCTTTGAGCACCCCTGGGTTAGACTATCAAGATGTAAGTAACTTCAATTAGTAGGTTGTGGTACTGTGGTGGCTCAGTGGTTAAGAAGCTTGCCTTGTTAGCTGGAAGGCTGGCAAGTCGGCAGTTTGAGACCCAGGAACTGCATGACGGAATGAGCTCCCATCTCTGTCCCAGCTCCTGCCAACCTAGCAGTTCAAAAGCAAGAAATTGCAAGTTGATAAATAGGGACCACTTCGGTGGGAAAAGATCTTAGGGACATGAAAGAAGCCTCATTCGGATGTCCCCTGAGTGGAGTTTCTCCAGCAAAAATCCTTTCAACCCAGAATAATTTCTGACATGAAATTATTATAGCAGGTTGTAACTGGATTCTAAAGCTGATTTTCTATTGAAATGGTTGTTTTCTTCAGGCTCAAACTCTGCAATCTCTAAGTAGGATTTTATTGTGTCAATTTTAAAAAAAATTATATGTAAAGTTTTACCTATCATACCTATTGATTACCTATAAAAGCTTACATCAAAAACATCGATGTAGCACAAAGAGCAACCGAGCGAAGGATGCTACATGTACAATTGGTTGATCGAATATCAAATGAAGAACTGCGTATAAGATCAGATGCAAAACAAATGTCAACATTGATTGAGTTTGCAAGGCATTGGTGGGCTGGGCATGTGTGCCACTTCAAAGATGGCAGGGGGAAGAAAGTTATCACAGAATGGATACCACTTGACATAAAGCGACCACTAGGAAGGCCAGCAACCAGATGGGAAGACCAGTTCAGGGCAAAGATCCTGAGGCCCTGGACAAGACTGGCATGGGATTGGGAAAAGTGGGAGATGATGCTTTGACCTGCCACGTCAACCTGACACGTGAAACACAGATCAACCAAGTAAACTAAGTATCCAATCTCAAGATGTACCAATTTTATTGTGCCAATTTAAATATTTTTATATGCAAAGTTTTACCTAAAGGTAAAAGTTTCCCTTGCTCGAAAGCCAGTCGTATCCGACTCTAGGGTTCAGTGCTCATCTCTGTTCAAAGCCAAAGAGCCAGCGTTGTCTGCTTCTGCAGACGTTTCCATGGTCATGTGGCACACGAAACCTATTGTTTATTTAATCTCAACATTTACCAATTTTATTGTGCCAATTTTAATCCCTGTGTGCATGTTATGTTCTTATATTTAGTGTTTGACTTCTTGTACTTTGCCATGGTCAATTAACTGGCACAATAAACGTATTGAAAAGTAGGGACAGGAAAGACTACTGTTCAGAAGCCATATAAAGGACACCAAGGTAAATACTGTAACTAATAGTTTGATTCAAGGGAGTGAGAAACCCACCAACCCATCCACTGAAGACAGTATTCATAACAAACATGTACGGTATTCATAATGAAGAGGAGGATGAGGATGATTTTGCAGTTACCAACATCTGGAGACAAAAATTCCAAAGCTGAGTCTGATCTACTTCAAGCACATTGTGAGAAGGCAAGACTCTCTGTATTAGACAATAATGCTGAGAAAGGTGGAAATCAGCAGGAAAAGGAGATCAAACATGAGAAAAGTTGGCTCCATGAGGGAAGCTACAGACTTCAGTTTACAAGAGCTGAGCAGGGCTGTTGAGGACAGGACATTTTGGAGATCTTCCATTCATTGGGTTGCTGCAGGTTGGAGCTGACTGTATGGTATGTAACAACAACAACAAGATCCAAACAAGCTTGGATTTTCTCTAGAAGCAAATATTACTGTGGTTTGGAAACATGAAAAGATGGATTTCTCTTCAAAGGGAAATAATACTGGGAAACTTAAACTAAAAAGGGAGACCTAATCTGAGATGGATTGACTCAGTCAAGAAAGCCACAGTCTTGAGTGCACAAACCTGAGAAAGGCTGTCAATTACATAAACTGTTGTTGTTGTCCAGTCGCACAGTTGAGTCTGACCCTTTGTGACCCCATGGACCACTGGACACCAGGCTCCTCTGACATCTGACATCCTCCGTAACCCACCCAGATCTACACTCGCTGTGTCAATGACGGACATTTGGAGATCAATAATTCACAGGATAGCCATTAGTTGGAAGGGACTTTGCAATTGATAAAAACAACAGGCGAGCAAATTTTATCCAAGTGCCCTAAGAAATTCAGGCAAAGACAAAAATACTGTCTGATATGGCATCAGGAGAAGGTCCTTTTCTATTTGGGCCATAGTTCAGGGGTTTTCAAACTATGGGCCATGGGCCGGATGCAGCCCGTGGCACAATTTCATGTGCCTCCCCCCTGCTTCCACCACACCCAGAAGTGTCATGTGTGGTTCCTATTTAATATACAGACCATTCCCATTGTGCAGGCAGGGCTAAATGGCTGTCCGGACCCAGAAACTGTCTGAGGGAGCGTGATCCAGCCCTCAGCTTGAAAAGGTTGAGAACCCCTACCATAGTTCCTTGCTTGCTGTAACTATTACGAAGTCAATACTATTTGCCTTTCTTCTTTACTTTCTCTTTTACCTCTTCAGGTGTCCAGGGAGTTATTTGCCTTTAAAGAAGGAAAGAGAAAAGATGGAAAAGAAGAAGAATGAATGAACTAGAGAATGAAATGCTCTGTCTCTTGTTTTCTGCTGGAGACTCTGCTTGTTTGCTAGCTCCACTGACTTCAGTTTCTGTGGCCTTACAATGCCCGCTGCAGCCAGCAGCTTTCGCTGGTTGAGTACTTACTTCTTTTGGAAGCAAAAGGGGACTTTTTCAAAATAAAGATTTATAAAAATAAAACCAGACAAAAGTAATGGACTTTTTAAAAAAAGGAAACAAAGGAAAGGGGCGGGGGAGATAGGAAACCACATCATGGCTCAAACTGATTGTTTGCAGAAGGTAGTTCTTTTAAATAAAGTAAATTTTCTCCTTTTAATTTATAGATTAAAGAACAACAGCAAACTCTCTTGGGCATCTGGAAATATTTTACAGAGTGCTTTATAATTACTACTTTTCCACTGTCTGATCAAAGGCTTTGATAAACATGGATGGATAAATATAGTACCATATTGATTTCTATACTTATCTGTTACTAGCATATTTGTGCCCTGCTAGCCGGCATTTTTAATGTGTGTGTTGGTGGTTAGGGGTGGTTTTGGGTGTGCACAATCCCCCCCCATAAAATACCACTCCAACCACCAACACACACATTAAAAATTCCGGCAAGGCAGGAGTGTCGTGTGTGTGTGTGTGTGTGTGTGTGTGTGTGTGTGTGTGTGTGTGTGTGTGTGTGTGTGAGTGAGTGAGTGAGTGAGTGAGTGAGTGAGAGAGAGAGAGAGAGAGAGAGAGAGAGAGAGAGAGAGAGAGAGAGAGAGCAGTGTCTATGTGTGTGTGTGAGAGAGAAAGAGAGTGACAGATAGAGTAGACCACCAGAGGGGGTTAGTGAGTTAGATAGAGAGACAGTCAGACAGAGGAGACAGGCGAAGAGGGGCGGAGGCTACTTGCTGAGGCTGCATGCAGGTACATTGGGAGGGAAGGGTTGTTGTTGTTGGTGGTGGTGTGTGTGTGTGTGTGTGTGTGTTGGTGAGTGTAAAAAATTACAATGAGACAATATTCTTTAGTCCAAATTCTTTATATTAGTTCGAATAAAGTATTAACAAACTCAAGGAATTCTCACGAACTTAAGGAATATTCAAAGTCTTTACCGGTTAGTCATTTGGCTTTTCAGAACAAAAGTTCTTTCATCAGGAAATCTACAAGGTGAGTTAACAGAAAATTGTAAAACTTAGAAAATTACCCAGCATATTTACATACATTATTACTTATACTAGCATACCATTGCAAGTGCTGATCTACATATTTACTTTTGAAATCCCATTCATATGTGAAATTCAAACTATCGGCTGACATCCTGTTGTGTTCTGTAAAGCTGTGCCTTTAACAATGTACCTTTGCCATGTGTTATCAATGTAACATTTCTGTGTGCAACATTATAACCATCAGCTGTATCAATGTAAACCTAATAAGGGGACGCGAGCTAGTGGCCACCAGAGGGCAGTAGCGAGCGTCCAGCTCTCATGGATCATATTCACCTGGTTCAGCAGCGCGGGAAGATTCCCCGCCACCTCTTCACCTGGTCAAGAAGGGCGTGACCTCCTACGATGTCACGCAGGCAGCAACCAATAGTCTGTCGACGAGCCACATTCAAATGTATAGCCAGCTGTATATATTGAGCTACTCATCCGCCATTACCACATGTTCCTCCGGATCATCATGCAATAAACCTGTGTTAAGCCAACCCTTCGGCTGCTTCATTGTCTTTGGTCCCTTACACTAAATTGGCGACGAAGGTGGGATATGGCAGCCCACGGGACCAAGACATGCGCCGGTTTCAAAATCAGGAAACCGGGCGACTGGGAGATCTTCGAGATGGACTTCCAGGCCGCACTGATCGAGTCCGAAGTTACGGAAGAGGCGAAGAAAAGAGCCATCTTCACCAGAATGCTCGGACAAGAGACAAAAAGGACCTTGGTGGACCTGATTGCACCGAGGAGGGTGAGCGAATTCAAGGCCAAGGAACTCATGCAGATGCTGCGTAAGCACGTCCGGCCCGCCACGGCGATGTTTCCCGCTCGGAGTGCGTTTTGGAGGCGAGTCCAAGCGCCCGGGGAGACGGTCGCCGCGTTCGTGGCGGCCCTGCGGCTGGCGGCCGGCCCGTGCAAATGGGAGAACGCCGAAATCACCCTCCGAGACTGTGTGCTGTGCGGCCTGAACGACGCCGAGACCCAGCGCACATTAATGAACCAAGAGCCGCCTCCCACGTTGCAGGAGGTCGTCAGAGCGGCCTAGGCCGCAGAAGCTACGAAGGCCGGGGTCCAAGAACTTCAGGACTGGCGGCCAAAGTCGAGCAAGGCAGAGGCTCCGGTACAGGCGGCCCGGCAAACTTCGAGGTCGTCCACAGAGAGCAGCGACGACGAGGACGTCCAGAGGGTCCGGAAGGAGAGCTGGCGATGCGACGGCTGTGGAGCGGCCCACGACCGTGTGAAATGCCCTTTCCGGAAGGCCGAGTGCCACAACTGCGGCCGCCGCGGGCACATCGCCAAGGTGTGCAGGAAGAAGCGCGAGACCCGGAGGAGCTCCGCAGACCGTTCCGCGGGACGAGACCGCCCAACGGCGCCCAGGCCACGCGAAAGCAGGACGGCGTGGGCCGCATCTCCGACGGCAGGGAGGACGACGCCCCAGTGTTCAGCGTGTCTACAGGACACCCCCGCTACTTTGTTGAGGTACTAGTCCAAGGGGTTCCCATTAGGATGGAAATTGACTCGGGGTCCTCATATTCAATCATTTCCCAGAGGGAGTTTTTGGGAATTGCCCCCCACAAGCGGCCCAAGCTCAAAGCATTGAGGTCCACACTACGGGACGTGCAAGGGAATAGTATTCCAGTGTTGGGGGTTGGAGAATTTCAGGTCAAATTCAAGGAGCACGCCGCGTCCCTTCCCCTAGTCGTGCTCAAGGGAGGAGATTGCAGCCTCCTCGGAACTCAATGGTTCCAGCCCCTGGGGTTGTTTATTGGGGGGGTGCACGCCGTTGGGATGCACGCCGTTGGAACTGATCCAATTCAGGAGGTGTGCAAGGCGCACCCCGAAGTCTTCAAAAAAGGACTGGGGAAATTCAAGGGGCCCCCAGTGACTTTCGACCTGGACCCGGAGGTCCGCCCTATTCGCCTAAAACCACGCCGGGTGCCGTTCGCACTCAAGGACAAGATAGAGGCGGAACTGGACTAATTGGTGGGTCAGGGGATCCTTGTGCCTGTAGATTCTGCGGAGTGGGAAACTCCAATTGTAACCGCACTAAAAGCCAATGGGGAGGTCCGCATATGCGCCGACTACAAGTGCACCATCAACAAGGCGATCCGCCCGAATGCATATCCGGTGCCGGTAGTCAGCCATCTGCTGGCCAGGTTACACGGGGGAAAGTGTTTCGCTAAGCTCGACTTAGCACAGGCCTACCAACAGCTTACGGTGTCCCCTGCCGCAGCTGCTGCACAGACCATAGTCACCCATAAAGGGGCGTTCCAGGTGACGCACCTCCAATTCGGCGTGAATTCGGCGCCAGGAATTTTCCAGTCACTCATGGAACGCCTCCTGAAGGGACTGGAGGGGGTGTTGCCTTATTTTGATGACGTGTTAATAACAGGGGGGAGTCGGGCTGAATTGGCCAAGAGGTTGGGGAAGGTCCTGACAATATTCGAAAAGGCGGGGCTGAGGTTGCGAAAGGACAAATGCGTCTTCTTTGCAACCGAGGTTGAGTTCCTAGGGTTTTGTGTGACTCCTGAGGGAATAAAACCATCCAAGTCCAAGGTGGCAGCCATCAAGAAAGCCCCCCGCCCCACCTCCAAGCCCGAGTTGCAGTCGTTCCTAGGGCTGCTCAACTTTTACCACTCCTTCCTCCCCCGGAAGGCAGCGATGGCTGAACCGCTACACAAACTGCTAAAGAAAGAGCAGGCATGGAAGTGGGGCGGTGACCAAGAAAGGGCATTTAGTGAGCTAAAAAGCCTCCTGGCGTCCGACGCCATACTGACCCATTTCGACCCCAAACGCCCAGTAGTTCTGACCTGTGATGCGTCTCCAGTGGGGGTGGGGGCGGTGCTGTGCCACGTGCTGGAAAACGGAAGGGAGGCCCCGATAGCATTTTACTCCAGGTCCCTGTCCCAAGCAGAGAGAAACTACGCACAGACGGACAGGGAGGCACTAGCGATAGTCGCGGGGACGAAAAAATTTCACGATTTTCTGTATGGCCGCCCCTTCACCATTGTGACGGACCACAAGCCCCTGCTGGGCATCTTTACCGCAGATAAGCCCACCCCTCAGATCCTGTCCCCGAGGATGCTCAGGTGGGCCATTTTTCTCAACGCGTATCAGCACGCGTTGGTCTACCGGCCCGGGAAAGAGATCAGCCATGCGGACACTCTATCTAGGTCTCCCCTTCCCCTAACGCCCAGCCAGGTGAGCAAGGGGGAGCGGGACCATCAGGTTCTCATGATAGAGGTGCTGGATTCACCCCCCGTGGTGCCCGCCGACATTGCCAAAGCGACAGAGAAGGACAAAACGTTAGCGGCAGTAAGCTCCTGGCTGCAGAAAGGGTGGCCCGCGTCCTCCCCAGCGGAGGAGTTCGCTCCATTTTTCAGAAAAAAGCTAGAACTGTCCCTAGAGAGGGGGTGTCTCTTGTGGGGGCAGCGGGTGGTGATTCCCACTTCCCTTCGGCCGCGGGTGCTCAAACTACTTCACGTCAGCCACCCCGGCATCGTGCGATCCAAGGCGCTGGCCCGGAGTTACTTCTGGTGGCCCCAGCTAGACGCCGACATCGAGCACATGGTTGGCACTTGTGAAAGTTGCCAATGCTCCAGACCAGAGGAGGCCCGCCTTCCCCACAGGGAATGGGACGCGGCTAAGGGGCCGTGGTCCCGGGTGCACGTTGATTTCGCGGGCCCGTTCAGAGGCACCCTGTTCCTCCTTGTAGTGGACGCTTTCTCCAAATGGTTGGAGGTTATCCCAGTCACGAGCACCTCCTCGGCCCAGACCATTAGGCATTTGCGGAGGCTATTCTCCACGTTCGGCATACCCGACACGTTAATTAGCGACAACGCTAGTTGTTTCACGTCCTCCGAGTTTAGGGCATTCATGGAGATCAACGCCGTTCGGCACATCACCTCCGCCCCTTTTCACCCGGCCACCAATGGCCAAGTAGAGCGCCTCGTCCGCACCACGAAGGATGCGTTGCGGCGCATGGGCCCCGGGGATCTGAACCTGCAAGTGTGCCAGTTTCTGCTAGGGTACAGGGTGACCCCTTTGGCGTCAGGATACTCCCCCGCAGAACTCTTAATGCGCAGGAAGCTGACCACCATCCTTACGAGGCTAGACCCCACGAGGGTAGAGGACAAAGGAAGGAACATCGGGCTAGAGGCTACAAAGAGTTTCAGTGTGGGCGCCCCCGTGCATTGCAGGAATTACGCCAGCACGGGCCCAGCCTGGGTACCGGGCGTAGTTGTGGAGCAAACCGGCCCCATATCGTACCGCGTGGAAACCAGCACAGGGCTCCTGTGGAGGCGGCACGCGGACCACCTCCGACGCAGGGTCTCCGACGAGCAGGGCACAGATCAAGCAGGGAATCAGTCAACGTTAGGGTTCTCCCCCACCCGTTCAGCCCAAGGGGGAGGGAAAGGGGACCGCGGGCCCCTACCAAGGGGGGAGGAGGATGTTCTCGTAGATATCCTAGGGGATCTTTCCGAGGAGGAGGAACCCGACCCCATACATATCTCGCGGAAAGTCCCCACAAATGCGGGTACCCCTACCAAGTTAGATTTTGATTTCCAGAACCGGGGGGGTTTTTCGGAGTGGTCCCCCACCCGTCCAAGCGAGAAGAGGGGTTTTTCGTTAGCCCCGACGGCCCCCGGTCTGCCCACAATGGAGTTTTTCCCTTCCCCTAAGGCCGCCAGACAGCGGCAAGCCACTAACAAGTCTCCCTCTCCCATTTCAGGACAAGGGACCAGGGAACAAAGAAGCAATAACGCCCCGGGGGGGGCAGCCCTCTTCACGGCCCAAACGCACATGCAACAAGCCATCTTGGCTGAGAGACTTCGTCTCATCCTAGGGGGGAGGGATGTTGTGTTCTGTAAAGCTGTGCCTTTAACAATGTACCTTTGCCATGTGTTATCAATGTAACCTTTCTGTGTGCAACATTATAACCATCAGCTGTATCAATGTAAACCTAATAAGGGGACGCGAGCTAGTGGCCACCAGAGGGCAGTAGCGAGTGTCCAGCTCTCATGGATCATATTCACCTGGTTCAGCAGCGCGGGAAGATTCCCTGCCACCTCTTCACCTGGTCAAGAAGGGCGTGACCTCCTACGACGCCACGCAGGCAGCAACCAATAGTCTGTCGACGAGCCACATTCAAATGTATAGCCAGCTGTATATATTGAGCTACTCATCCGCCATTACCACATGTTCCTCCGGATTATCATGCAATAAACCTGTGTTAAGCCAACCCTTCGGCTGCTTCATTGTCTTTGGTCCCTTACACTAAACATCCCAAAGTGGTAAAAGTATTTTCGAAAAAGAGTGTTGCTTACTTCATGAAAGCATGTGCATGTCTTGTCCATGTGTATTTATTTATACTAATTAATAAAGCAATTTCTTATTGTATCCGTCGCCTCAATACTATTGTGTGATCTGTGCATAAGGACATTAAAGCTCCTGCCTTGAATGGTTACTTATATGTAAAGTAATTCTGCACAGATGTAAGGTATTATGACTCCAAAAAGGATCCCTTTCTAACAGTCAAGGACTTACCTCTAGTCTAGTGTAGCTAGAGGAACATTTTACTTGTACTAGCTGGTCATAGATAAGATGATAGGTCCAGTTCCTGATTAAGACCATGAGGCGTAATTGTATTTAAAAGATTTATTTATTTGTTTATTTGGATTTATATGCTGCCCTCTCGCCCAGGGCGACTCAGTGTGGCGCACCCACATATAGGTATTATAAAGGTTTCCCTTGCTCAAAAGCCAGCCGTATCCGATTCTAGCGTTCAGTGCTCATCTCTGTTTCAAAGCCAAAGAGCCAGCGCTGTCTGCTTCTGCAGATGTTTCCGTGGTCATGTGGCAGGCATGACTAGACATCAGTGTGCACGTAACGCTGTTACCTTCCCACCAAAGTGGTCCCTATTTATCTACTTGCAATTTCTTGCTTTCAAACTGCTAGGTTGGCAGGAGCTGGGACAAAGATGAGAGCTCATTCCATCCTGCAGTACTTGGGGATCGAAATGCTGTACTTCTGCCTCCCAGTCAGCATCTTAGCCATGTATATAGTATGCCTCGCGTTGTAATAGTGTCTTTTGAATGTGTCAGAACAATGGGAACTGTAGTCCTGACTGGTATTGTGCCGGAGTGCATTGTCCCTTTAAGGGCAACTCCCTGCTGAGTTACAGGTGCTTCCATTAGCCATCAGGCTCTGCAACTTTCAGCTATTTAGCCAGCCCTGCAAGCCAGCATCTTGTGTGACGAAGAAAGGGAGAAGGCTTGTGTATCCTGACTCTGTTGCTGTGGACATGCTGTTCCATTGGACTCTGATGCTGCTGGCACTATCTCCGTTGACCTCCATCCCTGGTGTTTGGACACACCACTGAAGACGCCTGCTGTTGCTGACACTGCAGCCTGAGTCTGCCTGGAGGAGGAATGGACTATCTCTCACAGATAGAGTACTGGCTGTAAGCATAGCTATCTGTAATCTCCTGCTTTTGCTTTGAACTTCACTGTTTTGTGTTCTCTACGTCTTGGACTTTGGCCAGCTTCATTTACTACTGGAAAGCTATTTTGTTTTGGGACTCAGTTTATCTTTACCAGTTGTGGTTGCTGCAGTAAAAGCTCTTTCTGTTCTTTTATATATATATATATATATATATATATATATATATATATATATATATATATATATATATATATATATATATATATATATATATATATATATATATATATATATATATATATATATATATATATATATATATATATATATATAAATTTTTATTAACTTTTCCAAAAATATACAGACATACATAAAACAATACATCATAAAAAAGAAGAAAAAAACATATATTTCATAAAAAATAATCTCATACATGATAGTTGAACTATTACCTTTTATAGCTGTCTATGATGTTAAACATCCCCTAGAAAAACAACTAACCTGTATCAAAAGAAAACTGCACAAAATAACATTTCAGTAATACTGTACTTTAAGCACAACTATCAAAATCGAATTTTCCCTTGAATTCCACCCTGTGTTTATTTACATTGCCCTGTGTGGGAAGTTTCACAGCACGATCGCTGTGGCTAGTGGATGGCCATAAATCATGGGTGATCGTTCTCCTTACCTCATCTGTGTTTACGCTGTAACTTAGAGGCCCCAGTTTGGGCCTCTCACTCCAGGCCTTCTGGCCCTCCCCACTATGCCCAGGGATGGCACGTAGTCATTCAGCTAGCACGCAGCTTTCTGGCCAATCAGCAAAGTGAGCACGAGGCAGACATGCCGATATTTAGCCAATTAAGTAAGCTTATGCTATCGCAGGTAACCAATAGGGATTAATTGCATACCCTTCTCTGGAATTTCCTTTGTCCTGTTATTCCTAATAAACTCTGACCGGGCTGCCTTGCCCGGTTGCCTGGTTGCCTCTTCATGAATCAAGCCTCCGCTGTCTCCTTGATCCCAAAAACACAACATCTGGTGACCCCGACGTGATTACTGGATCCCAACTCCCCGACTCACCGGCTGGAATAGCCCCCTGGCGCGCCACAGCCCTGGAAAGCTCGGTCCCAATATTTACCTCCAGAAACTACTTTGAATTGGTACAGGTCTACTACTTTCATCACCCGTGAGGCAGTAATCTACAAAAGGCTTCAAAATACTCCAAAATCTATTTTCTTTCAATTTATCCCTTTTTACTTTTATCTCCCATGTCAGTTTATCGTTCAATGCTAAATTCCACATTTCTTTATACCATTTTCTCGTCTGTATAATTACATCATTTTTCCAATGTCTAGCAATACATTGTCTACCCATTGTTAACATTATTTCTAGTAATTCTTTTTCCTCCTTGTTTAAGCTCATACCAACCACATCTGTTAACATAATGGTACCTGACTCCAAGTTAATTTTCTTACCCATTATTTCCCCAGCCTCTTTTTCTATTCTTCTCCAAAAATCATTTATCATTTTACAACTCCACCACATATGTTCATAAGTTCCAATAGTGTCTTTACATCTCCAACATAAATTATCCTTTTTATTGTCAATCTGATGTAGCCGCAGTGGTGTCAGGTACCATTGCCACAGCATTTTATAATTATGCTCCTTAATTCTTACTGACATCGTTCTCATTATCCTCTTTTTAGCTCTTTCTGTTCTTTACTATTGCCTGTCTGTGTGTTTGTGAACCACACCCAGCTTCTGCTGTGTTTCGGTTTAACAGTCTGCTCTGCTGCAACACACACAGTCTCAATACTAGCAGGTGATTTAATACATCCCCCCCAACAGAATGTTGACTTTCGCATAGTGTTTAGGTCAGATTACTTCCAGTGCCAAAAATCTGAACTCGTTCACAGTGTGTCTTTGTTCCATATAATGACTCACAAGGGGTGCTTGTGTTACCTGTCCCCATATCTTTGACCTATGTTCGGAAATGCAAATTTTGAGAGCCTGCGTGGTGATCCCTATGTATCTTTTATTACATGAACGTTCCCAAAGATAGATCACATTTTTGGAATTATAGTTTGTGAAGGAGTTAAGTTTTAAAATGTAATTCTATTCTGGAATGGGAACGTCGCGGGTTTCCCAGCTGTATCTGCAAAATACACAAGTATGGCACTTAAAATGACCTGTCACTATTCCTCCCTCCCTTCTTGTGCATGCTGAATGATCTGATTGAATGAGCATGTTAGTCAATGACTCCTCCTATGTCTGATGAAGTGGACTTGATCCACAAAAGCTATTGTATTTATTGATGTATTGTAATTTTCCCCCATATTGTAATTGCTGATATTGTGATATATTGTTTTGTTGATTGTCGATATTTTTTGATATGTATTGCTTTATTTTTGTTGTTTTGCCACTTCAAGTTGCCTTCGGGCAAGGGAATCGGGGTACAAATAAACCTATGATGATGATATTGCACCTTGGAAGTGGCCAAAATCCTGTTGCTTAGCATAGTAAATTGTACTAGAAGAGTCCCATATCAATAGAGATTTTAATCAACAGAGATTTGACGAGTAATTACTTCAAATGGGCCTACTGTAATTGTGACTTTTGCATAACAGGTCACAGTTAAATTAGGCCCATTTGTATCAGTAGAAGTAGTGAAGGATTTGACTTGCCAAATCTCCATTGATTCAATAGAACTACTCTAGTGCAATTTACTATATCAAGCAACAGATTTAGGCCAATATTTATATTAAAAAAGGATGCTTTCTTTGCCATTTAAGATTGAGAACAAAATATGTAAAGCAACTATTTACAGGTAACTATGTTGCAAATAACTAGTTGTCTCTAAACTGTGTCTTTGTTTTAACAGAAAATGAAATCATGCCATGCTGTGTAAAGATCAGACATTTTGGCTATACCCATAACTAACCCATGTTGACATCTCATTTTCCGCTGCACTATCAATTTGTCACAGCCCTGTGTACCAGGATTTCAACATTGTAAGCTTTTTTGTTTATCTTCCTGCACTATCCTTAAAATTGATTTCCTCAAGAGTAAACCATGGCTAGAAACAACCAGACAGACAAAAACAGGTGGCTGGCCACTTCAAAAACTACACCATTACATCCACAGTATTTTGCAATAGCATTTTAGCCAATAAATTTCTCCTCCCTGTCTTTTATTTTCTTCTTCTTGGATAGTCACAAGCTCTGCACTCGTTTCCTCCTCCTCTTACTTCTATATTTTTCTTCTTTTTTCTTCCATGCCTAGGCCAAATGTGAAACAGCCAAAATGAAGCCATCTTTGGGTGAGTTAATTCTGCAATACCTTTTGCTTGACTTAGTGTGAGAAAGATTAGCCAGCAACAAAGCTTGTGTTACTAGGGAACACCCGATTGTGGTTCAAAAATATCACACTCTTCAAGGAGGTTCTTTCTGTGTACCCCTGCACTGTGTCCCTGAACTCTGCAAATAACCAGATACAGACAAATCCCTGCAGAAAAAAACCAACCAGCCATCTCTAACACCAGAATCACAAGCCTGACATCAGCTACAGTGATGAAAAGGGGAAGCCATTAACTTCCTTTTGCAAAAAAGACATATAGAAATACTATTTTTAGTGCTAAACAGCCATTCACAAAGTTGGCAGGAGAGCTGGATGATCAGAGCCAGACTGTGGAAAGACTACTCTCTTGATCTGTAACTCAACACTCCTGCCACAATCGGGTGTTCCTGCCATCTTGGCCAAATGACAAAAGACAGAAAAGAAAGGAAAAAAAGAGAGAAAGAAACAATTTGTCAAGCTCTGGTCAAATCCTAATAAAGAAGAGTGACAAGAACTAGACCAGTTTTTCCCAACCTTTAGTTTTTTGGATTTCACTTCCCAAAAGCCTAAGTCAATTCCCCAACGCATTGATCAGCCAATGTATTGACTTAGACTTTTGGGAATTGAATTCCCCTGTGGGGCCTGCGCCCCATGTTGGGAAACACTGAGCTAGAGGAAGACCAATTGATCTGCTAGATGAAACAAAGAAACCAATAAATCTAATTTTGCAACTCTGCTTCCGGAGCTGCACTGGTTACCAGTGTGTCTCCGGGTGCAATTCAAGGTGCTGGTAATGACCTTTAAAGCCCTTCATGGTAGTGGCCCAGGTTACCTAAGAGACCGCATCGCCCCAAGGGAATCTGCCTGCCCCACTAGGGGGGACCGGAGGAGCTCCCTCAGTGTTCCATTGGCTAGAGGGCCCCGCCTCTCTAGCACAAGGAGAAGGGCCTTCTCCGTGTCTGCCCCACCCCTGTGGAACCCCCTGCCAGCAGACCTATGGCTACAGACAGAATTGCTGCCCTTTAGGAAAGGGTTGAAAACCTGGCTGGCAGGGCAAGTTTGGGGTGCTGACTCCTGCTTGTTGGCTCTGTTAGAGCTATATGTCCCTGTTAGAAGTATATGTCCTTTTTATTATTGGGAGGGAAGGGAGGGCTTTTTAATTCGGGATGGTTTAAAATAGTTTGTATTGAATTTTTTAGGGGGATTGTGATAACGTTTATGTGTAAGTGTGCCACCCTGAGTTGCCCTAGGGCAAGAGGGCGGGATACAAATCCAAATAAATAAACTCCTTCTCCTTCCCTTTTTCTCTTTCTTTTCTCTTCCTTTATTCAAGCAACTAAGTTAAGTAAGTAATTAATTTTCTCGTGTTCACATACAGCAGCGTATGAAGAGCTGAGCATTGCTCCTTGATGACTTAACAGAAGGAGAATGACACTGGAGGGATTTTCCACATTCTTCCAAAAGTCATTCCATGCCCAAGTTGCGCAAGAAATGATAAGTGTTTAAACTTCCTATGTTTCATGCCTCTGAGGCTCAGTAATACCTAAGGTCAAACTTGAGATGAGGTTGGGAAGATCCAACTGGGATCTTTTGCTTGACGTAGAAGAGGCCGGCAGGAGATGTCTGTCTGTCTACATTGAATAGTTATCAGATTTGTCGTGGCCAATTGCATATGATTAAAAAGAACATAAGAGGATTTTGTTAGCACAAAATGACAGTTCTTGATCTTTAAATCAAACTTGGACTGGGCAGCCTTTGAAATGGGATACACCTCATATATGGCTACACTGTAGCTGAAGCATAATAGAAATAATAGCTAATTTCCATAAAAAAGAAACACCCTGTGATATTATTGTGAGAACAGGAAAACAGACAAAATGTTGAATACCAGTTTATTTAGGAAGACATTTAATGATATTCCCCCCAGGGCACTTGGATCCAAATTTTATTTATTTATTTATTACAGTCATTGTAGTTGAGGTGTCATTGTAGTTGTCATTATTTTTATGTATCACCATATTTAACATTGTAAACTGCCCAGAGTGGAGAACTGTGATTCTCCAATGGGGTAGTATATAAATGTATTAAATAAATTAATGACGCAATGTACATTTTTGGACATGGATGCAATTTATTTATT
Source organism: Bradypodion pumilum (assembly GCA_035047305.1). Classification (NCBI taxonomy): domain Eukaryota; kingdom Metazoa; phylum Chordata; class Lepidosauria; order Squamata; family Chamaeleonidae; genus Bradypodion; species Bradypodion pumilum. The sequence continues at coordinate 503,086,392 of JAWDJD010000001.1, read as the reverse complement.
TATTGTATGATGAACTTCAGTTGTCTACATTAATGCTGATATATACAGTGAGCATAAATTGACCATCTCAAGTTCCTAACTAGAGTTCCACATCTACTGTAGGTTTGAAAGCCATTGAAGGGCTTCATCTGTGGCACTATGCAAGTCTTCCAACGTGCCTCTAAATGTGCATAAGGGACACTTAAATATAATGTGGTCCATAGCTTGGTCTTCTTCTCCACAATCACATTGGAAAGAGGACTTCCATCCCCATGTGCAATGACATCATTGGATTTCCAGTGTATTATGATTAGCCGCAGCATTACAGGACTTCCTAAGATGCAAGCAATACCCTTATCTATACAGTCCTGTCATAGATGGAAGAAAGAAATATGGAGTAATCTTTCAGATAGGCTAGACGTTCTGTGAAAGCACTGCTATTGAGAGCCAATACTTTTCCACAGCCCATCTGACTCCATTTTTGTTGATTGGTCAATATATCAGTATCAGGACTGTTGTGTGGTTCAAATACAGAATCAGTTTCTCCTTTCAGCTCTGGGTCAAATTGTGATACTTATACTTTTCAGGAATCCATAAGTGTTAATTCCTGGGAAAATTGTCAACATACTGTATAGGTTATACATATGGTAAAAGGTGCTATTTCACTAGTAACATACAGCTCTTCCCTACGGGACTTATTATTGCATATAGCTCTATGCTATTCCAACCACACTGAACAATTTTGTCAAGTTGGTTAAGGGCTTTATTATTCTATGTGGAAACAGCAACTCCTGCCTCTCTAGTTCTCCCATACTTTCTGACTCCTATCCTGAACCACAGACCCTTCCTAGGATTTCCCCACCCCTTGGCGTGAACCAAATAGTCCACAGAGATTACATTTATGTCAAGAGTACTATCAGCTTTGGGGTGTCATGGCAGTGGTTCTGATGGCAGGATGAACTCATGACTAACGCAATCAATCAATCACATGTAAAGATTCATTTCATGGTTGATTGATTACATGTAATGATTCAATTACATTGATTCATTAACAACTTGGTTTAGGTTGTAGAATTTCAATAGCCACAGAAGTGATCTTGTGTATTTGCATTTGCAGTTTATTTTATAGATGTAATGATTGTATAGGGGGAGCCAATTTCTTTACATCGAGGATGTTAAACCTTGGTTGATAGATATATCGGGGACTTTGTTCTCATATGGCTTCAAAAGACATTTGAATGAGGGTAGTCCTAGCCGGACAGAATGAGTTCATCCATCTGTTTCTCTAATCCTTTCAACTGCTGATGCTGTTAATGTTCTCAACATAGCAATGTTTTTAGGTTTCAAGACATTTCCATAAAAACAACTTGTCCCATTTGATAAATTCTTTGGCTTCCTTTGAACTAAAGCATTCCTCGCTTAGAACATTTACTGCGTAAGAGTCAGAGTTAGCGATTTCTAAGATCCTCATGAAAGTGGGTGTTGTTGATGCATCATGGAGGGTATTTTCCACCTTGGATTACTGAAACAGTTCCTATTTATTTATTTATATCCCTGCCCCAACAGAAACATCTGGACAAAATAGAGATCAATGATAAACATTAATAAAATACCCATAACATTAATATATTCAGAGTCTTACACTAATTAAATAACCTATGATTTCTATTTCAAGCCAAGGGACCATTCAACAATTATGTGATCCTCGAGGGAGGGAGGGAGGGGGTCTGCCATCTGAATTAAGGAAAATTATGTGGAGGGGTGGTGGTGTCAGGTCAAAGATTACGTAATCCATTTGGAGCTGTTGTAGTTTCAAAACATGGCACTTTTTAAGGTTTAAAAATGATCTCTGGGAATTTTGATCCGATTTGAGATTATTGAATTGCTTGTGCAGTCTATTTCTATTTCACAAATAGTGAAAAGCTCTAAAAATTAGAGTGTCAATACAAAAGCTCTGGATTACGTAATTTTAAAAGGGGGGGGGGTTGAAGCAAAAATTACAGTTGGATTACATGGGGGGGAGGGGGTCAATTTCCCCCCAAAATGGATCATGTAATTGTTGAATGTTGTTGTTCAGTCGCACAGTCGATTCCGACCCTTTGCGACCCTATGGACCATCGTTCTCCAGGCGCCTCTGTCCTCCACCATCCCCCTCAGTCCTCCCAGTTCTGTGCCCATTGTGTCTACAATACCATCTATCCATCTCATCCTTGGCCTCCCCCTTCTTCTTTTGCCCTCCACCTTTCCCAACATCACGGCCTTCTCAAGTGAATCCTCCCTTCTCATTTGATGCCCAAAGTACTTTAGCCTCATCTTTACTATTTGACCTTCCAATGAGCAGTCAGTGTTGATTTCTTCTAAGATTGACCTATTTGTTCTCCTCGCTGTCCAAGGTACCCTCAAAACTCTCCTCCAACACCACATTTCAAAGGCATCTATTCTTCTGCGTTCAGCTTTCCTAATTGTCCAGCTCTCACATCCGTACATTACCACTGGGAATACCATTGCTTTGACTATTCTAATTTTTGTTTTCAAGGTGATGTCTCTGCTTTTCACTATGTTCCCCAGGTTTCTCATGGCTTGTCTCCCTAGAATCAGCCGCCTCTTTATTTCATGGCTGCAATCTCCATCTGCAGTGATCTTAGATCCTAAGAAGGTAAAATCTGTCACTGCTTCTACTTCTTCCCCGTCTATTTTCCAGGAACTGATCGGGCCTGTTGCCATTATCTTGGTTTTCTTGATATTGAGTCTCAAGCCAGCTTTTGCACTCTCTTCCTTCACACCGATCAAGAGATTCTTTAGGTCTTCCTCACTTTCTGCCATTAGGGTGGTGTCGTCTGCATATCTCAGATTGTTGATGTTTCTCCCAGCAATTTTGATCCCATATTGTGATTCCTCCATCCCTGCATTGCGCATTATGTGCTCTGTGTATAAGTTGAATAAGCAGGGTGACAGAATGCAGCCTTGTCTTACTCCTTTTCCTATTCCAAACCACTCTGTCATTCCGTGTTCTGTCCTAACTGTTGCTTCTTGGTTCATGTACAGATTTCTCAGGAGGCATATGAGGTGCTCTGGTATTCCCATCTCTTTAATCACTTGCCACATCTTGTTGTGATCCACACAATCAAATGCCTTAGTGTAGTCAATAAAGCAAGAATAAACTTGTTTCTGGTATTCCTTTGTTTTCTCCATGATCCAACATATGTTGGCAATGTGGTCTCTAGTCCCCCTGCCTCTTCTGAAACCAGCCTGCACCTCTGGTAATTCTCTTTCCACATGCTGCTGAAGTCTATCCTGTATTATCTTGAGCATCACCTTGCTGGCGTGTGGGATGAGCGCAATTGTTCGATAATTTGAACATTCTTTGGCATTGCCCTTTTTTGGGATTGGAACATATACTGATCTTTTCCAGTCCTGTGGCCACTGTTTTGTTTTCCAAATCTGCTGGCATATTGAATGCAGTAATTTGATGCCATCATCTTTTAGAGCTTCGAAAAATTCAACTGGGATACCATCATCTCCACTAGCTTTGTTGTTTGCAGTGCAGTGTTGTTTGCAGTGAATGGCCCCCAAGATATAACTCGATCAGCAAAACCAAATCATAAATGAATTAAAATTAAGTTGAAAATAATACAGTTCATTAACTGAGGACTCCTGCAGGAACATTTTTAGTTGTTTAAGAAATGCCATAATTGTGAAACACATCTAATTTCCATAGTTAACTTGTTCCATAAAGTGGGGGCCATGGCAGAGAAAAAACATGTCACAGTCTTTTTTGACTTCTTTAGGCATGAAAATACGTAGTTTAAGAGCTTGAGTGCTCCGGGTACAATTCCTTAGGAAGAGGCGCTCCCTCTCTTTTCATCCTATGTATCTGCTGGTGTTTTGTTTAGTTTGGCTTTCAGGTGGTGATCTTTCTCAACCCTCAAGTCCCAGCCTTTGGCACCCTATTTTAGTATTACTTCCTATGGAGCAGACTGAGTAAACCCACACATTGAATCACAACAGCAGCTGGAGTCTGTTATGGTAGGTGGGAGTGTAAGACAAAGCAGTCTATGGTGGCCAGAGTCAAAGACTAAAGTGATTATGCACACCCACACTTTCATTCTGTCTTTCACACATAAAAATACTGGGAGGCAAGCAGGCAGACAAGTATTCATGCATATTCATAACAGAGAAACATTCTGCCTTTGATAAAGACAGAAATGAGTTGGATGAAAGTCCCTTGATGTGGGACAGTTCCCCACTTGCCCTTTGGAATAAGCTACCACAGTTTAATCAACAAATCCAAGAGTTTATCACTACCCTAATCTGAGTACACATCTGGATAGCTCAGTGAATTAGGTATCTGATGCCAGAGGCTGGGAGTTCAATTTCCCAATTGACTTCCCGGGAGAAGAGCCAATATGAGTATTTTTGATCAAGCTGCACAGTCCCAGGGTACCCTCCTCAGAAGGGAATGGTAGACCACTGTAGAGCTACCTAGTACCAACTTATTGGCATAGAACAGTGGTGGTGAACCTATGGCATGTGTGCCAGAGGTGACACTTGGAGCCCTCTCTGTGGGCATCCATGCAGTCACCCCAGGACAGAGTTTGCCCCGCCCCTCTGCCCAGCAGCCCAATGGGAGTGTTTCCTTCCTGCTGTGTTGGCACTTTGCAAAAAATAAATGGTGTTTGGGTTGCAGTTTGGGCACGTGATCTCTAAAAGGTTTGCCATCACTGGCATAGAATAATTATGATACATGCACATAGCGTCTATCCTTCTAATGGGGAACTCAAGAGATAGGTGCAAACAGTAAAGTAGCCAAAAGGGTCTTTAGGAGAAAAGACCATTCTTTTGTGGGTACTACTATAAAATTATAGTACATTATAAATATGTTGCAATAACTTTGTGGGTAAGACACTGGGCTTGATGACCAAAAAGTCAGCAGGTCAGCAGTTCGAGAACTGAGTGCTATACGACGGAGTGTGCTCCCATCGTCTGTCCCAGCTCCTGCCAACCTAGCAGTTCAAAAGCAAGAAATTGCAAGTAGATAGATAGGTACCACTTTAACAAGAAAGGTAACAGTGATCCATGTGCCCTGGCATCTAGTCATGCCTGCCACATGACCATGGAAATGTCTGCAGATGCAGATAGCACTGGTTCTTTGGCTCTAAACAGAGCCCCTAGAGTTGGACATGACTTGCTTTTGAGCAAGGGAGAAAGTTACCTTTTTATAAACATGATTAGAAGAAAAACCTAATTGGGCATGTTCTCTTCCCAGCAAGTGTGGTTCACTAGCCCAGAATGCTGAAACACTAAATGGAAGACAGAATGTTGGAAATGGTAAAATGGAGTACAGTATTCTGATAGAAGGCATGAGTTGTTGGCAGGAATCTTGAACAGGTGTACACCTCTCGTGTGTCTTTTCCTTCTACCTAGTCTAATAAACAAACTAATACAGGATTTCCTGTTATAATTACTGAAGAATTTTATTTTGTAAAAAAAAAATCTTATGACACAATACAATATAATACACATTCTTATACTTATTTTGGTATAATGCATGCTTTAAATAAATGGATGTTCTTTATTATTTTGAACTCAAGCTGACATTTTCCTACTAAAGTCGAAATAGCCAATCATCTTCTATCTATACATTTTCCCATTTCTAGATCCTTCTGTCCATCTGCGGAGCTGTGAGATCAGCACTTCCTCCAGACAATCTTAGATTCTGGCCAGAATCCTATTTGTGTTCATGTAAACTTTGCACAGCGTGTTGTTGCTAATTGAAAGGTACATCTTAGTTGTGCAACCAGCACGTGACCAGACATACCACTGAGCACCTGCTCTGGCACTTTGGAAATTAGCTGACTTTTCAATTGAAAGGAATAGACATCTTCCTTCATCATTTAATGTCTGGGTATAATTGTGCCAGGGATTAACAACTTGTGGTCCTCCAGATTGTATTTGATTGCAATGTCCAGCATGCTCACTTTAAACTATGCTGGCTAGAGCTGATGGGAGTTGTAGTCCAACAATACTTGCACAGCCACATATTCTCTACCTTTGCTCCAAGCAAAGATTCTAGCATACTTAGGAATTAATGGCCTAAAAATAATGTGATGTTCACGGTAATATCAGGATTGTTCAGCTGCTCCCCCTTGCATTCACCAGTGCTCTGGATACTTTGCCAGCCATTATAGTGGATTTTGGGCACACTCAAGGAGGGAAGGGGAATTCCTTCACTTGTGGGCGCTGCTTCCTCGAATGTGTGCTAGATGCTGGATATTATATACTGTGTCATGCTCCAGCCTTGGACAATGAGGTGGCAGCTGAAGCAGGTGTCCCATGTCATGGTAGACAGACTTCTTGCCTCTCGGCAGCATCATTAGATCTCAAGGTTTACTAAAAGCTGGTCTTGAGAAATTCCTCTGCTTCTCTGGGTCACCAAGCAAGGAGATCATCATTATCAATTTTAATTTGTACCCTGCCCTACTCAGCACAAGGCTGACTCAATTTTAGGGTAAGTAGTATTGGAGGAGGAAAAATTGTAACTGGTATGCCTGAAGTGGTTTGAAAGCCCATTCCTAAACTGGTGCCAGGATGCATTTGCTTAGTGTGAATATATATTTGTGTATTCTCTGAATGACACAAGCAGGTCAAAGTACATAAACTACCCATCTCGTTTTCCAGTCCTCTCCCTTTGCTCCTGGATTTGTGGCCCATTGGTGTTGAGGCCATCATGTAGTTTGGAGCAAGACAAGGAGTGGTGAACCAATTTGCACCTTATGTGTCGTCGTCTTGCACAAGCTTTGACAACAATGACACAGACTTCTGTTTCCAATCCTTGCTTGCATTGCCTCTGTGACATCATAGTGCCCCAGCCCCTACATGCTCTGAAATCTCAGGGAAGAGGATGCTGCTGATCTCACAACCTCATGTTGGATCTACCTTGCTTTTGCTTAACACCCCAAGGTTTACTAACTGGAGCCTGCTATAAAATATTTACATCCATTCTGAGCCCAAGACTCAATTCTGAGTACCAGACGAACAGAAGTCATAGTCCTTCCCCCACAAAAGTCCATTCTTAATAAGAGCAAAGCTAACTGGATAACTCAGTGGCTTAGCTATCTGACTGCAGAGCTAGATGTTGGGAATTTGACTCCCCATTGAGTCTCTCAAGAAAAGAGCTATTGGTCAGTCATGGGCAAGCTGCATCGTCCCAGGGCCCATCTAGTAGAGGGGAATGTTAAACAACTTCTATGTATTCTCCTCCTAGAAAACCCTGGAAAGGGTTGCCACAAATTGGAATTGACTTGACATCACACAATTATAGTTATTATGAGCTCAAGCCTACTTGATTTGAGCAACAATTTCAGGAAGGTGGGTGTCATGCTTTTGTCAAACAACTGGGAGTCAGAAATTTTTGCCAATCTATTGCAATTATCCTGCTATGATAATAGAGTAGACTATATTGCCAGTGACTCAACACTGAGTGTAAGGCAGTGGTTAACAAACCTGACAACCCTGAAGACTAATGGCTTTGGGTGCTGAAGTCCACAGGGAAGGGTAATGTTCCCCAAGTGGATTAAATCCCACTTGAATCCATCTTGATGGAGGGCAGAAGCTTCAATATCAGCCTGTGGCCAGAAAATGACTTGCGGAACTGGATCAGTGGTATGGGGGTTATGCTGCGATGCAAAAGGCAGATGAAAGGCCACCACATTATATTCTCAGGAAAGTCTTCATGCATGAGGATCAACAATAATCAGATTCAGATATGGCAGAAGAAGTAGTTTGCAATAATCCAGAGATCTACCAGAAGACCTTGACCTACATTATGCCCGCCGGTGACCTATGTGAACTTTACAATATAATACCAGCATCCCTGAAGTTTCAACCAAAATGGATGAGTCCACTTTATTCAAAGTGGGGCACCAACTAAAATTCACTGCTACATTTAACCCTTTGTTTTTTACAAGCAGAAAATAAGCAAACATTGCTATTGTGATAAATTCACAGCAGACTTTTTCCTGTGGTTTTCCACAGAAAAAGACGACCGAAGAGTTTCCAAGGTAGTCAGAACAGATGGTGCTGCGCTAGGTCTCCTCAGGAACAAACCGCCGTAGACCTCTTTGGTTTTCTTCCGGAAGTGTTTGCCTACAATGACATACACTATTGGGTTAAGGCAACTGTTGCTAAAACTGGAATAGGTTGCAATCTGTGTAAACACATCTATGATTTGTGCAGCAGTACAACCAGAAATAACCTTAATTTGATCTAAAGTGTCTAAGAATGTAGTGATTTGGAAAGGTAGCCAGCAGATGACAAACAAGACAAGGACAGCAAGAACCAAGATGGTGGCTTTCTTCTCTCTCTGAATGGCTTTGATCTTCTGAAATTCATTCTTTTGTAAAGCTTGGATGATCTGAACTGTGCAGTAGGTAATGACACAAAGTGGCATCAAAAACCCCACTGTGTTCAGCAAAGTGTTTGTGATCAGTATCCATAGATCTTGAGACGGATACTCCAGAAGGCAAGCTGTGGCATTATATGGAGGAGGCTCATATTTCACGGTTCTGAATATCAGTGTCGGTGAGCATAAGAAAAGTGCAGAAACCCAAATAATAATGCAATACCATTTGGCACAGGAAGGTCGGCGCATATTTCCCAGAGACATAGTTTTCACCAAAGCCAGGTAGCGGTCAATGCTCACCATCACCAAGAAGTAAATACTGGAGTACAAATTCATATACAAGATGGTGTTGACAATCTTGCACAGGGGGATACCAAATGGCCATTCAAAGTTATGGGCTATGTTGACTGCCCAAAAAGGCAAACCACAGAGTAGGAGGAGGTCGGCGGCTGCTAAGTTGGCCAAGTAAATCTCAGCCACTGTGCAGCGTTTCTTATGAAACAATAAAACGCTGAGCACAAACAGGTTCTCGAATATTCCCACCACTGCCAGAAGCCAGAGGAGCACTGGCTGGATATCCATTAGCAACTGCCATCCTTCTGGTTGTGGGCAAGACAGGCTGTCGTTTAGTGCACTGAGCCGCGTAGACTGGTTCATCCCTAAGTTCCAGTTGGCCATAAGATCAGTATTGTTTGAGGTCATAATGGAAGTCTTTTTAGGGCTGGAAGATAAAAACAAAAATTTAGATCACTATTCAGTGCAATACATAGAAGTTACATATACAATTCAGCCCCAATGCTTGGTGGAAATGAAGAAAGGGACAATGTTTTGTGTAAATTATTATATATTGTACCTACATGGGGCAGTTATGGTGAAGCAGATAAAGTACCTAAGACTTGTCCTCTGTTATTTATCTGTCTTGTCCACCTCTTGTTTTATAGATAGACTAGCATAATTTGCCTGGCCTTGCCGGGCATTTTTAATGTGTGTGTTGGTGGTTTGGGTTTTGCACCACCACCACTCCTAGGAAAAAAACCACTCCAAACAACAAATCACACATTAATTTTTTTTATTATGGCAGGAGTGTTGTGTGTGTGTGTGAATGTAGTCCACCAGAGGGTGCTAATTCTAGTTAATATTTTGTTAACTAAAAATAGCACCCTCTGGTGGACTACATTCACTAACGTTAAGTGCGGAGGAGGCGTTCGTCCAAGGAGGACGTCTTTTTCGGTTGTTCCCTGTAGGTGAATTTTTTGTTGTTTTGGGTGTGTGTTCATTTGTGTGTGTGTGTGTGTCAGGGGTTGGGGGTTGGGAGGGTTTAACGTGGCCTTGCCTTGCTGTCCAGGCCGCGTTAAATCCTTGGGGTGGGGTTGGGGATTATTTTATTTATTTATGTATTCTTTTTTTTTACAGGGGGCGGCGGCCGGTGCCTTGCCATAACCTGGGTTTGGGGGGGGGAGGGGGGTATCCCCCCCAAGCTATGGGGCGGTTGTGGGAGACAGAGGCCAAGAATGGTGCTCCATGCTTGGCCTTTGTCTCCCATTTTTAAGGTGTTCATCTTCCTTGGAAGACAGGGGTCGAATCTTTTGGCCTCTGTCCTCCTAGGAAGACGAATTGGTTCCCTCTGGGAAACACTTTCCCTCCCATCGCAGCCTTCTGCGTAGGGAGAAGCACCGGACTGTCCTTTTCCACGTCGCCTGCAGAGACGAAGGACAGTCCGGTGCTTCTCCCTATGCAAAAGGCTGTGGTGGGAGGGAAAGACTTTTAAAGACCTAGCCGGAGCTGGCAAAGGGTAAATGCGGTCGGTGGAGGTTAGGGAGGGGGGGGGCTAGGTGGTGGGGCAGGGTGTGTGGCGTGGTTACCGGGGCCGTGCCTCTCCCCCAACCCTCATCGACCGCACTTATCTTTTCCCAGCTGCGGCTGGATCTTTGAAAGTCTTTCCCGGGCCGGCGCAGTTTGTCTTTTAAAACTGCTGCGCCGCGCTTTCCCAGCCGCCTCTGTGCTCGCATCCCTCAGCCTGATTGGCTGAGGGGTTGCGCAGCACAGAGGACTCTGGGACTCGTAGTTCTTTTTTTGGTCACATTCGTGGGGCTGCTGCCCCACTGGCAACCACCGGAACCCTGCGGCACTGGGAAGGTGGGGGTTACAGTGAGTGCGGAGGGCTAGGTCGGGGATGGTTGGGCCGGGTGCAGGAGCCTTTGAACGAACCCAACGGTTAAGGCCACTTTTTTATAGGTATAGATACCACTTTGGTGGGAAGGTAAACAGCATGCAGTGCACTCCGCTGTCTAGTCATACCTGCCACATGTCCATGGAAATGTCTGCAAACTCAGACAGCACTGGCTTTTTGGCTATAAACGGAAATGAGCACTGAACCCTAGAGTCAGATATAACTAGCTTTTGAGCAAGGGTGTCCTTTACCATTAACTCATAATTATAACTTTCAAGTTTTCATTTGACTCTCTCACTAGAAATAATCTAGCACAGTGCCCTAATTATCATAATCTTAACCATAGCATGACATGTACTCATTTCTAACTTATGGTGACCCTTTTCAAGTTTTTTTTAGGTAGAACATTCTCCAAAGTGGCTCACTAGTCCCTTCTTCTGAAAGTGCTCTGGGATTGTGTATCTTTTCTAATGTCACACAAACTGGCTCTTCTCCCTGGAGAGGTGGTGGAGAACTGAGCTCCTAACCTCTGCTTCCTCAGCCAGATATCTAAATCACTGATCCATCTAGTTCTATACTAGGGCCAAATAATGTTGGATATCTTTGCAAGGTGGTGCAGCTATCATGTAGGCAAGGATTAAGGCTGAATACTTTGAAATGGAAGCCCTCCTAATTTCCCTTTTCTTTGCTGGAATGCTTTCAGAAATCAAGGTTTTTCTTGGTTTAGTGATGGATTATTTTCTCCCCGATGACATTCTGCTTAGGAAGTCTATTTTCTTGGTTTCTTCCATCTGATATGTTACTCCTTAACCACACCTCACACATCATATCTCCATCTTAAAAGCCAGACATTGTTTCTCTTAAAATAAAAATCTACAAAGGCCAAAGAAAATGCTCAGTGGTAGAATTTCTTGAAATCATGTAACCGTAAGAAAACAAGGAAAGATAACTTCAACTATTAGAAAAAAAATTGCCTTAAAAAAGAGAGAGACACGTATGCCACAGTATGCCACATACTGTATAAGGTCAAACCAGTGCTATTAATAGCATAGGTTCAACCTGTTTTATATTACTGTTTTAGGATTCCTCAATATGTGGCTTTAGGGCAACCTCTTTATTTTTGAGTAAACAAAACAAAAATAGACAAAAAATAGTTGTGGCATCTTAACGACTAACACCTGTATTTTAATGTTAGCCTTTGTGGATCAAGTCCAGTCTTAATGTCTGATTAAGTGGACTTGGTCCATGAAAACTAACATTAAAATACAGGAGTTAGTCTTTAAGGTGCCATAACATTTTTTGTCTTGTCTACTCTCTGATATGCTTGCACAGTCTAACATGGCTACTACTTCAAAATTTTCTTTATTTTTTATTATTCTTAGCCTAATCTGTCTTGCAGGGCTGTTCTGAAGAAAAGTTAAAATCAGCAAAGTGCCTTGAGTGTTGCAAAGTGGAATCAGAGGTAAGGTTGATCATGAAGTTGATTTTTTTAAAGTCAGAATTATTCCTATATACTTTATTTATTTATTGGATTTCTACCTTGGCTATTTTCCAGCTGTGAAAGAAGTCAGACAAAACAAATGCAATTTAGAAATGAAACAAATGCTTGAAAAATGCAATTAAGTCAAACCAAAAGGGAACAGCACCCACTCTGTTAAAAATCCATTTCCTAGTATCCCAGCTTAATGGCCATCAGCCTGCCTGAATAAAATGTTGTGGTTTTTTGCTGGTGCAAGGATAACAGGAATGGGGAGGGAACAACCTAAAGCACTTTGCAAGGGAATTTCACAGCCTGATAGCTGTCATTGGCAAATCCTTTTAGAACACGTCTCCCTTATTGCCTATGAAATCTTCATTATCTATCACAGGGCTGTGGTGGGTCAGTGGTTAAGAAGATCACCTTGTTAGCTGGATGGACGGCAAGTTAGTGGTTTGAGATCCGGGTAATGCATGACAGATTGAGCGCCCATCTCTGTCCCAGCTCCTGCCAACCTAGCAGTTCGAAAGCAAGAAATTGCATGTAGATAAATAGGGACCACTTTGGTGGGGAAAGATCTCAGGGACATGAAAGGAGACTTATTTGGGCATTCCATGAGCAGAGTGTCTCCAGCAAAAATCCTTTCAAACAACAACAACAATCATCATCATCATCATCATCCACTGGGGTACACAGAAAGAACCTCTTCCAAGATTGTGGTATTTTTGAACCACAATCAGGCATTGGCAAAGAAGAAGACTCTTGGAAGATGAAGAATTCTCTTACACTGACCATGAAAGTCTGATTGACTGAGTATTTCCAGTGGAGTCTCCTGGAACTGATTCTTTGTTAAGACTCCTGCTACTTTGCACCTCACAGGAAGAGTGGGATCCTCCACTGAAACCAAGATATCTTATCTACACAGTCAACAGTCTTACTGTCAATCACTTGCATCAACGATGCCATTATGACTTTGTTAATCCATTTCCTGTTTCTACCTGTGGCTTTGGCCTAATATTCCTGAAGAAGTGAATACGTTTATGAAAACTCAGAGTGAAATATAATACACTTTAAGATGCCACAATGTGTGTTCCTCACCCACCCCCACTTTTGCCTGGTTAAATCTGAAAGAGTCAATGCAAACATGTCGGTGAACCTTGTTTGGGTGGGTGGGTGGGTGGGTGGGTGGGGACATAGCCCCAGTTAACAATGAACTGTGGCTCTTATTCTCACATTGTGGGAGCTGAGCCAAAGCAAAATGAGAATATGAGTGTTTTGAATGCAATTTCTTGCTTTCAAACTGCTAGGTTGGCAGGAGGTGGGACAATTGGGCGCTCACTCCAATGTGCAGCACTCAGGTCTCAACCTACCGCCCTGCCAACCTTCTGGTTATCAAGCTCAGTGTCTTAACCACTAAGCCACTGAGGCCCCATATATGCAAATACAGTAATACCTCATACAAAGTCCGCTTCGTATAACATCAAATTCATACAACATGAGTGTTTTGAATGCAATTTCTTGCTTTCAAACTGCTAGGTTGGCAGGAGCTGGGACAATGGGCGCTCACTCCAATGTGCAGCACTCAGGTCTCAACCTACCGACCTGCCAACCTTCTAGTTATCAAGCTCAGTGTCTTAACCACTAAGCCACTGAGGCCCCATATATGCAAATACGGTAATACCTCATACAAAGTCCGCTTCGTACAACATCGAATTCATACAACATCGCCTAATTTCTTTAAAAAAGCTGCAACTTTGTATGAGGCATTGGGGTTTTTCCCGGGTTGCATTGTGCCTGGGCAGTATAAAAGGCAGGGACGCATGCGGGCATTGCTCTTGTGAGTTTTGCACGAGGCGAAGAGTGTTTAAGAGTGGTTTTGAGCACAATTTTGGTTTTTTCTTTTTGAATTTTTTGTCAGAATTGTTGGAAGCATTCCTGGGATTTTTCCAGCATTCTTCAGGTTCTTGGACCATTATTTGGCACAGTGGAAAGGTAGGTAAATGAGGATTTCTGTTTCTGATTGGCTTGGGGTGGGGAGGTGGATGGGGGAGGGCAATTCTTTGGTGGGGTGGGCAATTGTTTGGTGTTTGCTGCTGTTTGGATGATTAACACTGTGCTGCATGATGGGTCTTTTCATTCTCTAAGGGAGGAGGCTACAGAACAGTGACAAAAGCATGAACAGCACATGAACAGCCAGAGCAAGTGGATGTACCAGAGCAGTACATTCAATTTGCTGCTCTCTCTGCAACATGTGTGGAAGATGTGGTCCTGGAAACCAGGCACTGCACTGTTTAATAGGCACATAGAAGAGAAGGTGCTGCTAAAGGAGAGCCAACATGGCTTTTGCAAGGGCAAATCATGCCTCACTAACCTGTTGGAATTTTTTGAGAGTGTCAGCAAGCATGTGGATAAGGGGGATCCAGTTGACATTGTTTATCTGGACTTTCAGAAGGCTTTTGACAAGGTCCCGCATCAAAGGCTCTTGAATAAACTTACCAGTCATGGAAAAAAGGGACAGGTCTTGTCCTGGATCAGCAACTGGCTAAGGGACAGGAAACAGAGGGTAGCACTAAATAGACACTTCTCCAATTAGAGGGAAGTAAAGAGTGGGGTCCCCCAAGGTACATCACTGGGACCCCTGCTTTTCAACCTCTTCATAAATGATCTAGAAGTAGGAGTAAATAGCAAGGTAGCCAAACTTGCTGACGACACTAAATTATACATGGTAATGAAAACTGTGAGAGATTGTGAGGGGCTCCAGAGGGACCTCTTGACACTGGGGGAGTGGGCAAAACAGTGGCAAAAGAGCTTCAACATTAGTAAGTGCAGAGTGATGCATGTTGGGGCAAAAAAAAAACAATTACATTTATAAACTGATGGGGTCTGAACTCTCTGCGACAAACCAGGACCTTGGTGTCCTGGTGGACAGCTCAATGAAGGTGTCAACCCAGTGTGCCTCAGCAGTGAAAAAAGCAAACTCAGTGCTAGGGATCATTAGGAAGGGTATAGAAAATAAGTCAGCAAGTGTCATTTTGCCTCTTTATAAATCTATGGTGAGGTCCCATCTGGAATACTGTGTACAGTTCTGGTCGTCATACCTCCAGAAGGATATTATGGAGCTGGAAAAAGTGCAGAGGAGGGCAACTGGAATGATTAGGGGACTGGAACACCTTCCTTACCATCTGAGGCTGCAACGGTTGGGCCTCTTCACTCTTGAACGACGGCATCTAAGAGGTGACCTGATTGAAGTTTATAAAATCATGCATGGTGTGGACAAAGTAGATAAGGAAAAACTGTTTTCCCTATCGCACAACACTAGAACTAGGAGGCACTCCATGAAACTTTTGGGTGCTAGTTGTCAAACAAATAAGAGAAAGTACTTTTTCACCCAGAGGATCACTGGTCTATGGAACTCCCTGCCAGAAGAAGTGGTGACAGCTGTCAGTCTTGACAGCTTTAAGAAAGGATTAGACAAGTTAATGGAGGACAAGGGTATCAATGGCTATAATTATGGATACCTAAGGACAACCTCTGGGTTGGTGAGATAGGCAAGATATCTCTCAATGCCATTTCCAGGGAATCCTAAGCAAATGAAGGCATCTGCTTGGGAATACCCCGAAGCAAACGGTGAGCCACTGTGTGAGACAGAATGCTG
This sequence comes from Bradypodion pumilum, assembly GCA_035047305.1. Taxonomy (NCBI): domain Eukaryota; kingdom Metazoa; phylum Chordata; class Lepidosauria; order Squamata; family Chamaeleonidae; genus Bradypodion; species Bradypodion pumilum. Next base: position 503,070,710 of record JAWDJD010000001.1, on the reverse strand, counting down.
GCCTGTTCCAGCAAGGCTGTTCTTATGACCCCACTTGGAAAGAAGTCTGTTTCTGTCCTTCCATTGGGAGGGAGGCACTTCAATAAACACAATTCTTTAAAACAACAACAACAACAACCCATTCTGTTTTATGAATGTGGGATAATTCAAAACCTCAGGAAATGGCTCTATATTGTTGCACAGGAAATTGACAGCAAGAAAAAGGATGCAAAAATGTACACAGCAACACCCACATACAAAAAAGGAGTCACGTTCTCGGATTTCCCTCCATTTGGCTATCTCTTCATTTCCAATCCATTTCCCTAGGTAAGCAACCTGAGGAAGGAAAGGTATATAGGCCTAAAAGCTTTATGGGCAAGATGCCTGCATGTTTTTCAAAATGCCTTCTCATCTTGTTGCCAAACAAAGGCAATGCATACCTGTCAAGTATCCTGGTTTGGCCGGGATTTCCCTTTTTTTGCGCCAATTTTTGTCATTTCCCGCCCGGAGCTGCCGCTACCCTGTAATTTGGCAGTGGAGGGAAATGAGCTACTGTGCATTCCTTCTGCGCAGCTCACTTCTACGCATGCGTAGAAGGCTTTTACGCATGCGTAGAAGGCATCTGTGCAGATGGGGATGCGTAAAAGCCTTCTACGCATGCATAAAAGCCTGCTACGCACACATAAAAGCCTTCTATGCATGCGTAGAAGTGAGCTGCGCGGGGGCGTGTCATGATGGAGGGCTGAGAGGGACGAGCTTTTCTCCGCTCGGAAAGGAGAGAAAAGAAAGTGACTTTTTTAAAGTGAAAATAGACCCTGAAACCGGCTGAAAAATGGATTAGGAAAAAGAGAAGGAAAATTAGTAGTGGAAAATATATTTGATGCTCCAAAGCAGCGCCGAGAAAAAGAGGTAGGACAGAATTTCGATCTTGAGAGTGGGGGGATGCGCGACCTGTAATGGCGACGAGTCCCCAGAGCTCCTGATCGAAGAACGGAAATTCTGGAAACGGGAGGAAAGCGGCGCTCTAGCAAAAGAGCTCAAAAGTATGGGCAAAGCATAAGTGGACGTCGGAATTAAAAGTAAGCTTGTTTGGGGGCTGAAAGAAGATTCTGCAGCGGGCTCGCTTGGTCTCGCCGCCCCCCCCCCCGATCGGAGACGTACGGAGTTTCGAGGCGCTGGAAAGGAGCAAAGGGGAAAGCGAAGAAGTCTGAGGGTGAGCAAAGTTGTAAAGACTTATAAAGTGAAAGGGGGAAATAGAAAGCAGAAGTAAAGAGACTGATTGTCTCTTATTTTCTTTTTCTTATTTTTTTATTTCCCTTTTGAAATGTTTTATGCCGGAGGGAGTGGACAAATTAATGGCTAAGCAAAAGGGGCAAGATGGTATTCCCTGTTTTCCTTTTTTGTTGATCTCTTTCTTCCCCTTTCCCTGCCCCCTCCTCTCGCTATTACGCTGTGGTCTAAGAGTATTGGTTTTTAAAGAAGAAGAGAGACGATAAGTCTGTCCCTGCATGCATTTATTTGGAGATACAAAGAGAAGCAAGAAGCTGTTGTGGCGCAGTTCTCTGAGAAATAAATTGCCTGTAGATTGGAACTTTGGAGAACAGGAAAGTGAACTCATCAGTGTTTCCTTCGTCTCTGCTGACTCCTCCTTTTTCTCTCCTTAAAAGAGAGTTGGAAAACGTTTGCAATTTACAATAGAAAGTTGGCTCCCCCTACAGTTAAATTTTTGAGATAAAAAAAAAATTTTTTTTAATGCTGTTATTTTTGTTTGGTTTTTTTTTCTTGTCTGGTTTGAAGCCTTTTAATTTTTAAATCTTTTTTTAAAATAAGACTTTTTTAACTGTTTCTTTCAAAAAAAAGAAAAAGAATTTTTTTTCTCACTTTTTTTTGTTTTTATTTTTATTCTATTTGGACTTTTGTGGGGGGGGAGAAATATTAAAGTAGATAAAAATATAAGAGGGAAATTAATTAAATTTAAATTGGGACAACGGAAGTTTGAATGACTCTCTGGGTATACATGTGTGTGTATATGTGTTTGTAAATACACGCGCATATATAGGGCAGAGAGAGGGAGGGTGAGGAGGGGATAAGGGTTAAGTACTGTACTTGGAAAGTTTAATAAAATTGGTTAGAGATAAAATATATGGTGAATTTTGAATGATTAAACTTTGTATGTAAATCGACAATAAGCAGTTAGAAATATATTTGAATGAAACGGCAGGGGAGAGGGAAAGAGAAGGAGAAGAAATTGGCTTGGACAAGAGTGCAAAGACCAACGTCCTCTGATAGAAGTTTCAGGAGGCTTACAAGATTGGATGAGGAGGAAGAAGAAATGAAAAAAGCAATGCAACAAGAGATAAAGGACTTGGAGGAACAAGAGACAGTGAAAAAGAGGGCACAACAATTACAGCAGCAGCAGCAACAGAAGACAATAATATCACCAACGGCGCCTACTCCATCTGTGGTAAAATCAATCGTGATAACAACAGCAAAAGTAACAACGACAACAACAGTTATGTCAACAGTGTCAACGACAGCGGTGATAGCAGGAACAACACCAACAACGATCGTAACTACGTCCACGGCCACAACACCAACGACATCGGCGACAGGGGGAGGAGAAGGAACTAAATCTGAATTTGAAATCCTTAACGAGAAATTTGATATCCTGGGGAATAATATTGGAAATATGTTGGTTCATATTAGAACAGATTGGCAGAAGGATTTGCAAGATGCAATAGCAAACATTACGAAGGGAATTGAAGGCATGAAAGAGGAAACAAAGACCATTAAAAAAGAGCAAGAAGAGATAAAAAAAGAACAAGCAATGATAAAAGTAGAGGTCATGGATTTAAGAAAGAAAGAAAAGGAAAGAGAAAATAAGGTTGGGGATCATGAAAAGAGATTGGAAAACGTAGAAGAACAATTAAGAAAAGCAAATGTTATAATTCGAAAATTCCCAGAGAACTCACCAGACAAATTAAAAGAAAGAATAGTGAAATGGCTTGACGAAATTATGGAAGATGGCTTCACGCCGTATGAGGTGGTAAATGTATTTAGGCTTGGTTCAAGAAGGGGCAAAACTGGGTCAAGGAATGTCATGTTAAAATTTGCTAATGTATCAGATAAATTGAGGTTAATGGCGCTTATACGTGAAAAAGGACCAGAGGTTTTAAAAGTAGAAGGCCATGATATTGAAGTGTACAATGACATTCCAATGGAGGATCGTTTCTGGAGACAGTCGATGAAGCCAATCACAAAAAGATTCCAGGAAAAGGGAATAAGATACAACTGGAAATTCCCAAGACAATTAAGTTTTTTTCATTTGGGAAGAAGATATTTAATTAATGAAGATATTAATGTCTTGGACGTAATGACAGATGCCAAATTATTGGAAGCAGGAACTAAAGAGTGGTTTGACTTGAAGGAAGAATTGATTATATCCGGAGGTTATAGAAGAAGGGATAGCAATGGAAACGAGAATGTGCCAAAAGGGGCAGAAGGAGGAATAGCTCCGGACGGGGAGTAAGTTCAAGCCCAATTCAGACTCCTATGTATGACTGCACCCCCCCCTCCCCCCTCTGAATTTTGGAGGCCATTTGTAAAAAAAAAGAAATGGGGAGGGAGACTAGTAGATTGTTTAGTGTATTTTTTCTTTTAGATAGTCTTTCTTTTTTTACTATTATTATTATTATTTTTTTGTATAAGGTGAAGGAAATGTTATATGTTGATCACATGTCCGTAGGAGGAAGTGGGAATTGCAAAAAAAGGGAGGGAGATACATAATAGATGAAGGATATAAAAGTATTAACATGGAACGTGAAAGGTACTGGTTGTCAAGTGAAGAGAAGGAGGTTGGAAGCGGCACTCAGAAAAGATAGACCGGATATAATTTTTCTTCAGGAGACCCATCAGAATTCGGAAAAAACTAATAAATTATTCTTAGGATGGACCCAAGTTTACGAAAAAGCATATGGTTCCTCAAAGGCTAGGGGGGTCGCAACTTTGATATCAAATAGAGCGGGATTCGAGATGATAAAAAGTATATCAGACCCAGAAGGTAGATACTTGATAATAAAGGGGAAAATAGAAGAAGAGGAAATAACGCTGGTGAATTTGTATGTGCCAAATGAACATCAAAATAGGTTTTTAAATAAGATATACCGAATATTAGAGAAAGAAAAAACAATAAAAATGATTGTAGGGGGAGATTTCAATTTAGTAGGATCAAATATAGATAGCACGAATATGAAGAGAAGTGTAGGTGGAAACAAGACGTCTGTGTTAAATAACTGGTTGAAAGCCTTGGGGTTGAAAGATACATGGAGAGTACTTAAAGGACAGGAAAGGGCCTATACGTATTTTTCACAAGTGTACAATACATATTCCAGAATAGATTATATATTTGTCACGGATAATTTGATAAGTAATTTAGACGGTATAGAAATTGGAATATTTAAAGAATCGGATCATGCAAAAGTATTGGTGGAATTGAAAATAGATGCTATAAAGAGCCCGAAAAATTGGAGATATAACGCCAGACTGTTTAGAGATAAAAAAAGTAAAGATCAAATGGTAGAAAAATGGGAAGAAAATTGGAAGTGGAATGATACAGGGGAAGTACGAATTGGTACCGTATGGGATACTATGAAAGCAATATTCAGGGGTGAAAGTATCAGGTTGGCAAGTATTAGAAATAAACAGTTAAAAAGTAAGCAAGAAGAAACAGAAAAAGAGATTAAAAGGTTACAGGAGATACATGCAATAACCAAGGATAGAAAAGTATATGAAAAGATGCAGGGACTAAGGAAGGAATTAATCGGAAACGACATGGAAAAGGTGAAAAGAGACCTAATATATTTAAAAAGAGAATATTTTGAATATAGTAATAAAAATTCAAAAATGTTGGCAAGAGCGGCTAAAGAAAAGAGAGGCAGAAGAGAAATAGGGATATTAGTGGATAAGGAGGGTATAAGGCATAATAAGATCAAAGATAAATGCAAGGTGGTTAGAGAATTCTACCAAGCCCTATACTCTAAAAAGAAGATAAACTTAGACAAATTAAAAGATAGATTGGAAATGCAAATCAAAAATAAAATAAGTCAAGAGCATAAACAAAGAATGGAAGAATTAATAACTGAAAAAGAGATAAAAAAAGTAATAAATAAACTGAAAGTAGATAAAGCACCTGGGGAGGATGGATTACCCGCGGAGTTTTATAAAGAATTTAAGGATATAGTAATCCCGAAACTGTTAAAAATTTATAATGGTATTCTTAAAGGGGAACAGGTACCTGCATCGTGGTATAGAACAATAATTGTCCTATTACCAAAACCGGGAAAAGATTTAGAAAAAGTAGAATCATACAGACCTATCTCCCTGATTAACCAGGACGCTAAGATTTTTACGGCTATACTGGCAAACAGATTGAATAGTTTTATGGATAAATATATAAATAAAGACCAGGCCGGCTTTGTGAAAGGGAGACATATGGCAGATTTAGTAAGGCGAGTACTAAATTTAATAGACGTGGCAAGACAAAATAAAGAGAAAGTAGGTATACTATCATTAGACATTTTTAAAGCATTTGATTCGGTACAATGGATAACAATTATCGAGATAATTAAGAGCTATGGATTCGGTAATAGGTTTATAAAGACAATAGAACAATTATACCAACAAGGATACGCTAAAATCAGGGTTAACGATGGTTTAACAGAAGAATTAAGATTAGAGGCAGGAACAAGGCAAGGATGTCCCCTATCTCCAATACTATTCATTATGGCGATGGAAATACTAGCTAATATAATAAGAGAAGATAAAAACATAGAAGGAATACTGGAAAATAAAATCAGTTTATATGCAGACGATACTTTGTTAATTATGAAACACCCCAGAAGAACTATGGAAAGGATTCAAAAGCATCTAGAGGATTTTGAACAAATTACAGGTCTGAAAGTAAACTGGGAAAAATCAGAATTAATTTTAAATAATATAGAAAAAGAAGAGCAAAGGAAAATTAGGGATGAATTTAAATTACAGATTAAAGGGAGCTTGAAATACCTGGGGATAAATATATCTAATAATTTAGAGGATCTGAAAAGACTAAATTATGATAAACAAAAGAAGGAACTTAAGACTAAAATTTCACAATATCAAAAACTGAAGTTGTCTTGGTTTGGCAGAATAGCACTGACTAAAATGATGTTACTACCAAAATTAAATTTTCTATTTGATGCCTTACCAATTCAACTGACAGATAAGGATATTGAGGAATTTCAAAAACTATTGGATAGTTATAGTAATGGGGGACGTAGACCTAGAATTCTAAAGAAAATGTGGTATTTACCTCAAAAAGAAGGTGGTTTAGGAATGCCTAATTTAAAGAATTATTATAAAGCCTTCCAGATAAAGAACGTAGTTAAGATACTGATGAAGGAACCGGTTATCTGGGAGGAAATTGAGATGAACGAAGTAAAGGAAGTTGGTAAGAGTCTTTTCTTAGACAAGGAAACAGGAAAAATATTGGTTAAAAACAGAATGATGAGATCTATGATGGGAGTATGGAAGAAGGTTAAAATGAAATTGGCCCCAAACATCTCACCGATAATTGAAATAGAAGACTTGAATAACTTCCCAATAAGATTGGATAATGAGATTAAGGAAATTTTGTTGACAAATAGGGTTCTCCTATTGAAAGATTGGATACGAGTCTGCAAAGATGATGTGAGGAAAAGAGAGCTATATACCCAGATGAAGTTGAATTGGTTTCAGATAATTATGGTGAATAAGTGGAATAATAAATACTGGAGGGAACGAAGCTTAGAAAGAGACAGGACGGAATTTGAGGAATTAGTTTGGAAAATTAGGAGGGAAGAAATTGGTATTAAAGGGTTGGTTAGTAAAATTTATAAAATAATAAACACAGAAGGTAATCCACAAGAAACATTAAGAAATACATGGGAACAGGATTTGAACTTGAAAATAACGGAAAAGGAATGGCAAAATAAATGGAAAAAAAGAATTATGAGATCCCTATCGGTCAGAATAAAGGAACACAATTTTAAAATGTTATGGAGGTGGTATCTGACACCCGTGAGACTGCACCAGATGGATAAGAAGAACAATAAAATGTGTTGGAGATGCAAAAACAGTCTGGGCACATATGTTCATATGTGGTATGAATGTAAAGAGGTAGAAAACTTTTGGACAAAAATTGAGATCGAGATAGGGAAAATTATGGGAGTACGTCTCAGATTGGGGCCAGACACCATCTTACTGACAGATGTTGAGAATATTAAAATAGATAACGATAAGAAAGAGCTGTTGCCTATGATGTTAGTAATGGCAAGAATGTGTATTGCAAAAAATTGGAAAAGTGATATAATATTAAAAGTGCAGGATTGGTACGGGCAGATGTGGGATCTCGCATTGAATGAAAAACTAACATGGGAATTAAATCTTAGGAAAGGTATAATAAAAGAAAGTAGATTTTGGAAAATATGGCAAAATTTTGTGGAATACTCATTGACAAGAGATGAAATAAAAAAATTGACACCAGACCAAATGAAATTTTGGGAACAATAGAAATGAATGGGAGATCCCACAACCTCCTAGGACAATGTATATAGCACCAGGGTGATGAAGTCTGTAAGTTTATGTAACATACAGTCTGTCTTATCTTTTACCTTATGATTTTATGTTTATTAATTTTTTGTTATTTTTTTCTGTTATGTATAAAATGTTTGTTTTATGTCTTATGCTTTAAAAAATTAATAAAAATTTATAAATAAATAAATAAAAAAAAAAGAAGTGAGCTGCGCAGAACGTTTCTGCTCAGATCCATTGTACGCATGTGTAGAAGGCTTTTACGCATGCGTAGGATGGTCTTGCGCAAAAACGTTTTGCGCAGAAATGTTCTATGCATGCATAAAGGCCTTCTACGCATGCGTACAATGGACATATGCAGAAACGTTCTGCGCAGGCCCTGTAATGTCTGGAGCTGCACTTGACAGGTATGAGGCAAAGCAGTATTATTTTGGGCGGTTGGGGGGGGGTGTCTAAAAAAAAGAAAAGAAATATTTGCACCAAAGGTAGGGGGGAGAGAGAGAGAAAGGCTTTATTCTTGTGTGTCTATACAGACTCCTGTTGCAGCAAGAGGGGGCATAGTTATAAACAGAGAAAGGCTTTTATAAACCAGGCCCAAGACAGATGCCCAAATGCACAAAAGTTACAATAGTGCATACCTGGCCTTATCTTGTCTTTTTCACACCAACTCAGCAGTGGCTCAAGTGGCTAAGACGCTGACTGGAAGGCGGCAGGTCAGCAGTTCGATACCCAAATACTGCAGGATGGAATGAGCTCCCGTCTTTGTCCCAGTTCCTGCCAACCTAGCTGTTCGAAAGCAAGAAATTGCAAGTAGATAAATAGGGACCACTTCGGTGGGAAGGTAGTGTTCCGTGCGCTCCACATGACCATGGAAACGTCTGCAGAAGCAAATAACACTGGCACTTTGGCTGTGAAACAGAGATGAGCACTGAACCCTAGAGTCGGACATGACTGGCTTTCGAGCAAGGGTGATCTTTACCTTTACAGTTCTTTTAGTTGCTTCCTGGCACATACACAAAGGCACGGGGAGGGACTTATTACCCTTACTTCACTTAAAGTTCAAAATGGCTTTGCTTTGGCTACAATCTTTTGAAGAATAAGGATAAGAGATCGCATCCAAGGATATCTACCTGTCCCACTAGAGCAGACCGGAGGGACTCTCTGATAGTTCCATCAGCTAGAGAGGCTCGCCTCTCAAGCACAAGAAAAAGGGCCTTCTCTGTGTCTGCTCCGGCCCTGTGGAACCTCCTGCCAATGGAACTTCGTCTCCAGGCAGAGCTTTTACCCTTTCGTAGGGGTAACAGTGTTCCGTGCACTCTGGTGTCTAGTCATGCCTTCCACATGACCACGGAAACATCTGCGGAGGCAGACTGCACTGGCTCTTCGGCTTTGAAACAGAGATGAGCACTGAACCCTAGAGTCGGATACAACTGGCTTTCAAGCAAGGAAAACCTTTACCTTTACTAGGGGTGTGAAGACCTGGCTGGCACAGCAGGTGCGTGTGTGAATGTTTGGGGGGGGCAGCATCCGGGGAAATAGCCACTGTGAGCTGGTTAGTCTGAGTAGCAGTCCCCTGAAGTTTGGGATGTGGCTTTGGCAGTTTTTTTAAAAAGAAATTTTTAAGAAATTGAAAAAAGAGATTTTAATTTGGTTTAATGTTGATGTATTTTACTGTTTTACTGTAATCCACCCAGAGTTGCCTCGGTGAGTGGGGCAGCATTAGAAATTTGATTGATTGATTAATTGATGGATGGATGGATCAATGAATGAATGAATTTTAAAAAAGGAAGAGCTGGGAGTTAGTAAAGACTGCCACTAGAGCCAAGGTCAAAATCATCCATACTATGTAAAAGAAGGACAGTTGGGGGAGGAGGATAAACACAGTCATTCACTCTCAACCAATCACAGTCCAGCATGCAAATCAGCTCTCTCCAACATTCTGTTTCCAGGCCTGGCTGTTAAACTGCCATTTTTCTCCCATGGCACCATGGGAGTTGTAGTTTCTGTTCTTTTCCCTATTTTGTGGGGCTTAGGCCCCACTCTCGGCCCCCAGACCCTCGTGGCGCTGATCTCTGGGACAAAAGGTAGGTGTGTGTAGCATTACGGGATACAATCCAAGGGTGTAGGTACGCATTCTGCACATGTACGGCCACACCCCTTCCTTATAGGTATAGATATCTACATCTATATACAGTGATACCTCATACAACGTCCAAACTTGGTTCCACAAGTTTGGACTTTATACGGATTTGGACTTTGTATGAGGCATGCAAAATCCTAGCCGTGATGCCTCATACAACATCCAAATCCTTGCTGCGATGCCTCACACAACGTCGCTTCCATAGAGATACATTGTACTGTAATAGCACAGACTTCAGGGCAAAGTCAAGGAAACAGACAGAACTTTAAGAAATCATTGTCTAAAGGCTAAAAACATGTCAAACAACCCTGATTGTTCAAGAACCTGAAGAATGCTGCAAAAATCCCAGGAATGCTTCTAAAAATTCTGATGGAAAAACCAAAATCGTGCTCAAAACCACTCCTAAACATTCTTTGCCTCATGCAAAACCCACAAGAGCAATGCATGCACGAGTCCTGCTTTTTATACTGCCCAGGCACAATGCAACCTGGGAAAACCCCAATGCCTCATACAAAGTCGCACAACTTTGTATGAGGCAACTTTTTTCAAGGAATTAGGCCATGTTGTATGAATCTGATGTTGTATGAAGCGGACTTTAATTCTTCTCAATAAATTACACTTTGCTTAATAATTAAGAAATCACGAGATCCTTCTTCTTGTTTGCATCTTATTTCCCATGCATAAACAGTTTACACAAGCATGTAAACAGCCAAAGGAGGCTGTCCAACCATCCCTTTTCCTGATGAAGAACTGAAAACATAGGACAAATTTATGACATCCATAATATTCCAGTTGTTACATGCAGATGTGAAGCAGCACAGGAAATGGGCCTCAGGTTACCAAATTGGATTATGACATGACCTTTCACAACAGGATTTCTGTACTTGAGGTGTGGTGTACTTAACCAATCCTTACATTTGGATATAAGGATCATGCCAAATAGCATACCTTGCCTCAAGGTGACCCTGTTTAACTAATCCAGCCTGGGACTAGTTAGCTGTCAAGTCACACCTTCAGTATTCTCTGTGGGTAGAGAATTCTGTTGGTTAGGACACCCGTGGTTGGAAGAGGCAGCTTTTGAAAAAAGCATGGCAAACCGGTTGGTTGGGATACCAAACAAAACCATTCTGTACTCCAACATATTAATTCAGATCCTATTTAGAGAGGAAAATAAGCTCATGAAGCAGAGCTGGAACATGTTTTACATGTTAGTACAGGAAGCCACCTTCTATTTATGACAACAAAACAATGGAAAAGGAAACAGAGACTTCTGTTCTGTTTCCAGGGAGGAAACCTATTATCAACCAAATAATGACAACAAGCCTTTACACATTAAATATACCAAAAGATAGATCCCAGCATCCTTAGAATGAGGATGTTTCTCTCAACATTTCTGTACAGATAACCTTGTCATCTGAAATCGACTTCCCCTATAAATGGAACCCTGCCATATGAATTTTATTAAGTAGTTTATATGTTAGCATATGCTAGTATATCAGATAAATCTTTAAGATTCTATACCGAATATGCAGGAGAGAAAAAGAATGAGACCCAGGGACAGCATCTTATCAAAGTCAGCCTTTTTCCCCATAGAAAGAGCATTCATAGTCCTTATGCATGCATGAACATGTCAGAAAGTCAATGAGCTGGGGCTGTTAAAATATGAAAAGCCAAAGAACATCCAGAAAGGTTTTTCAGTAGGGAACAAGTGGGATGTCACTGTTTCAACCTAACAGAAACAGAATAAAATTTGCAAAATAAGTGGAGAAAAATACCATAATTGTTTGGGCTTGACTGGTGCAGAATTTTGATTTTCTGTAGTCTTCAATATTGTGGGCCTTAACACTGTTTTTTTTATAAAAAAAGAAGGGCATGAAATTTGGATTTATTGCAGAATGTGAAGAATTTCTTAGATTAGGATACTAATCACCAGTCTGACCAGTTTATCCTGCTATGGTAATAGAGTAGACCCTACTGCCAGTGACTCAACACTGAGTGTCAGGCAGCGGTTAATTAACCTGTCCACCCTGAGGACTAATGGCCTTGGGTGATGGTCCCCAAGTGGATTAAATCCCACTTGAATCCAACTTGATGAAGGACAGCAGCTTCATCAATACTGGCCTGAGGCTGATGAAGACTTTGCATGCCAAAAGGGCTCAGGACCAGAAAGTGACTGGTGGAACTGGATCAGTGGTACGGGGGTCATGCTGTGATGTGGAAGGCAGATGAAAGACTGTTGCATTATATTCTCAGGACAGTCTTCATTGCTGATCACCATGATGATTACTGTATTTTCTGGCGTATAAGACTACTTTTTAACCCCGAAAAATCTGTGCCAAAATCGGGGGTCGTCTTATAGGACAGGTACTTAACTGCAGCTTGTTTCCCCTTGCTTCATATGTCTGGCGCATATGGTGGGGAGTGCCGCGGCCGAGTCCCTGCTCTGTGCGGGGAGTATAAAGCAAGGGGAAGCAAGCTGCACACATCTTCCTGTACCTCGAGGAGGAGAACGTGAGCGTGGATTGGCTCTCCACCAGAACCTGCCCATTCGACTTGGAGGGCTGCGCGTCTTCGGGTTGAGTGTGGGTTAATTTTTATTTGGTGTGCATTGGAAGAGAGGTAGTCTTATACGGCAAGTATATTCCAAACTCTATATTTTAACTGGAAAAGTTGGGGGTCGTCTTATACGCCCAGTCGTCTTATACACTGGAAAATGTGGTACCTATCTTTGGATACAGAAGGAGAAGGAGACTAACCGATAAATATGTCCTAAGGTGAATGAATAAAGATCAATACATCATTAAAAATGCACAAGGCTATGTAATGGTTACATAATGACAAACTTTGGTTATGTAATGAAAAATCAAAAGTACAGACAGTTACTGTTGATTTTTCAGGGCAAAAATCTATGGAAAGAGAAATGCAAGAATGGGATAACTGAAAACTTTTAGAGAATGATTGGGTTGCAGATCAGTTGGAGCTTCTGCATCCAAAGTTAAAATAGCCAGAATGTTATTCTGGTAACAAAAGGGGAATTAGAAGAAAAGTCTCAGCAGTTGTTATAAACTATGGAGACTATGGATGGTTTTTTGAGCATTTAATGATTATGTTGCCCACACCCCAACTTTTATGATGCCCATCCTGATGCAGAGTTCTAAAAGACTTTAAATATTGCCTTTAAAAAACTGGTCCAATGAAGGTCTTGCTTATGTCTGATCCCCACTCCCCATCAACCACATGACTAAGTGCCTTTGTATGTATATATTTTCTGTGGTAATGGAGGCAGCATGCCTCAGTATACCAGCTCCTGACAGATACAAGAGGATATAATTACTGCACATCCACACTACATTGATTTCACCAAACCATCTGTTTTATCTTTGTAGGAACTAAATGGGTAATAATAGCAAGGGTTCCAAGCTGCATTGACACTTGAGGCAGAGATATAAGTAGGGGAGAGCAACTAGGGCTTCAACGCAAGATGCCAACATTTCTTCTTCTTCATGCAGCTGTGGGGGCCGGAGCCGGGCTGTTCCTGCTGCTGACCATTTCAATGTCAGCAGTGGCGGTGATGATCGGGCTTTGCTCCTGCTGGTCCGAGCAGCCTCCACTTGGCCCCAGCCCTTCAGAAGCCTTTCGCAATATGGATCACCGTGTTGAAGAAATTTTCCAAGCCTTCTCTGTTTCAAAATCTGAGGCACTGGAAGGGGAAACCTGGCACGCCACATTGACATCAGCCTTGGCACACCAGGTTTACCCTTCCATTGCCGTGGATTTTGAAATGGAGAAGGCTCGGAAAATTTTTCAACACAGCGATCCATGTTGCTAAAGGCTTTTAAAGTGCTGGGACCGAGCGGAGGCTGTTTGGTCCAGCAGAAGCAAAGCCTGATCACCGCTGCCGTAGGTGATGCTTTGCTATGTCAGGCGGTGAGGGTGGGTAGGGGGTGGCCCAGGTTCTCAGCCTGGGCCGGATTAGTGATATGCACAGGCCTAATTGGGCGCCCCTGTTCTAGGTGGTTCCTCTTCTCCTAACCTTGTTGTCATGTTTGTCCAGGTTATCCTGCTATGGTAATATAGTAGACCATATGGCCAGAGAATCAACACCAATTGTCAGGTGGCAGTTAACTAACCTGACAACCGTGAGGAATAGTGACCTTTGGTGGCAAAGTCCACGGGGAAGGGTGTTGGTCCCCAAGTGGACTAAATCCCATTTGAATCCATCTTGATGGAGGGCAGCAGCTTCATCAATACTGGCCTGGGGCTAAGGAGCACTTTCTGTGTCAAAAGGGCTCAGGATCAGAAAGTGACTTGCAGAACTGGATTAATGATATGGGTGTCATATTTGGAATCAGGTACAGCATTTGAAAAAGAAGGTTCCTCTATGGATTCCTTCTCTTCTCCCACATCCTCTAAGATTTCCAGTACTTCTGGATATTCCGAGGATCACTTGAGCCTGCTGTCAGGCTACTATTACAAAAAACCAAATTCCCCAATTGAATACTAGGTTCTGTAAGCACAATAATACTATACTAGAACCCTGATCAAGAGAAGTAATAGTACCACTCTACTCTGTTTTGTTCAGACAACACTGTGTGGAGGGTGGTGGAATCTCCTTCATCATTAAATATGTTTAAGTAGATGTTGGCTAACCACCTGTTAGGGATTTTCAACCGTATATTTCATGCTCTGGAAGAGTCCATGATATTGAGCTCTCTTCCAGTTCTTCAGTTTTGTGATCCTAAGACCATATTTTTTTCTGCTTTTATGTGGATGGTGTCTGAGCAAAACTAATATTTCCTCTCAGTTAGTATTGAACAAATGCAGAGGGCTTAGACAGGGAATTCTTCTCTGTTTAAGTAGATGTAGGGTAACCACCTGTTACTATGATGACAATGGGCATACAAACAGATAATCAAACATATGGTTATTCAACATCTACTAAAACAGAAAAGAATCATCTGGATGAACATCCAGAACGTATTACTATAGTGGAACCTCATATAACGATTGCATTATACAACAAATAAATCGTACAATGAATGGAATTTGGGGGGGGGAGCATTGCATCATACAATGATTTTTGTTGTTGTACAATGCAATGCTTTCCTATGGGATGCATCGTACAACAAATTTCTCTATGGGAAAAATCGTATAATGATTTTTTTCTTTGTACGATTTTCCTCATAGAGATATTTGTTGTACGATGCATCCCATAGAGAAATTCGTTATACGATGCATCCCATATGGAAGCATTGCATTAAAATCATACAACAACTAGCCCCACAGAATGAATTAAATTCGTTATACGGGGTTTTACTGTACTATATGTTATTCCAATCACTAAATCATGTTTTCGCAATACAAAGGGTTGAAGGCTGATCAGAAGTGGCTATTTTTGCATCCGTCCTTCCCCAAATTTAGTACAGTATTTTTCTTTCCTTCCCACCTTTGCTTTTCACGGATTTACAGCTCTTCCTTTGTATCTTTATTGGCAATTTTAATCTGTGTAACATGTCTTCTTTTCTTCAAAAACAAAACAGAATTACAGAAAAGAAATTTCCCTCTGCATTTGCTCAACACCAGCTGGGAGGGAAGGTTAGCTATGTTAGGACCCACACAAACAAGAGCAGCCAATATCAAGTGGAAGCTTCCTGTCATTACAACATTTATGTGTTGCAGTGTGTAGATAACCTTGGGGATGGAGGTGGGGGGCTGGTGTAGTTCCCATGAGTCAGTTAGTACCCATCTGGAATCATAAGTTCTCTCAGACATTTTAAAAAACCCATCTAAAATGCTAATAACACAAATGAATTTCAAAAGGAAGAATTAACCAAACAATATAAGAGTAGTGCTGGCTGGGTAGCTCAGTGGTTTGGGTATGGAGCTAAAGTCCGACTCCCCACTGTGCATCCAGCCATTCTGCGTAGCCCTGGGCAAGCTGTACAGTTTAAGCGTCTCCCCAGAAAAGGGAACAGTAAACCACTTCTGGTTATTCTTTTACTTAGAATACCCTGGAAAAGGTCGCCATAAGACTGCATTTTTGACAGCACACAATTTTCACTATTAAAAGAGTGGTGGACAAACTTTCAAAGGCCCAGAGAGAATTTCTTCCTCTTCCCCCTTTCATAAAAAGGCCTTCAAGGCCTAAAACAGGAGAGTCAATAGGAGAGTCAATATAGAGTCATACAAATGGTTTACCTAGCATACTCAAGAATACATGTTATTTTCCTACCCCAACAGATACTGAGTGCATGAGAACAGACCTGATGATAACCTGCCAAGAGTTGATAAAATCAAATTCACAAGTTACTATAAAATATTAAAGAATCATTTCTTTCAAGGCTAGGATTTTTCTCCTCAGAACAGCTATGAAGATCAGAATGGCCATGATGAAGTCCAGTGTCTAGGACAAGGGTCGGCAACCTTTTTAAGTCAGGGGCTGGGTCATGCTCCCACAGACAGTTGAGGAGGATGGACTGGTGGTCCCCCACCATAAACGCTGCCGTAAACGCATCTGCAGCTGCTTCCGGCAGGGTAGGGCCTGGATTATTTGGCGCCGTGGGCCATATTGGGCCCATGGGTGATAGGTTGCCCACCCCTGTTCTAAGAGGACAAGTAGGAGATTTTTTTTCCAGCCTGAAAGCCAAATTTCAATTTGGGAAGAATCCTAGGAACTGAGTTCCAGGAGCAAGTAGAGCTACAGTCATAAGGCAAAGCCAAAATAAAGTCTCAATCAATCTTTATTATGGTCCATGACCAGCATAGAACAGCAAAGGGAACATAAGTTAAAACTGGGATAGCCAAAACAAAGTATATATCTGCTACATTGGAACCTTAGTTAAAGTAATTAATGCGTTCTCTGGGATGTATCTTACAGCAAAAATTACTTTAACCAAATTTCCCACAAGAATGCATTGAATGCAATTTCCCATAGGAATGCATTGAAAACCAAAATACTTCAACTGAAACACGTTTGAAAACAAATTAATCTGTTCCGCAAAAAAATCGGTAAACCGAGCCACTATTTTATATGGATTTCCTTTAGTTATGTGATTTTATGTTAACCGAGCCATTTGTTAACTGAAGTTTCACTATATCTACAAATATGAACATTTCTCCATCTAGCATGCATACAAGTAGAACTCAAATGTATGTCGTTTTGCTCATGAGTAAGCTACAGGTATGGACACACAAACTGCAATCTAGAGTGTCATGCAATGTCTTTCTGGGCTTTATCTGTCAGCACAAATCACTAATCACTGACTGAAAAAATACAGTATTCAGAAAGCTTGGAGAAAGATGGGGAACCCATAGGCTGAATCTGCCCTGCAGGTTGAATGACTCCCATCCTTGACCTAAGTAAAAAATGTCTATGAAGTGATGTTTGTAAATTAATCTCTACTCTGAAGACTGTGAACTTTAGGATGTTAAAGGATGATGCAGCTATGTACTTAGAAAAACTACAGAAAGTTTTGTGACTCCAAGAACATTTGTAAAATGCACTTGCCAAATGTAACTCCTTACATTGTCTATGCATATAGACAATGGATCACCACCACCACCACCTCCTCCTCCCTCAAGTTCAGCAGTAAATTTTGAACTGCAGATGCTCATCAAGACAGTTACCTCCTTCAAGATCACTCAAAAGGTTTGCTGACCCATATCAACCAACCAGCTCCTGAATTCTCATCTCTATTTCAGTCTTTTGTAAATGTAAGACAAGACACCCATTCTGCAACTAAAGACAAATCACCCCCCCCATGAGTAGAGATGAGTGAAGCTTAACCCAGGAGGTGCATGGGGTCAACAGGGCTCTGAATTTATCTCTTCATCACCCCTGGGAGTCCCTTCTTTGACAGCCATACAATCATTTTAAAATAAAGCTTTAAACTTCTTCTCTCCTTTAGGAAGCTTGGAAAGCATTTTTTCCAATGCTTGGCCCTATCAGAACCACCACCTCCCTCATAACATGCCCATATTTGTTGTCATTTTAATAAATGGTCAGTAGAAGATATGAGCTGGACTTCCTCTTGAACAAAATCAAGGAAATAAAAGAGAGAGAGAGAGAGAGAGGGAGACTTATAAATAAAAATATTTGAGGGGTGGGCAGGATATAAGAGTAGAGGAGACAAGATCTAGTGGTGGGTGTGTCCAGCAAAAGATTATTTATCCTGAAATGTGGTTACACTGTAGCAATGAAATATTTGCATTGCCTGGAGAAATAGTGCAAGAGGAGAAAGAAATACACACTTGCCTTAAGGTATGATTTGAGACCACCTTCAAATATTCTTCACTAGCCAATTACCCAGCCTTGCCCAGGATATTTACCGTAGGCCAGCCTTTCCCATGGAAACCTCATGGGGTTTGTGTGGGTCACTCCTGCCTCCCTTCCTCACCTGTCCCTACCTGGGACTGTGACATTAGCCAGCTCAATTGCATCACAATGATGTCACAATTGGGTGACCTACCTGGGGCTATTACATTAGCATCACTATGACATCACTTGGACACACACACTCCTGTCGAGTATACTTCCATTTGCGGATCAATTTAGGGGCATACTCCCCGACATGGGCTGCCAGACCCGTGCAGTCATGTTCTCGTAGGTGCAAGGTTGGAGTGTGCCAAGTTACAGCACGATTGGTGCAGGGGTGTGGATTTGTATAAAGAACATACAAGACCACACCTCTGTTTTATATACAGTGGAACGTCATAGAACAATTGCCCCGTATAACAATAAAATCGCATAACAATTAGGTAGTTTTGTGTGTGTGTGTGTGAAATGGCATCCCGCATAACAATTTTCCCTATGGAAAAAATTGTACAACAATTTTTCAATGGGAAAAACCACTTAGCAAAAATAATCGTTGTACAATGCATCTCATAGGGTAAATCGCTATAAGATGCATGTATTGTATGCCAATTGTTTCATACAACAACAAGCCCCATGGAACAGATTAAAATTGTTGTATGAGGTACCACTGTATATAGATTTGAGCAGAGAGAACTCACATCAACAGGCGGTTTCTTAGCAAATTCATTTATCCCCATTAACTGGAGACATTTCCAGCTAAAAACAGAGACAATTGGGAAACCTGAGCATACATACATGTGCAGAGAGAAAGCCTCATTACCCCTGTTAATTTAAAAGTGTGTGTGTTGGGGGACCTTTTCATTACATTTTGATCTTGTGAGTCTGGGGTTGAATACAACATTGCTTTCAACTGTCTAACTTATTTCACAAGTTACTGATGACAGTGTTGCTGATTTAAACTCTTTCTGCATGATTTATGGGCAGCTGCATTCTGGTATTGATTTCACCATTGTGTGCTCCCATTTGAGCTCCCTCTAAGCCAGGGTGGGACACTTTATAGTATGGGTTCCCAACCTTTTCAAGCCAGGGGCCGGGTCACACTCTTTCAGTCAGCTTTGAGGGCCGGATGGTAATTTTGCCCTGCCTGCACAATGGGTGTGGCCATGTTGTCCCAACAGCTTCAACAGGTGGCCATTTCATTTCTAGAATGCCCTTGGAGGGGTGTGGTGGGGCACATGAAATGGTGCAGTGGGCCAGATACAGCCTGTGGGCCTTAGGTTGGGAACCCCTGCTTTAGTGGGACCCAAAGCTTTTTTTATACAACTTTACTGATCATTTGTAGTTTAGAAATTTCATCATGGATATCACCCATTGAAGTCTTTCACTGGTGGGGTTTTTGGGGGGCGTTGGCAAGATTGACATCTGAAGTGTAAACTTTAAAAATGCTAGGTCCTCGATTACTCTTAAAAGCTCTATTTTATTTATGTGTTGTATTATCTAGCTCAGCTTTGCTAGAAAGGATCTGCTCCCTATCTTACAGTCAGGACATTTGTTTTCTTTTCCTGGAGCATTGCCAAAGCATATGGGAGTCCCATTTACCAGCACAACTTTTCTAAAAGCTATTGTGGGGAAAGCAAAGGTCAGTGCTCAATTGTGAGGTAGTAGCAGCTCAACCCTACAAAGTGCTGCATTTCTTGGAACGAGTTTCCTTTGAACAGACTTGTGCGCTTGTTTTGCTCTCATCTTTTGTATGGATATCACAGCAATGAGAAGGTAATTCTGTCTAGGCTTAGGATCTCTTCTTGCACTTTTTGCAACCGTAATAGTTTATTACATTGTATTATTGTTGAGGACATCCCTACTGCCCTGAGAATTGCAGTTAATTTCAGAAGGAAATACAGTAGTTCCAAGAACACCTGGTACCTTAATCATGTGAGGGTTGGCTCCACTGAACCACTGACTATAACCTAGATAAAGGTAAAGGTTTCCCTTGCTTGAAAGCCAGTTGTATTCGACTCTAGGGTTCAGTGCTCATCTGTGTTTCAAAGCCGAAGAGCCAGCGCTTTCTGCTGCTGCAGATGTTTCTGTGGTCATGTGGCAGGCATGACTAGACACCGGAGTGCACGGAACACTGTTTACCTTCCCACCGAAGTGGTCCCTATTTATTTATTTGCAATTTCTTGCTTTCGAACTGCTAGGTTGGCAAGACTATAACCTAGAATCATCATTTATTGATGTCAGCAATGAACTGGAAATATAACAGCAAACATATTATCCAGAGCCACTAGAGTCAACTCCATACAGATGGTGAATATGAGTTTCTGAAGTTTGCTCCAGGTTTGTTCCAGGTTTACTCCATCAATAGCAGGTACAGGTAGCCAGAAGGTAAGATGTCACCATGAAAAGTTCCAAGTTTTCCAACAAAAACAAGGGCAGAGAATTAAGTACTTGCCACTTCATTATGCCTGCCTAATGACACTACTCATGAATGAAACTGGAAGCTGCAGCAGGAAAGGGAAATTCTTGTCTTTTGAGGTCTTTTAGGATTCACACTCTGCAGACAAAGGGATGGATTTTGGAAAGAGTAGACTAGATGGAGGAACTGACGAAATTTCAGTTAGGTCAGCCCTCAACTTTGTTGGAACACATATTGGTGGGGATCTTCAGGCTCCTGCCCACTAGCTCTGTTACACTATCAGGTTCCCATCCCAGCTCCTCAGCCAGTGGTATAGCAGAGTTCATCTCAACATAATTATAATCTTCTGCCTCTGTGGTGATGATGACCAGAGCTACAACACATCTCCAGTTTCTCTTGATTCAGAATGTCTCTTAAAACGCTACAACCTTTAAAGCCAAAGGCCAGGTCATGCTCCTTCAGACAGTACCACACATGGCACTTCCTGGTGTGGTAGAGGTGGAGGGACATGAAATGGTGCTGTGGGCCACATCTGGCCCACAGGCCACAGGTTGAGAATACATGACATAAACCAAAGATTAGCAAAGTTATAAATCACAGAACACCCCAGAATTAGGGGAATTATAGTCTAAAGAAAGAACAGTTCCAAGCAGTAACCAAAACCTACATGGTGTGCATCATGGGATAATGTACAGAAATAACACAGATTATTGCCTAAACTGGAGACTTCAGACATTGGCATTACTATGGTAAAATGTTATGAACTGGCTTTTGATTCTTTGCGATGGTAAGTTAGATTTGATTTACCATTGCTTAATTTGTGCTGATTAGTACTATTTTGAAAACTAGTGTGCTATAGTATCAGCCTAGGACAGGGGTTCTCAGCCTTTTTAAGCTGCAGGCCATGTCACGCTCCCTCAGACAGTTGAGCAGGCCAGACTGGTCTCCCCCCTCCACTATAAATTCTGCTATAAAACATGTTTATGGCTGTTTCTGCCACTTCCTGCAGTGGCAGGAGTGAGGGTGGCGGGCCACATGAAATGGTGCCGTAAGCTGGATCCGGTCCACAAGCTGTAGTTTGAGAACAACCAGAGGGCAAATGGAATGATTAGGAACACCTTCCTTACTATCTGAGGCTGCAATGATTGGGCCTCTTCACTCTTGAACGACGGCGTCTAAGAGGTGACCTGATTGAAGTTTATAAAATCATGCACGGTGTGGACAAAGTAGATAAGGGAAAACTGTTTTCCCTATTGCATAACACTAGAACTAGGGGGCACTCCATGAAACTTTTGGATACTAGTTCTTAAACAAATAAGAGGATCCCAGAGGATCACTGATCTATGGAACTCCCTGCCAGATAAAGTGGTGACACCTGTCAGTCTTGACAGCTTTAAGAAAGGATTAGACAAGTTAATGGAAGACAAGGGTATCAATGGCTATAATCATGGATACCTAAGGACAACCTCCTGGCTGGAGAGATAGGCAGGATATCTCTCAATGCCATTTCCAGGGAATCCTAATCAGGTGAAGGCATCTGCTTGGGAATAATACCCTGAAGGAAATGGTGAGCCACTGTGTGAGACAGAATGCTGGACTGGATGGGCTGTGGCCTGATCCAGCAAGGCTGTTCTTATGTTCTTATGTTCTTAACCCATGCCCTAGGAGACTCAGGTTCAAATCCCCATTCAGTCATGAGAACTCTCTGGCAATGGTACACTACTATTTAAGCATTCCACTCATCTCAAAAACCTGCTTGGACCACCATAAATTGACATCACATAATAACAAACTATGATTTTTCTTTGATTTCATGTAGGTGTTCTATTTATGTTTTCTCTTGATGCGGTGGGTGTGGATCTGGGTAGACTCTGGAGGATGGTGGGTGACAGAGGAGCTTGGTGTACAGTGGTCCATTGGGTTGCAAAGAGTTGGATTCAACTGTGCGACTGAAGAACAAGAATGTTTAATTTTATCTATCAATCAATCAATCAGATATGAAGTTTTCCTCCTTGACAATGGCTTCATTTCTCAGTAGTAATCTGTTGTAAGGGGTGGGGGACAAAATGGTGTCTTTTCTCATTTATCCAGACGTTGGTGGCAAATGGAATAGTCACCCTTGCTAG
Source organism: Bradypodion pumilum (assembly GCA_035047305.1). Lineage (NCBI taxonomy): Eukaryota > Metazoa > Chordata > Lepidosauria > Squamata > Chamaeleonidae > Bradypodion > Bradypodion pumilum. The sequence continues at coordinate 503,048,127 of JAWDJD010000001.1, read as the reverse complement.
AAGGCCAATCTGATTGCCCATGATGCCCAGTGATCTTTGGATATCTGTCATAGACTCACTAGACAAGACACTGATCTTGTATCTAACAGTAGCCATCCCTCAAGTAACAAGGGACATCTGACTCTAATTGCACATTGAAAGGAGAAATGTGAATTAGAATGTGAACACCAGCTTCCTTCACAAATTTGTTTGTGGAAATGCACATAACAAATGAAATTTATTGCTGGAGAGAAATTATTCCCAAAACAGGAAATATGCCTTTCCCTAAATGTTTATTCCAGTCTTCATTCTTCACATTCCATGTTTAATTTCTTACAGGTCTTCCATCTACGTATTCAAAAGAGATATGTTAGTTTTGTTTATAGGAGACGGCAGACATATCTCAGTGCAGGCATATCTGAAAGGCAAATCAATTCACTTACTGATAAAAATGTAGCCTAGCATATGTAGATGTTGCATTTGGTTGTACTGTATGTAATTTGTTATAATAAAACCACATTCTCATTTTGACTTCACCGCACATTCCTCTTCCTTCTGGGAATCCAATTAAAGTATGGATTATTTATCACTCCTAAAAACCTCTGGCTTCTCCAGATGAAAAATAGTAAAGCTCAGAACCAAGAGGGGCCTTTTTATTTTTTAACACACCCCACAGAACAGTTGCTACTTGTCAGAGCAGAAAGCTCTGGCCTGGACAGATTCAGTAGAAGGCAGCTTTACAAGAACAAAGATTTCAAGGAAGTGATTTTTTTCCGCACCCCCACCATATTTATTGCAAGCATTGGAAACTTCACTAAGCTTTGATTAACATGAATGATGGGAAGGCTGAACAAAGCTGGCTCCTTGGGGCATGCTGTTCATGGTTCATGCTCCCAGTATATTCTTGCCACAGGCATATACCAGGAAAAGTATAAAACACCTCCCCAAAAGATGCCATCTTTTTTATACAGAAGCGGAGATTAGAAAAGCGGCTATGCCGCCTGGGAGATTCTGTAATCTAACCAACCAACCATTGAGTTGGAAGGGGCCTATGAGGCCATTGAGTCCAACTCCCTTGTTCAATGCAGGAATCCAAATCAAAGCAAACCTGACAGAGGGTGAGTCGTCCGTTTGTCCAACCTTCCTTTAAAAGGATGACACCTAAATTCCACTCAAAAATATATAAGCAATGTTTATCTTGAATTGGGCCCATCAGCCCAGAAAACGGAGGGGCTCATTTGCCAACAGGGGGACATCTCTCCCCTCCAGACAAGGTTTTTATTCTACAGTCACTGTATCAATATTACAGGATTTTGTTTGTGGCTTGTTGGGAGGACACAGAATGGATCCAGACAACAATGCCTGTATTTTTTACATTATCTTACTGCTGCTTTTATTTCAATATGTGCTCTCCCATAAGAAAACACTCATGTATCATATGAAATAGGGGCTGTGGTGGCTCAGTGGTTAAGAAGCTCGCCTTGTTAGCTGGAAGTCTGGCAAGTCGGCAGTTCAAGACCCGGGTACTGCATGACGGATTGAGCGCCCGTCTCTGTCCCAGCTCTTGGGGACATGAAAAAAGCCTCATTTGGGCATTCCCTGAGTGGAGTTTCTTCCCCAACAATCCTTCCAACCCAGAATAATTTCTGACACAAAATTATTATTATCATCATATAAAATTCCGCTATGGATAGAAAGATAAATTAGCTGCACAGTGGCTGAAATTCCGATGGAAAATTCTACTTGTGTAATGCTGCAGATTAAGAAGGTAGAGTAGGCATTTCCTAGTGCCTGCTGAGTCACATGACTGGAGTGTACAAGGAAGTTAGTACTCTCAATTCTTAATGTCTGGCATAATTAATAGGATTCTAGCAATTGCCTGTTCCTTGGTAGTTGTACAATGTGTTGACTTGAGCCCCCATCTTTTTGTTGTTGATTTATTATTATTATTTTCCATACTTTTCTTTCACTATGGTGGGAAATGAAACACAACATTGAAAAATGTATCAAAAAGCATGCTTGCCCTGCCCAAAACACTGTGCTAAAATCGGGATTTTTAACCTGGATTTCAGGTCACATGGTGTTTGAGTTAATGTGTGCATCCATACCAGTTTCTGCCAATCAGCTGGAGCCTGTCTCCACTGATTGGAGGCATTGATTAGTGGCAGCAGTGGAGATGGGCTCCAGCTGATTGGTGTAGCCACCCCATAGTTGACTCATAGCATCTTCACTGCTGCTACAGATCCCCCCACCAATCCCCACCACTGATCAACTGGGACCAGACTCACTCCATCAGCTGGAGGCCATCTATGCTGATTACATCCCATTTCATTCCAGAGAGCTCACTAAAATAGTTAACTCTACTTACAGTTTTTAAAAAGAAACTATTTTTCTGATTCATGACAGTAAAGAAAACACCCATTTTTAAAAAAAAAAACTTATTTTTTTTAAATTCAGCAGCACGAGGTGCAGCAAGACTATGCTCTTGTAACCATAAAGCTGACGTTTTAACAGGTTATGCTACAAAATAAATGCACTTCTCTCTCTCAAAGTTGCAGTTATGATTTATTCAACTGACGGCCTGCCCTTGTTCCAGAATTGGGACTCAAAGCAACTCACAACATGAGAAAAAAAATAAGGTATCGATAAAAACACAAAGGAAACCTTACAAAAACACAAACAAATTGAAAGCTATTTAATAGCCCACCAAGAAACTTTTTCACATTGGTAACATCATGTATTTACATCTTAGATGGTGGTGGTGGTGGTGGAGGAGAATAAACACATTATTTGTAAGCTGTGATTTCAAAGATATAAAACCAATGGAGCAGACAAATTAAAATTGCCAGTGAAGACCCATCTCGACGAAGTGTAGATACTGTACTGGTGAATGGGAGATAATAAAAGCTCCCAGAATAAGGATTTCCATGTTCTGGATAACAGAATGGAAACAGTATTCTCTCAGTTTAGGGTCAAAATCAGGGGTTCCCAACCTTTTCCTGTCAGGGGCCTGACCACAGCCCCTCAATCAACTGAGGGGCCGGTCAGGTGGTTCTTCCTGGCGGCAGCGGTGGCAGCAGCACATGCATTTGTGCTGTGTTTCTGGGTGTTTTCCCCACCTCTGCCACTTCCCTTGGAGGAGGGAGCAAAGGAGGAACATTTTCAAGCCATTCTTTATATTTTTACTGCATTCTCACAGCGTTTTGGTGTGAAAATACAGCGATTTTGGCACTTCCACTAACATCTGGGCACTTCTGGTGTTGGTGGCAATTTGGCCTGGGGGCCAGTGAATTCGGGCCAGGGGCCGGATGAATTCAGCCTGGGGGCTGAATCCAGTCCACAGGCCCTGTGTTGGGAATCCCTGGTCTAGTTAGCTCACTAATTAGGTACCTAGGGGAATGTATATCTCCCCTCATTAACCCTTGTTCCCTCCTGAAACAAGATTTTTTTCTTAGAGATACCTGATTCAGCAATTAAGACCTGCAAGTTAAGCCCCATGTTTAGCGAGGCTCATGGTGGCTTAGTGGTTAAGACGCTGAGCTAGAAGGTTAGCAAGTTCAAGATCTGAATGCTGTACAATGGAGTGAGCTCTTGTCGTCTGCCCCAGCTCTGGCCAACTTAGCAGCTTGAAAGCAAAAATAAAATAAAATTGCAAGTTGATAAATAGGTACCTCTTTAGTGGGGAAGGTAACAGCATTCCATATGCTTTGGCATCTAATCATGCCTACCACATGACCACAGAAATGTCTGCAGTGTTGTTTCTTTGGCTGTAAACAGAGATGAGCACTGCCCCCTACAGTCAGACATGACTGGCTTTTGAGCAAGGGAGAACTTGCTGATAGGTGCTGACCTCCTCCTTGGACTTCCACGCCGGGATGGAGAGGCTGCTGCGGCAATGGGCTCCAGGACCACCCCCACCACTGGTGTCCTGGGCCCAACCCCTAGCCGGGGCTCAAAAGGCTGTATTGGGCGGTAGGACTTGCTAGCACTTGGACTTACTTGCGGCTGGGGCAGAGAGACCGATGCAGTATTGTGACGGGTTATTGCAGTTTTGTGATGGGGTATTGTTTCTATTGATATATTGTCTGGATTGAATATTGTATAATCTTATTGTATTGTTATTTTTTGCATTGTTATATTTTATTGTATTGCTATTTTTATTACATTGCAATGTTTGATTTGTTGTATGCTGAGTGGGCGGCATACAAATTGAATCAATCAATCAACTGGCACACTATATACTACCCTAATCCCAAGAAAAATAAAGAATTAGAGTAGCCCTCTCTGTTAAGCAGTGGCAGGTGAAGGCTCCAACATCAGCAGACCAACACATCTTATTAGGCTAAACTTTAAAGTAGCTGTCCAAAGTGCTGAATCTATTTGGGGCTGGGGTAGTGTTTGAGTCTCTTGATTACTCCTGGAAAGTTTGGACTGAACTCCAGAGCAGATTTACAGGCCTGATGATGCCAGAGCAATTGGAAGATACAGAAGGATCTTTCCAAAGGAATTTGAAGTCAGTGGCCACACTCAGTCCAGTCTGGCCAGGTTATCCTGATATGGTAATAGAGTAGACCAGTGATGGCAAGCCTTGGCACTCCAGGTGTTCTTGAACTTCAATTCCCAGAAACGCTGATCAGCAGGAGTATTGACTTGGTCTTCTGATAATCACTGGAGTAGACTATGCTGCCAGCAACTCAATGCCAAGTGCCAGGCAATGGTTAACTAACCTGATAACCCTGAGGACTAATTGCCTTGTGTGCCGATGTCCACAGGGAAGGGTGTTTATTATTATTATTTATTATATTTCTATACCGCTTTCCTTCACCTAAGGGAACTCAAAGCGGTTTATATAGTGAGAAATACAATATATACAAAATATAAATTCATACAATACAAAATACAAAAACATAATGGCAATAACAACAATAGCATATCAGAAACACACAATATATATCACAACACAAGCCATTCCCACGAAAAAAGGGGGAGGCGGGGCCTGAGAGCACCGGCAGATGTTACGAGACCTGGCGCTCGTGCCAGCAGGCCTCCTCACTCTCACATAGGCCAAGTCCATGTTCCTCGTCTCCCTCGAGGTCAGGGATGGCAGAGGGAGGAAGTCCAATGTACTGTGGGGAAAGGCGGCAGTGTCCTCCGTCCCATAGGCACCGCATCTTTTAAAACCCCTCCGGACAAACATAGCCCAGAGGGTGACGGTGGCGACCACAGCTGTTCTTCATCCGCAGCAAATGGTGTGAGCTGTGGAAAGGAGCGGTGAAGTCCCCCTGGCCAGGGAGGGGCTGGTCCCAGAACACCTGCGGCGGTGGTTCAGATGGCACTGGCAGGCTTCCCATTTCTCTGGTGGTGACGAGGCTCGGTGGTGCAGCAGGAGCGCTCTGACCGCCTTTATCCTTCCCTGGGCAGGTGGAGCCCAGGAAGGAAGGCGGAAGCCGCTTCCACCGCCCGAGGAGCTTCAGCTAGGGCCGGTCCTCTGGCGGTGATGAGGCTCGGAGGTGCAGTGGGAGCGCTCTGACCACCTTTATCCTTCCCTGGGCAGGTGGAGCCCAGGAAGGAAAGTGGGAGCCGCTTCCACTGCCCAAGGAGCTTCAGCTGGGGCCGGTCCTTCCCACTTGAAACCATCTTGATGGAGAGCAGCAGCTTCATCAAAACTGGCCTGGGGTTAATGAGGACTTTGCATGCAAATAGGGCTCAGGACCAGAAAATGACTTGCCGAACTAGATCAGTGGTACGGGTGTCATGCTGGGATGTGGAAGGCAGATGAAAGATGCAGTCATTATATTCTCAGGACACTCTTCATGGCTGATCATCATGATGATCACCTACCTGTATATTTGGATATGGCAGAAAAAGAAGGCCACATTCAGGGGTCCCTGAGGAAATGCTAGCACCCTATTGACTTTTTTTCACTCTAGAAACATCAGTGCTTCAGACATTAACAAAGAAGAAAAATCAGAGCCACCAGACTCTGCTGCTCTTGTGTGCTTCTTTGTTACACACAGACAATATCTTTTACTTAGAAGAATGTTCAGCAGCATTTGCAGGGTGATGGGGTCCAAAACCTGAATTTGCCTTCTTCTTCTCTGTAATATGTAGACCAGTTCAGAAACCCTGCCAGAAGAAAAATGCTAGAGCTATGCATTTATTCAATATATCCTGCAACAAGGATATATTCTGGGAATTGAAGTCCAAGAACATCTGGAGTGCCAGGGTTCGCCATCACGGCTATATGACACCTTTTGCTATTTTGCATCAAGTGATTCAGAAGTCTCCAGGGGGAAAAATAGCAGTGCCTGCACTTCAAACAAATTTCCCCTGCATTATTTTTTTTTAAAAAGTGCAAAATAGCTATGATTGTGATAGTAAGCGACATCAACTTCATGTGATGGAAATAATTTTTGATTTCTTTTTAACAAGCAGGAGAGTTTTCCTTGCACCAAGAAAGAAGCAGTAAACTGCATAGGGATGCCACCGGCATTGTGTTGCAAGCCTGCATGTTACTACTCTGAAAAGGAATACTGTAGGCAGTGCATTGCTTGTACAATACCATTATGTGGCCATCCAAATGACCATATAACGTACCTTTCTGACAACACGCCAGAAAAATGACTCTTTGTGCTGGAGATCCCTGTGGGAGAGGGCAGTATCCCCAGCTACTTGTTGAGCTTCAGCTTGCCTTCCTGCCATTTTCCTTTCCTTCACATCACCTACATTGATTGTTGAGTATTTAGTTCTACAAGCAAAAATGTCAGATTATTTCTAATGTCCATGAAGTGAAGGCAGAAAAAATAGCCAAAGGCTTTCTGCTCATACAGATAGGGTTAGATACCCTGAGGTGCTTTGGAGAATTCTTAGAGCACTTTGTGGCCCAGAACTCCTCCAGAAGATCATAGGAGCCATATTCAGCCATTATACCTGAAACTATGGAAGAGCTAAATAGATATGGGGGATTCATTTAAACATCACACCCTTTGTGTGATCAGAACAAATATAGCCTGCAAGTGTCAACTGAATGTTTTTATGGACTAGAAATACCTGTCAGTCTAATATATCTGTAAGGCATGGGGTTGAGGAAGGTGGGAATAACCCAATAAACTGAAAGATGCCACCGCCAACTAAATTTGCAGCAAGAAAATTCTACACTACATTCTTTCCTTTCTTCCTCTGGTCCTGTCTTTGCTGATCCTGGACAAAATTACACTATTATAAGGACCAAGGAAATTATATATATGTAATCTTTTTAGTCATACTTTTTTAATACAATCATATAAAGTTGCAGTTACACTAACAATCAGGTTGCGTTGAAAAAGTCTTTATCACAGAAGGTGATAAATATCATTTACATATGTTCACACTGCATCAAGGGAATATAGATTGGATAGCTTGGAGTCATTCTTCAGCGAGGAGTCCTTGCATTGGTCGACATCTCCACAATGACATTCTGCACATGCAAATGAACTTGAGAAATCAAGACCATTTGCATGCATTTTTTTTTTTTTAGCCATTTGGATATCACGACACCTGCTGGCTAGGCCTGCGCTTTCACATTGCCCAAGGGATATGACCGAGGATGCTTTGATGAGTTTTAGTCCCGGCCTAACATCATTGACAAGAGATGGGCGACACCGCCTAGTTAGACTACTCAAGCCCCCACACCCCAACAAGCCTCTCATATAGATAGATAGACAAATCTTTATTGTCATTGTCCTGCACATAACAACAAGATTGGGGGGCGGGGGCAGAAACACTTATCAACCCAACAAAACCTAAACAAAATACAACTATACAAAATTATCAACATACTCCCACTCCACATATACACATTTAACCCCTAAAAAGCTCTAAAACTCTAAAAACTCTAAAACTCTATACATGAATGGGAATTTACATTTAAGGTAGGAAATTATTGAATGGCTATACATGGAATTCTCAACAAAAAGCAGAGGTGAAAAGGATGGAGGTGATATTAATAATCTTAAAAATAGCAAAAGATAGCTGAAAGAAAGCCAGCACAGGCCAGAACAGGTAAAGGACAGAGTTGGAAACTCAAGGATGACTTCTGTGTCTCTCCTTTTTCTACACAAAGATATATGTATTCTTGAGGATTCAATGACCTTTGATACCTGCAAACAGGACATGAAAACACCACCTGTCTCTGTTCTCCAGTTATCTGGAAATATGATACCATCTGTGTGGCTTGTCCCCTTACCATGAAGTAACTTGCTTCCCTTTCATGTTATATCAATTGGAGGCAGTTGCTTTCCTTTCCCTAGAGCTGGCCCTTCTTTCTTCTAGTGCGTCACCAGAATCAGCTATGATGTTTACCTGCTTGTTTAGCCAGCCTGGACTTTCAACTGCTCCAGGTAACTCTAAGGATGCCATGCGTACCAGAAAACCGGGAATTTCACAGATTGAACCTGTCCCAGCCCAGTTCCCAAAAAATCATTTAAAATTCCCACTTTTCAGACCAAGGGGGTTTGGAAAAAAATTAGCACTTTTTTCTTGCAATAGAGTGGCACTTCTATTGAACCACCAGCAGGTGGCACAGCAGTAGCAGCTTGATGGCCAAGGAAGACAGAGAAAAAAATCACCATTTTATTGCCTCTATTGAAGTCGCAGCAGAAACAGCTTTCGGAATGAGCTCCTGTCTTTGTCCCAGCTCCTGCAAACCTAGCAGTTCGAAGGCAAGAAATTGCAAGTAGATAAATAGGGACCACTTCAGGGAGAAGGTAAACAGTGTTCCGTGCGCTCCAGTGTCTAGTCATGCTGTCACATGACCATGGAATACGTCTGCAGAAGCTTTGAAACAGAGATGAGCACTGAACCCTAGAGTCAGATACAATTGGCTTTTTTGCAAGGGCAACCTTTACTTCTGTCCTGTTTTTGTGGGAGGGAATTATGGCAGTGATGGGCTCCAGCAGGTTCGGGAGAACTGGTAGTAAAACTGACTGGCCCCGCCCAATGCCCTGCCCTGCCCTACCCACCTCCTCCTCCTCTCACCCCACTCAGGACGCGACTCCAACATCCATGCTGCTCGGTCCGGGCGCCTGGAGTGGGGTGAGGCTGAGCCAGCAGTTACTCTGCTGCAGTTACTTTTTAAAGGAAAATGAGAGCATTGAAGTATAATTGCTAACTAATGGTCTGATGAAGTGGACTCAATCCACAAAAGCTCACATTAAAATACAGCAGTTTAACCATGCCCACCCAGTCACCTGGCCATGCCCACAGAGTTGGCCATGCCCAGAGTTGGCCACACCCACAGTGTGGTAGTAAAATTTTTTTAAGCTAACCACTGCATCACTTCCTTCTATTGTTCTCGTACTTCTGAAGAGGTGGTGACAGTTTGAAGAGGAGACCCTCTGCTATCTTTAAACACTGCCTGCAAAAGCTGGAACCCTGGAAAATCAGGTTTCTGATTCAGGTGGAGAATATTCACAAATAGCAGAGGTTCTTCATGTCAGACTTTTCAACCTCCCACATGCAGTAGGTAACAGAATGGAGGGATATTATGGTCCTCCTCATTGCATGTTATGTTATCACATGGTGTAAAACTAACTAGAACTTATATTTCTGAGAGCTCCTTGAATAGAATTAGCTCAATTAAGGTCTTGGGCAGAGGCCCTTGTCATCACCTGTTATCTGATCTTTTTAAACTAGAGATATCTAAGATCTCAAATGAGATCTTTAGTATCCAAAGGATTTATTCTACCACAGTGTTACAGTCCCATCCTGCCAGTGAGCTGTAGCCCCTCTATAACATTGGTATGGCCAGTGCCCCAGGTGATCATATGGAGGAATAAATTAAGTGTGGCAGCCCTTAGCTGCAGAAGTAAAATACCTGAAATGTAAACATACGTGAAAGGAGAGTTGGAGAACTGGGGATGTTGAAGGCCTTTGATAAAGAAATATCACACACACACACAGAGAGAAAGAGAGACGAAATCTTAGCGAAAACTGGTTTTCTAAGAAAATGTTATTGTAAAGAGAACAGCCTGTTTTTTCTTAAAACAAGCTGACTGTGCAACCATCAACAAAAACTCTGTCTTATAATCTGTACTGATTTGGAATGTTTTGGGTACTGTTCTTTGTTTCCTCAACAACTAAAGCTTTATTAAAAAAAAAAAATATCCCGTAAACTTTATTGAGCAGTGTCTTACATAATCACTTGACCATGACTTTGGCCCTGTGGCAGCACACCCAGCACTGGTTCTTCCCCCATCTTAATAATGCATACGTTCATCAAAACACACAATAATTATCATGTCCACCAGCAGCATTAATCACTATTGTTTAAAACCAACTGTGCACTATGGCCTGTATTTTCCTTTCCCTCTGGGCTAACAACTAGGGGCTGGCAGATAAGAGCTCACACTGCAGCTAGCAGTAAATTGCTTACTCTTGCCAACTCACTTCTCTGACTGATCAACCAATGGAACTGAAATGAGCACCAGATGTGCTGAAGTACAACTCCTTCTGTAGCTTCTTACAGCTATAGTCAAACACATCTGGAAGCCACTGGCTTGGGAAAGACTTAAGTTATGCCATTCAGTTGGAGTCAACGTCCTTGAGGTCAGCTCTTCCACACCAACCTTCCCGCCACCTAATGACTTAAATCCATTCTCTAATGCACTAGGCCTTTGAATCAATGCACTAGGCCTTTGAATGAATGTTGGCGAACCATCCAGCAATTATTCATCAGGTTCACTAGGTTAGGAACTCGCAGTTTGACTTGGCTGTGTGTGACTGAGATGCTAAGACCAGCCAGCATCCATTTCACTAAACATATGCCCACTTTATTTCCACCCAGCAAAATACTCTATGACTGAAATCTTGTTAGCAGCACTGCACTGTGCAACAAGGATCATGTCATCAGCTACAGCCATTTTGGGGCAATAAAAATGCTTTGTACAGCCTCCCCTCCAGGTTTCATGGACCCCTAGAAAACTCCTCTCTTGGAGAAACATTTGGGAGCTGTAAATCTGGAATGGAATGGAAACCCAGAAATTGCCATTTCCAGTCTCAGTGACAGGACTGGGACCAGTAGCATGGTTTTGGGGCTTGCTCACTGTTAAGTTATAAGTAGCAGCAGCACAGTAAACATACCTGTCAACCCGCGGCTCCAGAAAAACGGAACCTGCGCACATCGCTTGTGCGCAGGTCATTTTCCACGCATGCATGGAAGGGTTTTACCCCTTCCATGCATGCACGGAAGCACTATGCTGCTTGCACAGCCCCTACGCACAGCCCCTACGCACAGCCCCTACGCATGCGCGGAAAGCGTTTTTGTCCGCTGCCAAATTACAGGGTTTTGGCAGTGCGGGGTGGGTTATGACGTCAATCAACGTCAAATTACGGGGTTTTCCCAGCCAAATCGGGATGGTTGACAGGTACGAGTATAGTGAGGAAGGTTTTAGGCAAATCTTAGTATGAATGCAAGTTCTCCCATGCTTTCTCCATGTTTAGCCCAGCCAATGAATACACTTGCACCAAATGCTTAGAGAAAGAACAAAATATCATTTACTCACAATTAAGTATAATTATTTCATGTCAGAAATTATTCTAGGTTGAAAGGATTTTTGTGGAAGAAACTCCACTCAGGAAATGTCCAAATGAAGCTCCTTTCATGTCCCCAAGAGCTGGGACAGAAATGGGCGCTCAATCCGTCATGCAGTACCTGGGTCTTGAAACGCTGGCTTGCCTGACTTCCAGCTAACAAGGTGAGCTTCTTAACCTCTGAGCCACCACAGCCTTGGTAAGAATGTTTTAGAAAGAAGCACAGTTAAAGTAAAGTGTTTAGGTTTTTAAGGTCTGCCATGTGGCCCGCCAAATGGAGGAGCTCAAATAGACATCTTTCCTCTCGAAAAGTAAAAAAAAAAAAAACAAGAAAGAGAAGAAAGCCAGAACATGTAAAGCCTTAATACATGCAAATAGGTTAGGAACCTTAGAGATGGGAAGACAGGAAACTTTCCAATTGGTTACTGAGGGATAAAACAATATAAAACATATTTCTTTCATTTAGGCTAGTATTTCTGTCTCTATGGTTGTTGTGCTAACACCCACTGCATGCTGGGGTTGTACTACAACACTCAACACTCACACTCCTTCATCTCATTCCCCATCCCAGTCCATGGCTCCCCCAGGATTCAGGGGATCCCTAGGGCTCCAAGAAGCTTTTCATTGCCCTGAAACAGCCATGGCTCATGACCACATCTTTATTGCATGGCAGAAAGTTGTGGAACAGGGTTTCAGTCAATATGTCCTAAAGTACTGTGTGTGTTCATCTTTGGGGGTTTCCCTCCCTTCCTGGCCCTCTACTCAATAGCTTTTACTATTTCCCATTCATTGTTTATAGACTTTTAAATGTCACTGGATGAGATATCTAGTCTCAGTGCATCTATGTGCCCATGCACAAGCAAAATGCACAAGTGTGTTCTAATAGTGTGCATTATGCACATACATTATGCTCAAAAAACACAACTCTGCTCTTCCCTACCAAAAAAAAAACACATATCCTACAGATACTCTTGATTCTTTTTGAAGTGCTGGAAAAGTGCTGTCTTTTGCTATAAACAATACTAACTAATTAAGATTGAAAAGGGGATATTTAAAACTACAGTAAAACCCCGACTTACAAATGCCTCAAGTTACATAAAATTTGACTTACATAATGATTTTATGCTAAAACCATGTCCCGATTTACACGATTTCCTATGGGTTTCCTTCGAGTTACATAAAAAATATTTTTCCCTATGGATTTGTTTCTAGTTACAAAAAAATTCAATTTAAGCAAAAGCCTACGGAATGGACTTTCCCCCCGTAAATAGAGGTTTTACTGTAATCTGAATAACAAACCAGAGATCATCTGCTACTGCTAGCTGTAGGAAGCTGTATTGATATGCATGCTTATCAGTCATTCTACTTGATTACTATATCTGTCATTCTGCTATTACTCTTTACCTCTGTATCTGTATAGCCATGCTTGGAAATTTCACTCCTATGTTTGAAGAAGTGGACTTGATCCATGAAAGCTCACAGTAAAAATATAGCAATTAGTCTTTAAAGTGCTGCAGGGTTTTCCCCCACCTCTGATATAATTAGACTCCATTTCTTATGAAAAAGTGCAGAACCTTACTCTTGGAGCAGAGATTAGGGAGATGAAAATCAGAACCATTCTACAATTTTACTTCCTAAACATATAGGAGCCATTTAATCTTCGAGTTGAGACCCTCTTTTTATTATCAAAACTGCAAAGCTTTTCCAGTTCTGTCTCTTGAGCAGACAAATTTATTTATTTATTTATTTATTTTTCACGCTTATATACAGCCCACTCAGGTACAACCCAACTCAGGGTGGTTTACATAGCGGACAGTAAATACATAAAAGACACATGATAAAACAAAGTTAAAAGTTAAAAAACCCACCCCTAAAAGGTGTGCAAGAACCGAAGAGACCTTGGGGGAAGGCACACTCCTCTATACCAACCACCCGATGGATACCCCCATCCCCACCCGCACCCCAAACTTGGCCCGCCAGCCAGGTCTTTAGTTCCTTCCTAAAGGGCAACAACTCCGTCTGGAGACGCAATTCCACAGGCAGGAGGTTCCAAAGGGCTGGTGCAGACACGGAGAAGGCCCTCCTCCTTGTGCCAGAAAGGCGAGCCCCCCGGCTGATGGCACAATTAGAGAGCCCCTCCGGTCCGCTCTGGTTGGACGGACAGACGTCCTTAGGGCGATGCGGTTTCTAAGATACCCTGGTCCACTACCATGTAAGGCTTTAAAGGTCAAAACCAGCACCTTGAATTGCACCCGGAGACAAACTGGTAACCAGTGCAGCCCCCGAAGCAGTGGTGAGGCATGGGCATAATGTCCACACCCCATCACCACCTAGGCAGTGGCATTCTGGACCAGCTGCAGCCTCCAAATGGTCATCAAGGGCAGCCCCATGTAGAGCGCATTACAGTAGTCTAGTCTGGAGGTCACCAGAGCATGAGTGACCATGAGCAAAGAGTCCCGGTCCAGGAGCGGGTGCAACTGGGTGAAGTTGGGTGAAGGCCCTCCTAACCACAGCCGCCACCTGTTCTTCTAGCAGCAGCCGCGAATCCAGGAGGACCCCCAAGTTGCGCACCGGGTTGGTCTGGGGCAAAACAGCCCCATCCAAAACCAAAGATGGTAGCTCCCGGGATAACGCAGGACCCCCTATCCATAGCCACTCAGTCTTGCTAGGATTCAGCTGTAGCCCATTTGCCCCCATCCAGACCCCAACAGCCTCCAGACAGCTGGAAAGGGCTTTGACTGCATCACTGGGGTCCCCAGGGGCCGAGATGTACAACTGTGTGTCATCCGCATACTGGTGGTACCGCACCCCGTGGGAACAGATCTCACCCAGCGGCTTCATGTAGATGTTAAACAGGAGAGGAGAGAGTACCGAGCCCTGAGGCACCCCATATTTTAGGGGCCTAGGACTCAACCTCTCACTCTCCAACCACACCGACTGGGTCCGGCCCCTCAGAAATGAGGAAAACCAGGACCACACCGTGCCCTGGATCCCCAATCCTCGGAGCCGTTGCAGAAGGATACCGTGGTCAATGGTATCGAAGGCCGCTGAGAGGTCAAGAAGAGCAAGGACGGATGGATGACCACCATCCCGTTCTCGCCAGAGATCATCCATCAGCGTGACCAATGCAGTCTCAGTACCATATCCAGGTCTGAATCCTGACTGGAATGGGTCCAGATATTCCGCTTCATCCAGTACCCCCTGCAGCTGACGTGGCACTGCCTTCTCCAGAACCTTCCCCAAAAAAGGAAGGTTGGATACAGGTCTGTAGTTGGTTAGGATTGCTGGATCAAGGGAAGGCTTCTTCAGGAGGGGGCGCACCAGAGCATGTTTCAGCAGTGCAGGAAACATCCCCTCTAGAAAAGACGTGTTAATTATAGCCCTGACCCAGCCACCTTTCACCGTCTTAGAGGCTTTTACCAGCCAGGCGGGACAGGGATCCAATGGACAATTAGTGGCACGGACCACCGCAAGGAGCCTGTCCACTTCATCCAGGGCAACTGGATCAAACCGATCCCAGGTAACACCGCAAGACTGCACACTGGCTCCCCCCGGACCCTCCCCGTCCATGCCAAGTTTGAACCCCGAGCAAATCCGATCAATTTTCTCCACCAGATGGTCAGCAAAGTCCTCAGCAAATCCCTGCCAACCAGGCACATGCCCCGCCCTACCCAAGAGGTACCTGGTCACCCGAAACAGGGTGCCAACAATAAAGAAGCAATTTATTCTTGCAGATTCCCCACAGGAAAAGCAAGCTTTTATGAAAGACACATTCCTCCCTGACAAATACTAAGTTCTTTACAGATTAATACTGATTTGATGCTTCACAGGAGTCAAAACAAGTCATGAATTTTTACTCCCCTACCTTTCTATTTCTTTCTGTTAGTCAACTAGCCTTTTCTTGGTTTCCAGCAGTAACCTACTTGCTCATTCACTGAATTGAAGAACAACACTTCCAAATAAATAGTTTTTTCCAGGTACGAAAATATCTATTTTTCAATGTAGGTGCTTATATGATTTCATGTTTCCGTTGCTAATTTGAGAAAGTCATTGTCAGTGTTCTGGAAAAGCCGTTAACTTGATCTAAACAACACTGCTTTCCTAGAAATATTAACTGTCCCATCCAATCTTGTGTGTGGTGTAGTTTTTTGGTGTATGCAAACCAAGACACAGGACACAGCCTCGGGCTGGGTTAACTCAGGTTTATTGCATCGTGGACAGAGGGAACATGAGGTAATGGCGGATCGATAGCTCTTTATATACAGTAGTAATACATTTGAACGTGGTGCCATGGTAGCCCATTGGCTACTGTCTGCGTGACGTCATTTCGGGTCACGCCCTTCTTGTCCAGGTGTAGGTGGTGGCGGGAAAACTTCCCGCGCTGTTGCCTTTGATGAGTTCGGACCAAGAGAGCTTGGACGCTCGCTGCTGCCAGCTGGTGGTCATTAGCTCGCGTCCTATTACAGGGTTTATATGATACAGCTGAAGGTTACATTGTTGCTATAGGCAAGGTTACATTGGCTCAGATACATTGTAATCCATGTGTAAGGTAAAACCATCAGAACACAACACCCCTCCCCCCTAGGACGAGACAAAGTCTCGAGCCCACACTTAAACACACTCCCCCCCCTTAGGAGACAAAGTCTCTCAGCCAAGATGGCTTATTTCGAACACGCTGGGGTCTCGATGCGGGCTGCCTCTCCCCGGGTTTGCTACCTTCTCTTTGTCCCCTGGTTTCCTGTCCTGTAATTGGAGAGGGAGACTCGTTAGTGACTTGCCGCGGCTCCGCGGCGTTGTTGGGAGGTGTGCTCTTTCTTAGGGAGGAACCGGGGGCACTGGGGGCTAACGAAAAACCCCTCTTCTCGCTTGGATGGGTAGGGGAACACTCCTGAAAACCCCCCCGGCTCGCAAAATCAAAATCAAAATTACAATCGGGGGCAGCGGTCGCGAACTCCTCTCCCCCTTCCCCGGCCCCTGATAGGACTGGCGTATCAAAAGGATATGAGTCGGGGCCGCTGCTTCTGCCTTCCCCCCTTGCTTGGGACTGTTGTCCACTGCTGTCTCCCCCTTGGGTTAAGCGGGTGGGGGAGAACCCTAACGCTGAATCCTGTTGCTGAGCTCCACTGACTGGCCCACTCACTCGGTGCCTCAGTTGGTCTGCGTGCCTCCTCCAGAGGAGGCCGGTGTTAGTCTCGACCCGGTACGACACTGGCCCCGTCTGTTCTACAACCGTCCCTGGCACCCAGGCTGGCCCCGCGCTGGAATAGTTCCTGCAGTGAACAGGGTCACCGGCGGCGAAACCTTTCGAGACTGCCAACCCTATGTTTTTCCCTTTATCCTCGACTCTCGTCGGGTCTAGCCTGGACAGGATCGTGGTCAGTTTTCGCCGCATCAAGAGCTCCGCTGGCGAGTAGCCTGACGCTAAGGGGGTTACCCTATACGCTAAGAGGAACTGGCATACTTGGTGATTCAGGTCCCCCGGGCCCATGCGCCGCAGCGCCTCCTTTGTTGTACGCACCAGCCGTTCCACTTGGCCATTCGTGGCCGGGTGGAACGGTGCGGATGTGACATGCCGAATGGCGTTTGCCTCCATGAATGCTCCGAACTCAGCGGAGGTGAAACAACTAGCGTTATCGCTGACTAAAGTGTCGGGTAAACCGAATGTGGAAAAGACTCTCCTCAGCTGGCTAATTGTCGTGGCGGAGGACGTGCTCTTTACTGGGATAACCTCCAGCCACTTGGAGAACGCATCCACCACCAGGAGAAACATGGTTCCCCGGAATGGGCCAGCGAAATCCACGTGCACTCTGGACCATGGCCCCCTTGCTGTGTCCCACTCCCTATGCGGGAGGCGGGCCGCCTCAGGTCGGGAGCCCTGGCATGCCTCGCAAGTGCCGACCATGTGCTCAATGTCCGCGTCCAGCTGTGGCCACCAGAAGTAACTCCGGGCCAGCGCCTTTGAACGAACTATGCCCGGGTGGCTGACGTGCAGCAGTTCGAGCACCCTCGTCCGCAGGGGCGTAGGGACCACCACCCGTTGGCCCCACAAAAGGCACCCCCTCTCTAGGGACAACTCTAGCTTTTTCCTAAAGAATGGGTCGAACTCTGTACTCGGGGACGATGCCGGCCACCCCTTCTGTACCCATGAACGAACTTTCTCCAGCGTTCTGTCCTTGCCAGTCACCCTAGCAATGTCGGTTGGTACTATTGGGGGTGCGTCTAAAACCTCAATTAGCAACACCTGGCGGTCTCTTTCTGCTCTCGCCTTTTGGTCGTCCGACAAGGGCAAAGGGGATCTCGACAGAGCATCAGCATGGCTGATCTCCTTTCCGGGCCGGTACTCCAACTCATGTTGGTACGCGTTGAGGAAAATAGCCCATCGCAGCATTCTCGGGGACAGGATCTGCGGCGTGGGCTTGCTTGCCGTGAAAATCCCTAACAGTGGCTTGTGATCGGTCACGATTTTGAACGGGCGGCCATACAAAAAATCGTGAAATTTTTTGGTCCCCGCTACTATTGCTAACGCCTCCCTGTCGGTTTGTGCGTAATTTCGCTCCGCTTGGGACAGGGACCTTGAGTAAAACGCTACCGGGGCCTCCCTTCCGTCCTCCAACACGTGGCAAAGCACCGCCCCCACCCCCACCGGGGATGCATCACAAACTAGGACCACTGGCCGTTTGGGGTCGAAGTGCGTCAGGATTGCCTCAGATGTTAGGAGTTGCTTTAGCTCTTTGAACGCCCTCTCGTGCTCGTCACCCCACATCCATGTCAACTCCTTTTTAAGTAACCGATGGAGTGGTTCGGCCACGGACGCCTTCCGCGGGAGGAATGTATGGTAAAAATTGAGGAGCCCCAGGAAGGACTGTAGCTCGGTTTTGGATGTGGGGCGAGGGGCCTTTTTAATGGCTGCTACTTTGGATTTAGACGGTTTAATCCCCTCGGGTGTGATCCGGAACCCTAAAAACTCGACCTCGGTTTCAAAAAAGACACATTTGTCCTTCCTCAATCTCAGCCCCGCTTTCTCGAACACGGTCAGTACTTTGTCCAACCTCTTTGCCAGTTCAGCCTCGCTCCCCCCTGTTATCAACACGTCATCAAAATAAGGCAACACCCCCTCCAGTCCCTTCAGGAGGCGTTCCACAAGCGACTGAAAAAGGCCGGGTGCCGAGTTCACGCCAAACTGTAACCGCGACACCTGGAACGCTCCTTTATGTGTAACTATCGTTTGTGCCGCGGCCGTGGCGGGGGTCACAGGAAGTTGCTGATAGGCTTGTGCCAAATCGAGTTTGGCGAAACACTTTCCCCCATTCAGCCTGGCCAAAAGGTGGCTGATCACTGGCACCGGGTATGCATTAGGGCGGATCGCCTTGTTAATTGTACACTTATAATCAGCGCAAATGCGCACCTCCCCGTTAGCCTTTAGAGCCGTTACAATTGGAGTTTCCCACTCCGCGGAATCAACAGGAATAAGAATCCCCTGGCCCACCAGTTTGTCCAGTTCCGCCTCTATCTTGTCCTTGAGTGCGAACGGCACCCTGCGCGGTTTGAGTCTTATCGGGCGGACCTCCGGGTCTATGTCGAAAGCTACAGGGGGCCCCTTGAACTTTCCGAGTCCTTTCTTAAAGACGGCGGGATGCGCATCGCAAACCGCTTGTATTGGGTCCCCCCCCACGGTATGCACTCCCCCTATGAACAAACCTAAGGGCTGAAACCACTGTGTCCCTAGGAGGCTACAGCTTCCCCCCTTGAGGACAACTAGGGGCAGTTCCGCAGAATGTCTCTTAAAATTGACCCGAAATTTCCCGACCCCCAACACCGGAATGCTGTTTCCTTGTACGTCTCGTAGCGTGGACCTCAACGCTTTAAGTTTGGGCCGCACGTGGGGGTCGATTTTCAAAAACTCTTTCTGGGGAATTATAGAATAGGAGGACCCCGAGTCAATTTCCATCTTAATAGGGGCCCCTTGTACTAATACCTCAACGAAGTAATGGGACTGTCCCGCGGACACGCTGAACACTGGGGTGTCGTCCTCGCTGTCGTCCGAGACGCGGCCCACGCCATCCTGCTTCCTCGTGGTCTGGGCGCCATCTTTGGGCCTCGCTGGACGGTCCGGTCTGGCCGCACGGTCTTGTGACTGCCTCCGGCCCTCCTTCTGTTTTCTGCATGCCTTGGCGATGTGCCCCCGACGGCCGCAGGTGTAACACTCGGCCTTCCTGAACGGGCATCTCGCGCGCTCATGGGCCGCTCCGCAACCCTCGCAGCGTCGACCACCCTTTCGGACCTTCTGGACCTCCTCGCCGTCGCTGCCTTCCGTCGACGACTTTGAGGACCGTCGAGTTACGTGCACCGACTGTCCGGACTTCCCGTGCACCGAATTTTCCGCCTTGCCGGCTCTAGGACGCCACTCACGCCACTGGTGCATCTCGTCCACTCCAGCATTCGTGGACTCTGCGGCTTCCGCGGCCTCTACGACCTCTGCCAGCGTGGGTGGCGGTTCCTTATTCATCAAGCTGCGCTGTACCTCCTTGTCTTTCAGGCCACACAACACGCCGTCCCTGAGGGCCATCTCCAGGATGTCGCCCCATTTACAGGGGGCGGCGGCTATCCTCATGGCGGCCACGAATGCCTCAACCGACTCATCCGGCGCTTGGACTCGCCTCCAAAACGCGCTCCGAGCGGGAAACATTGCCCTCGAGGGGCAGAACCGCTCTCGCAGCAGCTTCATGATGTCGCCCGCCTTAAATTCGCTCACCTTCTTCGGAGCGATTATGCCCACCAGCGTCCGCTTGGTTTCCATCCCGAGCATTCTGGTGAGGATGGCCCTCTTCCTCTCCTCGTCGTCTCCCTTGACTCTGAGTTCCACCAGTGCCGCCTGGAAGTCCATCTCAAGCAGCTCCCAGTCTTGCGGTTTGGTGATGTTGAACCCGCTCTGTGCCCTGGCTGTTCCGTGGGGATCCATCATCCCACCTTCGTCGCCAATTTGGTGTATGCAAACCAAGACACAGGACACAGCCTCGGGCTGGGTTAACTCAGGTTTATTGCATCGTGGACAGAGGGAACATGAGGTAATGGCGGATCGATAGCTCTTTATATACAGTAGTAATACATTTGAACGTGGTGCCATGGTAGCCCATTGGCTACTGTCTGCGTGACGTCATTTCGGGTCACGCCCTTCTTGTCCAGGTGTAGGTGGTGGCGGGAAAACTTCCCGCGCTGTTGCCTTTGATGAGTTCGGACCAAGAGAGCTTGGACGCTCGCTGCTGCCAGCTGGTGGTCATTAGCTCGCGTCCTATTACAGGGTTTATATGATACAGCTGAAGGTTACATTGTTGCTATAGGCAAGGTTACATTGGCTCAGATACATTGTAATCCATGTGTAAGGTAAAACCATCAGAACACAACAAGTTTCATTTATTATAGTTCTCTAACATAGAAATTGAAGTATCTGCCCAGGCTATGAACACAGGACTTTTTAGAGTAGCGCCTGGAAAGCTGATAGTGAACTTTAGACTGCTACTTTGGGTTTTTCTGCTGTAGGCTGTGCCTGTCCCCCACCCCTCCAGTGTCTACACCTGTTGGATATCAAACAGACCAGCTCGCCAGGAAGTGCCATGTTCTTGCTGTAGGCTGTGTTTGCTCCCACTGATGTCTATACCAGGGATTCTCAACCTGTGGCCTGTGGGCTGGATGCAGCCCACAGCACCATTTCACGTGGCCCACCACTACCTCCACCACACCAGAAAGTGCCATGTGATGGAGGAAGGGCAAAATGGCTGTCTGGCCCCAGAAGCTGTCTGAGGGAGCATGACCCAGCCCCGGGCTTAAAAAGGTTGAGAACTCCTGGTCTATACAGTCTGGATCAGTGGTACAGGTGTCATGCAGAAGAGAAATGAAAGGCAACTGCATTATTTTGTTCCCAAGACAATCTTCATGGCTGATTGCCATGATGAGAGCCAATATTCAGAATCGGATACGGAACTTGAAGAAGAAAAAGAAGAAGAAGTGTCTAGACAAGTTGAATATTAAATGGACCAACTCACTGCGAAGTACCATGTTTTGAATCAGGGGGGTTCTGCTATTTTTCAGTGTTCTCTTTTATTCTGTAGAACCATGATGGCGAACCTTGGCACTCCAGATGTTCTTGGATTTCAATTCTCAGAAGCCCAAGCCACCATGAATCCACACAAATGGGTTTACTGCAATTCATCTGGCCCACACCGCCCTCATCCCTCCTGGAAACGGAAGTAAAATGCACCCACACGAGCACGTTTTACTTCCGCTTCTGGGAGCGATGAGGGCTGTGCGGGCCGGATGAACTGCAGTAAACCCATTCATGTGGATTCACTGGGGCTTGGGCTTCTGGAAATTGAAGTCCAAGAACATCTGGAGTGCCAAGGTTCACCATCACAGCCGTAGAATATGTTGGAAACAGGATAAAAGAGAAGGAAGCAGCTGTGAATTATTTACTTTGCAGCTATCATCTAGGATAGCAGAAAAGCAAACAGTACTCTAATGCAACCAGAGAAAGTGTTTCGTTTTCACCTCCCTCCATGTCCACTGTTGATCGGCTGACAGCCGCTCAGCTCGGAGACTGGTGATGTTCAGATGGTCAGCATCCGTGTTGTTCCCAGCTGTGTGGGTGGTTTCCCCAGCAGTACATCGGGCGGTGGCACAGGTAGGGTGGTCCGATCCTTGGATTGGCTCCCATATACCTCTGCCAGTGCTGATCTGCTGTTGGGGACCACCAGGAATGCTGCTCCCACTGCCACTATTGGAACTTAGCAATTGTACTAAATGACAGTTTGCTTCTTTCTCACATTCCTTCATCTAACACAGTGATGGCGAACCTTTTAGAGACCGGGTACCCAAACTGCAACCAAAAACCCACTTATTTATTGCAAAGTGCCAACACAGCAACAGGGGAGGAAGGAAACACTTCCATTGGGCTGCTGGGCAGAGGGGCAGGGGTGAACTCTGAGCTGCGGGGAGGGAGGAAGTGCTCCCATTGGACTGCTGGGCAGAGCAAACTCTGTGCTGGGGTGACTGTACGGGTGCCCACAAAGAGGGCTCTGAGTGCCACCTGTGGCATGCGTGCAATAGGTTTGCCACCACTGATCTAACACATTGCCATGGAATGGTTAGTGTAAACCAGTGCTTCTCAACCTTTGGTTTTTGGACTCCAATTCCCAGAAGCCTAACCCAGTACTTTGGCTGATCAGTGTTTTGGGGAATTGACTTAGGCTTCTGGGAACTGAAGTCCAAAAACCAAAGGTTGAGAAGCACTGGTGTAAACAGAACCAACTGCTATGGCTACACTGTGTAGACATACAAAAATGATAAAAAGGGAAGATTGTGGGGCTGATTGCCTCCATGATTTCAGGCAGAGAAAAGAAAAGTTATTTCTTTGCTACTATAACTCTGGCATGATTCCTAGATTCTCCTTCTACAGAGAGAATCACTCCTTTCATGTAATGAGCCCCTGTCCCAGTTCTCAGCTAGTCCTATTCAATTGGATGTCCCAACCTTGGGAGTAGCATTTTACAGGGTTGAAGGGGCGATCCTAAGGAAAGCTAGGGAAAAGTCACCCTTGCTTGAAAGCCAGTCGTATCTGACTCTAGGGGCTGGTGCTCATCTCCGTTTACAGCCAAAGAGCCAGAGTGATCTGTGTGTGCAGATGTTTTTGTGGTCATGTGACAGGCATGACGAGACACCAGAGTGCACCGAACACCTTTCCCTTTCCTGCCAAAGTGGTACCTATTTATCTACTTGCAATTTCTTGCTTTCAAACTGCTAGGTTGGCAGGAGCTG
Source organism: Bradypodion pumilum (assembly GCA_035047305.1). Classification (NCBI taxonomy): domain Eukaryota; kingdom Metazoa; phylum Chordata; class Lepidosauria; order Squamata; family Chamaeleonidae; genus Bradypodion; species Bradypodion pumilum. The sequence goes on along the minus strand of JAWDJD010000001.1, from coordinate 503,024,772 downwards.
GGACAGAGACGGGTGCTCACTCTGTCCTGCAGCACTCAGGACTCGAACTGCTGACCTGTCAACCTTTCAGTCATCAAGTCCAGCATCTTCACCACTAAGCCACCACAGTCCCTATCATATGGAAAGCTACCTGGCCTGAATCCATACCATTATCCACAGCTTGAATACAATCTGTAACATTCTGCAACAGGATTGTCATTGCTACCCATCACTGATTTGAAATGTACCCAAGCTGTGCAACAGATTGACTTTACAATTTACAGACAATGGCCATTCAGAAGCACATTTAGGACTGTAGCCTTAGAAGTCAACCTGTGGATGCTCCTATAACTTGCTACTCAGTCCTGCTTTGGAAGCCCTGTTTCCACAACTCTCCAGCTCAGCTGCGCATGAAAGCCCTTTGCCCCAGTGCCAAATGAAAACTTCCCTCCATCTGTAATCCTAGTCCAGTTCAATCATAACTGCTTCTACCCATCAAAACTGCCACGCAGTGCAAAGAGTAGATTTAAAAGGAAGAGAGGAGACAGCAAGGATTTTAGAACCCACCCCCACCCCTGCTACTACTAGCAATCAACCAGAAAATTTAAAAAAGAAGCTTACCTTTCAGTACTGCCAGGGACGCCTGAGCAGATCTCAGTAGTTCTGGGGACACCCAGAGTCTGTCTTTGTCTTAGTGAATGATTCACTTTTGCTTTCTTGGTGTTTTTTTGGTGAGAAGTGGGGGTGAAACTCCTCCCCCTTTTGATGAGGCTGTTAAATGCTTCCACACCCATCTCTTTAAAGCTTCTCCAAGTAGCTGCCTTCAGCATGATGAATTCACAATTCACCGGCAATTGACTAACAACTATGAATAACAAGAAAATTCACTTGTATTCCAAGAAATAAAATTAATGGTATCAGGAGCCTTATGCCATAAATCTCTTTTTTCTCCCCCCCCTCCCACCTGGCACAATATCCATTCCATTATGCGTTTAGTTGTTTTCTTTGTTTCTACAAGTAGTCTGACACTTTCTTTCAACCCCCCCTCCACCCTTTTCTTATTTCGGCTTACTTGAGAGTAAGTTGGAAACAGAACTTTTCCTTTCTACTCTGTTGCTCTCCCTGCCCCCAAAGAAAAGTTGTCTGTTTCCTTTGTATGACTACAGCCAGCAAAAAATAACCCTACCTAAGACTTTTTAAAACCAGAGACAACTCATATTATGGCAACTAAGAATTGTTCTTGTTATGTGTCAGCAAGTGAGAGCTGGCTTGTAGCATCCTAATAGGGATTTCAAGGTAAGTGAGAAATTCAAGGAGGGACTTTACCAGTTCTCCACATTCATGGCTGAGTGGGAATTTGAATTCAGGCCACTTTAGTTCTAGTTCTTCATTCTAATAATTATGTGCTGTCAAATTATGGGGAGCTTTTTAATGATTTTCTAGGTATATAGTACTCAGGTATGTGGAGTGTGGTATATTGGATAGAGGGATGGACCACCATACCTGTCAAGCGCAGCTCCTGGTAATACAGGAACTGCTCTGGCCTGGGTGTGCATGCACTGCAACAACTCATCTGCGCATGTGCAGAGCCCATTTGCAATGGGCGTGCATGTGCAGTAAACCCGTTCCCCGCCGTTCAAATACGGGGTGGCGGTGGGAAATGGGAGGAACGAGCGGAGAAATACGGGAAATCCCGGCCAATCCAGGATACTTGACAGGTATGTGGACCACACTCAAAAGCCCCAGGTTTATATCCTTGCTCAGCCATGGGAATGTATGGAGGTGGGAGTCGAACTGGTAAAACCACTCCTTAAAACTTTCATTTACCTTGAAAGTGTTGCTACAAGTCAGGTTTGACTTAATGGCTCACAATGTACTTAAGAGTGGTTTAGCAACCCCTCCTTCTGCTGTTGTTCTGGGATTGCACAAATTGCCCAAGGCCAGACAGGTGGTAGAGCACTTAATCCCACCAGCCACTCAAACTCAAAGTGATTTCAGCTGCCTCCCCCCCCATTTCTTGTCCAGATCAAACTTTGAACTACCAAAATGGAGTCAATTTCTTAGTTTTGTCTTATGTTTTGTTGTTGTTCAGTCGCACAGTCGATTCCGACCCTTTGTGACCCCATGGACCATTTTCCTCCAGGCACCTCTGTCCTCCACCATCCTCCTCAGCACGCCAAGCTCTGTGCCCATTTTGTCCACAATACCATCTATCCATCTCATCTTTGGACGCCCCCTTCTTCTCTTTCCCTCTACCTTTCCCAGCATCAAGGCCTTCTCAAGTGAGTCCTCCCTTCTCATTTGATGTCCAAAGTACTTTAGCTTCATCTTCACTATTTGTCCCTCCAATGAACAGTCAGGATTGATTTCTTCCAGTATTGACCTATTTGTTCTCTTTGCTGTCCAAGGGACTCTCAGGACTCTTCTCCAACACCACATCTCAAAGGCATCTATTCTTCTGCACTCAGCCTTCCTAATGGTCCAGCTCTCACACCCATACATTACCACTGGGAATACCATTGCTTTGACTATGCGAATTTTTGTTTTCAAGGTGATGTCTCTGCTTTTCACTATATTCCCCAGGTTTCTCATTGCTTGTCTCCCCATAATCAGTCGTCTTTTTATTTCATGGCTACAGTGATCTTAGATCCCAGGAAAGTAAAATCTGTCACTGCTCCTACTTCTTCCCCATCTATTTTCCAGGGACTGATCGGACCTGTTGCCATTATCTTGGTTTTCTTGATGTTGAGTCTCAAGCCAGCTTTTGCACTCTCCTCCTTCAATCCAATCAAGAAGTTCTTTAGGTCTTCCTCACTTTCTGCCATTAGGGTGGTATCGTCTGCATATCTCAAATTGTTGATGTTTCTCCCAGCAATTTTGATCCCATATTGGGATTCCTCCATCCCTGCATTGCACATTATGTGCTCTGTGTATAGATTGAATAAGCAGGGTGATAAAATGCAGCCTTGTCTTACTCCTTTTCCTATTCCAAACCACTCTGTCATTCCGTGTTCTGTCTGTTGCTTCTTGGTTCGTGTACAGATTTCTCATGAGACATATGAGGTGTTCCGGTATTCCCATCTCTTTAATTACTTGCCACATTTTGTTGTGGTCCACACAGTCAAAAGCCTTGGTATAGTCAATAAAACAAAAGTAGACTTGTTTCTGGTATTCTTTTGTTTTCTCCATGATCCAACGTATGTTGGCAATGTGGTCTCTAGTCCCCCTGCCTCTTCTGAAACCGGCCTGCACCTCTGGTAGTTCTCCCTCCACATGTTGTTGAAGTCTATCCTGTATTATCTTGAGCATCACCTTGCTGGCATGTGGGATAAGCATAATTGTTCGGTAATTTGAGCATTCTTTGGCATTGCCTTTTTTTGGGATTGGAACGTTCACTGATCTTTTCCAATCCTGTGGCCACTGTTTTGTTCTCCAAATTTGCTGGCATATTGAATGTAGTAGTTTGATTCCATTATCTTTTAGGGCTTTGAAAATTTCAACTGGGATGCCATCATTTCCATTAGCTTTATTGTTTGCAGTGCTTTTTAGGGCCTTTCTGACTTCACTCTCCAGAATGTCTGGTTCAAGTTCAAATTTCTCATTATTGTTATTATCAGGAGTGTTGAGGTCCTTTTTGTAGAGTTCCTCTGTGTACTCTTGCCATCTTTTTTTTTATCTCTTCTGCTTCAGCTAACTCCTTTCCATCTTTGTCCCTTATCATGGTCATTTTTGCTTTAAATGTTCCCTTGATTTCCCCAATTTTTTTGAAAAGATCTCTAGTCCTGCCTCTTTTGTTGTTTTCCTCCATTTCTTTGCACTGTTCGTTCAGGTATTTTTCCTTATCTCTCCTTGCTTTTCTTTGAAATTCTGTATTCAGGTGGTTGTATTTTTTCCTTTCTCCTTGGACTTTTGCATTCCTTCTTTCCTCTGCTATTTTAAGAGCCTCATCAGACAACCACTTTGCTTTCCTACGCTTCTTTTCTTTTGGTATGGTTTCTCTTGCTGCCTCCTGCATGATGTCCCGCGTCTCTGTCCATAATTCTTCTGGTACTCTATCTATCAGGTACAGGACATTAAATCTGTTGATGACCTCCACTGTGTATTCTTTAGGGATGTTGTGTAGGTCATATCTGTTTGGTCTAATTGTTTTCCCCATTTTCTTTAGTCTAAGCCTGAATTTTGCGATCAGTAGGTTGTGATCTGAGCCACAGTCTGTTCCAGGTCTTGTTTTTGCTGACTGAATGGAGGTTCTCCATCTTTGACTGCAGAGTATGTAATCAATCTGATTTCGATGTTGGCCATCTGGTGATGTCCATGTGTAAAGTCACCTCTTGTGTTGCTGGAAGAGGGTATTTGCTATGACTAGTGTATTCTCTTGGCAGAACTCTATCAATCTTTGCCCTGCTTCATTCTGTGTTCCAAGACCAAACTTGCCTGTTATTCCATTTACTTTTTGATTTCCTACTTTGGCATTCCAATCTCCTAAGATAATGTGGACATCATTTCTTGGTGTCTGTTCTATGAGGTGTTGTAGGTCCTCATAGAACTGGTCAACTGTGGCTTCATCTGCACTAGTGGTTGGTGCATAGACTTGGATTACAGTGATATTGAAAGGTTTGCCTTGGATTCTGACTGACATCATTCTATCATTTTTGATGTTGTATCCCATTACTGCTTTCCTCACTCTTTTGTTGACAATTATGGCTACTCCGTTTTTTCTGAGGTTTTCTTGCCCACAGTAGTAGATATAATGGTTTCCAGAGCTGAATTCACCCATCCCTGTCCATTTTAATTCACTGATGCCCAAGATGTCAACGCTTATTCTTTCCATCTCATTTTTAACCACTTCCAGTTTTCCTTGATTCATAGACCTCACATTCCATGTCCCTATGCAGTATTGTTCCCTGCAACACTGTATTCCCCCCCCCTTTTCATATCCCTCCCCTTTTTCAGATCTGCTGTGCTGAGCATCCCTTTGTTTTGCATTTTGTTTTGGTCCATAGGGTTCTCTTGGCAAACTTTGTGGCGTGCCTTGCCGGTCTTTTCCCATCACACATTTTATCACAGTTTAAACAGTTTTAAAACAAAGTATTATCATGCACAATATCACAATTTATCACATAGTATCAAAGTAAAAGTTGAACTAATTAAAGAAAGGGAAATAAAGAAAAAGTCCACTATATCAAGTCTCTATGTAAGTCATTTTCTTGTAAGTCACTATGTCAGTTGCCATAAGCCATCTATGTTTAGTCAACTATATTATTTCAGTTTGATTACTTATCCTTTGCATGCAAGCAGCAGCTCTTGCCTCCCTTCGGCCGCATGTAGTTAGTCAAAGGCGCTGGCTCAGGCATTGCTGTGATGGTGGTTGGGGATGGTATCTCCTGGGGGTGGTCGGGGGTCTCCTGAGTTGTCCTTCTCTCTGGCCCCAGGTCTTTGGATGGGGAGGGTGGGGCAAGATCCTTTACTCACCTCCCCCTTGGGCCTCTCTGGATGGCAAATGGGCAGTAGAGCTGGGCCTTCCTGAAGCCTTTTCTTCCTCTCCAGGCCCAGGTCTTTGGATGGGGAGGGAGGGGCAAGATCCTTTACTCACCTCCCCTGTGGGCCTCTCTGGATTACAAATGGGCAGTAGAGCTGGGCCTTCCTGAAGCCTTTTCTTCCTCTCCAGGTCCAGGTCTTATGTACATTGCTAAATATTTCTGGTAGCAATCAGCAGACCTGCAAATAAGCTGGATTCACACAGAGTTTTTTTGTCCACCAGCAGCCCCCACTTGAGCGTGTTTGTCTTCCATTTAGGCACTCCGACCCTCAGCCTATTTAGGGTCCTCCAAGTGACATAGGGGAGGTTGAGTTCTTCAGCCATATCCTCCTTTAATGTTATTGCTTGTCCAGTGAGCTCCTTCCTCCACCTTCTAATTTGGTTTTGCTCTTGCGTACCCTCCAGAATGTTTGCTGTAGTCCTGCCATAAAGCTCTTCCTGGCACTTGAGGCACATATCCACTCAGAGGATGTTGAGGGTCATTCTCTTGATTAGTTTCCTTGGAGTCTGCTGCTACCCCCTCCTCCTGACAGAAACAGTGAGAATTCGAAATCTCAGCTCCTCCAAGCTGTATTAAAGTTACTATGACTAAAGGGGGAAATGAGTGTTCACTGGTGATCTTTTTAGTTATTTAAACGAGGGCGGGCAATCATGGCTTTCAGAGGGTAAGGTGTTTTCACATTTCCATCTTTTCTGCTTACCTTCAACCCAGGTGTGCCAAGATAGGACACTTTATTTCCCCAGCATAATGCTTTTTTGCAGGATACACAGGGAAGTAGACCTTTAGGTTATATTCCTAAAATAAGACTATCATATAAAACCACGCTGTAGAATTGTCATCTGTACAAAAACAAAACTAATAATAATGCATGCGGTCAAGTCAATTCCAACTTATGGCAACCCTTTCCAGGGTTTTCTTGGTAGAGAATACACAGAAGTGGTCTACTATTCCCTTCAGTTCCCCCAAATGTCAACCATTTTATCTTCAGTTACAGTATTATTATTGTATCATTTATGTATTGCCTATTTGCAAAGAGGATCCAAGGTAGCTTTCAATTTTAAAATGAACAATGGCTGAAATCCTTTTTGTTTAGTGCAGTAAGTCACACTACAGTAGGCCCACTGGACCAGTGGGAATTTGATGAGTCAATTTCTCTGTATGTTCAAATGATTTAGAGCCGTGATTCCCAACCTTTTTGGGGCTGCAGGCCAGTCACATGGTTGAGCGGGCTGGTCACATGGTTCCTCCCATCTGGAAGCAGAAGTAAAATGCGCCTACACAAAATGCTGCTGCAAATGCACCCGCGGTTGTTGTAAACATGTTTACGACAGCTGCAGATCATTTATGGCAGCATTTTGCACATGCGCGGGCACATTTTAATTCTGCTTCCGGAAGTGGTGAGTGTGATGCAGGCTGGACAAATTGGTGTTGGTGCCCAAATCCGGCCTTTTGCCCATAGGTTGGGAACCTCTGATTTAAAGGAACCTACTCTAGATGTAACTTATTTTAGTGTAATAAATGGCAACTAAAGTAGGCTTATTTGAATCCCCACTAGTTTAATGGGCCTATTCTAGTATGATGTCCCACAAGCCACAGGAATTCAGTTATTCCTATATGGAGTCCCCTCCCCATGAAAAATGCTAGAACAAATAAGGCCTCAGCAAGTTTTACTACTGAGCTACTATTTTTGTTCTGACCAACATAATGACAGAATGACTATATTACTGTATCTAGTTTGATGCTTGTAAAGCAATTCACATCCATCTACCAAATTGAAGGTTAAAACCAGTTTCATCAAAGGAGAATTTGAACGTAATGATTCATGCTTTGGATTTTGAGAACTAGGGTGATGGTGTTTCCTCGACAGCTGAGGGGTTAAAAGAGGAAGAAAAGAAGAAGAAAAGAAGTAAAAGAGGGTGATGGTGTATATTAGGCCAAGAAAGGATGTAGAGAGGTGGAGGGGTAAAGAATAAAATATGAACTCATATTTTTTTTTACTGCATCAAGAGGCAACCAAAATAGTACAGTATGAATAACCCTCGGAGAAAACCATCTCAGTTTTACACTGTGGTCTTCAACGAGTGGTTGGACCTACATAGCGAATACATGGCGTACTGTAGAACAACAGTGGAACTAAACTAGATGGAATTTAGTTAAGGGTTCCATTAAGTGAACAGGCTGGCACTCTCCTTTTCCTCAACAAACACATGATGTAACTGCCAGCCCATCTGAAGAAGATTCCTCCTTGTACTTTTTTGAGACACTATCGGGGACTACTCTTTTTTTAGGTATGGGTTGAAGCCAGTGATGCACTGCAGCAGGTTCTGTCAGGTTCTGCAGAACCGGTAGTGGAAATTTCCCCAGGCCATGCCCACTTGGTTGGCCATGCCCACCTCCATAGCCCATAATGCAAGATTTTTGGCCACGCCCACAGATTTGCCCCTGCCCACAGATTTGGCCAACCAGCCCACAGAGTAGGCAGTAAAAAATTTTTTGCAGTGCATCACTGGTTGGAGCTTCCCATTTTGGTTTGGTTCCATAACATGTAACCACTAGGATTGCCCCCTCCCCAAAATACCTTGCTGCTTTCAATTTCCCAGTATTATTTAGGTGGCTTAAGTAAACAGTTTATTGGGGAATAGAAAGCAGTGGTTGAAAACTTTCTGTGCTCCAGCATGGAGAGAGATATGAAAAAAAAAATAAAGGTTGTTGCTGTAGTTAGAATAGCACTGATGCATTATACCTTTTAGAAACATTAAAAGAAGTTGAAAGCGTCTTCCTGGAAGGAGAAGGATACAGGAAGGAAATCTTTCTTTCTTTCTTTTTCTTTTTTCTTCCTTTCATAGTCTCTTGAGATGCAGTGTGGTTTCCTGACTTAAAACTATCCAATCCCTTTATGTGGATTGGAGGGTCACAAGGTGTACTTCTATGCCAGGGATTCTCAACCTGCAAGTCGTGGGCCAGATAAGGCCCATGGTGCCATTTCATGTGGCCCCCACTGCCTCCACCACACCAGGAAGTGCCATGTGGTGGAGGAAGGGCAAAATGGCCATCCGGCCCCTGAAGCTGTCTGAGGGAGCATGACTCGGCCCCCGGCTTTAAAAGGTTGTTAACTCCTGATCTATGCAATGTTAAGCAACTCTATTTAGCCCAATCTGCCTGCTGCAGTCTAGACATCTAGCCAAGTCCAAAGTTGTGCTTGTGTCTTTCCCCTTCAGTCCAAGTAAGTGGTTTCCAACATGGGGCACATGCCCCACAGTGGGACTTTGATTCCCAGAAGTCTAAGTCAGTACATTGGCTGATGATCAGTGCTTTGGAGAATTGACTTGGGATTCTGGAAATTGAAGTGCAAAAACCAAAAATTGGGAAACACTGATCTAAATTGTTTTGTTTGTGTGTCCCTCTGTGTGAGTTATAATAATGAGAACCTGCTACCTAGCCTATTCTGCTCTTTCCACATGTTCTATCTGTCACAAAAATCAGCAAGAAAACAACCTTCTGAGTAGGGACGCTCAACACCTTTCAAACAGGTGACAAAAAAATTACATTCTCCAAAATCAAGGAAGCACTTTCAAGTTCTTTTATGGAGCAAGTAAAAGTATTACACACTCTACTCTTTCCCCCCCTGGTAAAATGACTGTCCAGTTGCCACAGGAAAAATAATCCTGCCAAAATCTGCTCTACATTTTCCATTTCTCCAACAAGTGTCATACAATTTTTTAAAACAAGCATGATAATGACTAATAAACACAAACAGCTTGGAAATACCACCATGTCATGTTTTTGTTAAATTATATAAGGAGCTTTACAGAAGAGAAGCATCACAAATGTCTATTTGCTCCTGGTGCAACTTGGCAGCCAGAGGCTTCAGCCCAACTATGTGCTTGTATATCAGAGAGGATTGTGCGCTATGAATTCTCTTAAAGGAAGTAGGAACTGGCATAAGAGTGGGAAATGAAGGGAATTCATTCATTTCCCACACTCTCTTAACAGCTAAAAGCAGTAATTAACAAAGATAACTGACAATGTTGAATCATTATGTTTTTCATGGGAATTTACTAAAATATGCGAAATAATTGTGGTTTGAGATTCTTCTTCTTTCACGTCCAGATCAAACTTTAAATTGCCAAAATGAAGCAACCTTCTTGGCTTTGTCATTAGCCAAAATTAAGTCCTCATCCTTACTTGTTTCTGGTAGTGATTCTCAGACCAACAGATGAGCCAGATTCTGCATCTTTCTTCATTAATATAGTGTGTTGTTGTCTGCCAGCAGCCTCCACTTGAGCTCAGCCTATTCAGGGTCCTCCAAGTGACATAGGGGAGGTATAGTTCCTCAGCCATATCCTCCTTAATGTTGTTCCTTGTCCAGTAAGCTCCTTCCTCCATCTTCTTAATTTTGCTCTTGCATACCCTCAAACATGTTTGTTCTTGCCATAAAGCTCTTCCTGAATCTGAGTCTGTGGACTTGAGGCACATATCTATTCAGAGGATGTTGACAGTCATTCTCTTGCTTAGTTCTCTTGGAGTCCACCATTACTTCTCTCCTAGGTGCAGTGAAACCAACAGGAGGATATATTTTCTCAACTGGTGTAGGTTTGAAGCATCCTGTAACTATGCACATTGTTTAATTAAAGATGGCAAAGGAGTGACACTGATCGATAGTTTTCTGGGTCATCTGGGTCTTTGCTGGTTTTCAATAAAGCAAAAACTCTAGCTTGTCTCCACAATTTAGGAATCTTAAGCACATCTGTACAGTTGTCCATTAATTGTGGAAGCAATTCCAAAGTGTGAGGATCAAACTACTTTATCTGTACTGTTTTTATGTCATCAATACCTGTTGCTTATTTGGTTCATATCTATACCTATAAAAAGGCCCCTTAACTGTTGGGTTCATTCAAAGGCTCCCACACCAGGCCCAACCATCCCCAACCTAGCCCTCTGCATTCACCGTAACCCCTGCCTTCCCAACGCCGTGGGGTTTTGGTGGTTGCCAGTGGGGCAGCCGCACCACGAATGTGATTAAAAAAAGAACTACGATTCCCAGAGTCCTCTGCACTGTGCAACCCATCAGCCAATCAGGCTGAGGGATGCGAGCGCAGAGGAGGCCTGGAACGCACACACGGACTTAAAAAAAAAACACATCGGGACCCGGAGGGAAAGATTTTGAAAGACCCAGCTGGAGCCAGGAAAAGGTAAGTGTGGGCGGTGGGGGTTAGGGGGTTAGGAGGCATGGCCCCAGTAACCACCCCACCCCTCCGCCCCATCACCTAGCCCCGCCAACCCCCACCGACTGCACTTACCTTTTGCCGGCTCCGGCTGGATCTCTCAAACTCTTTCCCTCTAGGCGCGGCCTTCTGCATAGGGAGAAGCACCGGTCTCTCCTTCATCCCTGTGGGTGACGCCCGCATTGACAAAGGAGAGGCTGGAGCACCTTCTGGCCTACCGGAGAGAAGGACATGCTTCTCTCTGGGTTGGCTGGGAAGTTCCATTCCCAACCAACCCAGAGAGAAGCAAAGCCCCTCCGTGGTGGGGATTCCTTCTCTCCAGGAGGCAAAGGTGCTGCAGAGAGGGGAGCCCCCCCTCCGCAGGACACCCCATTATTAAAGAGAAGAAACCAAGCGGTTTCTTCTCTTTAAAAACGGAGTGTTTGGGAGGGGGGCGGAATCGATCACCCCTCCCGGGTCTCCTGGGTACAGAAGGGTTGGGGGGACAGACCCCTTTTGTCCCTCCAAGCCTTCCAAACCCAGGGGACCAGGGAGAGGGGATCGATTCCACCATCCCCCCACTACACTCCGTTGTTAAAGAGAAGAAACCAGTTGCTTCCTCTCTTTAATATGGGGGTGGTGTCGGGGGGGATTCCCCCTCTCTGCTGGGTCCCCTGGCTCTGGAAGGGTTGTGGGTGCAGATTCCTTTTGTCCCTCCAACCCTCCTGGAAACAGGAGACCCGGGAGAGGGGAGCAATTACTCCCTTCCCAAACACTCCATTTTTAAAGAGAAGAAACCGCTTGGTTTCTTCTCTTTAATAATGGGGTGTCCTGTGGGAGGGATCCCCTCTCTGCAAGGTCCCCTGGCTCTGGAAGGGTTGGGGGGACAGACCCCTTTTGTCCCCCCAACCTACCAAACCCAGGGGACCAGTGAGAGGGGATTGATTCCCCTCTCCCAAACACTCCGTTTTTAAAGAGAAGAAACCGCTTGGTTTCTTCTCTTTAATAACAGAGTGTCTGCCTGTTCTCTCTGCCTGGTTGGGGGGGGGTTTGGGGGGACAACACACACACACACACACACACACACACACACACACACACACTGCGTCTCTCTCTCTCTCTCTCTCTCTCTCTCTCTCTCTCTCTCTCACACACACACACACACACACACACGACACTCCTGCCTTGCCAGGAATTTTTAATGTGTATGTTGGTGGTTGGAGTGATATTGTATGGATGGTGGTGGATGTACACACCCAAAACCACCCCAACTATTAATTCACACTTTAAAAATGCCTGGCTGGCCGGGCACAAATATGCTAGTTCTTTATAAGTTCCTCCAATTCAGATGTTACAAATGGCGTGTTAAGTAACTCCCCCACCCTTTCGTTCCTCTGGTCAGATGGCTTTTCCCCACACCTTGTTGCCTGCTGTTTTTCCTCAGCAACTGACTAAACAAGACCTAGAGCAGACTGTGGCTCAGATCACAACCTACTGATCGCAAAATACAGGTTAAGACTAAAGAAAATAGGGAAAACATGGAGACCAGACAGATATCACCTAGAAAGCATCCCTAAAGAATACACGGTGGAGGTGATGAACAGATATAATGACCTAGACTCAATAGACAGAGTGCCAGAAGAATTATGGACAGAGATAAGGGACATCCTGCAGGCAGTAGCAAAGAAAACCATACCAAAAGAAAAGAAGCATAAGAAAGCAAAATGGTTGTCTGATGAGGCTCTTAAAATAGCAGAGGAAAGAAGGAATGCAAAAGTCAAAAGAGAAAGGAAAAAATACAATCTTTTGAACACAGAATTTCAAAGAAAAGCAAGGAGAGATAAGGAAAACTACCTAAAAGAACAGTGCAAAGAAATGGAGGAAAACAACAAAAGAGGCAGGACTAGAGATCTCTTCAGATAAATCGGGGAAATCAAGGGAACATTTAAAGCAAAAATGACCATGATAAGGGACAAAGACGGAAAAGAGCTAGCTGATGCAGAAGAGATTAAGAAAAGATGGAAAGAGTACACAGAGGAACTCTACAAAAAGGACCTCAACACTCCTGATAATCACAATGATGAAAAAATTGAACTTCAGCCAGACATCCTGGAGAGCGAAGTTATAAAGGCCCTAAGGAGCACTGCAAACAACAAAGCTAGTGGAGATGATGGTATCCCAGTGGAATTTTTCAAAGCTCTAAAAGATGATGGCGTCAAATTACTGCATTCAATATGCCAGCAAATTTGGGAAACAAAACAGTGGCCGCAGGATTGGAAAAGATCAGTACACGTTCCAATCCCAAAAAAGGGCAATGCCAAAGAATGCTCAAATTACCGAACAATTGCACTCATTCCACACGCCAGCAAGGTGATGCTCAAGATAATACAGGATAGACTTCAGCAGCATGTGGAGAGAGAACTACCAGAGGTGCAGGCCGTTTTCAGAAGAGGCAGGGGGACTAGAGACCACATTGCCAACATACGTTGGATCATGGAGAAAACAAAGGAATACCAGAAACAAGTTTACTTTTGTTGTATTGACTACACCAAGGCTTTTGACTGTGTGGACCACAACAAGATGTGGCAAGTAATTAAAGAGATGGGAATACCAGAGCACCTCATATGCCTCCTGAGAAATCTGTACATGAACCAAGAAGCAACAGTTAGGACAGAACACGGAATGACAGAGTGGTTTGGAATAGGAAAAGGAGTAAGACAAGGCTGCATTTTATCACCCTGCTTATTCAATCTATTCACAGAACACATAATGCGCAATGCAGGGATGGAGGAATCACAATATGGGATTAAAATTGCTGGGAGAAACATCAACAATCTGAGATATGCAGACGATACCACCCTAATGGCAGAAAGTGAGGAAGACCTAAAGAATCTCTTGATTGGATTGAAGGAGGAGAGTGCAAAAGCTGGCTTGAGACTCAATATCAAGAAAACCAGGATAATGGCAACAGGTCCGATCAGTTCCTGGAAAATAGATGGGGAAGAAGTAGAAGCAGTGACAGATTTTATATTCTTAGGATCAAAGATCACTGCAGATGGAGTTTGCAGCCATGAAATAAAAAGGCGACTGATTCTTGGGAGACAAGCCATGAGAAACCTGGGGAACATAGTGAAAAGCAGAGATATCACATTGCAAACAAGAATTAGAATAGTCAAAGCAATGGTATTCCCAGTGGTAATGTACGGATGCGAGATCTGGACAATAAGGAAAGCTGAACGCAGAAGAATAGATGCCTTTGAAATGTGGTGTTGGAGGAGAGTTTTGAGAGTACCCTGGACAGCGAGGAGAACAAATAGGTCAATCTTAGAAGAAATCAACCCTGACTGCTCTTTGGAAGGTCTAATAGTAAAGACGAAGCTAAAGTACTTTGGACATTTATTTTTTAATTTAATTTTATAGTCATATTTATATATATGCTGCCCACTCAGGTAGAACCCGACTCAGGGCTGCATTACAACAAGTTCTAAAAACACATAAAAACACTTTAAAAGACCCATATCCCACCCACTTTAAAAGACCCATATCCCACCCACTTTAAAAGACCCATATCCCACCCACCCATCCCACCCACTATAAAAAGAAGAAGAGAGAGTTCTTAATTGTTTACATAAGCCAGCAGGCGGGGACCGTGTTCCCATTCGGGCCCCACACCTGCCCTGCCAGCCAGGTCTTCAATCCTTTCCTGAAGGGCAGCAATTCTCTTTAAAGTCTTAGATCTGTTGGCAGGAGGTTCCAGAGGGTTGGTGCGGACACGGAGAAGGCCCTCCTTCGGGTGCTGGATAGATGTGCACCCCTAGCTGATGGCACTATTAGAGAGCCTCTCCGGTCCACTCTGGTTGGATGGGCAGACACTCTTGGGATGATGCGGTCTCTAAGGTATGCGGTCTCTAAGGACATCAAATGAGAAGGGAGGTTTCACTTGAGAAGGCCTTGATGTTGGGAAAGGTGGAGGGCAAAAGAAGAAGGGGGAGGCCAAATATGAGATGGCTAGATGGTATTGTAGACACAATGGGCACAGAACTGGGAGTGCTGAGGGGGAGGGTGGAGGACAGAGGCGCCTGGAGAACAATGGTCCATAGGGTCGCAAAGGGTCGGAATCAACTGTGCGACTGAACAACAACAAAGCTTTCCAATTAATATAGATGATGAGGTAAAGGAAGTATTGGACAAGAATGAGGTTTTCCTATTGAAAGACTGGTTACGAATCTGTAGTGATGAGATTAGTAGGATAAATTTGTTAGAGCAATTAAAAATGAGACTGAGGATTAATAAATGGAATAGCAAATATATGAGAGAATATGATTTGGAAAGAGAAAAGACGGAATTTGAAGATCTGATTCTAAAAATTAGAAAGGGAGATAAGAATACTAAGGGATTAGTCAGGAAATTGTACACAATATTAAATAGGGAAGGTGATCCACAAGAGGATTTGAAATTAAGGTGGGAGCAAGAGTTGAATATAAAGATAGAAAAGGATACATGGAGAAATAAATGGAAAAAGAGGATTATGAGAACTATGTCGGTTAGAATAAAAGAACACAATTATAAAATTTTATGGAGATGATAGCTGACTTCAGTGAGGTTGTACCAAATGGATAATAAAAAAGATAAAATGTGTTGGAGATGCAAGGACACAATTGGAACGTATGAGCACATGTGGTGGGGGTGTAATGTGGTGAAAGATTTTTGGAAAAGAATTGAAAAAGAGATTGGAGAAATATTGGGTAAGACAATTAAACTGGATTCGGGTACCACTCTGTTAACAAATGTGGATGGTATTAATTTAAATAAGGATGAGAAAGAATTATTAGAAATAATGCTTACGACGGCTAGACAATGTATTGCTAGAAATTGTAAAAATGATGTAACTATACAAACTGAAGAATGGTATAAAGAAATGTGGAATTTAGCATTAAACGATAAATTGACTTGGGAGATTAAGAAAAAAAGGGATAATTTAAAAGTGAATAGATTTTGGAATATTTGGAAACCTTTTGTGGATCACTCCCTTATGCGGGAGGATAGGATCAGACCTGTACCTGAACAAAATGAATTTTGGAAATAAAATAATGAGATATTCTGAGCTCTCTAGGGCAATGTAAATAAACACTGGGTGATGACTATGTATAATTGCATTATTGTATTTTTTCCTTTGTTTTTCCCATCCTATCCATAATTGCATATTATGACTTTTTGGGGAAATGAGTATTGGAACATTAGCTAATGTTAGAGAATAACCATTAAGTCATAATTTAAGAGATTATTATTATTATTATTATTATTATTATTATTATTATTATTATTATTATTATTATTATTATTATTATTATTATTATTATTATTATTATTATTATTATTATTATTATTATTATTATTATTATTATTATTATTATTTTAGGATGGTGTTAAGATTTTGATTTTAAAAAGATAGGTATAAAAATATATTAGGATAGGTGTGTATATTTTTTCATTGTTTGTGTATATTGATTTATTTGTTTCTTTAGTATGATGTTGTTTTTTCTCTTGTATTGTGTTTTGTATTTTATTTGTTAAAAATTTAATAAAAATTATTATTAAAAAAAAGACTGGCTTCTTCACTGAGTCAGTCCATCTCATATTCGGTCTCTTTTCCTGCTTTCTTCAACCTTTCCTATAATTACTGTTCAGTATTAAAAGCTTAGGATTTAAATCCTCATGAATTCAGTTGTGATAGATTGGCATCACTCCCTCTCCCCGACGGGCAGGTACAGATAGAGCTTAGAAAAGTTACTTTTCTGGAAGAGAAGTCTTAGTATTCCCCAGACAGACTTTGAGATTTGGAGAGTGGTCATTCTAGAAAGTGGTTTTTCCAAGCACTCGGTGCAAAGTGATATTCTTCATTTTGGACATATTGAGTCTGCCAGGTGGGTGAGAATTTTGTTTCAGTTCAGTTTCAATAAGAATTTATTGAAATTCACCAATGGATTTATAGCTGTGGTCAAAAAAACCCCATGAGGTATAGCAAACCTGAAAATGTAAGAAAGAAGGCTATGTGGGGTCCCTCCACCACTAGGTATTCCTGCTTTTTGAAGAAGCTCTATATTATAATCACACAGATATCAGTTTTGGAAAAATATCCCATATGGGCAATGTAGAAATTTAAGAAACAAGCAAACAAACAAACCTGTCATCGTCATCGATGGAAAATGTGAAACCTGGTGTGATGTTAATGTGAACCCTGTTTAGATTATTTTATCTACACATTTGGCCTAAGGGCTTAAATCTTCTGGAATTTGGTAAGTGTTCAATTTTCCTCCAAGAAGCTATGTTAAATATGCATTTCTCAGTTATTTGTAAAGGTTGCTCTTCTGGCTGGCTCTGTTTTTCTCTGTATTCCCTGAACACAAAATTATGGATTGCCTAAGATCTCCAAAGTGGGTTTTTGTTTTTTTTGACAGATCCTGCGGCAAAAGAAAACTTCACAGTCCATTTGCCCCATATTGATAATGCCATTATTGTTCTCCTGAGAACATAAACAGCATCTACAACATCCAGAGTTGAATATCAGAAAGCAACTTGTTGCAGAACCAGTCCACAGTTCCTAGCATACACACACGCACAGTTGACAATGAATAACCTTCATAAATTAGAAACATACCTTCTAATAATTATCAAACAAAACCAGACACCATTCTGTTTGCTATAAGGGATTATCCCACCATAGTCAGTGACTTAAAAAAAGAAAGTAATTTTGTGTAACAAGAAAAGAAATCTGCAGCCTCTGATCTGTATGAATTATGAAAAATAATTTAGATAAGAGCTGCACATTGTTTACATTGTTCATTCCAGTTGTGATCATGAAATATAAGGTTGGCTTTTATCTTTATGCAAAACGAAGTGACTGTTTCATGCAGCAAGGTGTTTTGGGCCAGCAGTGGCCAACCTTCCAGATGTGCTTATGAACTCTCTCCCATTCCTTCCTGATGTAAGACACTCTGTTGCAGCAAAACCAACAAGGAATCCTGTGGCAGCTTTAAGACTATCAAGCTTTGTTTCTTCTTTTTCTTGTGCACTACCTGATTCCAAATCTTGGCGATCATCAAAGTGATCAGCATGAAGATTGTCCTCGGAATAATATAATGCAGTAGTCTTCCATTTGTCTTCTGCATCACAGCGTGACACCCTTACCAGTGATCTAGGTCCATGAGTCACTTTCTGGTCCTGAGCCCTTTTGGGGCACAAAGTCCTTATCAGCTCTAGGCCAGTGTTGATGAAGTTGCTGCCCTCCATCAGGATGAATACAAGTGAGATTTAACCCACTTGGGGCTATCATCCTTCCCTGATCACCGCTAAGGACAGCGTTGAACTAGCGGTCAGGCTCGAACGAGTCCTGTCATGTTTCGAGAGGGCCGGTCTATGTCTCAGAAGAGACAAATGTGTGTTTTTGGCACAGGAAGTGGAGTTCCTGGGGTACTGCATTACACCCCAAGTCATGCCCTCTGACTCCAAGGTGACGGCCATGCGGAATGCACTCAGGCCAAAATGTAAAGGCGAATTGCAATCATTTCTAGGATTGTTAAACTTCTATCATGCTTTTCTCCATCGCAAAGCCTCAATTGCCAAACCATTACATTGGCTTCTTAAGAAAGATACTGTTTGGCACTGGGGCCATTGCCAGGAGAAAGCGTTCCTAGAACTTAAAAGGCTACTATCTTTGGATGCTGTATTAACTCATTTTGATCCTAACAAGGAAGTTGTACTTGTGTGTGATGCATCCCCTGTGGGGGTGGGAGCTCTGTTATGCCATTTACTAAGTGACAGGAGGGAAGCCCCCATAGCATTCTTTTCCCGTTCGCTCTCAAAGCCTGAGAAAAATTACGCTCAGACAGACAGGGAGGCGTTGGCAATCATGGCTGGCACTAAGAAATTCCACGATTACCTTTACGGAAGGCCTTTTAAAATCATAACTGACCACAAGCCCCTCCTTGGAATCTTTGTGAACAGGAAGCCCACGCCTCAAATTCTGTCCCCAAGGATGATGTGTTGGGCAATTTTCCTAAATGCATACGATTTTACTTTGGTGCACAGGCCACGCTGATGCCCTGTCACGTTCTCCACTGCCAGGTGTCGGGGAAGCCGATTGCGAGATCAAAAGCGACCACCAGGTCCTCGTGATTGAGGCATTCGACTCACCCACGGTCGTCCCCTCAGATATAGCCAAAGCTACGGCCAAGGGTGTAACATTGACTAAAGTAATGTCTTGGGTACAAAAAGGCTGGCCTGTCTCTCCTCTAGCTGAGGAATTCAGAACATTCCACCGCAAGCGTTTGGAATTGTCAGTGGAATGAGGTTGCCTTCTATGGGGCCAGTGGGTGGTCATTCCTGTCACTCTCAGGAAAAAGGTTTTACATCTACTTCACACAGGTCGTCCGGGAATTGTACGGTCCAAAGCTCTTGCCCGTGGCTAATTTTGGTGGCATCAACTGGACCAAGACATAGAGCAGATGGTCGGCACTTGTGCCAGCTGTCAATCCTCTCCCCCAGAGCAATCCCACCTTCCCTTTCAGGAATGGGATTCTGCTAGGGGCCTGTGGTCCAGGTTGCACATAGATTTTGCAGGTCCATTTAGGGGTGCCCTATTTTTGTTGGTTGTGGATTTATTCTCTAAGTGGTTGGAAGTGATTAGAGTGCCTAATACCACTTCAGCCACCACGATAATGCACCTGAGAAGGCTGTTCACAGCATTTGGACTTCCAGATGTGCTGCTGTCCAACAACGCATCCACGTTCACATCTGCTGAATTCCAATCCTTCATGGAAAGGAATGCAATTAGGCACATCACTCCCGCCCCATTCCACCCAGCCACCAATGGCCAGGTGGAGCGGCAGTGCACACAACTAAAGATTTGCTTCGGCGTATGGATGAAGGGGATTTGGAGCTCCAGCTATGCCAGTTTCTTTTCATGTATAGACTCACCCCCCTTGCCTCAGGGCTGTCCCCTGCTGAATTGCTCCAGCGAAGGAAACTGTCATCCTTGCTGGACAGATTGGATCCCTATAGGATGGAGGACAAAAGCACCAATATAGCGATCCAACACCAGAAGGGTTTTTCTCCGGGAGACCCTGCACATTGCTGCAATTATGCAGCTAGTGGTCCTACTTGGGTGCCTGGGTTTGTGATCGATCAGACTGATCCTGTTTCTTACAAAATCGAAACAGTCACTGGTCTGATCTGGAGGAGGCATGCGGATCAATTGAGACCCAGAATACTGGACCCACAGGACGAATACAGACACTCAATGCTAGGGTTGGCCCCCACCCGTTTAAACCCAGAGGGCAAAGGTAACAGTCAGCAGAAAGCTAACTTAGACCCAGAGGTGTGTTCTAGGGACCCATTTCAAGGGGAAATTGTGGAATGCTCCCCTACTCTGGCCATGTGTACCCCTACACTGTCCCAGCCTAGCACTCTGGATTCCTTTATTGATGATGACCAATTTTGTTTGGAGTCGCCCTGCACTCTTAGTACACACAGGAGGGACAAAGGGGGCTTTAATTTGGGTTTACAATCCTCCTCCTCTAGTCAATCCCTCACTCCAGTCGGGTCGCCCATCCTACGAGCCCCTGAGCTGGCTCAGCCAAGCGTCCGACCCAGAAGGGAAACTAGACCGCCATCCTGGTTAAAGGATTTTGTTTTTACCTAGGGTGGAAGAATGTTATGTATGTTAACTGTGTTTTCTGACAGGAGCGGAATGTATCTTTTCTCATGTGTCTATTCTTATGCAAATAAGTGGATCGAAAAATGTGCACACTCTGTTAGCCAATGGGCTTGTTGTATTATTGTTACTGTTACTGTTTATGGTGTATATAAGTCCGAGTTTTGCCCCATCCAAAGTGTGTTCAAACTCCACTAATAAAGAGCTGAATTTCACTACTTCATTCGTCTGCTTCTTCATTCCTTGAACACTAAATTCACCCAAGGCAATTAGTCCTCAGGATTGTCTGGTTAGTTAACCGCTGCTTGATGATCATGTTCAGTTGCCAGAAGCAGTTACCATTGCAGGATAATCTGGCCAGACTTAAATCTGGCCAGAGAGATATTCAGAAGTCCTTTCTCACAGTGTATACTTAAATACAGAGCTACATTTGGTGTTTGTTCCCTTTTTGAACCACAGCTCTCAGAATAACCCATGCTGACTGGGGATACTGCAAGCTGTAGCCTTAAAAAAAGCAATATTTCTAATTACTTTGCAGACCAAAATTTTGTTACTCAACTCTTCCAGAGAAAAAGGCATTATGTCAGTACCCAGGTTGTTATTGACTAAAGACTTCCCTTTTTGATTTCAGGGTTTGCATTGTTGGCATTCTTCTTCTTTCATGTCCAAATCAAACTTAAAACGTCCAAAATGAAACTACCTTCTTGGCTTTGTCATTGGTCAAACTTAAATCCTCATTGGTATATGTGTCTGGTAATAATTGGCAGACAAGCAAATGAGCCAGATTCTGTATCTCTACACATTCACACAGTATGTTGTTGTCTGTCAGCAGCCCCCAATAGAGCATGTTGGTCTTACATTTATGTACTCCAACCCTATGTCTATTGAGGGGTCCTCCAAGTGACATAGGGGAGGTTGAGTTCCTCAGCCATATCCTCTTTTAATGTTATTTCAGCCAATAGCAATCCTATACTGCAGCAAAAATTGTGCTCACCAACTGAGTTCGATCCTGAAGGGGCTCAACATTGACTCAGCCTTCCATCCTTCTGAGTTTGTTTAAATGAGTACAAAACATGTTGGGAGCCAAAAATGCTAATTATCTTGTGAACCACCCAGAGAGTGCACTAAGCACCATGGGGCAGTATATAAGTGTAATTACTATTGCTAATGCTATGTCTGTATATTATCTTTAGTATCAGATGTAGTCTGCCTCTCAACATGGGCTCTTGGAGAACATGAGCACAGGGCAGTTGCACCTGTGAGATCTTTGGGGACTTCTCATAGGCATCTTGTTTCCTACTATGGGAATGGATTGCTGCAGTCCTAGGATCTTAGGTATTATCACTTCTCACTGGGATTCAGAGGAAGCTCCAGGTTTGTATTTCTAAATGTATTTCTCATTAACTATAACCTCTCAGATGTGAGAATTTAAATATTATAATAGGGAAGTCAAAATGAGAAGTTGTTGTTTCCAAGGAAGTTCTGGTTTTCGCAATGGAAATGTTCAATAACATAGAAGGATGTGGGCTTGTTCCTCCTCACAGTGCAGCTGAGGGCACAGCTCAGGTCTCCCGAGTCTTTTTCCATTGTTCTACTGAGAATGTTTTCATGCAAGATCTCCTGCCACCCCCTGTCTTTTTGTTGTTTGCTCCATGTTTCTAAAAACATCGAGGCATTTATTACACACTCAAGTAAAAGTCAGTGCCAACTTTTAGACTCCTAGGAAAATCTTGGATTGTCCATACAGTGAGGGAAATATTTGTTACTTCCTCCCTCCTCCTTCATCTGCAGTTGGCCACAGAAGTAAAGAAAAAATATTTTAAAAGCAGGATGTTGTAGATCAGGGATAGGCAACCTATGGCCCATGGGCCAGATCCGTCCTGTGGTGCCAAATAATCTGGACCCTGTCCTCACTACAGCCACCACTGCCACCAGAATCGGTTGCAGACTTGTTTATGGCTGTCATAAATGTGTTTACGACAGCCATAAATGGCGGGGGGACCAACAGTCTGGCCCCCTCAACTGTTTGAGGGTGCGTGACCTGGCCCTTGACTTAAAAGGTTGCCAACCACTGTTGTAGATGTATAGATCTAACAGTGTGATTCAGGAACCCATACACACACACCACTCACTCCTGCCCCCTGTCCTGTCTCTTTGGGCAGATGCTAGACCAAAACCCTTTAAACTAATTATTATGTTGTTTACTTCATCACTGTTAACAGGACAGATGAGGTTGGGCATGGTCAGCCTGAAAATGACACAAAAACCTACTGAAGATGAGAGAATTATTCTTAATCCTGTCGGAGTAGTTGATTGCGGTTGAATTGTTCCTGCTACTTCTGAGGTGACCTTCCCATGGGCTTAGTGGCTGGAAGGATACATTAATCGCAAGTACCATCCACATGAGATAAATGTATTATTCACTGCTGCAAAACAGGAGTGATGTAAGCCCTATTCAAGCATTCCAAAGAGGATTAATTTGAAAATGTGAGCAGGATGAGAGCTCTACACCCACCCTCTTCTTCTTACTGTTGGAGTATGCAGCAACCCAGTATGTTAGGTCTAAATTACTAACATAGTTGGTCACATGACCTTCTTAGAAGAAATAGAAACATACCTTTGGTGTCTTGCACGGAAGACAAAGAAGGAGCCGCAGTAAGGGCTAAAACACAACTTTATTGCATGATGGTCAGGGTGAACATGAGGTAATAGCGGACAAAACAGCTCTATTTATAGTACACTGTACATTTGAATAACCCGGGCGGTAGCTCATTGGCTACTGTCTGTGTGACGTCATGGATCGTCACGCCCATCTTCTCCAGGTGAGGTATGGCGGGAAGGTTTCCTGCCCTTCAGGTATTCGGGGAATCTGTGCCATGTGAGCCGGATGCTCGCTACTGCCCCCTGTGGCCACTTAGCTCGCAACCTTATACAGCTTGGTACAGTGTGTCTCTGATTAGATACAAATGGATACATTGACCAGATACATTCTGTTAAAGGGGACTTGCAGTATTCATTCAATACATAACAATACCTGTCAACCTTCCTGGATTGCCGGGATTTCCCGGTTTTCGGCACCGATTTGTGCCATTTCCTGCCCCGTACTGCCGAAACCCCGGAATTTGGCAGCGGGGGAAAGGAGGTACTGCGCAGCCCTTCTGCGCAGGTTGCCTTCTACGCATGCATAGAAGGGGGCTACGCAAGCGTAAAACCCTTCTACGCATACGTAGAAGGCGACCTGCGCAGAAACGTTCTGCACAGGTCCTGGATTGGCCGGAGCCGCGGTTGACAGGTATGAATAGAAACTGCTCGAGGAAAACTAACTTGTTTATTTCCTTATTTTAAAATAAACAATCAACAGGCTTCTTGTCTTTCCACCTTTAAAAAGGTGTGTTTAGCTCTCTGAGGTAAATTTGTGTCTTCTGTGACTTGTAACTGGTCTTCCATCTTGTGAGGCATGTGAGGTTTTGTTGTGTATGTAACTGTATCACTTTAAGAATGTCTGAATGTAACCTGACAATGATCACAATGTAACTCAGCTGTTAAAGGAATGCGAGCTAGCTGCCCATAGAGGGCAGCTGCGAGCTTTCAGCTCACATGGTTCAAATTCCCCCAATCACCGGCAGCCGCGGGAAACTTCCCGCGCAAGGAACACCTGGAGAAGAAGGGCGTGACTCAGAATGATGTCATGCAGGTAGCAGCCAATACGCTACCGTGTAACCCTTTTCAAATGTATTGTTGCAGTATAAAAGGAGCTGTACCTCCTCCATTACCACCTGTTCATCCTGACCATCATGCAATAAAGCTGTGTTTTAGTTCTCACTGCGGCTCCTTCTTTGTCTTCCATGCAAGACACTAAAGGTTTCTTTCTCAGTCATGTAGTAGAGAAGGAAAACATTTTTTTAAATTCTCTAAATCAGGGATCTTCAACCTATGGCCTATGGGCTGGATCTGACCTTTGGTACCAAATCATCCAGCCCATGCCCTCACTCCAGTCACTGCTGCGACCCACGCAGCCTCAATCTTTGTCCCCTCTGCTTGGCTTGGTGTGTCCCTGTTGGCACTCCGTAGTAGGGCGAATGTTGTAAGGGGGGGGAGTGGTGGGGGCTCAGGGTGGTCCTTCCGGTGGTAGTGGTGGAATGGTGGTTTCTCAGGGTGTTCCCACTGGCAGCATCGGCGGTGGGTTATGCATGGAGTGGTGGGGGCTCAGGGTGGTCCCTGCAGCGGCAGTGTGTGGTCCCGGCACCTCAACTGTCTAAGGGGGCATGAACCGGCCCCTGACTTAAAAAGGTTGAGGACCCCTCGTCTAAATTATTTTTCTTTTCACTACTAACAAGGCTATGGAAGGTTTGGGTTTGGATAAGGAGGAAAAAGAATTATTGGAAATTGTATTAACTACTGGTAGACAATGTATAGCTAGAAATTGGAAAAACGATGTAGATATACAGATCGGAGAATGGTATAAGGAAATGTGGAGTCTAGCATTGAACGATAAATTGACTTGGGAGATTAAAGTGAAACGAGATAATTTAAAAGAGAATAGGTTTTGGAATATATGGAAACCATTTGTGGAGCACTCTCTCATGGTAAATGATTGCTCTGGACCTGTACCATCTCAAAGAGGTTTTTGGATTTAAAATAGAAACTAAACTCTCCGGGCATTGTACATATTCACAGGGTGATTTGTAAGTACTAAAAAACTATAATAGAGGAAGCACAGAAAGCTCTTATTGTTTGATTGTGTAATATTCTATACTGTGGTATCTAATAATGATGGTTATATGGTAAATAATTAGCTCAAGTATTGTTAGGTGCTAGCCTCTATGAATGTGAGTTAATATTGTGTTGATGTTATTTTTGAGTTATTATTGTATTGCATTGTTACTGTTTGCTTTTTTTTTGTATGTTTGTCAAAAAACTTAATAAAAATCATTTTTAAAAAAACTAACAAGGCTATGCCTTTGTATTAAGATTTTGAGCACAGCCTCCAAAAGTAAACATTGTTTTGTTTTACTATTGGCTGACTGCTCATTTTGGCATGCCAATTTAGATAAATGGGAATTTTTTTGGGAACTTGCTTATAACTCTAAGCCTGAAATTATCCCGCTTTTTGCTATGAAACCATGATACTCAACACTTGCTCTTTCGATGTGAGAAAGTGTGGTCTAAGGAGGACACTATCTGCTATATGCAGGCCACATCCAAACAAACAGGAATCCCAGCTTTTATTGTATCTTAAGTCACACAGAGAGATTTCATTTATAGCACATCCCCCCCCAGACAAATGGTCTCCATTTGGAGATATGAGAGATGGTGGACTGAGCTAGAGCTTTCTCCCAGCTAACAGTTTTAAATTCATTCACCTTCCAAACACTTAATTACATAGATCAGGGGTTCCCAACCTAAGGCTCATGGGCTGGATCCAGTCCCAGCACCATTTCATGTGGGCCCCCATCCCTCCAAGGGCATTCAAGAAACAAAATGGCTGCTCCATTGAAGCTGTTGGGACAAAATGGCCACCCCAATAACGCAGACAGAGCAAAATGGGCATCTGGCCCTCGAAGCTGACTGAGATAGTGTGACCTGGCCCACAGCTTGAAAAGGTTGGGACCCCCTTACCTATGTGCAAACACAGGTGCCTCTTATTGGAATGGGTGGTCCCCTTCTAAAATTTGGAAACGAACCCTGTAGCACAGGGGTGCCCAAACTATCGGAATCCAGCGCGAGCAAGAGCAAACCGGAGGTCCAGAAAGTGAGAAAAAGGCCATCCGAAAAAAGAGGCATCACACACAAGTACTATAGGCTTTCTGGGGTCGAAATGAGTTAATATCGCCTCGGAAGAGAGGAGCCACTTTAACTCATTGAACGCCCGCTCCTGACCCTCCCCCACCGCCAGACTGCATCCTTCTTCAGTAAGCGGTGCAGCGGTTCCGCCATGGATGCCTTCTGTGGGAGGAAGGAGTGGTAGAAGTTCAGGAGCCCTAAGAACGACTGTAGCTCAGGTTTGGTGGCTGGCCTGGGGGCGTCCTGTACTGCCGTTACTTTGGATTTTAAAGGTTTTACCCCGTCAGGGGTGATTTGAAACCCCAGAAACTCAACCTCGTTTGCGTAGAACACACATTTGTCCCTTCTCAGGCATAACCCAGCCCTCTCAAACACAGATAGTACCTGGTCTAGCCACTGGGCTAGCTCCGACTCATCCACAGCTGTTATCAATACATCGTCAAAATACGGCAAGACCCCGGGGAGACCCTTAAGCAGGCGTTCCACAAGCGCCTGAAATATTCCGGGGGCTGAGGTCACGCCGAACTAGGGGCATGTCACCTTAAACGCACCTTTGTGCGTAACTATTGTTTGGGCAGCTGCGGCCACAGGTGTAACGGTTAACTGTTGGTAAGCCTGTGCTAGGTCCAACTTCGCAAAGCATTTACCCCCGTGTAACTTGGCCAGCAAGTGGCTAACTACCGGCATCGGGTAGGCATTGGGGTGAATTGCCTTATTGATAGTACACTTGTAATCAGCACAAATTCTAACCTCCCTGTTAGATTTCAATGCAGTTACAATCGGTGTCTCCCCATCTGTGGAGTCCACCAGAACCAAAATCCCCTGACCCACCAGTTTGTCCAGTTCCGCTTCAATTTTGTCCTTTAGTGTAAAAAGCACTCTTCGTGGCTTGAGCCGTACAGGGTGAACGGAAGGGTCAATATCAAAGTCAACTGGAGGCCCCCTGTACTCCCCAAGTCCTTTCTCGAAGACTGCGGGATGTGCATTGCACACATCCTGAATGGGGTCACCTCAGACGGCGTTGATGCCAGTCAATGCAATTCCCAGCGGTTCAAACCATTGGGTCCCTAAAAGACAACTGGACCCCCCTTAAGTACCACCAAGGGCAACTTCCTTGTGAAGTTTTTGAAACGGACGTCTCCCACCCCCAGGAACGGAATGTAGTTACCTTGAACAACCCGCAAGTTCGTCCTGAGGCATACCTGTCAAGTTTTGGATTTGGAAATAAGGGAAATTTCCCGGCAAGTACAGGATACTTGACAGCTATGCTTATCCTGTGCTGCCCTCCAATGGCAGCAATAGGGCATTGCAGTCTAATTGATAAGGGATGACGGTGGGAAAGAGGGTAAAATGAGGGGTTTCCTGGCCAATAAGGGATACTTGACAGCTATGTCCTGAGGGCTCTCAGTTTGGGGCGGTCCCTAGGGGACATGTTAACTTTTAAACCTGCACTCATAAAGTTTTCAAAAGTTAAGAACTTGTTGTATGGTTTGTCCCCTAAAATCAGGGTTGTTTGACATGTTTTTGTAATGTATTTAGCCTTTAGACAATGATTTCTTAAAGTTCTGTCAGTTTCCTGTCTGTTTCCTTGACTTTGCCCGGAAGTCTGTGCTGTTACAGTACAATGTATCTCTATGGAAACGACATTGTACGAGGCATCGCGGCAAGGATTTGGACGTTGTATGAGGCAATGCGGCTAGGATTTTGCATGACTCATACAAAGTCCAAATCCGTATAAAGTCCAAACTTGTGGAACCAAGTTTGGACGTTGTATGAGGTATCACTGTACTTGCAATTTCTTGCTTTCGAACTGTTAGGTTGGCAGACTGATAAATTAAGGCATACATACCATATGATTTAACTAATGTCTCTGTGAATATGCATGCATCTGAGCGGAGGAAGTCTGGAGCTGTGATTGTGGACAAAAAGAGTTATATAGTAAACTGGTGACTTGCCTGTCATTAGGCAAAAATGTGTGGCAAAAATCAGTCCCCACTAGAGACAGTCCAATGAATGAAGAGGAATTGTTATGTGAACTCTTGTAATATTCTCACTTATTCAGCTGGTCAGTTCTGGTTGACATTCACAGTTTTAGGTTGTATTAAAGAGTATTATGTATTTATTCATTTGTTTCATTTCTCCTGATAAGAGAATAAGCTGAGATAGGCATGGAACGCGATTGAATGCAAACATAAGAAAATAAATAAGTCAATATTTTTCTGATGAAGAATGTATTTGAAAAAAGTTTCTAATCTGGAGGACTTTTTAACTCTTGAATAAACTCTTTGAAGACAAAAAACTTATGAATAAACTTTTTGAAGTCAACACAGATATTATTATTTATTGAAGATATGACTGCAATCAGTATAAAAATATTGTTGGTGACCTATACAGCCTCAATCGGGTTTTTCCTCTTTCACTTGAAAGGAGACAATAGACAGCTTGTAATAGAAAAAGACAAGAGGTTCCTCAAAACAGTTCGAAGGAAAAAGTAGGCACAGTTAAATTTACAGGGTAAAGGTAAAGATTTCCCTTGCACGAAAGCCAGTCATATCCGACTCTAGGGTTCAGTGCTCATCTCTGAGTCTGATTCAAAGCCAAAGAGCCAGCGCTGTCTGCTTCTGCAGACATTTCCATGGTCATGTGGCAGGCATGACTAGACACAGGAGCGCATGGAACGAGATCTACTAAAATTGAGCATTATAATAAAGAGATCAGAATGGTGCATTTTAAAAGGAGTTTGTTGTGTTATTCAATGATAAATGCGGGGTATGTGTGTCCCAGTTAATATTATTCCTCCTCTTTATTAATAATGAAATGTGGAGACATACTTCCTCAATATTGTCTCATGAGAAGATGAAGTTTTTAGGACCAAATTCCCCAGCTACTAGGCTGATTGGCTGTTCTTTTTATTTCCAACATGCAAATTACACAATGCATAGTTGAACAGGCAAAAATTCCATCTGATAGCTCTTGGGAGCAAGGCTGTTTGTTAAACTGGCTTTCCCTCTTAGTTTACCCAGGAGATGTTAACATTTACAAATCAGTGATGGCTTTTGCCAAGGGACTTTCTGAAGATGGCATTGAAGCATATAGTTCTGCAAGCCATATTCAAAAGAGGGTAATTGATCAAGGAATCCCATCAGGAGAACACAAGTCCTACCAGTAAAGGAGGGAAATGAAATGACCATTTATTACACCCTTGATTGACAAATTTAGATTAAAGGTTGTTTTCCCCAAGGTATAATGGACTAGATGCCTAAGCGCACCAAATGCTGTTACCTTTCACAATGAGGTGGTACCTGTTTATCTACTTGCAATTTCTTGCTTTCTAACAGGTTGGCAGTAGCTGGGACAGAGACAGGCACTCACTCCACCTGCAGTGCTCGGGTCTCAAATTGCTAACTTGCCAACCTTCTGGTTATCAAGCTCAGCGTCTTAACCACTGTTCATGTTAAGTATTGCAGGATATTATTTTTATAGGAAGTTTCTTTATACTGAGTTTGATAATTTATCTGTCCATCTCAATGCTTTCAATGCTCAGTTAAATATGTTCTCTAGGATTTCAGCCAGGATCAGACAAGAAAATCGGGATTATTGAAGATTGTTGAGGACACCTTCACATACCCGTCAAGTGCGGCTCAGGAAAATATGGGAACTGCTCCACCCCAGGTGCACATGCACAGCAACATCTCCTTTGTGCATGTGCAGAACCCCTTTGTGTATGCACAGAACCCCTTTGTGCATGCACAGAACCCCTTTGTGCATGCGCACCGCTGCCTCTGATGGGTGTGCATGTGCAGTAACCCCTTTCCCCACCATTCAAAATATGGGACGGTGGCGGGAAAGGGGAGGAATGAGCAATGAAATATGGGAAATCCCGGCCAATACAGGATACTTGACAGGTATGCACCTTCAGCTGCAGATATCAGGTCTCTGCAGCCCAACTATGGACCTGCTTTCCAAAGTAAACCTACCCAGCACCCTTTTTAGGGTGAGCATTTCAGAGAAGCTGGATGACTGAAACAGTGGGTTACCAGCATGATCGCCAACATAATATGAATAATAATATGAATAATAATATGAATAGCCGCCGCCACCAAGCCCCGAGAGCCACGCAACATCTTCGGCTCCCTTCCCTGGCCCACCCGGTCGGGGGAGGTCGGAGTCCAGCTGGAACTGTTTTCTCAGTGGTGTGGGCTTTAGGGCTCCGGAGAAGATGTTTCGAAGCCAGGGGTTTGTCTCATGGATGGGAGGGAGCTGAGGGTTTGGGCAATTGTTCTTGGGATTTCAGTACTGTATTTAATGGTATTTTGTATAATCTGTATTTGTATTTGATTTTGCACTTTGCATTTGGTGTAACTGTTTAATGAATTGTATTGAATATATTGTAATGCATTGTGATATATTGTATTTTTTGTGTGATTATTGTGATATTATTATGCTGTAATTCTAACTTGTAAACCGCATTGAGTCGGTCCTCGGGCGGAGAATTGCGGTATATAAATTAAAATTTCAATTCAATTCAATTCAATAATCCTTGTTCCTCTCCTAAACTAGACTCAGCTGGTCTTTTGGACGCCATGTCCATTGGAGCAGTAGGTTGATGTTTGGCAGAGAGTGATGAGCCAACAGAAAATAAGAGACTAAGAGAAGGAGGGGGAATGAGAGAGAAAGAGATGGTTGGTAACGCTCTTAAGAAAGAAAGAGAGTGGAACTGGTGCTCTTTATGAGGAGGGGGCAACAAGTGGGTTTCCAGCTGTTGTCAAACTGAAATGCCCACTGTTCTTTTCAATTGGTTTTACTGGTAAGAACTGACTGGAATTGTGACGTTTGGATGATCTCACATAGCTCATTGGTTATGTAAGTTCTCTCTTTACTCTCTCTGCCGCCGATATTTTTTTAAATTGGTTCTTGAATAATTTCTGTTAACCATACAAAGAAAAGGCAATTTATTATATTTCTACAGACTTTTAAAATTATTTTTTGTTGTCACCTTATCCACCAAATGCATCAGCATTACTTCTTCTAGCCAAAGACCATAACACTTTACCCTAGCAGTGTTTCCCAACCTTTGATTTTTGGACTTCAATTCCCAGAAGCCTAAGTTAATTCCCCAAAGCACTGATCAACCAATGTACTGATTTAGATTTCTGGGAATTGAAGCCCTCTCTGTGGGGCTTATGCCCCATGTTGGGAACCACTGCTTTACAGCTGTAAAACATTACTTTTTTCTATAACTATAAAACAGAGGTGTTGGTTTGTATGTGCTCAAAAGGCTCTCGCACCCCTGGACCGATCTCGCTGAAATTTGGCACATACGTACCTTGGGCTGGCAAGATCAGCACTGTGGGGGGTCACAAGCCCTATGGGGGGCATACATTCCCCAAATTGCATCCCAATTGATCTATACAATGTGTGTCATTGTCTGATGTCATAGTCCCAGGTAGGTTGAGATTGTGATATCAGCTGACTAGCTCAGCTGTAGCCCTCTGAGCTCAGCTGTAGTTTTCACAGTAGGTGGAAGGCAAATGACCATGTGAGATCAACACTGTGGGAGTCACAAGCCCCATGTGGTGGTCCCTCCAAGCTCTGGAGCTGCAGAGGTGGCAGTGGCAGCCACGGTGGACGAAGCCGAGGAGGGAGGGAAGATCCGAGGGTTCTTCAACAGCTGCGTGCCTCTCTCTCACCAGGTGGCTGGACATATGCATGGGAAGGATAAGGGCGGTAAGTGACCATCGGCGGAGAAGCGGGACGGGTGAGGGAAGAGAGAGAGGGAGGAAGGGAGGCAGGAGTGGCCCACATACACCCCACAAGGTTTCCAAGAGGGAAAGGCTGGCCTACATTAAAGAAAAGAAAAACCTGAGTGAAGCCGGGTAATCAGCTAGTCATCTATAACTCCCAGTGTTGCAGCAACAGTGTGAGTGAAGAGAAACTCTGAGGTACCACATGGAGTCAATAGAAAATAGGGTCAAGTAGATTGGCAGGGCATGGTTTCTTATCTCCAGCAATAATGAAGGGAGCATGTGAATTAGCAAATAAAATAATCCCCAAGGCTAGGGCTCATGTTTATTCTGTTCATGCTCTAGCGCAGGTCAAAATAGTATCTTTCATATCCCATTTAGATAAATGGCAGCATACAGCAGCAATAAGCACTAGGAAATGAACAGATTTCCTTCCATTTAGATATTACCAGAGGCAAAAGAGGAAGAAAAGAAATTCAATTATTGTCACAGTTGGTCAACATCTTGTTTTTTTAACAAATGAGGGTCCCTTGTCCCAGGCTTACTGACTAAATCAAATTTCATTTATTCTAGGAAAAAGACAGCAAGGCATTTGAATAGTTTTAGGGGAGTTGTGTGAAGAAAATGAAAGAAATGATGACTGAGATGTCAACATACTCCCCATCTTACCAATCATAAACCAACATAAGCTTATGAAATAAAAATAGGAAAGCAGCCTGGGTTTTGGAAAAGAAGAAAGCTGGTTTGGAGAAAACATCTAGCTATTGTTTCAATGTGATGAACGTGAGAATAAAAAGTTAAGATTAGAGATAGATTAGAGCAGGGATTCTCAACCTTTTCAAGCTGCGGACCGGGTCACACACCCTCAGACAGTTGAGTGGGCCAGAGTAGTTGTCCCCCCTGTAAACACTGTCATAAATGTGTCTGCAGCTGTCATAAATCCACCCACTTCCAGTGCTGCTGCCGCTGTGGGCCGGATGATTTGGTGCTGTGGGTTGAGGCCGGCCAATGGGCCATGGGTTGCCCACCCCTGGGTTAGAGGGTAGCTAGGGTAAAGGAAGTAAAAACTTCCTATGGTTAAGGATGGGAGAGCATCAGAGTTTCTGTTGATTTTGGAAGTACATAGGAGTTCTATATTCTATACAGCCGGCTGGGTAGCTCAGTGGTTTAGGTCACTTAAAACCATAAATTCCTGCAGTGCTTGCAGAAATGATTACAAACCATTAAGCAAGCAACACAAGTAGAGAAAGATATAATTTCATACCCTATCAATATTCATAGGTGTGACTTCCAGGAGACTCATTATCTGGATGAGGTGGTGAAGCTGATCAAGAAACTGTGAGACCACATGGCCAACCTGAACATATGTATGTCCATGATGAAGACCTGTGCCAGGATGAAGATCACACTGGTGCAGCATATTCTGCTGCAAAAATGCTCATGGCCAAAGCTGATGTATTCAGCATTGTTGAGTTTCCTATGTATATTTTGTCAATTTCCTGACTATATTTTTTTCAGACTAACTTTAAACTTGGTATTCAGGCAGTGCTGCTTACAAGGGAGCATCCTGTCAAATGTCAAGTGTCCTGCCTCTTGGTTTTGAAGGTGGAAAGTGCACACTTGAGTCTTGCTTGGGTTAGGTTTCAAGTTGTTGATGGTGTAATACTGTCCTAATTCTTAAAATGCTCTAGTATGTTTTCCAGCTATCTCATCAAAGTTTGATCCTTGTATGACCATTACTGTGTTGTCTGTATAGATGAACAATTTTGTATTGTCAGGAACGAGTTGATCATTCATGTATATATTGTACAGCAGAGGTGGCCAACCTTGGTGCCCCAGGTGTTCTTGGACTTCAATTTCCAAAAGCCCAATTATGCAACACCTGCTGATCAGGGCTTCTGGGAATTGAAGTCCAAGAACACCTGGGACACCAACGTTGGCAACCCCTCTACAGTGTTGGATAAAATACACTTCCTTGTAGGAGACAATTCTTCTGCAACCTCCATCTACTGTTCTTGCCATTCATCATCATATAGAATCTCTGGCTCTGGAGGAAGCTGCCAAGGACCCTAGTAAGTTTGTTTTCTTTCGTAAGCCTGCTTTTTCCTTCATCAATAGATCCAAAAATATGATTAAAGATCATTCATTCCAGTGCTTTATTAAGATGTCAAAGGAGTAGCACTGGTCAGTAGTTTTTCATGTCATCTGCTTCTTTCCCGGGTTTCAATAAAATGGTTCAAGCCTTTCTCCACGATTTAGGAATCTTAAGCTCATCTATGCAGTTGTTCATTAATTGCAGAAGCTATTTCAAAGTGTGAGGATGTTGTGTCTGAACCCTGGAAGAATTACTCGGACAGAGCTGGCTCAAACAACAACATGGTTTATTGCAAACAGCAAAAGAACAGAGAGCAGGTGCAGGGATAACAGCTTATATACAGAACAGAGTAGTTACATTTACCCAAGGTTTCCAGAGAAGCGGGAAAACATTAGCAAATCAGCTTCCACCAAAGTGGCGCCTATTTTGCAAGGCACACTGATGCATAAGCAACAACACACAACATTCTCCCCCCCCCCAATGGGGGACCCAATCCCCATACCTTTGGTGTGGTCTGCAGCAG
This sequence comes from Bradypodion pumilum, assembly GCA_035047305.1. Taxonomy (NCBI): domain Eukaryota; kingdom Metazoa; phylum Chordata; class Lepidosauria; order Squamata; family Chamaeleonidae; genus Bradypodion; species Bradypodion pumilum. The sequence goes on along the minus strand of JAWDJD010000001.1, from coordinate 502,990,191 downwards.
GCACTTTTTGGTTGGCCCATGTGAGGGGAACTCTGAAAAACTGGTATAGGACACCCGTTATTGCTGGCAGTCCCTGTGGAAACCCCTGGTTGACCAGAACTTTGGGTGGACCTGTGAGCTTCTTGGGTTGGTCTCAATACTGAGCTCGGAGGATGGGGAGCCGGCTCTGTCTCAGCTCTGGAGACAACCCGTTCGGGGGGGCTACCTGGGAAGATGTGTTCAGGCAATGACTCAGCTGGGAGTGGTTGGCTGAAGAAATCCGAACTTTTCCTCTGAATGACTCAAGCCAAAGGACTTGTCAAGGTCTGTCTCCGGGGAAGCGTTCTGCCTAACACCTCGGGCCAGAGCAGACAGCAGCAAAAAAGTGAAAAAAGATACAATACTGTAATAGAAATATAGAAAGTCAGATACATCAAAGCACAATACAAAATACAATATTCAAAATGCACATAATCAAAAGTCCAAGAACACAAATTAAGCAAGTAAAACCCACGTTTACGTAAAAAACAGAGTCCGAGAGATGGCGTCCTTTAACATAGCAACAAGTGGCAGGCACAGGTGGCTCCCATCCCCAGAGCGATGGTGCGGCTCCGGTGAGAGCACGGGACCCCTTGGGTGGTGGCTGCGGTGGTGGCTTTTTCTCCCCTTCAAGCCAGGCGTGGCTCGAAAGGTGGGGCTCGCAGGTGGCTCCCATCACCAGAGCGATGGAATAGCTCTGGGGAGAGCACGGGACCCCTCAGGTGGTGGCTAGAGCGGCAGCTTTTTCTCCCCTTCGATCCGGGTGTGGCTGAAAATGGGGCAGTGGCGACGGCGGCTCGCAGGTGGCCTCCATCCCCGGAGTGATGGAGCACCTTGTATGAGAATGGCCCGGTTTGTTCTAGGACCTCTCCCTCCAACCATTGGGACCCCGGGGCATAATTGTAACAATACACGGATTGCCCCACCAAAAAAACCTTTTGAATTACATACATCAAGATTTTGCCCCTTGTCCACTATACGGTGTGGGTCTAAATGGTCAAAGACTGAAGAAAACTTCTTTTTTATTAACGGATCCGCTGGGGAAAACCCCAAGGCTAGAGGTGTAATCCTGTGGGTGAACAAAAACTGACATAACTGCAAGTCTAAATCCCCGGACCCCATTCTCTTAAGGGCCTCCTTGACTGTTCGGACCTGCCTTTCTATTTGCCCATTCGTGGCAGGGTAGAAGGGAGCAGCCGTTATGTGACATACCCCATTTCGCTTGAGGAAGTCCTAGAATTCTGCCAATATAAGGGTTGATGTGTTGTCAGATACAACAATATCAGGCAACCCGAAGGTGCAAAATAACCTCCTTAGCTTGGGTATTGTGACAGCTACTGAAGTGTCCAAAACAGGGACTACTTCTAACCATTTGGAGAATGAATCAACAATCAATAAAAATAAGGCACCATGGAAAGGCCTGGCAAAATCAATGTGAACCCTTGACCAGGGACCCTTTGCCGTGTCCCACTCCCTGGTGGGCTGGTGAATCTCCTAAGGCCTTGATGACTGGCACTCTTGACAACACCCCACCCAGTCCTCAATGTCTGAATCAAGCCTAGGCCACCAGAAGAATTACCACCTTTCCCCCAAAAAACCAAACACCCCCGCTCCAGCGACAGTTTGTGTCATTTAGTATAATACACCTGAAACTCATCATCCACAGGGGGCGACGGCCAACCTTTTTGTACCCATGACATTACCTTAGACAGTAGGGAATCTTTCTTAGATGCATCCGCAATGTCCTCGACGGACATGGGCGGTGACTCTAGCACTTCGATCATAAGGACTTGATAGTCTACAGTAACCTTGCCCACAGACTCTATGGGGGATCTGGAGAGTGCATCCGCATTTGAAATGGAAGCACCCGGGCGGTGCTGTAAGTTGAACTGCTAGGCCTGCAAAAGCATTGTCCACTGAAGCATCCTTGGTGACAAAATCTGCGGCGTCGGCTTATCAGGGGCGAAGACGCCCAGGAGCGGCTTGTGATCTGTAACGATCATGAACGGGCACCCATAAATGAAATCATGGAATTTCTTGTTCCCCGCGATAATGGCTAGGGCTTCCCTATCGAATTGTGCATATCTCTTTTCCGTATCTGATAGGGATCTCGAAAAGAAAGCGATTGGTGCTTCTCGACCCTCCTCAGGTCATGGCATAGAACTTCCCCGACTCCTACAGGAGAAGCATCACAAACCAGGACAACTGGCTTGCCGGGGTCAAAATGAGTGAGGACAGCATTGGATGTAAGGAGTTTCTTAACCTCCCGGAATGCTTATTCCTGTGGGGGACCCCAATACCACACAGCTTGCTTCCACAACAGACTGTGATGGGGGGCCACCACAGTAGCCTTTTGAGGGAGAACGAATGATAGAAATTCAGTAGCCCCAAAAAAGGATTGCAGCTCTGTTTTAGAAGCTGGTCGCGGAGCGTTCAAAACTGCGGAGACAACATGGTTTATTTCAAACAGCAAAAGAACAGAGAGCAGGTGCAGGGATAACAGCTTATATACAGAACAGAGTAGTTACATTTACCCAAGGCTTCCTGAGAAGCGGGAAAACATTAGCGCATCAGCTTCCACCAAAGTGGTGCCTATTTTATAAGGCACGCTGATGCATAAGCAACCTTAATACACAACAGAGGACCAAGCTGATTTATCTGCTCTGTTTCTTTTGGACCCAAATATTATTCTCAGAAACAATCTTTTATCCAACCACACCATGAGGACTTCCCTGGTCAGAAATTGTTGTTGCATTATGTATCCTTGCAGTTATGCTTCCAAATACGGAATTTTTGTCATTTTGTGTGGTTTAACGAGTTAGTAAGCATGCTGCTTCTAAGTGGCTCGACTAATCTGAGGGGAAAACACAAGCTAGAGATTTATTTTATTAAGTTTTGGACTGGTTACTGTAAACAGGCTACATGACAAAATGTACCACCCACATGGAATATTCAGAAAGCTGTGGACTCCATGAAAGGAAGGCAGGAGGAAAGTGCAAGAGTGAGATTTTTCTTCTCGAGAAATTATTTGAGCTAGTGTTTAGAAGTAGCTAGTTATAATTAACAAGTAGTTTCTAGTTAGTTCCTTTCCACAATACCTAATAGCATAAAAACTATTATGCAATTTGGTTACGTTTTCAAGTTCCCATGGATTCAATGAGCCTTTTAGATCGGAACTGTCCACTGGATTTAGGTTGCTATGTTTTAGTTAAATTGAGAACTATAGGGGTATGGTCTTACTAAACAACAGAAGAGAAATGTTGGATGGTTCAGATGCTGGCTTGTACTGGCTTTGAATTCCATACCATACAAGGCATATGTGAAAAGAGGAGAAGTACAAAGAGTACGAGGCAGACCCAGGGGAAAGGGGAGAGATAACATCAAAGATATATTACAAGGCCACCAAACCACATGAGTGGGAACCACTCAAAGTGCCAGAGAGGCCTTTTTACAATTAGGTGATCCTCAAAGGGGGGAGGGGGTCTGCCATCTGAATTACAGAAAAATTACGTAGGGTCAGTGGGTAGGGATGGGTGTCAGGTCAAAATTACACAATCCATTTGGAGCTGTTTCTAACCGACAGTGGGAAACCAAACCTGTGCATAAAAAGAAAGGGTTTTATTTACCTTTGTACCTTGCTCCATGTGGTGAAAATGGAGGGGGAAAACCATGCTTCCTGGTTGCAGGGAGAGCAAGAGGCTAGGCTAGAGCATTGCTTCCTGCTTCAGTGCAATTGGCCTACCTGCCCATTTCCCCTGCAGCGCCACTACTGGTTAGTGGTGCAAAATACAGTACTATTTGGTTCAGATCACGTAATTTTAAAGGGGGGAGGGGGTCAAAGTGAAAATTATGGTTGGATTACATAGGGGGGGAGGGATCAATTTTTCCCAGAAAAAGGATCACGTAATTGTTGAATGGCCCCAGAGCAAGAAACGTGTATCTCCCTCAACACCAGAAGGAGTAAAAGAGGAAGTAAAGAAGAACAATCTCTTCTGTTGTTGTCTTATCTTCGGTCATATGTCTTGATAGAGCACGAGAGCAGAAAAGAGAACTGTGTTTTTGCACATGTACAGTAATCTGCTTAGCGGTTAAGACGCTCAACCTGATGACTGGAAGGTTGACAGGTGTGCTACCTGAGTGCTACATCATGGAGTGAGCTCCTGTCTCTAACCTAGCAGTTCAAAAGCAAGACATTGCAAGCGCGGCGCCAAAATGGCCGCCGCGCCCTTTGCGGGCCCCCCCCCACAGGACAGAGAATCCGGGTAGTTAGGGGCGTGGCCAGCTCCCTTATAAAAGGGGTGGCCACGAGGCAGCCGCGCTGCCATTTTGCCTCAGCGACGGAGCGGAGAAGTTTTTCCCCTGCGCCTCCGTCGCTCGTTGGTATTGCCGGGAAGCCTTTTGGGTCGATTTTGCTTAGCTAGCTTCCCTTTTTTGCTCGAGATGCCTTCCAAAAAGAAGGCTGCTGCGAATTCAGCTTGGGCTGTTAGGAGGCGCAACCCAGGTCGGAGGACCGTGGTGCCGCCTCCTCAACAGCCACCTTTGCCATCCCCGGCCGGGGCTAGTGGCTTGGGGTCTATCGCACCTTGGCCCGTTCAGAGTGCGGGCGCGGAGGGCGCTCCGGCCCGCGGCCCGCGAGCGGTGGACACCGCTCCTCCTTCCGCCCAACCCGTTGGGCCGACCACTTCTGGGCCGCAGCCTCCCCCGGGGCCCTCTAGCCTAGGGGGGTGGCCCGGTGCCCCGCCTTGGCAGGTATCCTCACCAGCCCTACCGGGCTTCGGCCCTGGCCAATGGCCATATCTGGGCCATGGGGTGCAGGGAACTGTCCCCATGCAAGGGTCAGGTGGGCCGGCCGGCTCTTTACCCATGGTTACTGTAGACACCTTACTGGCCCGTATTGCGGCCTTAGAGGAGTCTTTGGCCCGGGCCAGTCAGGCAGGTGCCCCTTTCGGGGTACCTTTGGAGGCGCTATCGGCAGCAGGACAACGGCCGGCGGGGAGGGTTGAGCTGCTGCAGGCGGGTGGCGCGGCTCCGGCCACTGCCTCGCAGCTCCCCAGCCAGCAACCTGGCGCGGGTCAAGTCCCGGTGATGAGCTCTACATCGGTCGTGAGCTCCGACGCCCCCAGTGGGCCGGAACCCCCGTTGGGGGCGGCCCGCGGGGGTGCAGCATGTGAGTATATGGTGCAAACGAGTACATCCACACACATTCCCAATATAGGGGGGACCTTTCAGTGGCCTTGGACTCGCGCGGGTGGTGCAGGGGCTACGCCGCTGGCGACCCACCCGGCGACAACTACTGCCACCATGCCCGCTGGGGTGGGCATTGGTTCTTACACTGCTGGGAACGTACTTGGGGTGGCAGGGTTAACTCAGGCCCCTTTGGGTAGGCCAGCTATCCCCTTTTCGGCTTTGCCGACGGCGGGGTATTCCCTGCCATTGGGTGATCACTTGGCTCAGGCTACCAGAGAAAAGATATGGCGAGGGGAGTACGTGGATATCTTCTCACTCCTGAACAGAGAGCCCACTAAGGAAGAAAGGGAGGGTCAGGATGAGAAGGACAAGGAGCAGGCACGCCGCCGTAAGCCGCCGCGTACCTGGGCTAACTGGCTCCCCGCTTATTTGATATACATGGCGGTGTATTTGAGGGCGCGGCCGGATCTAGCTATTCCCATGGTCCAATATTTGGACAACATATACAGGGCGATGGTAGATTTCCCGGGCCCCTCATGGCTAGCATATGATGAGGAATTCCGTATGAGGATTCCCCTGCACCCCGAGATGAGATGGGATGAGCCGTGCCAGAGACTGTGGCTCTTGTATATGACACCCACACGTCCTGCCCCGGGGGATAGATACCATTGTGGACATGCGGTCCAGCGAGCAGCTCCAGCGCAGGTTACCCGCCAAATGGCGGGGCAGGGGGTTCCAGCCCGCCTGCTGTGCTGGACTTTCTCGTCCAATGGTTCCTGCAGTCGGAAGAACTGCAGGTATAAGCACGAGTGTCCCACATGTTCTGGTCCCCATGCAGCCTCTGCTTGTCCCAAGCCTGGAGGGGTGCGAGGCAGAGGGAGGGGTGGACAGTGGGCTGGCAAGCCTGCCACGGATGGAGCTAGTTCTCCGAAAGGCTCCCTCCCCAATTAAGGTGGACATGCTGGAGCGCTGGCTCGCATCGTACCCAAGGGGAGAGGACAGGGAGTACCTCACCCAAGGTTTTAAGCAGGGATTTCGTATCCCTTTCATGGGTGATAGATCTCCTCAGGATGCTCCCAACCTTTTATCCCTCAGAGGAAGGGAGGAGGTAGCCGAGGCCAGCATTAAAAAGGAGTTAGACGCGGGCAGGGTCGCCGGACCTTTTCCCGCACCCCCTTTTCCCAACCTTAAGGTTTCACCATTGGGTTTGGTTCCTAAAAAGTCCCTAGGTGAGTTTCGCCTTATTCATCATTTGTCCTACCCAGCCGGCCGATCGGTCAACGATGCGATACCTGATGACCTTTGTTCGGTCAGGTATACATCGTTCGACCATGCGCTGCGCATGGTGCGCTCGTGTGGCCCGGGTGCCTTGCTGGCCAAGTGCGACATTAAGTCAGCTTTTCGCCTCTTGCCGGTGCACCCGGGCGACTTTGAATTGCTGGGTTTTAAATTTAAAGGGGAGTATTATTTTGATAAGGCCATGCCTTTTGGCTGCTCCATATCATGCTCGGCTTTCGAGCGTTTTAGTACCTTCCTAGAGTGGGCTTTCGTCCGCAGGTCAGGGTCCCGGTCTGTAGCCCATTACCTGGATGACTTTTTATTCGGGGGTGAACGGGGCTGGGACACGTGTGCACGTCTCCTCAATACATTTCAGACGCTAATGCAGGAACTGGGTGTCCCTTTAGCGCCCGAAAAGACCGAGGGCCCGTCGACCAAACTAGTATTCCTGGGGGTTGAGATTGATACAGTAGTACAGGCTTCTAGGTTACCGGGTGATAAGGTGTCCAGGATAGTGACCCTTATCTCGGAATTGCTGGCTAAGCGTAAGGCATCCCTGAGGGAACTGCAGGTGCTACATGGGCACCTCAATTTTGCCTGCAGGGTGGTCGCACCGGGCAGGGCTTTCGCCCGGCGCTTATGCGACGCCATGGCAGGGTTATCCAGGCCCCACCACAGAGTCAGGCTTACCCGGGGTATCAGGGCAGACATGTTTGTCTGGTTGCAATTCCTGAGGGAGTTTAATGGGGTCTCATTTTGGAGGTCTGACCTCCTGGCATCCCCCAATTTCCAGATCCAGTCTGATGCCTCAGGATCCCTGGGTTATGGGATGTACTTCAATGGGAAGTGGGCCTATGGTGGGTGGCCACCGGCATGGGCAGGCACAGGTCGCCTGCGGGATCTCACATACCTGGAATTTTTTCCTATTCTGGGGGCTTTGATGCTATGGGGCGAACAGTGGGCTAATTCGGTGGTGCATTTCTGGTGCGACAATGCTGCCGTGGTGCACATTGTCAATGCACAGACTTCTAAATCGCCCAGGGTCATGGATCTAGTGCGCCATTTTGTGCTGCGCTGCCTGCGCCTCAACGTCTTGTTCAGGGCCAGGCATGTCCCAGGGGTTAATAACGATATTGCTGACGCTTTGTCCCGCCTGCAGATCTCCCGGTTCCGCGCCTTGGCCCCGGATGCGGAGGAATTTCCCTCGCCACTCCCGGACGAGATGTGGACTATTGGCAAGGAGAGGTGAACCGGGCGATTGGCCTGTCACTAGCGCCACGCACGCGTAAGGCGTATCAACAAGCATTCAATTTGTATAGGGTTTTTGCTACTCGATTTCAATGGCCAGAGACCTGGCCCATCCCGGTGGACCATGTTCTGCGGTTCATGGTTCACCTGCATGCACAGGGCCTTGCACCTCGCACCATAGCATCCAAGCTCTAGGCGTTGGCTTTTATGGCCAAAGTAGGGGGTCATGTGGATACCACCTCTGACTTCCGTGTGAGACACGTTTTGGAGGGGTGGGTGCGCGAGCGCGGGCGTTGCCCGGACGACCGGCACCCTATTTCCCCAGGGGTTCTTACCCAGTTGGCCCGGGGCTGGCCAGGCCTCTGTTTTGATCATGATGAGGCAGCCCAATCGCATGCAGCCACAACGGTGGCATTTTTTGGAGCGCTCCGCATCAGCGAACTCGTGATGCTGTCTAAGGCGGATGCAAGTGGTAGGGCACTGGAACGCGGAGATGTATATGTTGCCAAAGACTGGGCCCAGTTGAGGATTCGCTCCTCTAAAACAGATCAGCATGGCGTAGGCAGTGGAGTAAGACTGCTACGGTGTTCTTTGGCAGACATCTGTCCGGTTGGTGCCCTACAGGAATACCTGGCACTGCGTGGCATGCACCACGGCCCGTTTTTCTGTCACCAAGATGGGTCTCCCCTTACTAAATTTCAGTTTTGGAAGGTGGCTGCCAGAGCCCTCACCAGGGTGGGACTACCGGGTGCCCGTTCTGGCACGCATTCGTTCTGTATTGGCGCAGCCTCTACAGCGGCTGCTTTTGGGTACTCTGGGGCTGACATACGTAGCAGGGGGAGGTGGGGCTCACAATGTTTTCAGTTTTATGTGTGCCCACTCCCGCCATGAGTACCAATCCAGTCACCTTACCTTCCTTTTTCTCAATTTTCTTACAGACCCTGGGTGTCGTATTACACCGGTGACAGTATGGCTGGTGGGCCACAGCTATGTGCTCAGGGCAGCGCGTTACGCTGCGGCGACAGAGTGGGGACCCCGACTGGGACTGGGTGACCACGCCAGTCTCTCATGGCACGGTAAGCCTGGGATGTTATGGCGGGAGCTGCGGCCTTTCCTTTTTTCTGGCCTGGGGGCTGACCCGCCTGACATTCTAATCATCCACTTGGGGGCAATGATTTGGGCCAGGTCACCGGCTTATCGCTCAAGCATGCGATTTGCGAGGACCTCGCCTACTTGCATTATGTCTGGCCTGCCACAGCCCTGGTTTGGTCGGACATTGTTCCGCGCCACTCTTACAGAGGGGGCGTTAACCTCCTGGCCCTTGACCGAGCTAGGCGCGCGGTCAATAAGGCAGTGGCGCGGTTTCTCACCACCAGGGCTTGGGGACGGGTTAGTCATCACCCCGATATTAGTCTACAAAATTGTGACTTGTATGCAGGGGATGGGGTCCATCTGTCGCGAGGAGGTCTGGACCTCCTGTTGGGTGACTGGCGAGCAGGCCTGTTGACCGAGCTGACGGTCTGGGGGGGGCGTCAGGTCTTCTGTGAAGCCCCTCCGTGTGGCGGGTAGCACTGGTAAGGTAAACAGTATGACCCACAAGTATCCGGCAGGTTCGCAATTGACTGGACAACACTAGACAGGAATAAAGTAGTTAAACGTTGTCCGGTCAACGACGAATCAGGCGATGGGGTGATGATGATTGCTAACCAGCATGCATCACCCCTGTGATTTCACGGATACGCGTCAGAGGGTGGGGTCATGAGTTAGTTATTGACTACGGTCAACAATTTGTTTGTTGTTAACAAACAAATTGATACAATTTGATACATTGTAACCAATTGCCGTTGGCAATTTTGGGGTGGTACCTTACCAGTGTTACTTCGGCCTGCTTGCCTTAGGAATTATGATTGGTCGTTTTACCAATACAAATTTATAATTCGGACTAGGGCATTGAATCAATAAATGTGGCCCTTTGCTGTTATCCACTTTCAATGTTGTCTGTGTCCGTTATTGGGGGGGTGCGCCTGCAATGCAAGCGCGGCGCCAAAATGGCCGCCGCGCCCTTTGCGGGCCCCCCCCCACAGGACAGAGAATCCGGGTAGTTAGGGGCGTGGCCAGCTCCCTTATAAAAGGGGTGGCCACGAGGCAGCCGCGCTGCCATTTTGCCTCAGCGACGGAGCGGAGAAGTTTTTCCCCTCCACCCCCTCCCTAGTTAACAGTGTGATTATGGTCGCTTCGGGGCCGGGTGGGAATTTTTGGTTGGGACCCACATTGGCTTCGGGTCCTGGCTTTTTTGCCCATCCCACACTGTTGCTATGGTTTGATATAGGGGTCTTTCTTCGTTCCTACTGTTGACTTTGGTCACATGGGCGGGTAGCACTGGTAAGGTAAACAGTATGACCCACAAGTATCCGGCAGGTTCGCAATTGACTGGACAACACTAGACAGGAATAAAGTAGTTAAACGTTGTCCGGTCAACGACGAATCAGGCGATGGGGTGATGATGATTGCTAACCAGCATGCATCACCCCTGTGATTTCACGGATACGCGTCAGAGGGTGGGGTCATGAGTTAGTTATTGACTACGGTCAACAATTTGTTTGTTGTTAACAAACAAATTGATACAATTTGATACATTGTAACCAATTGCCGTTGGCAATTTTGGGGTGGTACCTTACCAGTGTTACTTCGGCCTGCTTGCCTTAGGAATTATGATTGGTCGTTTTACCAATACAAATTTATAATTCGGACTAGGGCATTGAATCAATAAATGTGGCCCTTTGCTGTTATCCACTTTCAATGTTGTCTGTGTCCGTTATTGGGGGGGTGCGCCTGCAATGCAAATAGATAAATACTGTAGGCACCACTTCGGTGGGAAGGTAAAGAGCCTTCAGTGCCTGCCACATGTCCACAGAAACCTGCAGACACAGATAGCACTGGTTCTTTGGCTATAAACAGTGATGAGCACTGAACCCTACAGTTGGATACGACTGGCTTTCGAGCAAGGGTGACCTTACAGTAATTTGCAGTAATATGGTCTCTTTAAGACAAAGCACTCCCCCGCTTCTGCTGCTTCGAATAGAAGTGCAACCAACATTTACCAGAACTAGCACCCAAACTCCTCTTTAAAAACCTACTTCTCTTCTGGTTAAGAAAGTTGCTTTTCTTTAAGAACTATTTTAAGTAATCTTTTTGAGTGCCAGAGTTTCTTTGTTAATTTATTTTTCATTATATTTGAGCATAAATTAGACGTTTCCAAGCAGAAAGTTCTTACTGAAGGCACTGACTTCAGATGGGAAGTGTCATAGAGCTTTGTTTCTAATAAAATGATGTTTAAAAAACAAACATGCTTTCAGGAGAGATTAAGAAAGTGAAAAGTCACAGAGAAAAGTACTTTATTCCAAGGATAAGAGGAACATTACATGCATGGTAGAGGAAATACTAATAATATTTGTGTGTGGATCTGATACGTTGAGGAAAATAGATGATCTGCCCAGGCAAGCCATTTGCGTTGTAATGGCAATCAAAAATTCTTTGTAGAGAAATGTAAAGGATTCTTTAAATTATTGCAATGGGGTGGAAGTATTATTATTATTATTATTATTATTATTATTATTATTATTATTATTATTATTATTATTATTATTATTATTATTATTATTATTATTATTATTATTATTATTATTATTATTATTATTCACATTTGTATCACCACCCCCTTACCGAAGCGACTCCGGGTGGCTCACAAATAAAAACATAACAAAAACATATACAAAAAAACATAATAAAATCATTTAAAACCATCCCCATTAAAATCCCACCCACCCAATCTGTAAAAGAGGGAGGATCTTGATTATGTTTTATACAAGCCAGCAGGCAGGGGTCACACCTCCATCAGTGCCCCACACCTGCCCTGCCAGCCAGGTTTTAAGTTCTTTCCTAAAGGGCAGCAATTCTGTCTGCAGCCGTAAGTTATTTCTGTTGCCAGGATTTCATATTTTGTTAGTTCATATTTTGGAGTTTCAATATCATTTATCCAGACATTTCTTCATTCTATTACTGTTATGTCTGGCGTATTGTACTCAAGTTGTGATTGATCCCCAAGATCTTAATTTGGACATTTTCTAATATCTTCTCTAGTTGGTGTTCCGATGAATTCTTGGATGCTGGTAGATTATATTTTAAATAAATTAAGAAATATATATATATACTAGGTATGCAACAAATACTTCTATGGAAATTTCTTAACTTCAGGCAATTCCTTTATTTATTTATTTATTTATTTATTTATTTATTTATTTGTTTGTTTGTTTGTTTGTTTGTTTGTTTGTTTGTTTGTTTGTCGTGCCTCTATCGCCGCCCAACTCGACAATGACACTGGGTGGCTTACAGAAATAGATAATATCAAACCACTAAAATGCATAAAACCCCATTAAAAAAGCACATATAACCCATTAAAACCCACCGATGCACAAAAAAAGAGAGAGAATTCTCGACTGTTATTATTAAAACAGCCAGCAGCCAGGGACACCCCTCCGTTGGTGCCCCACACCTGCCCTGCCAGCCAGGTTTTCAGTTCTTTCCAAAAGGCCAGCAGTTCCATCTGCAGTCGCAGTTCACTGGCAAGAGGTTCCATAGGGCTGGTGCGGACACAGAGAAGTCCCTCTTTCTGGTGCTAGAGAGACGAGCCCCTCTAGCCGATGGTACAATTAGAGAGCCCCTTTGGTAGCTGCACTTCTGCTGGTGTAACTTCCCAAGTAAGGTTGACGTCATCAGTAATGACAATATTTGGGGAACCGAACAATCCCAACTTCTATCTTGAAGCACCTGTGTAATTCCTTTCATCATTGGAAAGCCAAGGGAGTCACAAAATGTGAGGAGAACACCAAAGTCTTTAATTAAGAAAACTTGCCGTAAGGATGATTTTCTGACACTGGCAATTCTCTTCTTCTTCTTCAGGTATTGTATCCCTTCCGGATTTTGACTATCATCATGGCAATAGCCAATATCTGTTCTTAATTCCTCAGAACCATTCTTCTGAGTACATTCCACACCAGTCTCTCAGGTTCTTCAGCAATGAAGTCTGTCTATGTCCAGGGCCTCTCTTCCCAGGGATCTTTCCTTATAGAGCAAGTTGGAGTATTCTGTATTTCATGTTGTTCCTCATGATATGCCCAAGATAAAACTGGCAATTTTAGAGAAATAAAAACTTTGCCCTCCTGTCTTACACCTTCCATTGCTTCCTTATGATGAAAAGGATTACACAGAAGCCTGGAGCCAGAAATGTTTAATTTCTGAGAAACTGGAGCTGCCAGCAATGTCATGAGCCTTACTAAGTGTAAGAGACTCCTGCCACTGTTCACTGGATTCAGGAAGTCTAAATCTGAGACCACTTGGCTGCATTACCTTATTTGCACTGGAGTAAATGTGTCCAGGAGAATCACATGTGTTGATGCCTGGTGAACCTATCTGGCCCTGATACCTCCCAATACCCTTAGTCTATCCCACCTGAACAGTGCTCCTAGGAGGTTAAAAAAATCCACCACGTTGAGTGCTTAAGATCAACCTGCCAACTCTGCAAGTAGAACTACCACCACATTCACAAATGTATTAAGACTCCCGGTATCTGGTCAGGGGAAGATCTGATTTTTGTACCATAAACTCTCTTTAGAAAAAAACCTCAGACAATTATATGGAGAATTTCTAAAACATTTTATTAAAGATATTATAATAGACAAAAAGTTCCAAATATTTCAAAAAGGCTTGGGAACAAACAATCTGAGACAAAGGCTACAGCAATCAAGAGAAACACACCAAAAAAATAAAAATAGTTAATCTGATGTTATGTATGTACAATGTTGCTTTAAGTAATGTATGAATGTAGCCTGACCACAATTACAATGTAGCCCAGCTGTTAAAGGAACGCGAGTAAGCTGCCCATAGAGGGCAGCTGCGAGCGTTCTACTCACATGGTTCTCATTCCTCAAATCACCAACAGCCGCGGGAACTCTCCCGCACTAGCAAACAACTACGGAAGAGGGGCGTGACTTGGACGACGTCACGCCGGTAGCAGCCAATAAGCTATCGTGCAACAAGATTCAAATGTATTGCACTACTGTATATAATGTGATGTACCTCCGCCATTACCACATGTTCATCCTGATCATCAACCAATAAACCTGTGTTAGTCCTCACTGCGACTCCTTCTTTGTCTTCCGTGCAAGACACTAAATTGGCGACGAAGGTGGGATAATGGCGAATCCCAAGGTCAAGCCTTACCAGTTCGATGTCAGCGAGCCCGAACAATGGGAGCTCTACAAGTGCCAGTTCCGGCACGCGATGGAAGCCGCGGGCGTCGACGACGACGCGAGGATGCGCTCCTACTTCCTGGCCCAGGTGGGGCCGGCCACGCTGCACATCCTGATGACCCTGGTGGCCCCCAAGAAGGTAGAAGAGGTGCCCATCGACCGCATGCTGGGGCTGTTGGGCGAGCATTTCCAGCCTCCCGTGTCGATCTTCCCGGCCCGGGTCGCGTTCCACAGGCGAGACCAGCGACCGGGCGAATCCGTGTCCGCCTACGCGGCGGCCCTCAGGCTTGCAGCGGTGCACTGCCAGTGGGACGACCTGGACCAGGCCCTCCGAGACCGCATGCTGTGTGGCCTGAGGGACGAGGAGCTTCAGCGGAAGCTCATGACCCGCGACTACCGCCTCACGTTTAACGAGGTACTGCGGGAGGCCCAAGCGGCCGAAGCGGCCAGAAGCGGGGTCAGAGTGTTCAAGTCCCAAGGGGCCACGTCCGAAAGGGCCAAGTCACCAGTACAGGCGGCCCGGCGGACACCAGCGAAAGCGGCCTGGCGGGCCCCCAAGCTGCCCGCCGGCACACCAACGGCGTCCGAGGAGTCGTCCACTACGGCAGACCCCTGCTCCAGTGAGGACGACGACGTCCAGCGGGTCAAGAACCGAGGAGAGAAGCGATAGACCCGCGAGCGGCAAGACCGCCGCTGTGACGGTTGTGGGGTGTCCCACGACCGCACGAGGTGTCCGTTCCGAAAGGCCGAGTGTCACAACTGCGGCTGAAAGGGGCACATCGCCCGAGTGTGCAGGCGCGGGCGAGTCGAGGACAAGGGCAATTCGAACCATTCCCAGACGCACCAACGGAAGGCGGCTGGCACCAGGAAGGTCTCAGATGACCACAGCATGGCAGGCGTGAATTGCGTGGGCCTGGAGCACCGGTGTTTCTTCGTAGAGGTACAGTTACAGGGGTCCCAGTGAGATGGAGATAGACTCGGGGTCGTCCTATTCCATCCTGTCCCAAAAGGAGTTTGGACCTCATGCGGGCCATGAGGTCACACCTACGGGACGTGCAAGGGAACGGGATCCCAGTGCTGGGGGTGGGGAACTTCAAGGTGAAGTTCAAGAATTACTCCGAGAAACTGCCCTTAGTGGTCCTCAAGGGGGGAAGTGCTGCCTTTTGGGAACGCAGTGGTTCGCTCCCCTAGGAATCGAACTGTCCGGCATTAACGCCATAGAGACTGACCCAATGCGGGACGTGTGCAATGCACACCCGGACATTTTCAAGAAGGGGCTCGGGACTTACAAGGGGCCCCCAGTCTCATTTGACTTGGATCCAGAAATCCGACCCATACGCCTCAAGCCAAGAAGAGTGCCGTTTGCCCTCAAGGACAAGATCGAGGCGGAACTGGACAAATTGGTGGGGCAGGGGATTTTGGTTCCAGTTGATTCGGCGGAGTGGGAAACACCGATTGTGACAGCCCTTAAATCAAACGGGGAGGTTAGGATTTGTGCGGACTATAAATGTACGATTAATAAGGCCATTTGGCCAAATGCATATCCGGTACCCGTGGTCAGCCATTTACTGGCCACGCTTCATGGGGGGAGGTGTTTTGCCAAGCTAGATCTGGCGCAGGCATATCAGCAGCTCTCTGTAACCCCGGCTGCTGCCGCTGCACAAACGATCGTAATGCACAAGGGGGCATTTAAGGTAACGCGCCTTCAGTTTGGCGTGAATTCAGCCCCCGGAATTTTCCAGTCCCTCGTGGAACTCCTTTTAAAGGGGATTCCAGGCGTCCTCCCATACTTCGACGATGTGTTGATAACAGCGGGGGGCGAGTCAGAATTAGCGCAAAGGCTAGAAAGGGTCCTTTCAATATTCGAGAAAGCGGGCCTCCGACTGAGACGGGACAAATGTGTTTTCTTTGCGAGGGAGGTCGAGTTCCTTGGGTTCAAGGTAACCCCGGAAGGCATCAAGCCCTCCGAGTCCAAGGTTGCGGCTGTGCAAAACGCCCCTCGCCCCACCGCGAAACCGGAGCTGCAGTCGTTTCTAGGGCTCTTAAATTTTTACCATTCCTTCCTGCCGAGGAAGGCATCCGTTGCTGAGCCACTGCATGCACTATTGAAGAAAGAGGCGGTTTGGCGGTGGGGAGGTAGGCAAGAGAAAGCTTTTAGGGAACTGAAGGCACTCCTATCCTCGAGTGCTGTCCTGACCCACTTTGACCCTAGGAGGCCAGTAGTCCTAGTCTGTGATGCGTCCCCGGTGGGAGTGGGGGCGGTTCTATGCCACGTGTTGGAGAGCGGGCGGGAAGCCCCGGTAGCGTACTACTCAAGGTCCCTCTCAAAGGCCGAGCGCAATTACGCGCAAACTGATAGGGAGGCCCTAGCCATCATCGCGGGAACGAAAAAGTTCCATGACTTTTTATACGGCCGCGAGTTTACGGTAGTGACGGATCACAAGCCACTTCTGGGGATCTTCACTACCGGCAAACCCACACCGCAAATTCTCTCCCCCAGGATGCTGCGTTGGGCCATCTTCCTCAACGCCTACCAGTACGAGCTGGTCTATCGCCCAGGGAAGGAGATCTCCCATGCGGACGCACTGTCCCGATCTCCCCTCCCTGGTGTAGGGGACCCCACATGCGAGGTAGAGCAGGACCACCAAGTCCTACTGATCGAGTCTCTCGACTTACCCCCCATTCTCCCGGCCAACCTCACCAAAGCCACGGCGGCCGACAAGATGCTGGCCCAAGTTAGTTCCTGGGTGAGGAAAGGGTGGCCCGCTACTCCCCCTGAGGAACAGTTCAAGCCATTTGTCAGGCGGAGAGTAGAGCTTTCCCTGGAAAGGGGCCAGCGGGTAGTTATCCCAGAGAAACTGAGGGCCAAGGTACTGAAGCTACTGCATACCAGTCACCCCGGGATCATGCGCTCCAAGGCTCTGGCCAGGAGTTTCTTCTGGTGGCCCCAGATAGACGCGGATATAGAATGTTTAGTGGGCACGTGTGAGAGCTGCCAGAGCTCTCGGCCCGAGGAGTCCCGGTTACCCCATAGGGAATGGGACACGGCCCGCGGGCCATGGTCCCGGATTCATGTTGACTTCGCTGGCCCTTTCCGCGGGGCCATGTTTCTGCTGGTAGTCGACTCCTACTCCAAGTGGTTGGAGGTAATCCCCATGAACAGCACCTCCTCTGCAGCAACCATTAAACAGTTGCGCAAGCTTTTTGCCTGTTTCGGCCTGCCAGACGTCCTTGTTAGCGATAACGCTAGTACCTTCACGTCTGCAGAGTTCAAGACGTTTATTGAGCGGAACGCCATCAGGCACATTACCGCTGCCCCGTTTCACCCCGCCACAAACGGTCAGGTAGAGCGCCAAGTGCGCACTACGAAAGACGCACTGCGGCGCATGGGTCCCGGTGAGTTGAACCTTCATCTGTGTCAGTTCCTCATCTGTTACAGGACAACCCCCCTAGCCTCAGGATTTTCCCCAGCCGAACTCCTCATGAGGAGGCGTCCGGTAACACTTTTTGACCGGATGGATCCGTCCAGGGTGGAGGATGAAGGAAGGAATATAAACATAGGGGGAGAGAGCTCCAAAAGTTTTTCGGTAGGGGACCCGGTTCACTGCAGGAACTACGTGGCCTCGGGGCCAGCGTGGGTTCCAGGGACAATCATCGAGCAGACGGGGCCAGTATCCTACAGGGTCGAGACTAGCTCGGGTCTACTCTGGAGAAGGCACGCCGACCAACTCAGAAGGCGAGTCACCAGGGAAGGGGAATCAGCGTTAGGGTCCTCCCCCACCCGCATTACCCAAGGGGGAGACACGGCGGAACCCGCGGATTCAAATGCATATCCTGGGTTCCCGACCACAGAGGAGGATACTTTGAAAGAGAGGGATCAGCTTGATTATGATTATGAGTTGCAGTACCGGGGGGTGTAGCGGAGTGGTCCCCCACCCGTCCTAGCGAGAAGAGGGGTTTCAGTTCAGCCCCTGGTACCTCCAGTCCCCCCAGTCCTTTTGTTTTAGAATATCCCATAGCGCCAGCTGCCCGGAGACAAACACCCCCAAGACAGGCAATGGGGGGGAGTCCGCCCACGACAGTCTCTAGAACTCCTGGGCAGGTAACGGGGGGTGGCGAGGCCACGAGGGCCTCTTCGTCGGTCCCGAGATTCGTACTGGGGGGGACCCCAAGCTCCTCAAACGGTAGGCAGGGGTTCACTTCCCAACTGTTCATTCCATTCCCGTCCCCCAATGCAAGGTTACCACAGAGCCAACACCGAGCCACTAATGAGTCCCCCCTTTCTGTTGCAGGACAGGACTCCGCAGAACCAGGCTCCCCAGTGTTAAGTCAAGCGGCCGCACGCCCCAGGCGCACGTGCGGCAAGCCACAATGGTTGAGGGACTTCGTCCCATCCTAGGGGGGAGGGATGTTATGTATGTACAATGTTGCTTTAAGTAATGTATGAATGTAGCCTGACCACAATTACAATGTAGCCCAGCTGTTAAAGGAACGCGAGTAAGCTGCCCATAGAGGGCAGCTGCGAGCGTTCAACTCACATGGTTCTCATTCCTCAAATCACCAACAGCCGCGGGAACTCTCCCGCACTAGCAAACAACTACGGAAGAGGGGCGTGACTTGGACGACGTCACACCGGTAGCAGCCAATAAGCTACCGTGCAACAAGATTCAAATGTATTGCACTACTGTATATAATGTGATGTACCTCCGCCATTATCACATGTTCATCCTAATCATCAACCAATAAACCTGTGTTAGTCCTCACTGCGACTCCTTCTTTGTCTTCCGTGCAAGACACTAAATCTACAGAATACTCACACATTAGTATTGAATCAACTTGATTGTGGAACATAAATAAAGTGCATCCTTCTCAGCACAGCATCTTTTAGAAGGCAAGCTAAGCCAACTAGTGTAACTTCTGAAGCCCTTTTTATACATTAAGCTTCACATTCTAGACCCTTTAAAATTGCCTGCCAATCAGACTTCAAGTTCCTTTCAATGTACACAAAGGCAAGAGCATTTTCTGCCTTCTCTCTTCTCACAACTGAAGTCAACTTGCAATTTAACTTAGTACCAGGCTTTCAGCTTGGCCTTGAAAGATTCTCTCAACAGAGGGAAGCTGAAGGAGTTAATTCCTTCTTATTACAGTCAGAATTGCCCTCCTCACACTCAGCCACCATTCCAAGGTACTAACTGTTGTTGTTGTCGCCATCGCTGCTGCCATCGCATTGTTGTTGTTCAGTTGCACAGTCGATTCTGACCCTTTGTGACCCCATGGACCATTGCCCTCCAGGCACCTTTGTCCTCCACCATCCTTCTCAACCCACCAACTCTGAGCCTGTTGCGTCTGCAATACCATCTAGCCATTTCATTTTTGGCCGCAAAAGCCTGAATTTTCCAGAAGAGCACCATGTTCCATGTCTCACAATTTCTAAATTTCTTTACCTCTCCAACAGGGTATCAGCTAGTTTAGTACTTTGGGGCTTGGGCCATTTATTTTTTGAAGGTAACTTTCTAAACTATGCCTTGACATCAGTCTGACCTTCTCTTATGCTTTCCCAGTAAAGCTGACAGACTATATATGTAGTATGGACAAGGAACAATGTTGACTAGTAAGAAAGGCAGCCAGTGCTGTTAAGGAAACTATATCTGGCAGGCAATGCATTTGTGGTTCCTCATTACATTTTATACACTGCTCTGACTCAACAGTAAAAAAATGAGGCTTCCTTGTATATAGAATCTGATCTTTTAATGCCATGTTGATGTCCCTTTCTGTCTGTTAAGCAGATGACCTAGGTCAATTTTCTTAGTAAGGACTGGTTTCATTGTAATTGCTGTTTTTAATAAATGAAGCTGAACTGGGTATAATATTTATTTTCCATTGTAAGGGGAAGTTTTAAACAAAACATGAGGTAATATGTCCAATAAGTGGCAGGATGGCAGAAACTGCTTGGCTTTAGTTTGAGATGCAAAATTGAAAAAGATGCAAGATGTCATAGAGAGCTGGTTTTTAAGCTTCATTTTTCACTTCACAATGACAGATGGGCTGCATCTAATTCAGGAGTTCTCCTGGCCTGTGGGCTGCAGGTTGAGAATCCCTGATCTGGTTTAATCAGGTTTCAACCGAATTATGGGATATATATGTTTCATTACCATTATGGGTTCTTAATAGCTTTCAATTTGCCAACATGATGAACTGAGTAGGAAAGAGGAGTGCAGCCCTCTTGGTTTAGAGTTCTCAGTGACTCTCAACATCAGCTATGTATCCTTCTGGATTGCCTAACAAGATAGGGTTTAGGGTTAAAAATAAGTAGCTCTCATCCTTGTTGGAAGTTGATCCTTGAGGATGTCTGTTGGCCACTGTCTTTGTCTGGTTTCCATTTTGTATTTCCATTGTTAACATCTTAGCATCTACATGAAACTGGATAGATGGACTGAAGATTTCAAGTGTGATATCATTAATGCACAAACATATAGTATAGGTAAGTTATGATGCTTACATTCTCAGGCAGTCTTCTTCTTTCATGTCCAGATCAAACTTTTGATTGCCAAAAATAAAGCCATTTACTTGGCTTTGTCATTGGATAAACTTAAGTCCTCATAAGTACATGTTTCTGGCAGTAATTGGCAGACCAGTAAATGAGCCGGGTTCTGTATTTCTCCACATCCAAACAGAGTGTTGTCCACAAACAGCCCACACGAGCATGTTGGTCTTTCATATAGGGATCCCAACGTTCAGCCTATTCAGGGTCCACCAAGTGCTGTAGGGGAGTTTGAGTTCCTCAGCTATATCCTCCTTTAATGTTATTCCTTGTCCAGTGATCCTCTTCCTCCATCTTCAAATTTGGATTTACTCTTTGTTGTTGTTGTTCAGTCACACAGTCAATTCCAACCCTTTTTGACCTTATGGACCATTGTCCTCCAGGCACCTCTGTCCTCCACCATCCTCCTCAACCCGCCCAGTTCTGTGCCCTTTGTGTCTACAGTACCATCTAGCCATCTCACCTTTGACCGCCCCCTTCTTCTTTTGCCCTCTACCTTTCTCTTTACTCTTTTACTCTTACTCTTTTACTCTTGCATACCCTCAATAATGCTTGTTCTTGTTATAAAACTCTTCCTGGATTTGAGTTGGAGGACTTGAGACTCATATCCATTCAGAGGGTGTCAAGGGTCATCCTCTTGCTTAGTTCTTTTGGCATCCACTGCTACTTCTCTCCTTATCTTAGGTGGAGTGATACCAACAAAAGGATATATTTTCTCAACTGGTTTAAGTTTGAGGCATCCTGTCATTATATGCATAATTTCATTAACAATAGCTTAATAGTTATTGTGTGATCAGGACCATCAGGATCTTAGGCATCATGTGATCATGACCACTTACTTTCTTGAGTATTGAGAAGATTAAGTCTGACCTTCTTTTGTGTATCAAATTCACGGCTCAGCAGATGTTAAACCCAAGCAAGCTATTTACCTGTCCAGTTATATTCTTTAACTGTTAGTAGAAGCTGTAGCGATGTCTGGCCGCTAGGGCGGCGTTAGAGCCCGGAGGAGACTGATCAATGACAACACGAGGCAACAGGAGCGAGAGTAATGGCGTTGCCACTAGAAGCAATGGTGCCCATTAGACAAACCCAATCTAGGCAGAACTTTCTGGAAAACTGGTAAAGTTGCACATCACCCAGAAGATGTGCTGGAATTAATTTGTGATTAGGCTCCAGTCGCAGTAATCCTTTGCTGCTGCATGAAAAGATAAGCTAGTGTACTTTTCATGAACATGACTATCTTCCAGCAGGTACAGCAACACCACATCATAGGCTCCTGGCCAATTTCTGAAACTCATCAAAATGATGCTTTTAGTATCACTGTACAGTATATAGAAATTGTGTTATATTTGAATGGTGTATTTTGGTTTATGGGATTGGAAAATGCCCATATTTAAGCAGACTGCTGTTTGTCTCATCACAGTCAGAGGTTTGATCTACCAACCCTTGGATATACCTGTCTTCTAATGGAGGAGGCCTTGCCTTCTCATGTTCTGGGTTGACTGGTCATAAACCTGGCTTCTAATCTCTTGCTTCCACACAACTGGACCTGATACCTTGTCTATCTAATTTCATTCAGACCTGCCCTAAAACAGGGGAATCTAGTCTAAACACAATTCAGGTAGACTAGACATCCCTCTGAACACTGATGAGGAAGGCTGGTCTACAGAGCATTGGATTCATCTGTCTTCTATTACTTCAGCAAGACCTGGTTGCATAGGGGAAAAGATTAAGATGATTTCTAAGAATACAAATTGCATAATTCTTCATCCTGGGAGTTCTACCTGACTTACAGATACCCGAATGTAGCTCACCTAGGTGAAACATAGCTAAATCAACCTCTGCCTAGCTTTCTGTTCTGAAAGAAGACTCCTAGTCAGCACAAAAGTAGGAACAGGAAGTAGGATCTAAGTCTAGCTAAGTGTCAAAGCCTTTTAGTTAGGTTCTTCTCCCAGGTGAACCACATTTAGGTGTCTATGAAGTGTCTGTAAGTCAGGTAGAATTATGGTGTCTGTAGTCCAGAAAAACCTCAAAACCCTAGCCTTTAAAAATGGATTGAGTTTCTGTGATAGCCACATTGTGGAAAGTTGACTCTTTGCCCAAGATACTGATCTCAGATACTGATCTATTGTTCAGCCCAGAAAATTCTTAAGAAGGCATGGTTGTTAATAGAGTTTGATTTTCCTCCCCAATGAATAAATTTTAAACTATTTACACTTGAGATAATTCAGATGCATTCCACTGTGCTGCATAGTGTAATGGACCATAGAGTATCTGGCCTAAAGCCATTTGAACAAGTTTAGTGCTATTTCTTTCACTTGTAGCTAATAAAATTTGTAAGATTTAAATCTGTGTCAAGAGAAAATTCTTCATGCAAAGAATGCTGATTGATGTTCAGTGTTGTATTAATGGTCACACCCCATAAGGAAATTCTGTTGGTTTAGATGCTACCATTACTTCTGAGTTATAATGAAAAATGAAGCTTGGCCTAGTACAGAGGTGAGCCAGACTTGTTGGGTCACCCATTGTGCATACATGCTAGTTGACTAACTACTACTAGAAGCTGCCCACAGCATCTTTTGAAAGAGGTGCTTCTGGTGCATTCTCAGGTAGAACAATGGGTTGTCTTCTTGTATGTGATTTTATTACTCAAAACAAACAAAAGTTCAAAAAAGATAAAGAATCAAAGAGACAAGCCACACTCACTATTTTTCACTTAGGAAATGATTGGCATGATAGAATTTAATGCATACTATTGTGTACACATATCATTGGCACATGCCTCTGTTTGCTAAGATGCATGAAATGTAAAGATAATTGTCACCCTTGCTCAAATCCAGTCATATCTGACTCTAGGGGGGTGGTGCTCATCTCTATTTACAGCCAAAGAGTCAGGGCTATCTGCATCTGCAGATTTTCCATGGTCACATGGTAGGTATGACTAGATATCGGAGTGCTGTTGCCTTACCACTGAAGCGGTGCCTATTTATCTATTTGCAATTTCTTGCTTTCGAACTTCTAGGTTGGCAGAAGATAGGACAGAGACGGGAGCTCACTCCATTGTCAAGCACTTGGGTCTTGAACTGCTGACCTGCAGACCTTCCAGTCATCAATATCAATAGTCCAACATCTTAACCACTAAGTCACCATAGTTCCCTATGATACATATACAGAGCATTAAAACAATTACAGGGGGTATGGGAAAAGAAGCCCTGAAAATGAAAGCACTTTTAAAAGTTTAAACCTGAATAGTTGTTTACCATAGCAGTTATCTAGCCCTCCTGCCAGGCAAGGTCATGAAAAAAAAACATTTTGACAGTCAAACATGCCTAGCTTGGAGATGTAGATATCAAGGAGGCATTACAAAACCCAGAGTACATTCTATTTGGTGATTTCAATATTTCACAATGATTTAGTGCAGGGGTTCACAACCTACAGCCTGTGGGCCAGATCTATCCCACGGTGCCAAATGATCTGGCCTCTGACCTCACTGCACCTGCCCCCACAGCCACCATCACCAGAATTGGCTGTGGACTCATTTACAGACACGTAAACAAATTTACAACAGCTGTAAATTAGTCCGTGGCCATCGTAAACATGTTTACAACAGCCACGGACATGTTTTAGGGCACCAGCCCAGCCCACTCAGCTATATGAGGGGGCGTAGTCTGGCCCACGGCTGAAAGAATTTGAGAACCCCTGATTTAGTGTTACAAAATTCTAGTGTACCAGAACCTTTGAATTACATAGCTCTGATAGAACAAAGGCAGTGGTGGGATTCAAGATTTTTCACTACCTTCTCTGTGGTCATGATATGGTGGGTGTGGCCAGGGGGAAAGCTCTGCGTTGCATCCAAAGCAGGACTATTTTATTTCAAAACTTGGATGGGTGGGTCCATCCAGAATTTCTGCTACTGGTTCTGGTGAACTGGGGCGAACCTGCTGAATCCCACCACTGAACAAGGGTTATAACTATAGACCAGAGGTGGCCTGACCCCCCCCCCCCTGAACAGCTGATCAGACTGGTCATGTAGTTCATTCTGTCAAAAATGGAAGTAAAATGCACCCACGCCTCTGTAAACGCTGCCGTAAAATGTATCTGTGGCTGTTGTAAATGTATTTATGACAGCTGCAGGTGTATTTATGGCAGTGTCTTCACATTTGTGCATTTGCACATGCACATTTGCTCTTGGCCCATGGCCCATACTTTGGCCATTCCTGCCATTCCATCTCGCCCATGCCACCTGCACCCCTGCTATAGACTATTGTCCTTCTCAGCATTGCAGAGTGATTGCCAAAACAAATATTCAAATAATATATCACAATCAATGACTCTCATGAAAATATATGATATATGCTTGGGCAGCGTAGAGGTCATAGTAGCCAGCAAATGAGACAAGAACTTTATTTTATTGTTTTTCTCGAAGAGGTCCATTAGATACAAGTATGTATAGTGCCACCTATTGCTCAAAGTACATTATAACAATATCCACATAGTTTCCTATATTAAAGATGTTTAAATGATGATCTCAGTGTATACTTATCTGGTGCATGTGCATTGCATACAGGCATATAAGTCTCTTTTTTCATATATACATCTTCATTTAAGAATTAATGAAACTGGTGGCTATACCAAAAAGAAAGGAGTTTGTGCAAGTATTTTTCACACATGAGGATTCATGCAACAATGTGCATAAACTGGATTGGCAGGGATTGTTCATGGCCTGAGCTGTTGGGCTCCATCACACATGCCAGATGGCCTTTAAAGTCATCCCTCCGTATCCATGAGAGAATATATTCCTATATCTTTAGTGGATACATGAAACAGTGGAAAACAGTGAACTCCATATTTAAGCACATATACCTCAGTCATATAAGAAGTGTTTGTGTGCAAATGCCTCCCCCATTCTACAGGTGTGCTAACAAAATGGCTTCCTCCATTCTTTCTAAATATTACATTATACATATTGACCTCTAATGGCCAGATCTGGTAATGCAGTGAGTTTTATTGAATATTTATAGAGCAGCAGAAAACTGAAACCATGGAAATGGTACCTACAGATATGGGGAAAACCTATATGAGGATCATGAAAATAAGAGAGGAAATGTGGCAACATGGGAGTCCTCACTTGTAGAACACTTTTTTGACTTGTCTGAGAGACTTGCACAAGATAAATTGCTGATAAATTGTTCCTATTATGAATTTTTAGAACAACATAAAATTGTCAGATAACTTTCTCTTATTAAGGTGAGAAACCAGGAACTTTTGTACTTAGTCCCTGGTCACCCTGCAAAAACTCTCTTCTTGTTTCCACCAATGATCTTGTTACAGGAATTTACACTGTGAACATGTTCCTTGAACTTGGTGGATGTGAAAGACAACTTTGTGTCAAATGTTGCAAAGTGCTGAAGATTCAATTGTAAGTATATGCTTGCATGCCAAAATATCTCTGTGGTTGGGTGCGCTATGTAGCTTGCATCTGTACAGCGTTAGACATTTCAAAAAAAAAAAATCACAAAGAGAACATAAAACATCCATTAAGGAGAAAATCTCAAAGATTCCAACTTTGTATCAGCACTAAGCACATGGGCATCACATTAAAATTCATGTGACTGGGAGCTTAAGAGAATGAAGGCAGTGTGCTGTCAGGGGAGGCAATTATCTGCAAATAGGCTTAACTATGAATGAGCCAAATGGCATGTCCAAGATTAATTGAATTGTTATATTATTGCTGTCAAGGTACATCTGACTTATAGCAGCCCTTCATAAGGTTTTCAGGCTAAATGTGATTTTAAAGGAGTGATAGTTCAGTGAGGCATCTAGCCATCACCAAAAGTCAGAAATGACTTGACATCACACAGGTGTTATTATGTCGGTGCACTATACAGGCGGATTGGTTCATTCCTTTTTCTGGCAATTGGATGACCTGATTGCTAGAGTGGACATGTTTCCTTCCAAAGAATCCTATCCACACCTTTTTGAGTCCCTGACAGGGGCTTCTACTTTTATGGTGTGGGTAGGTTTAGTCTGAAATAAAAGTGGTTCTTCAGTTCCATAAATTGCCTATCCCATTTCTAAGAGATTAATCAGGATAGGAATCTGCAACTTTTCCTAATTGTTGGCTTTTATTACTCGGTAAAAGTTTCCTATATCACCTCCCCCTTTCTTTTGTCTTGGGGAGGTTTTTGGGAGCCTGAGGATGGTGCAGAGGGAAGCCTTTAATGCCTGAACATTTTCACCAGTGGTCCTAATACCAGGACTGGAACCATCAGCTGCAATTGAGGGGTATAAAAGTCTGCTTCACTGCCATCCTGAGGCTCCCAAAGCCTTCCTCTGGTCTAAAGGGATCTCAAGGGTGAGTTGGAGCTTGGAGAGGAGAATAAAGAACAGGAAACTTTGACAGAGCAATAAAAGCCTGAGGCTGGTGACAACATCAGCTTGTACTGACATAAATCCAGCCATTATAAGAATTTGAGAAATGTCATTTTCTGAAGCATCAGTTATGGCAGGTTAAATTATGCTGTAGCAAGAGACAAGACCTGGGTTACACAGAAAGAGCCTCCTCAAGGATTGTGGTATTTTGGAACCACAACCGGGCATACCCTGGTAATGGCAACCTTGTGTTGCCAGCTAATCTTTCTCACACTAGGTCAGGCAAAAGTAACTGCAAAATGAACTTTATTTTGGCATGTTTTCACTTCTGGCATAGACATGGAAGAAGAAGAAGAATTTCCCAAGGTGCACACATCTGTTTGTAAGAAGAACAACCTGGATGACATACTTTTATTATTTTGTTCAAGAAAGAATAGTTACCTGAATGAACATGGACAGACAATCCAACCTCTTCAGAGAAAAACAAAGAAAAGGCCAGCACTGAGATTAAGACTTTAATTTGCAGGACAAAGCAGAGCTGAGGGGAAAAGTCACATACATGAAAGACTTTGATGTGATGCTGTATGATAAAGGCCAGGCTGCTGCATCCTTACAAGCTTCACTTTGAAAGGTTCAGAATAATAAAGCATGTCTTAATATAAGCAAGAATACAGCTGTGTGTACAAATATTCATACAAGAGCAGTTTAATAAAAAGGCAAAGTGGGGATTTGAGCCCTAATTCATCACTCTATCCATCTCACCACACTGAGTATCTCTCATTAAGAACAGTGTCATTACTATTTTACCCTTTGAATATTTACCCTTTCCAGTAGTTGATTGAATGTCTTCTGATCTGTTGGGGTGTGTGAGTCTCAGTTTCCAGCCATATATCTTGTTTTATTTTGGATTGGCAAACCCCTTGTTTACCATAGTAATACTGGTTCTTGAGATAACCATTGATATTGTCTTCACAAAGGACTGACTGCATGTTGACATGCCTCTGTTGCAAAGCTCTATATCTGGCCTTTTCTACTTTCCATCTGTTTGTTAATTGAAGACAGGCCAGCCACGCCGCCGCCGGGCAACCACCCCCAGCCGGGGGGTGGGGAGGAGAGCCAGCCGGGCGAGCGAGCGAGCGAGCGGAAGGGCCAGCCACGCCGCCGCCGGGCAACCACCCCCAGCCGGGGGGTGGGGAGGAGAGCCAGCCAGCCGGGAGAGCGAGCGAGCGAGCGGCGGAAGGGCCAGCCACGCCGCCGCCGGGCAACCACCCCCAGCCGGGGGGTGGGGAGGAGAGCCAGCCGGGCGAGCGAGCAAGCGAGCGAGCGGCGGAAGGGCCAGCCACGCCGCCGCCGGGCAACCACCCCCAGCCGGGGGGTGGGGAGGAGAGCCAGCCAGCCGGGAGAGCGAGCGGCGGAAGGGCCAGCCGCGGCCGACGCCGAGCTACCACCCCCAGCCGAGGGGTGAGGAGGAGAGCCAGCCAGCCACGGACGCCGCCAGTCAAACACCCTCAGCCGGGAGGGGGGGGAGAGGAGGAGGAGGAGAGCCGGTTGAGCAGCGGAAAGGCCAAGAGAAGACCAACTGAAAGACGGGAAGAGGGCAGAGAAGGAAAAGCAAGGGGAGAGACTCAGAGCCCCAGGCAAAGGATAAGTACCTGATATGCAGATGTAGAAGACTTAACATAGAAACTGACATAGAGACTTTATACTAACTAAATACAGAAAGTAACATAGAGACTGTATATAAAGTGTGATAATATGCATGATAATATGTTGTCTAAAATGTTTTAAACTTTTAAAAACTGTGATAAAATGTATGAGGAGGGAAAAATGGCGTAGACACCGGCAAACCACGCCACAAAGCTTGCCAAGAGAACCCTATGGACCAAAACAAAAGGCAAAACAAAAGGGCAGGCTAGGTGATACAGGATGCTTAACACCACAGAGGGGAGAAAGGGGAGGGACAGGAAGGGGGGAGGGGAAATGCAATGTTGCAAGGAACAATACTGCATAGGGACATGGAATGTGAGATCAATGAACCAAGGTAAACTGGAAGTGGTAAAAAATGAGATGGAAAGAATAAGCATTGACATCTTGGGCATCAGTGAGCTAAAATGGACAGGGATGGGCGAATTCAGCTCTGGAAACCATCATATCTACTACTGTGGGCAAGAAAGCCTTAGAAGAAATGGAGTAGCCATAATTGTCAATAAAAGAGTGAGAAAAGCAGTAATGGGATACAACCTTAAAAATGACAGAATGATGTCAGTCAGATTTCAAGGCAAACCTTTCAATGTCACTGTGATCCAAATATACGCACCAACCACTGGTGCAGATGAAGCCACAATGGACCAGTTCTATGAGGACTTACAACACCTCATAGAACAGACACCAAGAAATGATGTCCAAATTATATTAGGAGACTGGAATGCCAAAGTAGGAAATCAAAAAGTGGAGGGAATAACAGGCAAATTTGGTCTTGGAACACAGAATGAAGCAGGGCAAAGATTGATAGAGTTCTGCCAAGAGAACGCACTGGTCATAGCAAACACTCTCTTCCAGCAACACAAGAGGCGACTTTACACATGGACATCACCAGATGGCCAACACCGAAACCAGATTGACTACATACTCTGCAGCCAAAGATGGAGAACCTCCATACAGTCAGCAAAAACAAGACCTGGAGCAGATTGTGGCTCAGATCACAACCTACTGATTGCAAAATTCAGGCTTAGACTAAAGAAAATAGGGAAAACACGGAGACCAGAAAGATATCACCTAGACAGCATCCCTAAAGAATACGCGGTGGAGGTGATGAACAGATTTAATGGCCTAGACTCGGTAGACAGAGTACCAGAAGAATTATGGACGAAGATGAGGGACATCATGCAGGAAGCAGCAAAGAAAATCATACCAAAAGAAAAGAAGAGTAAGAAAGCAAAGTGGTTGTCTGATGAGGCTCTTAAAATAGCAGAGGAAAGAAGGAACGCCAAAGTCAAAGGAGAAAGGAAAAACTACAATCATTTGAACACAGAATTTCAAAGAAAAGCAAGGAGAGATAAGGAAAACTACCTAAAAGAACAGTGCAGAGAAATGGAGGAAAACAACAAAATAGGCAGAACCAGAGATCTCTTCAAAAAAATCGGCGAAATCAAGGGAACATTTAAAGCAAAAATGACCATGATAAGGGACAAAGACGGAAAGGAGCTAGCTGATGCAGAAGAAATTAAGAAAAGATGGAAAGAGTACACAGAGGAACTTTACAAAAAGGACCTCAACACTCCTGACAATCACAATGATGAAGAAATTGAACTTGAGCCAGACATCCTGGAGAGCGAAGTCATAAAGGCCCTAAAGAGCACTGCAAACAACAAAGCTAGTGGAGATGATGGTATCCCAGTTGAATTCTTCAAAGCGCTAAAAGATGATGGCGTCAAATTACTGCATTCAATATGCCAGCAGATTTGGAAAACAAAACAGTGGCCACAGGATTGGAAAAGATCAGTATACGTCCCAATCCCAAAAAAGGGCAATGCCAAAGAATGTTCAAATTATCGAACAATCGCGCTCATCCCACATGCCAGCAAGGTGATGCTCAAGATAATACAGGATAGACTTCAGCAACATGTGGAGAGAGAATTACCAGAGGTGCAGGCTGGTTTCAGAAGAGGCAGGGGGACTAGAGACCACATTGCCAACATACGCTGGATCATGGAGAAAACAAAGGAATACCAGAAACAAGTTTACTTTTGTTTTATTGACTACACCAAGGCATTTGACTGTGTGGACCACAACAAGATGTGGCAAGTAATTAAAGAGATGGGAATTCTAGAGCACCTCATATGCCTCCTGAGAAATCTGTACATGAACCAAGAAGCAACAGTTAGGACAGAACATGGAATAACAGAGTGGTTTGGAATAGGAAAAGGAGTAAGACAAGGCTGCATTTTGTCACCATGCTTATTCAACTTATACACAGAGCACATAATGCGCAGTGCAGGGATGGAGGAATCACAATATGGGATCAAAATCGCTGGGAGAAACATCAACAATCTGAGATATGCAGACGATACCACACTAATGGCAGAAAGTGAGGAAGACCTAAAGAATCTCTTGATTGGGCTGAAGGAGGAGAGTGCAAAAGCTGGCCTGAGACTCAATATCAAGAAAACCAAGATAATGGCAACAGGCCCAATCAGTTCCTGGAAAATAGACGGGGAAGAAGTAGAAGCAGTGACAGATTTTACTTTCTTAGGATCAAAGATCACTGCAGATGGGGATTGTAGCCATGAAATAAAAAGGCGACTGATTCTTGGGAGACAAGCGATGAGAAACCTGGGGAACATAGTGAAAAGCAGAGACATCACATTGCAAACAAAAATTAGAATAGTCAAAGCAATGGTTTTCCCAGTAGTAATGTATGGATGTGAGAGCTGGACAATTAGGAAGGCTGAACGTAGAAGAATAGATGCCTTTGAAATGTGGTGTTGGAGGAGGGTTTTGAGAGTCCCCTGGACAGCGAGGAGAACAAATAGGTCAATCTTAGAAGAAATTAACCCTGACTGCTCATTGGAAGGTCAAATAGTAAAGATGAAGCTAAAATACTTTGGACATCAAATGAGAAGGGAGGATTCACTTGAGAAGGCATTGATGTTGGGACAGGTGGAGGGCAAAAGAAGAAGGGGGAGGCCAAGGATGAGATGGCTAGATGGCATTGTAGACACAATGGGCACAGAGCTGGGAGGGCTGAAGGGGATGGTGGAGGACAGAGGCGCCTGGAGGAAAATGGTCCATGGAGTCGCAAAGGGTCGGAGTCGACTGTGCGACTGAACAACAACAACAACAACAATGTTTACTGGGTGACTGGAACTGATAAAGGCCACAGTAGAGTTGCTGCAACCTTTAACACAATTGCCCTTCCTGCAGACATTTCTGCTGGCACCTAATTAGATTCTGTTGTCAAAGGACAATTAAATAAGCAAATCCAAATGTGGTAGATCTAATCTTATAGCTTCTGGATCAGTTGTATAAGATTGTGTGTGGTTGTATATATGTAAAAGGCAGATGTTGGCTGAGGTTACCATATTCTGGTCTTCTAAATCCTGGTAAGTCATAAGAACATAAGAACAGCCTTGCTGGAACAGGCCACAGCCCTTCCAGTCCAGCATTCTGTCTCACACAGTGGCTCACCATTTGCTTCAGGGTATTCTCAAGCAGATGCCTTCTCCTGCTTAGGATTCCCAGGAAATGGCATTGAGAGATATCCTGCCTATCTCTCCAACCCGGAGGTTGTCCTTAGATATCCATAATTATAGCCATTGATACCTTTGTCCTCCATGAACTTGTCTAATCCTTGCTTAAAGCTGTTAAGATTGACAGCTGTCACCACTTCTTCTGGCAAGGAGTTCCATAGACCAGTGATCCTCTGGGTGAAAAAGTACTTTCTCTTATTTGTTTAAGAACTAGCACCCAAAGGTTTCATGGAGTGTCCCCTAGTTCTAGTGTTGTGCAATAGGGAAAACAGTTTTTCCTTATCTACTTTGTCCACACCGTGCATGATTTTATAAACTTCAATCAGGTCACCTCTTAGATGCCGTCGTTCAAGAGTGAACAGTCCCAACCATTGCAAACCTCAGATGATAAGGAAGGTGTTCCAGTCCCCTAATCCTTCTGGTTGCCCTCCTCTGCACTTTTTCCAGCTCCATAATATCCTTCTGGAGGTATGGCGACAGAACTGTATGCAGTATTCCAGATGGGGCCTCACCATAGATTTATAAAGAGGCAAAATGACACTTGCTGACTTATTTTCTATACCCTTCCTAATGATCCCTAGCATTGAGTTGGCTTTTTTCACTGCTGAGGCACACTGGGTTGACACCTTCATTGAGCTGTCCACCAGGACACCAAGGTCCCTTTCCTGGTTTGTCGCAGAGAGTTCAGACCCCATCAGTTTATAAATGTAATTGGTTTTTTTTTTGCCCCAATGTACATCACTCTGCACTTACTAGTGTTGAAGCTCATTTGCCACTGTTTTGCCCACTCCCCCAGTGTCAAGAGATCCCTCTGGAGCTCCTCACAATCGCTCACAGTTTTCACTACCCTGTATAATTTAGTGTCATCAGCAAATTTGGCTACTTTGCTATTTACTCCTACTTCTAGATCATTTATGAAGATGTTGAAAAGCAGGGGTCCCAGTACTGAATCTTGGGGAACCCCACTCTTTACTTCCCTCCACTTGGAGAAGTGTCCATTTAGTGCTATCCTCTTTTTACTGTCCCTTAGCCAGTTGCTGATCCAGGACAACACCTGTCCCTTTATTTCATGACTGGCAAGTTTATTCAAGAGCCTTTGGTGCGGGACCTTGTCAAAAGCCTTCCGAAAGTCCAGATAAACAATGTCAACTGGATCCCCCTTATCCACATGCTTGTTGACACTCTCAAAAAATTCCAACAGATTAGTGAGGCATGATTTGCCCTTGCAAAAGCCATGTTGGCTCTCCTTTAGCAGCACCTTCTCTTCTATGTGCCTATTAATTCTATCTTTTAGGATAGTTTTCATCACTTTACCTGGGACACATGTCATACTGACCACTCAGTAATTTCCTGGATCACCCCTGGATCCCCTTTTTTTTTTTTGAAAATCGTTGTTACATTCACTACCTTCCAGTCATCAGGCACAAAGCCTGATTTGAGGGAAAGATATATATATATTTTGGCTAGGAGATCAGCAATTTCATCTTTAAGTTCCCTGAGAACTCGTGGATGGCTGCCATATGGTCATGGTGATTTGTTAGCATTTAGTTTAACAAGACATGCAAGGACCTCCTCCTTGGTTATTTCTATCTGGCTTAATTCTTCAGTTTCCCTCCCTACGAAGATAGGCTCTGTTTTGGGCATGTGGTCTCTGTCTTCTTCAGTGAATACTGAAGCAAAGAATTAATTGAGTCTCTCTGCAATCTGTTTCCTCTTTAATAACCCCTTGCCTTCCATTGTCGTCTAATGGTCCAATGGCCTTCCTAGTTGGGTTCTTACTTATAATGTACTTAAAGAAGTCTTTGTTATTTCTCTGAGTGTTTTTAGCTATACGCTCTTCAAAGTCTTGCTTTGCTTTCCTGATTGTTGCCTTGCATTTGTTCTGCCAGAATTTATGTTTCTGCCTGCTGTCCTCATTCGGACAAGCTTTCCATCTTCTAAATGAGCTTTTCTTGCTTTTGATCACTTCCCAAACAGCTCCTGTAAGCCACATCGGAGTCCTCTTGGACCTGGCAGTGCCCTTTTTCCTTTTGGGTATGCATTCCAATTGCCAGGTTATCCTGCTATGGCAATAGAGTAGCCCATACTGCCAGTGACTCAATGCTGTGCGAGCCGGCGGTTAACCAACCTGTCAAACTGTTATGTTCTGTAAAGCTGTGCCTTTAACAATGTACCTTTGCCATGTGTTATCAATGTAACCTTTCTGTGTGCAACATTATAACCATCAGCTGTATCAATGTAAACCTAATAAGGGGACGCGAGCTAGTGACCACCAGAGGGCAGTAGCGAGCGTCCAGCTCTCATGGATCACATTCACCTGGTTCAGCAGCGCGGGAAGATTCCCCGCCACCTCTTCACCTGGTCAAGAAGGGCGTGACCTCCTACGACGTCACGCAGGCAGCAACCAATAGTCTGTCAACGAGCCACATTCAAATGTATAGCCAGCTGTATATATTGAGCCACTCATCCGCCATTACCACATGTTCCTCCGGATCATCATGCAATAAACCTGTGTTAAGCCAACCCTTCGGCTGTTTCATTGTCTTTGGTCCCTTACACTAAATTGGCGACGAAGGTGGGATATGGCAGCCCATGGGACCAAGACATGCGCCGGTTTCGAAATCAGGAAACCGGGCGACTGGGAGATCTTCGAGATGGACTTCCAGGCCGCACTGATCGAGTCCGAAGTCACGGAAGAGGCGAAGAAAAGGGCCATCTTCACCAGGATGCTCGGACAAGAAACCAAAAGGACCTTGGTGGACCTGATTGCACCGAGGAGGGTGAGCGAATTCAAGGCCAAGGAACTCATGCAGATGCTGCGTGAGCACGTCCGGCCCGCCACGGCGATGTTTCCCGCTCGGAGTGCGTTCTGGAGGCGAGTCCAAGCGCCCGGGGAGACGGTCGCCGCATTCGTGGCGGCCCTGCGGCTGGCGGCCGGCCCGTGCAAATGGGAGAATGCCGAAATCACCCTCCGGGACTGTGTGCTGTGCGGCCTGAACGACGCCGAGACCCAGCGCACATTAATGAACCAAGAGCCGCCTCCCACGTTGCAGGAGGTCGTCAGAGCGGCCCAGGCTGCAGAAGCTACAAAGGCCGGGGTCCAAGAACTCCAGGACTGGCGGCCGAAGTCGAGCAAGGCAGAGACTCCGGTACAGGCGGCCCGGCGAACTTCGAGGTCGTCCACAGAGAGCAGCGACGACGAGGACGTCCGGAGGGTCCGGAAGGAGAGCCGGCGATGTGACGGCTGTGGAGCGGCCCACGACCGCGTAAAGTGCCCCTTCCGGAAGGCCGAGTGCCACAACTGCGGCCGCCGCGGGC
Organism: Bradypodion pumilum; assembly: GCA_035047305.1. Taxonomy (NCBI): domain Eukaryota; kingdom Metazoa; phylum Chordata; class Lepidosauria; order Squamata; family Chamaeleonidae; genus Bradypodion; species Bradypodion pumilum. Next base: position 502,954,672 of record JAWDJD010000001.1, on the reverse strand, counting down.
ACATCGCCAAGGTGTGCAGGAAGAAGCGCGAGACCCGGAGGAGCTCCACAGACCGTTCCGCGGGGCAAGACCGCCCAACGAGACCCAAGGACGGCACCCAGGCCACGCGGAAGCAGGACGGCGTGGGCCGCATCTCCGACGGCAGCGAGGACGACGCTCCAGTGTTCAGCGTGTCTACAGGACACCCCCGCTACTTTGTTGAGGTACTAGTCCAAGGGGTTCCCATTAGGATGGAAATTGACTCGGGGTCCTCATATTCAATCATTTCCCAGAGGGAGTTTTTGGGAATTGCCCCCCACAAGCGACCCAAGCTCAAAGCACTGAGGTCCACACTACGGGACGTGCAAGGGAACAGTATTCCAGGGTTGGGGGTTGGAGAATTTCAGGTCAAATTCAAGGAGCACGCCGCGTCCCTTCCCCTAGTCGTGCTCAAAGGGGGAGATTGCAGCCTCCCCGGGACTCAATGGTTCCAGCCCCTGGGGTTGTTTATTGGGGGGGTGCACGCCGTTGGGATGCACGCCGTTGGGACTGATCCAATTCAGGAGGTGTGCGAGGCGCACCCCGAAGTTTTCAAAAAAGGACTGGGGAAATTCAAGGGGCCCCCAGTGACTTTTGACCTGGACCCGGAGGTCCGCCCAATTCGCCTTAAACCACGCAGGGTGCCGTTCGCACTTAAGGACAAGATAGAGGCGGAACTGGACAAGTTGGTGGGCCAGGGGATCCTGGTGCCTGTAGATTCTGCGGAGTGGGAAACTCCAATTGTCACCGCACTAAAGGCCAATGGGGAGGTCCGCATATGCGCCGACTACAAGTGCACCATCAACAAGGCGATCCACCCGAATGCTTATCCGGTGCCGGTAGTCAGCCACCTGCTGGCCAGGTTACACGGGGGAAAGTGTTTCGCTAAGCTCGACTTAGCACAGGCCTACCAGCAGCTTACGGTGTCCCCTGCCGCCGCTGCTGCGCAGACCATAGTCACCCATAAGGGGGCGTTCCAGGTGACGCGCCTCCAGTTTAGCGTGAATTCAGCGCCTGGAATTTTCCAGTCACTCGTGGAACGCCTCCTGAAGGGATTGGAGGGGGTGTTGCCTTATTTTGATGACATGTTAATAACGGGGGGGAGTCGGGTTGAATTGGCCAAGAGGTTGGGGAAGGTCCTGACTATATTCGAAAAAGCGGGGCTGAGGCTGCGAAAGGACAAATGCGTCTTCTTCGCCACCGAGGTTGAGTTCCTAGGGTTTTGTGTGACTCCTGAGGGAATAAAACCATCCAAGTCCAAGGTGGCAGCCATTAAGAAAGCCCCCCGCCCCACCTCCAAGTCCGAGCTGCAGTCGTTCCTAGGGCTGCTCAATTTTTACCACTCCTTCCTCCCCCGGAAGGCAGCGGTGGCTGAACCGCTACACAAACTGCTAAAGAAAGACCAGGCATGGAAGTGGGGCGATGACCAAGAAAGGGCATTCAGCGAGCTCAAAAGCCTCCTAGCGTCCGATGCCATACTGACCCATTTCAACCCCAAACGCCCAGTAGTTCTGACCTGTGATGCATCTCCAGTGGGGGTGGGGGCGGTGCTGTGCCACGTGTTGGAAAACGGAAGGGAGGCCCCGATAGCATTTTACTCCAGGCCCCTGTCCCAAGCGGAGAGAAACTACGCACAGACAGACAGGGAGGCACTAGCAATAGTCGCGGGGACGAAAAAATTTCACGATTTTCTGTACGGCCGCCCCTTCACCATTGTAACGGACCACAAGCCCCTGCTGGGCATTTTTACCGCAGATAAGCCCACCCCACAGATCCTGTCCCCGAGGATGCTCAGGTGGGCCATTTTTCTCAACGCATATCAGCACGCGTTGGTCTACCGGCCCGGAAAAGAGATCAGCCATGCGGACGCTCTATCTAGGTCTCCCCTTCCCCTAACGCCCAGCCAGGTGAGCAAGGGGGAGCGGGACCATCAGGTTCTCATGATAGAGGTGCTGGATTCGCCCCCCGTAGTGCCCGCCGACATTGCCAAAGCGACAGAGAAGGACAAGACGTTAGCGGCAGTTAGCTCCTGGGTGCAGAAAGGGTGGCTGGCGTCCTCCCCAGCGGAGGAGTTCGCTCCATTTTTCAGAAAAAAGCTAGAACTGTCCCTAGAGAGGGGGTGCCTCTTGTGGGGGCAGCGGGTGGTGATTCCCACTTCCCTTCGGCCGCGGGTGCTCAAACTGCTGCACGTCAGCCACCCCGGTATCGTGCGATCCAAGGCGCTGGCCCGGAGTTACTTCTGGTGGCCCCAGCTGGACGCCGACATCGAGCACATGGTCGGCACTTGTGATAGTTGCCAATGCTCCAGACCAGAGGAGGCCCGCCTTCCCCACAGGGAATGGGACGCGGCTAAGGGGCCGTGGTCCCGGGTGCACGTTGATTTCGCGGGCCCGTTCAGAGGCACCCTGTTCCTTCTTGTAGTGGACGCCTTCTCCAAGTGGTTGGAGGTTATCCCAGTCACGAGCACCTCCTCGGCCCAGACCATTAGGCACTTGCGGAGGCTCTTTTCCACGTTCGGCATACCCGACACGTTAATTAGCGACAATGCTAGTTGTTTCACGTCCTCCGAGTTTAGGGCATTCATGGAGATCAACGCTGTTCGGCACATCACCTCCGCCCCTTATCACCCGGCCACCAATGGCCAAGTAGAGCGCCTCGTCCGCACCACGAAGGACGCGTTGCGGCGCATGGGCCCCGGGGATCTGAACCTACAAGTCTGCCAGTTTCTGCTAAGGTACAGGGTGACCCCTTTGGCGTCAGGATACTCCCCCACAGAGCTCTTAATGCGTAGGAAACTGACCACCATCCTTACGAGACTAGACCCCACGAGGGTAGAGGACAAAGGAAGGAACATCGGGCTAGTGGCCACAAAGAGTTTCAGTATAGGCGCCCCCGTGCATTGCAGGAATTACGCCAGCACGGGCCCAGCCTGGGTGCCGGGCGTAGTCGTGGAACAAACCGGCCCCGTGTCGTACCGCGTGGAAACCAATACGGGACTCTTGTGGAGGCAGCACACGGACCAGCTCCGACGCAGGGTCCCCGACGAGCAGGGCGCAGACCGAGCAGGGACAAAGTCAGCGTTAGGGTTCTCCCCCACCCGTTTAGCCCAAGGGGGAGGGAAGGGGGACCGCGGGCCCCCACCAAGGGGGGAGGAGGATGTCCTCATAGATATCCTGGGGGATCTTTCCGAGGAGGAGGAACCCGACCCCATACATATCTCGTGGAAGGTTCCCACAAATGCGGGTACCCCCACCAAGTTAGATTTTGATTTTCAGAACCGGGGGGGGGGTTTCGGAGTGGTCCCCCACCCGTCCAAGCGAGAAGAGGGGTTTTTCGTTAGCCCCGACGGCCCCCGGTCTGCCCACAATGGAGTTTTTCCCTTCCCCTAAGGCCGCCAGACAGCGGCAAACCACTAACGAGTCTCCCTCTCCCATTTCAGGACAAGGGTCCAGGGAACAAAGAAGCAATAACGCCCCCGGGGGGGGCAGCCCTCGTCACGGCCCAAACGCACATGCAACAAGCCATCTTGGCTGAGAGACTTTGTCTCATCCTAGGGGGGAGGGATGTTATGTTCTGTAAAGCTGTGCCTTTAACAATGTACCTTTGCCATGTGTTATCAATGTAACCTTTCTGTGTGCAACATTATAACCATCAGCTGTATCATTGTAAACCTAATAAGGGGACGCGAGCTAGTGACCACCAGAGGGCAGTAGCGAGCGTCCAGCTCTCATGGATCACATTCACCTGGTTCAGCAGCGCGGGAAGATTCCCCGCCACCTCTTCACCTGGTCAAGAAGGGCGTGACCTCCTACGACGTCACGCAGGCAGCAACCAATAGTCTGTCAACGAGCCACATTCAAATGTATAGCCAGCTGTATATATTGAGCCACTCATCCGCCATTACCACATGTTCCTCCGGATCATCATGCAATAAACCTGTGTTAAGCCAACCCTTCGGCTGTTTCATTGTCTTTGGTCCCTTACACTAAACAAACCTAAGGACTAATGGCCTTGGTGAAGTCCACAGGGAAGGGTGATGGTCCCCAAGAGGATTAAATCCCACTTGAAGCCATCTTGAGGGCAGGCAGCAGCTTCATCAATACTGACCTGGGCTGGGGCTGAGAAGGACGCATGCCAAAAGGACTCAGGAACAGAAAGTGACTCGCGGAACTGGACCAGTGGTACAGGGGTTCATGCTGCAATGCGGAAGGCAGATGAAAGGCCACAGGACAGTCTTCAAGGCTGACCACCACAATGATTGCCAATATTCAGAATTGGATATGGCACAAGAAGAAGAAGAAATCCTGGCAGCTTTATGAAGTACCTAGAGAACCCTGAAAAGGGTTGCCAACATAAGTCAGAATTGACTTGATGGCACACAATTATTGTCAGTGAATTGTTCATATGAGATTGATAACATATGCACACACAAAGGAAATAACAAAAACACTACTGCCACCAACACCTCTTTGCTTTCTTTCTCCTTCTTCTCACTTTGGATGATTGTTTCACAAGTATAAACTCAATGACACAAAGACAACATGACTTTAAATTGATTTCTTTGGTTCTGAAGTAAAACACTGACCATTTGTTTTAGTCTGTGACCTTTAGGAAGGGGTAAAAGCTTTTTGAGTAGCAATTGATGGGGGACAGTGTCATATTCTGGTGTACAATCAACAAATGTTGCTCTAGCTATTTTATATGTTTTGAAACAATTATATATATTTTGGATTGGATTTAAATTTTGAGCCGTACAGCTCTTGCCAGTTCTAAGGCCTGTTTATTCTGGAATTAGAAGAGGTAAAATTTATGGGTTTGACAATTTGTTCAAACACTTTGTATGTGGCCTGTTTGGAAGACCGGTCTATAGCTTTTGATATCTTCTAGCTCTTTGCCGGGTTTCAGTTTAGCAATTACTTTCTTCTTCTACCATAATACAGGGATTTGTTAGGTCATCAGGTAGTTATTAAAGAGCTGTAAAAGCCATTTTTGTCCAAGTTGTTAAATTTTCAACTAGAAAGTGAGTATCTATCAAATTGATGAGCCTGGCAAAACAACAGTTTAAGGTCACCCAGTTGACATCATGGTTCAACAAAGATTATAAACTCCATGTCCCAATACCAGTCAAGCACTCTAAATGTGTACAAACTGGCACCAGTATTCAGTATTCAAGCAAAATTCAGTATTTGCTTGAGTGGGGTATGTTTGACAGTTCATTTATTCATTTAAAGATCTGGCTTCAGTCCTCTCTTATGGCTGTATATAATGCATGCTTTAAACAAAATAGAACAAACTTCTGCATCTTTTTAAAATACCAGAATACTCTTAGTTTTCCTAAATTTTCATGATTTATTAAGAGAAACTTACTTGGCGCTTATCTTAATGTCTTTTGGGTGCCAAGACTTTTAAAAGGTTTTTGATTTTCTCAAACCTTTTTAAAAAATTCTTTTTAATAGCTTTATCTCCGCATGCTATGGCTTTAAACACATTTGCTTTTAACTATGTAGAACTCATGTCATGGATCTGTATAGAAGAGGGCAACAAAGATGGTAAAGGCGAAAACAATCAAGGGAACCTGGATAATAGGCAATGGTGAGCGATTTGACAACTATCTCCAGACATTGATGGGTAGAAGATGGAACAAGTTTTTGGTTTGTTTCTCCAGAGAGTAGAACTCAAAATAAGGGGAGTCCAAAAAAGTATTCAGAAGTTATTTCTGATGCAAGAGCTGTTTTTAGTGGAATGAATTAATTTTCACTGGAAGTTATTGCCATTCTCTCATTGGAAGTTTTTAATAATTAGTTGAATGCCTGTCTATCAGGAATGACTTAGCTATGGATACTCTCTACTGACAGGTGATTGTAAATTGGTGTAAACTTCCAGTTCTACAATTCTGTGATTCTGGGACACAGGAAAGTCCTGTTCAGACACTCTGATTATGGATAAAACAAATGTATTGGCATGGAGTTGCACATAATCATTTCTGTCACTTTTCACATATATATGGTTTTTTTTGTAGATTACAACCATGTTTTTCAGAGTTCCAACCACACGCTAACTTCTGGAAATAGAAGAGGCACTTGGTTCAATGTATAGACAACAACACTTTAGATACATCACACTGGGGGTATCAATTGCTGGCCCTTCACCTCTACTACAATTTAATAATGTTCATGTGATGAAATGTTAGACATAGAAGTGCATGTGCTAATCATCATATTCTCCAAGCCCAACTTGAACCAAACAAGGTCCCAAAATGCAGACAGCTGAATTAATCTTTTATAAGGTTAATGTCTCTTAATTATATGTTGAAGACCACCAATCATACATTTAACATTACAACAAAAATAGTCCCCTAGTTACAGTTAGGATTGCAGCTAAGCTTAGGGGGATGAGAAACCTCAGTAACCTGGTGGATGATATCATAGTCTTTGCAGCTCAAAAAGAATTGGGGTTTTCAACCCTGTGAATCCTGGCTCCACTTTGTTGTTGTCACATGTAGTCAAGTTGCCTCTGACTTATGATGACCCTATGAGTCTTCTATGCCACTGAATTTCACTGAATAGTTCTTCTTCTTTCATGTCCAAGTCAAAATTTAAATGGCCAAAATGAAGCAACTTTCTTGCCTTTGTCATTGGCCAAACTTAAATCCTCATCGGTACATGTGTCTGGTTGTAATTGTCAGACCAGCAAATGAGACGGATTCTGTATCTCTCCACATTCACACAGTATGTTATTGTCTGCCAACAGTCCCCACTTGAGCATGTTGGTTTTACATTTAGACACTCTGACCCTCACCCTGTTCAGGGTCCTCCAAGTGCTGTAGGAGAGGTCAAGTTCCTCAGCCTTATCCTCCTTTAAAGTTGTTCCTTGTCTACTGAGCTCCTTCCTTCATCTTCTAATTTGGTTTTGCTCTTGTGTACCCTCAAGAATGTTTGTTCTTGCTATAAAGTTCTTCCTGGGTCTGAGTCGGCGGACTTGAGGCTCATATCTGTTCAGAGGATGTCAAGGGTCATTTTCTTGCTTAGTTCTCTCAGCGTCTGCTGCTATTTCTCCCCTTATCTTAGGTGGAGTGATACCAACAAGAGGGTATACTTTCTCAACTGGTGTAGGTTTGAGACATCCTTTCACTATATGCATTGCTTCATTAACAGCGATGTCAATTTGTTTTATGTATGTGGATGTGCTCCACACTGGAGCAGCATACTCTGTTTCAGAGACACTCAGGGTGAACACTGCTATATGCAGCATGGATGGTTCCCCATTTATAGTTTGTGAGTTTCCTGATGATGTTGTTCCTTGTACTTTGGCTTTGATATACCAAATAGTGAGGTTAGCTGAATTAGGATATGTATGGGCTGTGAGAAGAGAAACCTTCCCAACAGCCTCTCTCAGTGCCTTCTTTTCCAGTTCCTTGATTCAAACTGGTTTGTGCAGGCACGCAGCACATGCATACTCAGTTCCTCCCCTACCCCAGTTTTTAAGGGCAAAGTCTGTTTAAGAGCAAAGCAGAGAGTTAGTACACAAAGAAGCATGATAATGAATTTCATTCTGCTACTAAATGATTTTTGTGGCATTATTACTGACGTAGGTGGTAAAGAGAATCATGCAGGTGTAGTCCGTTTGCTTAAGCACTTTAGTCATCTCTGTTCGGTTGAAACAAAAGGAAAAAATACCAGGGAAGAAGGGCCTAAATCAGTGATTGGCAGTCTTGGCCCTCCAGCTGTTCTTGAACTTCAATTCCCAGAAACCCTGACCAGTTGGTGTGTTGACTTGGGCTTCTGGGAATTGAAGTCCAAGAACAGCTGGAGGGCCAAGACTGCCCATCTCTGGCCTATATCTTTCCTTCCTTCAAACACAGCAGTAGAATTTTCAGTTTAGGGTGGATATGTAACTTGTGAATTTTGGACTTGTTGGCCATGAGACTGAGCATTGTAGTCTGAAAAACCAAAATTTCCTATATCTTAGAGTTATTGTAATCATTTGGCATTTGGCCTCCCTTTTTTTCAGTCATCATCGTCGACTGCAACTTGTATCCAAGACTGCATTTTCCCCCTGAAGCTGGAAAAATGTCACTGGCATGAATTTGTTTAAGGTTGATCCCAGCTTGCAATGAAGTGACCCGCACACTATGATCATGGAGCCATCTCCTGCGGCACACAGGAAATGAGAGATGCAGGATTTAACACCGGGACTGCAATGGACTGCCACAGCATTGAGGATAAGGACAAGGTGCATCTTCACAGACAGTCCATCTGACATGGTCTCTTCCACCTCTATGACCATTGGGAATCAGATTTCCTCCTCTGCTCATTTTGCTGTTGGGCCTATTGAGGAATATGTACTTTATAGTCTTGTATTGTATGGGATGCATGTATCACTTTAAGCAACCTTGCTTGCTGAAACACAGCTGAGCCCATTGAAGCAATGACTCAGCAAAACGACTGTATATAGCAAGCACTGTTGGAGCCCCTTCTTTGGAGAAGGAGCATAGTCACGCCTGTGCTGTGATCAACCACTGAATAGGCACAAGAGGTTATTCTGCCAAAATAACCACAGACTGCAAGCTGGAGTTTCTGCCCAGTGGTGCTAAGCTAAAGGAGGAAAGCGAGGGAATGGAACTGGAACCTTCTGCTGAAAGGCTAAAACTTTTTCCGTCAGTTACTGGTGTCCCAAGGACATTCCTGTAAGCGCTACTTCTATTCAAATAGAGTGTGTACATGTGCTTATGTTGGAATGCTTGAACTGTTTCTGCTGCCAGTGACCAACTGCTTGTGAGGCCAGAGTGATTGCTGGAACATGCTCTGTCTGCTACTTGAACTAAACAAACTCTTATCAGCATTCTGTAACTTTGACGGACTTTGTTGCCAAGGTTTGGAGGGTGATTGTGTTGCTGTACATATGCTGTGTAGAGAGAAGCTATCTGTTTTGTTTTTTTGCACAAAGACTTAGAGCACCTGCCAAAGTAAAGCAGTTTTCCTTTTCTGTTCAACTCATGTCACTGTTCAATCTGTGTGTGTAGACATCATGCACGCAGCCTCCGCTAGCTGCTACTCTGCCAACACGCACACACGGATACTATCGCCAATAGGGCCCAACATGATGGTTTCCACTGAGGGGGGGGGTCAATGTCGAGTGTCAGGAGGCGATTAACTAACCTGACTCCCTACAGGGGCCAACGGGTATGGGTTGATGAGCCCCTTTAGGTGGGGTGATGGCCCCCTCAGTGCAGGAAATGCCACTGGAAACCATCATATTGAGCCCAATGGCAAAATGAGTCTGATTCCCAGTGGTCATGGAGGTGGAAGAGGCCATGCCTGATAGACTGGCTGTGAAGGTGCACCTTGATAATATCCTCAAGGCTGTGGCAGTCCATTGCAGTCCCGGTGTTAAATCCTGCATGTCTCATTTCATGTGTGCCGCAGGAGATGGCTCCATGATGATAGTGTGTGGGTCACTTATTGGCAAGCTGGGATCCACCTTAAACAAATTCATCCCAATGACATTTTTCCTGCTTCAGGAAAAAATCCATTCTTGGATATGAGTTGCAGTCATCGACAACGATAAATGAAGAAGGAAGCAATGACAAGAGGAGTGAAGTGCATACAACCTGGGGATTCATTGCTGTACATGAATGAAAACCCTGATGTTCCTATCCAGACACAGATGTGTGGCTACTTAAACAATGCTGGATTCTTTCAGATGTTTGTTTGAAATATTATTGCTGTTAGTGCCCATGCTGGTCATAACATAAGGGTTTTCTCTCTCTCTGGAAAGAGGCCCTTTGCAAGTGTTACTGCTTCTAGTGTTGCGAATGTGGTTAGAAATCAACATCTAGCTCTGCCCCTTCAGTCACCTCCATGTGAGCAAGGAGGGGTTGAAAGAGGAGAGATTTCTGAATGCATGTACACTCGGCACGTGAGTAAGAGTCCAGACAGATGGAGGAGAATGAGGGTAGGCAATGTGCTTGTACCATATTGATACCACTGGGTACAATACCACGTTGGAGCTACAGAAACCAAAACTGACAGATTCATCCAGACAGTGGACAGCCTTGAGCTTTGGTTTTACAGGTTTGCCTTCTGCCATGCTTGTGCTGTTGAACTGTATTTACCCCCTCTTTTTCAAAGGACACACTAGGCACAACATTGTGTTTTCCATAGCTGTGTTGGACGTCTGGAAAGAACACTGGCCAAATTTATCCATCCCTGTTTTTAAAAAAATAATCAAGCATTAGACAGCTTTCTGTATTCACTGCTGCCTCTTTGCCAGTCCAGAGATCACACGGACATCTGCAGGAGGCAGACATAACTGGCAGAGATGCCCTTAGGTGCCAGTTCCCAGGGCTCCTCTACTTGATTTGCAGATGTTCTTCCAAATTCCTTTTATGTGGGAACTGCTAGCCAAAACACAGCTCCTTTCTTCATTCTCCAGGATGGAGACTAACATACTAAAAGGCAGAAACACATAGTTCCAGGGAGGGGGAAAATCAACAACCCAAAGCCTGAAGCAAATGAAAATGATAACTGAGTACTCATTCCCACCGTGAGACCACTGTGCAAGAATGTACATTTGTTTCTTAATGTTTGGATTGCCCTCTGTCAGGGAGCAAACATCTACTAAGTGACTGCTGTTGATGTGTCCTCAATGCCAGCCGCACAAAAAGAACATCAAGTATATACTAAGTAATTCAGTCTGATTTACCACAGAGGTGATGCATTCTGAAGGTAAATAATTGGAAAGTCAGCCAAGCGTATGGCGCAGTCTCTGCACACAGCAGCTAAGCTGCTGCTTATCTTCTTGCCATGTAAGGCACATTGAATGGGATTCTGCCCATTTGATACTGACTTCACTATTTTCATCATGTTCATTGGTCCAAAGCCTGTTATAGCTGTTGACATCTCCAACTAGAAAATGAGTGTTTTGGTTTGCCATAGTAGACAGCTTCTTAAAGCAGAATGGTATATTAGGTAAAGGTAAAGGTTGCCCTTGCTCAAAAGCCAGTCGTATCTGACTCTAGGGTTCAGTGTTCTTCTCCATTTATAGCCAAAGAGCCAGCACTGTCTGCATTTGCAGACATTTCCATTGACATGTGGCAAGCAGGCTTCAACACCAGAGGCACAGGAACAATGTTTACTTTCCCACCGAAGTGGTCCCTATTTATCTACTTGCAATTTTTTGCTTTTAAACTGCTAGGTTGGCAGGAGCTGGGACAAAGACGGGAGCTGGCTTATAAATTGATATTGCTATACATACAGCCGTTATGACCCTCAAGATTTCTATGATGTCCTCTTCAGTAAAGTCCATAGCGCACCTTAATTCCTGGTCTTGCAATAATAATAATGATAATGATAATGATAATGATAATGATAATGATAATGATAATGATAATGATAATGATAATGATAATGATAATAATAATAATAATAATAATAATAATAATAATAATAATAATAATAATACTTCCACCCTGTTGCAATAATGTTAAAGAATCCTTTACATTTCTCTACAAAGAATTTTTGATTGCCATTACAACGCAAATGGCTTGCCTGGGCAGATCATCTATTTTCCTCAATGTATCATTTTGTTTTTTGTTTTCCCATAGCTTAGAAAATATAGATATTTATGTTGGATCATGGAGAAAACAAAGGAATACCAGAAACAAGTCTACTTCTGTTTCATTGACTACACCAAGGCCTTTGACTGTGTGGACCACAATAAAATGTGGCAAGTAATTAAAGAGATGGGAATAACAGAACACCTTATACTGTATGTCTCATGAGAAATCTGTACAAGAGTCAAGAAGCAACAGCTAGGACAGGATACAGAATGACAGAGTGGTTTGGAATAGGAAAAGGATTAAGACAAGGCTGCATTTTGTCACCCTGCTTATTTAACTTATACACAGAGCACATAATGCACAACTCAGGGCTGGATGAATCAAAAATTGGAATTAAAATTGCTGGGAGAAACATCAACAATTTGAGATATGCAGATGATACTGCCCTAATGGTAGAAAGTGAGGAAGACCTAAAGAAGCTCTTGCTTAGGTTGAAGGAGGAGAGTGCAAAAGCTGGCTTGAGACTCAACATCAAGAAAACCAAGATGATGGCAACAGGCCTTATCAGTCCCTTGAAAATAGATGGGGAAGAAGTAGAAGCAGTGACAGACTTTACATTCTTAGGATCCAAGATCACTGCAGATGGAGAGTGCAGCCATGAAATAAAAAGGAGACTAATTCTTGGGAAGCAAGCTATGAGAAATTTGGGCAACATAGTTAAAAGTAGAGACATCACCTTGCAAACAAAAGTCCAAATTGTCAAAGCAATGGTATTTCCGGTAGTGATGTATGGTTGTGAGAGCTGGACCATAAGTAAGGCTGAGCCCAGTAGAATAGATGCCTTTGAGATGTGGTGTTGGAGGAGAATTTTGAGAGTCCCCTGGACAGCAAAGAGAACAAATTTAATTAAATTTAATTTAGTTGTTAAATTTCTATACCGCCCACTCGACCAAGGCTGACTCAGAGTGATTCACAATCATAGAAAAAACAGATAAAAACAGAATTAAGAACCCACCCCCTAAAAAGGGGTGCAAGTACTGATGGAACCATGGGGGAAGGCATACTCCTCTATATCAACCACCCAACGGAAGCCACCCCTCTACCTGCACCCCAAACTTGGCCCGCCAGCCAGGTTTTTAGTTCTTTCCTAAAGGGCAGCAACTCCGTCTGGAGGTGCAGTTCTACTGGCAAAGGTTCAAAAGGGCCGGTGCGGACACAGAGTAGGCCCTGCTTAATTCATTAATTTATTCATCAAATAGATTGGTCTTAAAAGAAATCAACCCCGACTGCTCCTTGGAAGGTCAAATATTGAAGATGAAGTTAAAGTACTTTGGACATCAAATGAGAAGAGAGGATTCACTTGAGAAAGCCTTGATGCTGGGAAAGGTGAAGAACAAAAGAAGAAGGGGGCGGCAGAAAATTAGATGGCTAGATGGCTTTGTTGACGCAATGTGCACAAATCTGTGTGAGCTAAGGAGGAGGATGGAGGATAGGGGTGCCTGGCGTGCAGTGGTCCATGGGGTCGCAAAGGGTTGGAAGGAATCGACTGTGCGACTGAACGACAACAAAAAATCTTCCTTTTTCCTGCGTTAATCCCTGGATCCATCAATAAATCATATTATTCATTCAATTTCCAGCACTTAACTAAGTGGAACACTTCCAACATTCCTGATGAAACTTTTATTCCAAATTCTTCATTATTTGTGTTTCTCAACTCTGAAATTTTTCCAGTTTAGATTGTTCGTCTTTAAGGATCTAGGGATGCTTGAGGAATAGCTCATATGGCTTGGGCACAATATTGTTAATGGCTTTTCCATAACAATTTTTATTTATTTTTATTTATTCTTAGATTTTTATGCCGCCCACTCGGGGAAACCCAACTCAGTGTCCTTTCAATGTCTACTTTGGAGCCTAATCCTTCATTTCCTCTTGTATCCATAAAAGTATCAGATTTCTTCAAGCTTCACCCTCATTGACTAGGACATAGGTGTCCAAACTGTTTGGGCTGTGGGCTCATCATGTGGTTCAGTGGGCCAGTCACATGGTTCAGCAGGCCGATCATGTGGTTCCTCCCACCAAAAGCGGAAGTAAAATATGCCTTGCAATCTGTTTTGCAACAGGATGAGATAGATTTTTAGGCTGCTATTTTCTCTGCTTAAACAAATGGTGCCCAAATTATGGCCCATGGGCCGGATCTGGCCCCTGACACAAATTCATCTGGCCCATGCTGCCCTTGCTTCTTCTGGAAGCGGATATAAAATGTGCACATACGGGTGCGTTTTACATTTGCTTCCAGGAACGGCAAGGGTGGTGTGGTGCGTGCCAGATGAATTTGTGTTGGGGGCTGGATCTGGCCCATGGGCTGTAGTTTGGGCACTCCTTGACTAGGACATCTCTATAAAGCCTGAGTTGATCCATCTTGAACCCATTACCCTTTATTTGATCTTCTGTTATATAAAATAAGAAGGATTGGTAAGAGGAGGAATTGTTGTTGTTCAGTCGCACAGTCGATTCCGACCCTTTGCGACCCCATGGACCATTTTCCTCCAGGCGCCTTTGTCCTCTACCATCCCCCTCAACCCTCCCAGCTCTGTGCCCATTGTGTCTATAATACCATCTAGCCATCTCATCCTTGGCCTCCCCCTTCTTCTTTTGCCCTCCACCTTTCCCAACATCAATGCCTTCTCAAGTGAATCCTCCCTTCTCATTTGATGTCCAAAGTACTTTGACCTTCCAATGAGCAGTCAGGGTTAATTTCTTCTAAGATTGACCTATTTGTTCTCCTCGCTGTCCAGGGGACTCTCAAAACCCTCCTCCAACACCACATTTCAAAGGCATCTATTCTTCTGCGTTCAGCCTTCCTAATTGTCCAGCTCTCACATCCATACATTACTACTGGGAAAACCATTGCCTTGACTATTCTAATTTTTGTTTGCAATGTGATGTCTCTGCTTTTCACTATGTTCCCCATGTTTCTCATCGCTTGTCTCCCAAGAATCAGTCGCCTTTTTATTTCATGGCTGCAATCCCCATCTGCAGTGATCTTTGATCCTAAGAAAGTAAAATCTGTCACTGCTTCTACTTCTTCCCCGTCTATTTTCCAGGAACTGATGGGGCCTGTTGCCATTATCTTGGTTTTCTTGATATTGAGTCTCAAGCCAGCTTTTGCACTCTCCTCCTTCAGCCCAATCAAGAGATTCTTTAGGTCTTCCTCACTTTCTGCCATTAGGGTGGTATCGTCTGCATATCTCAGATTATTGATGTTTCTCCCAGCGATTTTAATCCCATATTGTGATTCCTCCATCCCTGCACTGCGCATTATGTGCTCTGTGTATAGGTTGAATAAGCATGGTGACAAAATGCAGCCTTGTCTTACTCCTTTTCCTATTCCAAACCACTCTGTTATTCCATGTTCTGTCCTAACTGTTGCTTCTTGGTTCATGTACAGATTTCTCAGGAGGCATATGAGGTGCTCTGGTATTCCCATCTCTTTAATTACTTGCCACATCTTGTTGTGGTCCACACAGTCAAATGCCTTAGTGTAGTCAATAAAACAAAAGTAAACTTGTTTCTGGTATTCCTTTTTCTCCATGATCCAGCGTATGTTGGCGATGTGGTCTCTAGTCCCCCTGCCTCTTCTGAAACCAGCCTGCACCTCTGGTAATTCTCTCTCCACATGCTGCTGAAGTCTGTCCTGTATTATCTTGAGCATCACCTTGCTGGCATGTGGGATGAGCGCGATTGTTCGATAATTTGAACATTCTTTGGCATTGCCCTTTTTTGGGATTGGGACGTATACTGATCTTTTCCAATCCTGTGGCCACTGTTTTGTTTTCCAAATCTGCTGGCATATTGAATGCAGTAATTTGACTCCATCATCTTTTAGCGCTTTGAAAAATTCAACTGGGATACCATCATCTCCACTAGCTTTGTTGTTTGCAGTGCTCTTTAGGGCCTTTATGACTTCGCTCTCCAGGATGTCTGGCTGAAGTTCAATTTCTTCATCATTGTGATTATCAGGAGTGTTGAGGTCCTTTTTGTAAAGTTCCTCTGTGTACTCTTTCCATCTTTTCTTAATTTCTTCTGCATCAGCTAGCTCCTTTCCGTCTTTGTCCCTTATCATGGTCATTTTTGCTTTAAATGTTCCCTTGATTTCCCCAATGTTTTTGAAAAGATCTCTGGTTCTGCCTCTTTTGTTGTTTTCCTCCATTTCTCTGCACAGAGGAGGAATAAAACTTCACATTTTGACACAAAATGGCTCCAAAAATTTAGAATGGGAATAGAAAATGTTGAATAAAAGCAAAACAAAAATATTATGGCACCTTGAAGATGGATAGTTTTATTTCAATGCTTTTGTGGATTAAGCTCTACTTCCTCAGACCATACCTGTCAACTTTTGGATTTGAAAATAAGGGAAACACTGTGGGCAGGGCTACCTCGGTGGGTGTGGCCAAATCTATGGGAGTGGCCAAATCTGTGGGTGTGGCCAAATCTGACCATGTGACTTACTGGGGTCTAGTCATGCCTGCCACATGACCATGAAAACATCTGCAAGCACAGACAGCACTGGCTCTTTGGCTGTAAATGGAGATGAGCACTGCACCCTAGAGTCAGATACAACTGGCTTTTGAGCAAGGAAGACATTTACTAAGCACTTGCATAAACAGGGCCAAACTTCACAGCAAATTTGAACACCATTCAGGGATTTCCTGTTATTTGTTGTTGTTTAGTCGCACAGTCAACTCCGACCCTTTGCGATCACCCCATGGACCATTTTCCTCCAGGCACCTCTGTCCTCCATCATCCTCCTCAGCCTGCCCAGCTCTGTGCCCATTGTGTCCACAATACCATCTATCCATCTCATCTTTGGACGCCCCCTTCTTCTCTTGCCCTCCACCTTTCCCAGCATCAAGGCCTTCTCAAGTGAGTCCTCCCTTCTCATTTGATGTCCAAAGTACTTTAGCTTCATCTTCACTGTTTGTCCCTCCAATGAACAGTCAGGATTGATTTCTTCCAGTATTGACCTATTTGTTCTCTTTGCTGTCCAAGGGACTCTCAGGACTCTCCTCCAACACCACATCTCAAAGGCATCTATTCTTCTGCACTCAGCCTTCCTAAGGGTCCAGCTCTCACACCCATACATTACCACTGGGAATACCATTGCTTTGACTATGCGAATTTTTGTTTTCAGGGTGATGTCTCTGCTTTTCACTATATTCCCCAGGTTGCCCTTGCTCGAAAGCCAGTCATATCCAACTCTAGGGTTCAGTGCTCATCTCTGCATATAGCCAAAGAGCCAGTGCTGTTTTCTGTGGTCATGTGGCAGGCATGACTAGACAACAGAGTGCACGGAACTGTTTACCTTCCCAACAAAGTGGTTCCCATTTATCTACTTGCAATTTCTTGGTTTTGAACTGCTAGGTTGGCAAGACCTGGGACTGAGATGGGAGCTCATTACACACACACACACACACACACACACACACACACACACACACACACACACACACACACACACACACACACACACACACACACACACACACACACACACACACACACACACAAGCAATCTCCCCCTGATCCATCACACACAATTGCATGGCGACCCATCTCTCTCTCTCTCTCTCTCTCTCTCTCTCTCTCTCTCTCTCTCTCTCTCTCTCTCTCTCACACACACACACACACACACACCCCTCTGATTTGTGCAGCCATGCAAGCGAAACCACTTCCTGCTCCTTCTGCAGTCCCTCCCGACGTCTCTCTCTCTCTCTCTTCCTTCGTTTCCTCATGCTGCTGCCCAATGAAGACCCAAAGGCCACTGGGAGGTGTAGTCCTGCTCCTCATGCATCTCATTGGGGCTGCTCACCCAAAGAACTGTGGCTCCCAGGATGCAGCACAAGCACAAAGGGCACTGGGAGCTGTAGTCCTGCTCTCCATTATCCTCAATGGGGGCCACCCACCCAAAGAACAACAGTTCCCAGGATGCTCCGCTGCACTTTCCTGCCCAGGGGAAGTCTGTATAAGTGAAATATACTCTTTATATTTTGTTCTTACATGCCATCAAATCAGAGCCAAATTACAGTAACCCTAATAAGGCTTCCAAAGTAAAGGAGATATTTCTTTGATTTCCTTTTTTTGCTTTCCATAATTAAGGCTCTTAAGATCATCCCAATTACAGGAAATATTTATCCCCAAATATTTCAATTTTTCCTTAACCTGAATTTTATATTTATCTTTTATTTTATTTTGATCTTCTTTAACTACATTCCATGTTATCATCTCGGATTTATCCCAATTTATCCTCAATCCCGTTACTTCCTCGAAATCAATTAGGTGTTCTTGAATCCTATCCAAAGCCCTCAAAGGATATTTTACACTTACTAGAGTATCATCAGCGTAAAGGCTTATCTTTATATCAGCGACTCCCTCAATCTTTCTATCCTGTCTTATGGTGTTTGCTAATACCTCCATTGCCATAATAAATAGTATTGGAGATAATGGGCACCCTTGACGTGTTCCTGCCTCTAATTTTACCTCATCTGTCATAACCTCATTTACTCTAATCTTGGCAGAACTTTGCTGATATAATTGTTCAATAATTCTCTTAAATCTATCTCCAAACCCATAAGATTTAATTATCTCATTAATAGCCACCCATTGAAGAGAATCAAATGCTTTAAATATATCCAGGGATAGCATTCCAACTTTTTTTCTCTCTTTGGAAGCAACATCAATTATATCTAAAGCCCTCCTTGTCAAGTCCACCATATGCCTTCCTTTTAGAAATCCCACCTGATCTTTGTTTATATAATTGTTCATAACATTGTTTAGTCTATTTGCCAATATTGTCGTAAAAATTTTTGCATCTTGATTTATTAAAGAGATTGGTCTGTATGACTCCACCTTTTCAGGATCTTTATCCGGTTTTGGTATTAGAACAATTATAGATCTATGTCAAGAAGTCGGAATTGAGCCCTCCTCCAATATATAATTAAATAATTTTAATAATCTTGGGACCACCCTATCTTCAAACTCCTTATAAAACTCTGCTGGCAATCCGTCTTCCCCTGGAGATTTGCATGTCTTCAACTTATCAATCACATCTTTTATTTCTTTAACTGTTATTAATACTTCCATTCTAGATTTATGCTCTAAAGTTATCTCTCCCCCCCATTTGTTTTGCTAATTGATCTCTTAACTTCCCTACATTTATCTTTTTTTCAGTATATAACTCCTGGTAGAAATCTTTAATTATCTTTGTTTTATCTTTTAATTTGTTATATCTAATTCCATCCTTAATCAAAATTCCAATTTCCCTTTTACTCCTTTTTTCTGTCGCCGCTCTTGCCAACATTTTTGAGTTTTTATTGCCATATTCGAAGTACTCCCTCTTCAAATAAATTAGATCCCTTTGCACCTTTTCTATGTCCTTTCCCACAATCTTCATTTTCAACCTTTGTATTTTGTCAAAGGTCCTCATACTTTTTGTTCTTGCGTGTTCCTCCTGCAATTTTTTATCTCCTTTTCCATTTCTTCATATTTAGTCCTATACTGTCTATTTCTAACAGCTGCCAGCTTAATACTTTCCCCTCATAGTGTCCCAAACTATGTGGTATCCAACTTTCCCGTATCATTCCAATGCCAATACTCCTCCCAGTTTTGCATCATCTGTGTCTTAATCTCCGGGTCTTTATATAACTTGGAATCATATCTCCAATTGACTCCACTCTACTCCTTCTGATTTAAAAACCATCAATACTTTTGCATGGTCGGACTCTTTAATTATTCCTATCTCTATATCTTCTAGATTTTTACTAATATTTTCTGTAACAAATATATAATTTATTCTTGAATAAGTATTATAAACCTGAGGAAAAAAATGTATAAACTCGTTCTGATCCTTTTATTTCCCTCCATACATCTTTCAATGCTAATAGATTCATCCATCTATCCTAAATTCTTGTTTTAATGACTCCATCCCGGGTTAAGTTTGTACAATTTGCCATTGATCTTATCAAATTAAAGTCTCCTGCTACTATCATCTTTGCAGAACCTTCCTTCCTCAAAATTTGATAAATCTTATCTAAAAACCTCTCCTGACCGTCATTAGGGGCATATATATTTACTAACGTAATTTCCTCCTCATCAATTTTACCTTGTATAATTAGATATCTACCTTCCAGGTCAGCTATTTTCTTAGTCATGTCAAAGCCCAATCTATCTGATATCAATGTTGTGACTCCTCTTGCTTTTGAGGAACCATACGCTTTTTCATATATTTGAGTCCATCCTAAATATAATTTGTTCACCTCAGCTGATTTCTGATGGGTTCCCTGAAGAAAGATTATATCTGGCCTATCTCTCCTAAAAGCTGATTCCAATCTTCTGCGTTTGACTTGGCAGCCAGTACCTTTCACATTCCAAGTTAATACCTTTATATTCTTCATAATTCACCCAAATCCTCTAAATTGTGTCCACCGCATCCTCCTATGGGCGTGTGTTCCTTCAGCCAGGAAGTCCCCTTCACCCTACATCCAAAAGAAAAAAAACCAAATATATAAAATATAACAAAAAACAAAAATATTTGTTTACCCTCCCCACTTTTCTATCAAAAAAGTTATCTTTGTCTCCCAAAGGGGGGAGGGGGGAACGTGTTGCCGATGTAAGATTCACCATCTTTAACCATGCCCCCGTAAAGGAGATATTTAAGGATTGCTTTTACCAGTGATTTTCCAGGGCTGAGTGAGGATAAGAACCCAGGCCACCTGAGTCCTAATCCATCCATAAATCACTTGATCCACTACACCATGCTAGGAATTGGTAAGGAAATATTTGGCCACAGATTTATATACAGATGTACATTGTGGACAGGGACATTTTGCCACTATTGTGTATGCATGCAGTTCAGCGGCTCGCCATTAGCGCAGCTGATGGAGCTCACGTGGCTCCAATTCACCCAATGAGTAACTAACGTGGGAAACCTTTCTGCCACAGGTGAAACTATGTCAGGTATGCATTATGTCAGAAGGACGTCGCAATACTGTAACCAATAGGCGCCTTCGGGCGAGATTCAAATGTATTATGTGTCATATGTAAGGAGGCAAGGCTCAGCCATTGCCTCATGTACAGATTGACCATGTTACAATAAAGTAGTGTTTAGCCCGTCTGCCGGCGTCATGTGCAATCAATCTGCCTACATCAAATTGGTGACGAAGGTGGGATTATGGCATCCCACAGGGTCACCCTCTCTCCGTTCGATACCTCCCAGCTGGAGTCATGGGACCTCTACGAGGAACAGTTTCTGTACCCGATGGACGTGGAGAAGATCAAGGGTGAAGCATAAAGGCAAGCCTGCCTACTGGCTCAGTGTGGGTTGCCAACTCTGGAACTGGCAAGGAACCTCCTGATGCCGAAGGTACTCAAGTCGGTACCACTGGCCGAAATCCTCGCTGCCCTGCGGGCACATTTCCGCCCACAGGTGTCCATGTTCCTGGCGAGATTGGCGCTCAGCTGGCAAGACCAACGACCTGGAGAAACCGGAATATGTAGCAGCGCTGAGGCTGGCGGCCATTCCATGCCGGTGGGGAGCTTTCCTGGCCGAGGCTTTGTGAGACCACCTCCTACTCAGCCTGCAGGACGAAGAGGCTCAGCGGAAGTTGCTAGCCTGAGACGAGGACATCACATTCAAGCAGGTCTTGCAGGCCGTGCAAGCTGCTGAAGCAGTAAAGGACGGAGTGCGAGCATGCAGGATGAGGTCCACAGCCCCGGGAAGCTCTGCAGAACAAGCCCACAGATGTTCGTCACCACGTGCGCGAGGGTTGAAAGCTGCGCCAGCCACCGCCACGTCCCCTTCGGGATCCAGCGAGAGCGAGCCAGAGGTCCAGAAAATGAGAAAAAGGCCATTCGAAAAGAGAGACACCACCAAAGCAAGCCAGCGCTGCGAGGGGTGCGGGGGCTCACACAACTGGAAGAAATGCCCCTTCAAGAAGGCAGAGTGCCACAGCTGCAGATGGTTGGGACACATAGCGAAGGTGTGCAGACAACACAGAAGTCGAGACCCTGACCGGACCAGCCGCTACGGTCAAAAGGACGAGGCCATCGGGAAAGTGCATGCAGGGGACACTGTGGTGAGACGTGTGTCGGACCGACGCACCCGGTTTTTTGTGAAGGTACTGTTGCAGGGGGTCCAAGTAAAGATGGAGGTGGATTCAGAGACCACCTATTCCATAGTCTTGCAGATGGAGTTCCTGCGAATACCCACTAGGGACCGCCCCAAACTGAGAGCCCTCAGGACGAACTTGCAGGACGTTCAAGGTAACTACATTCCAATCCTGGGGGTGGGAGATTTCACCGTCCGGTTCAAAAACTTCACGAAGAAGCTGCCCCTAGTAGTTCTTAAGGGGGGGGGGTTCCAGTTGTCTTCTAGGGACCCAGTGGTTTGAACTGCTGGGCATTGCACTGACTGGCATCAACGCTTTCCGAGGTGACCCCAGTCAGGATGTGTGCAATGCAAGTCTTCAAGAAAGGACTTGGGGAGTACAGGGGGTCTCCAGTGGACTTTGATATTGACCCTTCCGTTCGCCCCGTATGGCTCAAGCTGCAAAGAGTGCCTTTTGCACTAAAGTACAAAATAGAAGAAGAACTGGACAAACTGGTGGGTCAGGGGATTTTGGTTCCGGTAGACTCCACAGATTGGGAGACACCAATTGTAACTGCCATGAAATCTAATGGGGAGGTTAGAATTTGTGCTGATTACAAGTGTACTATCAATAAGGCAATTCGCCCCAATGCCTACCCGGTGCCGGTAGTTAGCCACTTGCTGGCCAAGTTACACGGGGGTAAATGCTTTGCGAATTTGGACTTAGCACAGGCTTACCAACAGTTAACGGTTACACCTGTGACCGCAGCTGCCCAGACAATAGTTACACATAAGGGTGCGTTTAAGGTGACACGCCTCCAGTTCGGCATGAACTCAGCCCCCGGGATATTTCAGGCGCTTGTAGAACACCTCCTTAAGGGTCTCCCCAGGGTCTTGCCATATTTTGACAACGTATTGATAGCAGCTGAGGATGAGTCAGAGCTAGCCCAGAGGTTAGATCAGGTACTGTCTGTGTTCCAGAGGGCTGGGCTACGTTTGCGAAGGGACAAATGTGTGTTCTATGCAAACGAGTTTGAGTTTCTGGGGTTTTGAATCACCCCCAGCGTGGTAAAACCATCGAAATCCAAGGTTGTGGCAGTACAGGACGTCCCCAGACCAGCCGCTAAACCAGAGCTGCAGTCGTTCTTAGGGCTCCTGAACTTCTACCACTCCTTCCTCCCATGGAAGGCATCCGTGGTGGAGCCGTTACACCACCTACTGAAGAAGGATGCAGTCTGGTGGTGGGGGGGAGGGTCAGGAGTGAGCGTTCAATGAGTTAAAGTGGCTCCTCTCTTCTGAGGTGATATTAACTCATTTTGACCCCAGGAAGCCCATAGTACTTGTGTGTGATGCCTCACCGGTGGGGGTCGGGGCTGTCCTCTGCCACATGCTCGAGAACAGGAGGGAGGCACCGATTGAGTTCTACTCAAGATCCCTCTCGAAAGCAGAGTGAAACTATGCACAGACAGATAGGGAATCCCTCGCAATCATCGCAGGGACGAAGAAATTTCATGATTTCTTGTATGGGAGGGAGTTCACCATTGTCACGGACCACAAGCCCCTCCTGGGAATCTTTGTCACGGCCAAGCCCACTCCCCAGATCCTGTCCCCATGAATGTTACGGTGGGTGATTTTCTTAAACGCATACCAGTGCACGCTGGTACACCGCCCAGGGAAAGACAGCTTTCACATGGATGCGCTTTCCAGGTCGGGTTTCCAGGGGAACCCGAGTGTGAGGTTGAGCAAGATCACCAGGTGCTGCTCATCGAGTCTCTCAACTCATCCCCCATCGTGCCTTTAGATATCGCCAAGGCAACCGCCAAAGACAAGGTTCTGTCCCAGGCGTTGGCATGGGTAAAGAAGGGTTGGCCCGCAACGTCCCCATCTGAAGAACTTACATCATTTTTCAGGAAACATTTCAAGCTTTTGCTTGAGAGAGGATGCCTCCTCTGGGGCCAGAGGGTAGTAATTCCAGAGGTTTTTTGAGCCAAGGTGCTCCATTTGCTACACACGAGTCACCTGGGGATCATGAAGTCAAAAGCTCTGGCAAGGAGCTATTTCTGGTAGCCCAACATAGATAAGGACATAGAGCAATTGGTGGGTGCGTGTGAGTTGGTGTGTGTGTGTGGTGGGTGCGGCCCGAGGAGCACAGGTTACCCCCCAGGGAGTGGGACATGGCCCACGGACCATTGTCAAGGATCCACATGGATTTTGCAGGGCCTTTCCAGGGTACGATGTTCCTGTTAGTGGTTGATATGTTCTCGAAATGGCTGGAGGTCATTCCAGTGCGAAACACATCCCGCAGCCACAGTCAAACATCTGAGGAGGGTGTTCACGTGTTTTGGCCTGCCCGATGTGCTAATTTCAGATAACGTGACCACATTCACGTCCGCTGAATTCCAGGCATTCCTTGAATGGAATGCAATCAGGCATGTTACCTCCGCTCCGTTTCACTCTGCCACAAATGGCCAAGTAGAGCGCCTGTTCCGCACTACAAAGGAGGTGTTATGGAGGATGGGTCCGGGGGATCTGGAGCTACCGCTCTGCAAATTCCTCCTGAGCTATAGGGTTACTCCGCTTGCGTCGGGGCAATCCCCCGGGGAGATTCTGATGTGAAGAAGACCCACAACATTGTTTGACTGCTTGGATCCTTCCAGGGTGGAGGATAGAGGTACGAATGTGGGGGTAGATCAGAGGAAAGTGTTTGGGGCAGGCGATCCAGTGTACTGCAGAAATTATGTGAGTTCAAGGCCAGCATGGGTGCCCGGGGAAGTGGTGTAACAAACCGGGCCCATATCGTTCCAAGTAAAGACAGAGTTGGGGTTGTTGTGGTGGAGGCACGCCGATCAGTTTAGGAGAAGAGTCATGGAAGCCACGGGGAAAGTGGGTATTTTGATGAGTCAGCGTTAAGGTTGCCCTCCCACCCACATAACCCAACGGGGGAATACAGGACTCAGCTTAGCAGGCGGCATAAACCCACAGGAGACCATTACCCAACCTGGAGATGAACAACCCTAGTTTGAATTTTTGTTACAGGATGGGGGGAGTTTTCATGAGTGTTCCCCCACTCGTCCCAGTGAGCAGCGGGGTTTTGAGTTGTCCCAGAGTTCTCGCCATCCTCCCCAACACAGAAATACCCCATCCCTGCCCTTGCTGGGGTTCAATGGGACACTTCAGTTTTCCCGGGGGGAAGGTTCGGGCGCAACAGCTGATTCTGGCAGCACCACTGAATCGACCGGCTGACTGCAGCACGCCTGCCAGCCCACACAATGGTTGAGGGACTTCGGCCCATCCTAGGGGGAAGGGATGTTGTGTATACATGAAGTTCAGCTGCTCACCATTAGCGCAGCTGATGGAGCTCACATGGCTCCAATTCACCCAATGAGTAACTAACGCGGGAAACCTTCCCATCACAGGTGAAACTATGTCAGGTTTGCATTACGTCAGAAGGACGTTGCAATACTGTAACCAGTAGGTGCCTTCGGGCGAGATTCAAATGTTTTATGTGCCATATATAAGGAGGCAAGGCTCCGCCATTGCCTCATGTACAGATTGACCATGTTACAATAAAGTAGTGTTTAGCCCATCTGCCGGCGTCGTGTGCAATCAATCTGCCTACATCAAAGATACTAAATATAAAATTTCCTATACTATTTCTGGAGCTGTGGTAACCTACTGGTTAAGACACTAAACTTGACAACCAGAAGGCTTGTAGGTCAGTAGCCTGAGACACCAGCGCTGCATGACGGAGTGAGCTCCTGTCATCTGCCCCAGCTCCTGCCAACCTAGCAGTTCGAAAGCAAGAAATTGCAAGTAGATAAAAAGGTACCACTTCAGTGGAAAAGGCAACAGTGTTCTGTGCACTTTGGTGTCTGGTCATGAGGATACATTGATAACATTCAGCATAATGAAACAGCTGGTTTCTTCCAAAGCCACAACAGTCAACACTATGGAATTTCCTCTGTAGATTATAGCAGGCAATCATTTCTCTACTGTATGTTCTTTTTAATGCTTAAGTGTTTCAAGGCATAAGGGTTTAATATTTTCCTTTTAAACTTCCAGGCTGCAGGGCACTCTTTGACACACCCAGACATAGCACATTGTTACAAGAAATAAAGAGCTTGAAATACTGTAGACCTATAAGATAATAAAATTAGAATTTGAATGAATCTATACCTATAAAATGGTTGTTGCACCGGTCCCCACGAACCCCGTCCGAGCCTTCCTGCACTCGCCCAAACTGGGTTCGCAGGTAACTGTCAGATTGAAATTTTCGACCCGGGGGCAGCGGCCATGCAGTCGCGAACAAAAAACAAAACAAAACTTCAAGCCCCAACGTTCCTTGCGTCGCGCCGCACCAGAGCCAATCAGGCTACATGGCGTGGGCAAAAGGAACGTTCGAAAACCGGCTGCAGCCAATCAAAAGGAAGACAAAGAAAAAAACTGCTGCTGTACCTAAACGCCATTAGCGCGCAGAATGCTGAGGCAGCCAGCGTGCTAAAAATGGAAAAAAACTGCCGCTCCGCTTCCTTCCCATGGGCCATCCAGCATGGCCCGTAGGAACAAAAGACACCCCCGCCGCAAGTGCCCTTCCTTCCCACGGGCCATCAAGCATGGCCCGTAGGAACGAAAGGCACCCTCCCTGCAACTGCGCTCCCTTCCCAAGGGCCATCCAGCATGGCCCATGGGGAAAAAAGCACCCCCAACGCCAGTGCCCTTCCTACCCACGGGCCACCAAGCATGGCCCGTGGGAACGAAAGGCACCCTCCCCACAACTACGCTCCCTTCCCAAGGGCCATCCAGCATGGCCCATGGGGAAAAAAGCAACCCCGCCGCCAGTGCCCTTCCTACCCACGGGCCACCCAGCATGGCCCATGGGAACGAAAGGCACCCCCGCCGCCAGTGCCCTTCCTACCCACGGGCCACCCAGCATGGCCCATGGGAAGAAAAGGCACCCCCGCCGCTAGTGCCCTTCCTACCCACGGGCCACCCAGCATGGCCCATGGGAAGAAAAGGCACCCCCGCCACCAGTGCCCTTCCTACCCACGGGCCACCAAGCATGGCCCATGAGAACAAAAGGCACCCCCCTAAAAAAAGGACGCACCAAAAAACAAACCAAAAACAATCAAAAACAGTCAAAAACAAAAATCTAACCTTTAAAAAATAAACACAAACACATCCACAAAAAACACACAACAAAAAACAACAGCCCCCCCCAGCAAAAACTCAACCCCCAATAAATAAATAAATAAATCAGAGAGCTTACCATGAAGACGTCTTGACTTCATGGCGACAGGAACTCGAATGAGCTACAAAAAGGAAGTAACACTTACTGGAAGCGACACCCAGAGGACAGAAGAGGAGAATGGTAGAGAGGAAGCAAAGGTCACCACCCCCACCCAGAGGCCAAAAGAAAAAAGACATCCAAAAACATTGCCACTGCAAAGATAAATTCAAAATTCAAAAATGCAAAAAATAAGTTAGCACAACATTCAAAAATATACACACTACTCTCAAAAAATAAAAAAAAACACATAAATCACTTTTCACTCCAAAAAACCAAAACAACAAACCAAAAAATAAAACAACAAAATTAAATTTACAATTAAAAAAATTTAAATTAAATAAATCAAAATAAAATTTGCATGAATAAAACAAACAAACAAACAAACAAACACTGGGAGCGCAAGTCCGCCACAGGCGGACGCAGTGCCACAAAGCCACAAAATCACAAAACCTTTAAAAACCATTAAAAACAGCCCAGCACCATTTGTTCAAGAAAACAAATGAAACCCTTCACTCTCCAAAACCAAATGTAAAGAGTCCGGCACTGAGGAAGACGGCGCACAAAAAATAAAAAATAAACACACCTGAGGGAGAGGAAGGGACTTAGAGTTTGTGGTGTCTAGTCATGTCTGCCACATGAACACAGATACAACCACTATTACCGTACCGGGGACAGACTACACTCATGATATCAAGGGTTTCACAACCTGTAAAAGCAAAAATGTTGTGTATTTATGGATTTGCCCCTGTGAAAAATGCTACATCTGAAAAACTAGTAGATTGTTGAATACTCGGATAATCAAACATAGGTCCCGTATCAGGAGCCAAACCCCCAACGCACCCTTAGTCACTCACTATCTTGAGAAAGGAAACACAGCCAGTCAGTTTAGATTCATTGCTTTAGGTAAAGGTAAAGGTTTCCCTTGCTCGAAAGCCAGTCGTATCCGACTCTAGGGTGCAGTGCTCATCTCTGTTTCTAAGCCGAAGAGCCAGCGCTGTCTGCTTCTGCAGACGTTTCCATGGTCATGTGGCAGGCATGACTAGACACCGGAGTGCACAGAACGCTGTTACCTTCCCACCGAAGTGGTCCCTATTTATCTACTTGCAATTTCTTGCTTTCGAACTGCTAGGTTGGCAGGAGCTGGGATGAAGACGGGAGCTCATTTCCGTCCTGCAGTACTCGGGAATCGAACTGCTGACCTTCCGCTTCCCAGTCAGCGTCTTAGTGACTTGAGCCACTGCAGTTGCAGTTGCTTTAGAGACCATATTACCGAGACGTTTTGAAAAACTTAACATAGATAGAAAGTTACTCCAAAGGGAGGCTTACTATGTTCATAAGTTTGGGACCATAGAACCAAAAAGGTTAAATTGTGAAGTTGATTTTGCTTTCTTTTTGTAAATGCTTCCATTCAGCACTGACATCTCTTGATTATCACCTCCACATGTGCTAATCCTCTATAGTATATTAACATCAGGGTTGCCGGTTCAGATTCAATGTTGTGAGCACAAAAAGAATTTCACACAAAAGAGGCTCCTGACACTTATAAAATAACTGGTGTGTAAAGGACCTTTTGTAGATTAACCTTCATGTTGTTTATTCCTGTTTTGGGGAACAAGATATAGGCTAATCGAGATGTAAGAAACCATTTTGTTGCCAATAATTTAACTGCTCTAGAAGTTAGTATATTTAGAATTGTTCCACGCTCATCTCTGATAACATTATTGATCTTCTCCAATTTTAGCGAGTTCTTATTATGTTAGTATTCATGTATGTGTATATATTGTACTATGTTTCATCATGCTTTATTGTTTGATCCATAAGTAAATTGTTTTACTTTATATTATATTATAGATATCCTGAAGAAAGATCACTCTGGAAAGATTGTTTACCAGATCAGCTTTGATCAATTTTATTTTGGATTGACTCTATGTATTTGTTATGAATTTACTGTGAAGGAACATATTTTATTTCAACCTTATTATGTGAAACAAACAAATCTTATTTCTACTTCACTGTGAAGAAACAAACAATCATTTCGGTTTAACATATAAACTAAGAAGACTTTTACTTGAAGTGAGTGCATCAAAACTTACCTGTTGGACTATAAAAATCAATTATAAATCACATTAATGATTTTTGCCTGGTTTTTGCTTCCTCAAATGTTTTTTTTTCTTGTTTTGCCACATGGCCATGGAAATGTATGCAGAAGCAGACAGACCTGGCTCTTGGGTTTTAAAACAGAGAGGAGCACACAAATTATCTTGTTTGTCTTATGAAGAAATCAGAGGCAACATTCTGATTTCAGTGGATACTTTCACACATGGCAGGCTGGTCTGTACCACATAAAGATATAGGCCAAGCAGGAGCACTTTCACTCTTTGAGTCAACTCTTGGAGCAGTTCAATAAAGCAGAGCTTGTTTATTTCCTAGAGTCAACATCTGGGTCAGACACAAGATTTCAGACAGGACTGTTTATCAATACACGTAAGCATCCTGGGTCAACATTTAATCATTTTAACACACTGGGTCATACTTGAGTCACAGCAGCTGGAGAAAGTGGAGAGGTTTACTTATTTGGGCAGTGTGATTGCTCAAAATGGAGATGCAGAGGTGGATGTCAAATGTCAGCTTGGAAAAGCAATAGCAACAGCAAGCTTCCAGAGAATGACTAAGATCTGGTCCTCACCATCTGGTCCTCACCCGCTGGCCTAGCCCCTGGACTGTCTGTGGCCATTTTTTTGACTTTTGTGTGGGCTGGTCACGTGGTTCAGGGAGCTGGTCACTATGGCCTGGGGGCTGGATCCGGCCCCCAACACCAATTCATCTGGCCCATGAAGCCCTCATCGCTCCTGGAAGAAGAAGTAAAATGTGTCCGTATGGGCCATAGTGACCAGCTCCCTGAACCACATGACCAGTCCGCAGCCTGAAAAGTTTGAGCACCCCTGCTCTATAAATTATCTCAGAATGGCCAATGCAAAAAAAAAACCTACAAAAAGAGATCGGAAAGAGAAATAATTTCCAGTGTGTCTTGGACTTAGATCTGTCCTTACTATGTAGCATATCGGGCAGCAAGGGATCTCCAGCAGTTTCTGTCTTGGGTGAGTGCTTTGGGGAGTGCTTTGGGGTCTGGGCCCCAGGCAGTAGTTTGGGCACCCCGTCATAGAGCGTTCTTGAAGACTGACATGTTCTGACACATATTTTTATGTGTTGCTATTTCTGATGTCAGATGGACATCCATTAATTACCTTGCATAGAGATTGTCCTGTTTGTCCTACTTAGAATACTGAAAGGCTACGCTGGTGATGGATGGCAATGATCACAATAGTTGATAAAGAACACAGGTTCGGACACAACAGAACATCTTTGTTTACAGTTGCTGCCTCCAGCATCAGCAAAGTCATTCTGACATCTAGCATCTTCAAGGAAGAGATTTGTAACATTAAATCTCTTGGGAGCTGGGAGATACTGTCTTCTTGAATGTGGCTAAATGTGGTTTTGGCTGCATTTGGATTGCCATTTGGACAACTTGGCTATACTGGAGCCAAGCATGGGATGATGTTGGCTAAATAGGGTCAGTGGGAGGTGTGGTATGCCATTTGACACAATCCTCAAATCTAAATGACATAGTGAATTCAAGCAACCCTATTTGGTCTTCAGCAGCCTGCTATCAATTTGTCAGTAACATGAAGTAACTTAAGAAGAGAGTGGCTTGAGGATATCAGAAAATTAAACACTCCCTTGACTTTTGGAGGAGCTGAGAAAGTTAAAAATAAATATATTAGAAATGGAAACCTTCTTCCTGGAAATGAGAAGAGTTAGGAGGGAGCAATGAGAAGGATTTATGTTTGTATTTCTACCCCTTTTATTGAAATTTTAAAATCAATTATGGGGGGTGGGGTGGGCACCAGCACTGTGTGTAGCCCTCCAGGTCCCAAGGATTCATGACAGGGTGACTTCTCCCATCCTGGTGCTCCTGAATCTCGTGGTGGCTTTTGTTACTGTTGTGTATGTAACTGTATCACTTTAAGAATGTATGAATGTAACCTGACAATGATCACAATGTAACTCAGCTGTTAAAGGAACATGAGCTAGCTACCCATAGAGGGCAGCTGCGAGCATTCAGCTCACATGGTTCAAATTCCCCCAATCACCGGCAGCCGCGGGAACCTTCCCGTGCAAGGAACACCTGGAGAAGAAGGGCATGACTCAGAATGACGTCACGCAGGTAGCAGCCAATAAGCTACCGTGTAACCCTTTTCAAATGTATTGTTGCAGTATAAAAAGAGCTGTAGCTCCGCCATTACCACATGTTCATCCTGACCATCATGCAATAAAGCTGAGTTTTAGCCCTCACTGCAGCTCTGTTGTGTATGTACAATGTTGCTTTATATGTATGTACAATGTCGCTTTAAGAAATGTATGAATGTAACCTGGCCACAATCACAATGTAACCCAGCTGCTAAAGGAACGTGAGCAAGCTGCCCATAGAGGGCAGCTGCGAGTGTTCAACTCACATGGTTCTCATTCCTCAAATCACCTGCAGCCGCGGGAACTCCCCGCAACAACAAACTACTACCGATCCACCACCGAAGATGGGCGTGACCCGGACGACGTCATGCCGGTAGCAACCAATGAGCTACCGTGCAGCAAGATTCAAATGTATTGTACCCCTGTATATAATGTGAGGTATCTCCGCCATTACCACATGTTCGTTCTGATCATCAACCAATAAACCTGTGTTAGTCCTTACTGCGACTCCTTCTATGTCTCCTGGAAAAGACACCAAATTGGCGACGAGGATGGGATCGATGGCGAATCCCAAGGTCAAGGCGTACCAGTTCGATGTGAGTGACCCCGAACAATGGGAGCTCTACGGGTGTCAGTTTCAGCACGCGATGGAAGCCGCGGGCGTCGACGATGACGCGAAGATGCGCTCCCACTTCCTGGCCCAAGTGGGGCCGGCCACGCTGCGAATCCTGATGACCCTGGTGGCCCCCCGGAAGGTAGACGAGGTGCCCATCGACCGGATCCTGGAGAGGCTGGGCGAGCATTTCCAGCTGACCGTCTCGATCTTCCCAGCCCGGTTCGCGTTCCACAGGCGAGACTAGCGACCGGGCGAGTCCGTGTCTGCCTACGCGGCGGCCCTCAGGCTTGCGGCGGTCCACTGCCAGTGGGATGACCTGGACCAGGCCCTCCATGACCGCATGTTGTGTGGTTTGAGGGACGAGGAGCTGCAGAGGAGGCTGATGACCCGCGACCAACGCCTCACGTTCAACGAGGTACTGCAGGAGGCCCAAGCAGCCGAGGAGGCCAGGAGCGGGGTTAGACTGTTCAAGTCCCAAGGGGCCGCGTCCAAGAGGGCCAAGTCACCAGTACAGGCGGCCCGGCGGACACCAGAAAAGGTGGCCTGGCGGGCCCCCAAGCCGCCCGCCGGCACACCAACGTCGTCCGAGGAGTCGTCCACGACAGCGGACCCCTACTCCAGCGAGGACGACGACGTCCAGAGGATCAAGAAGCGTGGTGAGAAGCGGCAGACCCGAGAACGGCAGGACCGCCGTTGCGACGGTTGTGTAGCGTCCCATGACTGCACGAGGTGCCCGTTTCGAAAGGCCGAGTGTCACAACTGCGGCCGAAAGGGGCACATCGCCCGAGTATGCAGGCGTGGGCGAGTCGAGGACAAGGGGAGTTCCAGCCACCCCCAGACGCACCAACGGAAGTCAGCAGGCAACAGGACGGTCGCAGCCAGCTACAGTGAGGAAGGCGTGAACCGCGTGGGCCTGGAGCACCGGCGGTTTTTCATAGAGGTACTGTTGCAAGGGGTCCCAGTGAGGATGGAGATAGACTCGGGGTCATCTTATTCCATCCTGTCCCAAAAGGAGTTTATGCGTATTCCCCCAGATAAGCGGCCCAAGCTCCGGGCCATGAGGTCACACCTACGGGACGTTCAGGGAAATGGGATCCCGGTGTTGGGGGTGGGGAACTTCAAGGTGAAGTTCAAGAACTACTCCGAGAAACTGCCCTTAGTGGTCCTCAAGGGGGGGAGGTGCTGCCTTTTGGGAACGCAGTGGTTTGCTCCCCTGGGAATCGAACTGTCCGGCATTAACGCCATCGAGACTGACCCAATGCGGGACGTGTGCAACGTGCACCCGGACGTTTTCAAGAAGGGGCTCGGGAAATACAAGGGGGCCCCGGTTTCCTTCGAGCTGGACCCAGAAATCCGGCCCATCCGCCTCAAACCAAGGAGAGTGCCCTTCACACTCAAGGACAAGACCAAGGCGGAACTGGACAAATTGGTGGGGCAGGGGATTTTGGTTCCAGTTGACTCGGTGGAGTGGGAAACGCCGATTGTTACAGCCCTTAAGTCGAACGGGGAGGTCAGGATTTGTGCGGACTATAAATGTACCATCAACAAGGCCATTCGGCCAAATGCATATCCGGTGCCCGTGGTCAGCCACTTGCTGGCCACGTTACATGGGGGGAAGTGCTTTGCAAAGTTAGACCTGGCCCAGGCATACCAGCAGCTCTCTGTAACCCCGGCTGCTGCCGCCGCGCAAACGATAGTGACGCACAAGGGGGTGTTTAAGGTAACGCGCCTTCAGTTTGGCGTGAATTTGGCCCCCGGAATTTTCCAGTCCCTCGTGGAACGCCTTTTAAAGGGGCTTCCAGGTGTCCTCCCATACTTCGATGACGTGTTGATAACGGCGGGGAGCGAATTAGAGTTAGCAAAGAGGCTAGATGGGGTCCTTTCAGTGTTCGAAAGGGCAGGTCTTCGACTGAGGAGGGACAAATGCGTATTCTTTGTGAGGGAGGTCGAGTTCCTAGGTTTTAAGGTAACCCCGGACGGGATCAAACCCTCTGAGTCAAAGGTTGCGGCCGTAAAAAACGCCCCTTGCCCCACCGCGAAACCGGAGCTACAGTCATTCCTAGGGCTCCTAAATTTCTATCATACCTTCCTGCCTCGGAAGGCATCGGTCGCGGAGCCACTGCACGCGCTACTTAAAAAGGACGCGGTTTGGCGGTGGGGGGACAGGCAGGAGAGAGCGTTCAGGGAGCTCAAGTCACTCCTGTCCTCGGATGCTGTCCTGACCCACTTCGACCCAAAAAAGCCAGTGGTCTTAGTCTGTGATGCGTCCCCAGTGGGGGTGGGGGCGGTCCTGTGCCACGTGTTGGAGAGCGGGAGGGAAGCCCCGGTGGCGTACTACTCAAGGTCCCTCTCGAAAGCCGAGCGCAATTACGCGCAAACACATAGGGAGGCCCTGGCCATAATCGCGGGAACGAAGAAGTTCCACGATTTCTTATACGGTCGCAAATTTACGGTAGTGACTGATCACAAGCCACTTCTGGGGATCTTCACTACCGGTAAACCCACCCCACAAATCCTATCCCCCAGAATGTTGCGATGGGCCATTTTCCTCAACGCCTACCAGTATGAGTTGGTCTACCGCCCAGGGAAGGAGATCTCCCATGCGGACGCACTGTCCCGGTCTCCCCTCCCTAGTCTAGGGGACCCCGCTTGCGAAGTAGAGCAGGACCACCAAGTCCTGCTGATCGAGTCCCTTGACTCACCCCCCATTGTCCCGGCCGACCTCGCCAAGGCCACGGCGGCCGACAAGATGCTGGCCCAAGTTAGTTCCTGGGTTAGGAAAGGCTGGCCCACTACTCCCCCCCGATGAAAAGTTCAGGCCATTTTTTAGGCGCAGAGTAGAGCTTTCGCTGGAAAGGGGCTGCTTACTCTGGGGCCAGCGGGTAGTTATCCCAGAGAAGCTAAGGGCCAAGGTGCTGAGACTACTGCACACCAGTCACCCCGGGATCGTGCGCTCCAAGGCTCTGGCCAGGAGTTTCTTTTGGTGGCCCCAGATAGACGGGGACATAGAACGTTTAGTGGGCACGTGTGAGAGCTGCCAGAGCTCTCGGCCCGAGGAGTCCCGGTTGCCCCATAGGGAATGGGATACGGCCCGCGGGCCATGGTCCCAGATTCATGTTGACTTCGCTGGCCCTTTCCGCGGGTCCATGTTTCTGCTGGTAGTCGACTCCTACTGCAAGTGGTTGGAGGTAATCCCCATGAACAGCACCTCCTCTGCGGCAACCATCAAACAGTTGCGCAAGCTTTTTGCCTGTTTCGGCCTGCCAGACGTCCTTGTTAGCGACAACGCTAATACCTTCACGTCTGCAGAGTTCAAGACGTTCATTGAGCGAAACGCCATCAGGTACATTACCACTGCCCCTTTTCACCCCGCCACAAATGGTCAGGTAGAGCGCCAAGTGCGCACTATGAAAGACGCACTGCGGCGCATGGGTCCCGGTGAGTTAAACCTCCATCTGTGTCAGTTCCTCATCTGCTATAGAACAACCCCCCTAGCTTCAGGGATTTTCCCCAGCCGAACTCCTCCTGAGGAGGCGTCCGGTAACGCTTTTTGACCGGATGGATCCATCCAGGGTGGAGGATGAAGGGAGAAATATAAACATAGGGGGAGAAAGCTCCAAAAGTTTCTCGTTAGGGGACCCGGTGCACTGCAGGAACTACGCGGCTTCGGGGCCAGCGTGGGTTCCAGGGACAATCATTGAACAAACGGGGCCAGTATCCTATAGGGTCGAGACCAGCTCGGGTCTACTCTGGAGAAGCACGCCAACCAACTCAGAAGGCGAGTCACCAGTGAGGGGGAATCAGCGTTAGGGTCCTCCCCCACCCGCATTACCCAAGGGGGAGACACGGCGGAACCCGCGGATACAAATACGTATCCTGGGTTCCCAACCACAGAGGAGGATACTTTGAAAGAGAGGGGTCAGTTTGATTATGAGTATGATTATGATTATGAGTTGCCGTACCAGGGGGGTGTAGCGGAGTGGTCCCCCACCCGTCCTAGCGAGAAGAGGGGTTTCAGTTCAGCCCCTGGTACCTCCAGCCCCCCCAGTCCTTTTGTGTTAGAATATACCATAGCTCCAGCTCCCCGGAGACCCACACCCCCAAGGCAGGCAACGGGGGAGAGTCCACCCGCCACAGTCCCTAGAACTCCCAGGCCGTCAGCGGGGGGGGGGGGGGGGCGAGGGCGCGAGGGTCTCTTAGTCGGTTCCGAGATTCGTACTGGGGGGGACCCCTAACTCCTCAAACGGTAGGCAGGAGTTCACTTCCCAACTGTTCATTCCATTCCCGTCCCCCAACACAAGGGGATCGCAGAACCCACACCGAGCCACTAACGAGTCCCCCCTTTCCGTTGCAGGACAGGACTCCGCAGAGCCAGGCTCCCCTGTGTTAAGTCAAGCGGCCGCTCGCCCCAGGCGCACGTGCAGCAAGCCACAATGGTTGAGGGACTTCGTCCCATCCTAGGGGGGAGGGATGTTGTGTATGTACAATGTTGCTTTATATGTATGTACAATGTCGCTTTAAGAAATGTATGAATGTAACCTGGCCACAATCACAATGTAACCCAGCTGCTAAAGGAACGCGAGCAAGCTGCCCATAGAGGGCAGCTGCGAGTGTTCAACTCACATGGTTCTCATTCCTCAAATCACCTGCAGCCGCTGGAACTCCCCGCAACAACAAACTACTACCGATCCACCACCGAAGATGGGCGTGACCCGGATGACGTCACGCCGGTAGCAACCAATGAGCTACCGTGCAGCAAGATTCAAATGTATTGTACCCCTGTATATAATGTGAGGTATCTCCGCCATTACCACATGTTCGTTCTGATCATCAACCAATAAACCTGTGTTAGTCCTTACTGCGACTCCTTCTATGTCTCCTGGAAAAGACACCAAAAGCTCCTTCTTTGTCTTCCGTGCAAGACATTAAAGTTACCTTTGACCATTGTATCCTTATGGAGAGGCTGATGGATTTAGGAACCGGAAACACTGTGTTACAGGATTCCAATCCTTCCTTGAATTGAATCCTGATAAGAAAGACGGCCTGTTGTTAGAGTGTCTGCCCGACTAGGAGGCCTGGTCCCAACAATGGATGGAATTTCCTTTCCTTTGAGGTTAGGGGTCATCCTAGATCCAGACCTCAATTTGGAATTACAGATTGTGGCGGTGTGTAAAGCCACTTTCTTCCAATTACATCTAATTTCTCAGTTTTGCTCCTACTTGGACCGATGGGCCATGACAATGCTGGTCCATGCATTGGTGGGCTCAAGAATTGACTACTGTAATGTTTTCTACATGGGGCTACCCTTGGCCTTGTTATGGAGACTTCAATGTGTCCAGAATGCAGCACCCAGGCTTATATATAAGGCAGTGATGGTGAACCTTTTAGAGACAGAGTGCCCAAACTGCAAACCAAAACTCACTTATTTATTGCAAAGTGCCAACACAGCAACAGGGGAGGAAGGAAATGCTCCCTTTGGGATGCTGGGCAGTGAACTCTGTGCTGGGGAAGGGAGGGAGGGAGTGCTCCCATTGGGCTGCTGGGCAGAGGGGCAGGGCAAACTCTGTGCTGGGGTGACTGCACAGGTGCCATCAGAGAGGGCTCCGAGTGCCACCTTTGGCACACGTGTCATAGGTTCACCACCATTGATATAGGGTAAAGAAATTTGATCATATTTCCCTGACCCTGGCTCACCTGTACTGGCTTCCCATTGCTTTCTGTATGAGGCAAAAGATTCTAACACTAACATACAAAGCCCTATATGGTTTAGGACCTTGTTATCTGTTGGAACATCACTCCCAGAAATCATCTGCCTGTATCACTCATTCATCACAATCATCTCTAGACACATCTTAAAAATATTTAAAGACCGTTCAAGGAGACCTTTCAAAATGTCTTATCTGCAGCTAATTAGTTCTTGATTTGTTTATTGTTGGTTTATTTAAAGTATGTACCTGTATCTAAGTTAGTTGATTTAAGTGGCTTTTGTTTAATGCACTGCCATCTAAATGGGGGTTGGAAATTGTAGAATGATGATTTTGTGGGAGTATATCCCAGATACAAGTATGACTGACAAACAAACAAATTTAGCAATAGCAGTAATACTTATATACTGGACCATAGCACTTGTGCATTCTCTGGGTGGTTCACAAGGTAATTAGCATTTTTCTCCCAACATGCTGGGTCCTTATTTTACAGACCTCTGAGGATGGAAGGTTGAGTCAGTCTTCAGCCCCATCAGTATTGAACTTACAACGTCAGCAGCTTTGGTTGCAGTACAACAGTTTAACCATTGCATCACCAGGTCTCAATGTGTGTAGTCTCCAGATCTCAAAAGATTGCTTGGCTCTGTTTTATGATACTGGTAATAAATAACCAAAGCTCACTATTCCTAGAACTGGAGCAATTTATATGGTGGTCCCACTGAAGGACTGGTCCAGAACTTGTCAAGATTTTTTTTTTAAATCACAGAGCTGTGCAACTGTTGGTCATATTGGCTTGTGAACTCTGGGAACTGTAGTAAAAAAATAAATAGTAACCTTTCTAAGTTGTGTATGAGCCTTAAGATGACATCTAGAGTGAGGAAGAGACTTAACTAGTCCTCAGTTCTAAATCTGTGGATAAATGTATATAAAAGTGATTCATATTGCACAGACTGGAGAAGATGTTCTGGACAATCACTCATTTCTGGCCTCAGTCCAAGGCACTCATCAAATCTAATGGATACTTTAAGTGAGCATAGATAAAATGCATTCTTAAATGTTCCATTTGGCACCTTTCAGTGTTTTTTTTAATCTTCAGAAAAAAATGTGAATCCATTTGCTTTTAATCTTGTTTTATTTTATTTTTGGCAATTCCACCAATAATTTGATTATGGATAAAGGATAGATTGTTTTTCAGGGACAAGAAGAAAAGCTTAGTTCTGCTTTGACAATGAAGTGATTTTTCGTTCCAGTTTGCCTTTCTGTCAGTTTTGATGTCCCCTAAATATGCACAGAAAAACCTTTGCATGTCTTTTTTTTAAAAAAATCTATAGATGCATTGATTGTACCCTTCTTCCTAGTCTTAGCCAAACTAGGTAATATGCAAAGTGTATAGTGTAGCAATATTAGGTGTAGTAAGGTGTAGCAATATTAGGTTTGCCACATTACTCTGTTGACCAGGTTTTGTCTGAGTTTTAGACATGACACCCAGTGCCTATTTAGACCACCAGTTAATCTAGATTGCACACTTTCATTTTTTTTTAAAAATAAGTGCCTCAGTGGTTAAGAAGCTCGCCTTGTTAGATGGAAGGCTGGCAAGTCGAGACCCAGGTACTGCATGATGGATTGATCGCCTATCTCCGTCCCAGCTCTTGGGGACATGAAAGGAGCCTCATTTGGGCATTTCCTGAGCAGAGTTTCTTCCGTAAAAATCCTTTCAACCCAGAATAATTTCTGAAATGAATTTATTATTATAGTCTATTGCTCTTATGAACCCAAAATAAATAAGCCAAAACATACAGTTGTTGTTTTGGCCAATTGTTTGACAAGAAGCAAGTTTTCATTGTGCAGTTAGCCAATGATTGAAACCATCAAAAATTTGACAGCAATTCACAGATGTGTAAACCGCAACATAATGCAATCATATGTATATACCACCCCATAGTGCTTAGGGGCCATTCAACAATTATGTGATCCATTTTTGGGGGGAAATTGACCCCCCCTCCCCCCATGTAATCCAACCAAAATTTTCACTTCGGACCCCCCCTTTAAAATTACATCGTCCAGAGCTTTTGTATTGAAACTCTTAATTTTTTAGAGCTTTTCACTATTGGTGCCTAATGGAGAACGCATCGGGGAGGATTCAATAATCCCAAAGATCATTTTTAAACCTAAAAAAGGGCCATGTTTTTAAACCCCAACAGCTCCAAATGGATTATGTAATCTTTACCTGACCCCTTTGCCCCCACGTAATTTTCTGTAATTCAGATGGCACACCCCTTCCCCCCCCTCGAGGATCACATAATTGTTGAATGGCCCCTTAGTGTACTCTCTGTGTGGTTCACAAGTAAATTAGCATTTTGCCCTAAACATTACAGTTTGGGAAGTCCTTTACAGAAAATCAGTACTTTAGAGGAAGTTTTGTTTACAAAATCTGGTTCTTCTAAATTTATTTTTTTAAAAATATTCCACTCTCAAGAAACCTTTCCTAGAAAAGTAATGTATTTTTAGCAAATACTGTACCGCAGGAGACTTCCTTGGGTGTTAACATTTTTGCACCAGTTTCATTGTTTCAATAAATAGTCCCTTTCTGTTGCAACTTTTCTAAGATCACTATCTGAATATAAATTTGTTTTCAGGCAATGTCTGCGGTGGCTTAACATTTTATTGTATGGAATTATCAACCACAAAGTAAACAGGTTGCTGAGTACACGGAGATCTATTTTTAGCAGTAGGATATGGTGATGGCAGTATTAATAATTTTCTTTCCCAGCAAAAAGGATATACAGTACACTATTACTTGGAATTCCCAAGCCAAAAGGATGATTCATAGGTTGCCACAGGGAACGGAACCATGAGAATGCCACATCTGAGTAAATGAATTCCTATGACATGCTGATGGTACAAACTGGGGTTTCCAAAAATAAAGGTATCTTTGTTGTTGGCAAAATGCTATCATTTTAATAAAATGCTGGGTTAGATAACATACACACAAACTGTATCAATACAGTGAACTGGAGTAGCCCTAAACCAGCTTCTATAATATTTTTATCACAACCATGAAGACTACAGATTCTGTTCATGAAGTCAATATAATTTGTTCTCTCACTAGGAATCTTGGCTGGTGTCTGACATGTATCTCATCTGTTTTAGAAAAATGTAATAAAGATTGGCTAAACCAGGGGTGGCCAAGCTTGGTACTCCTGCTGTTCGTGGGTTTCAATTGGTTTAAGAAGAGAGGCGTTTGAAGTCCAAGAACAGCAGGAGTACCAAGCTTGGCCACCCCTGGTTTAGCCAGTCTTCATTACATTTTTCTAAAACAGATGAGATACAAGTCAGACACCAGCCAAGATTCCTAGTGAGAGAACAAATTATATTGGCTTCATGAACAGAATCTGTAGTTTTTATGGTTGTGATAAAAATATTATAGAAGCTGTTTTAGGGCTATTCTATTTCACTGTATCAATACAGTTTGTGTGTATGTTATCTAACTCAGGATTTAAGAAGAGAACCACAAGATTGCAGTGGGTTAGTGGTTAAGATGCTGAGCTTGAAGACTGGAAGGTCAGGGTTCGATATGTGAATGTTGCATGACGGAGCTTGGACACATGAAAGGAGCTTAATTTGGGCATTCCCTGAGCAGAATTTCTCCAGCAAAAATCTTTTCAACCCAGAATAATTTCTGACACAAATTTTTTTTTACAAGAGAGTCACTTCCGGAGAGTGGCAAATTAAACACTCCCATGCCTACTTGGAGGGGCCAAAGAATTGTTTTTTTTTATTTTAAAAAAATAGGGTACAGTATAATATTTGCACTGTGTCACTTAAAAAATTGAAGGAAATACAAAACCTCCTCCCAGAATCAAGAGGGGACAGGAGGGAGCAACAAAGGGGATTTTGGTTAGCTTTTTGTTTTCTCTGAGTCAATTTATGTGGCATGCTCAGATCCAGCCATTGTTCCCAACCTTCCTTCCTTTCCCCACCTATGCCAATCTCATGTGATGCAAGCTTAATCAGCAAGGCAGAAAAGCCCCAGCCCCCAAATTGCTACTTACAGCTCAGTTTATGATACTGATTGCATTCACTCAAAGGCCTATGCTCTTTAAATGGTCTATCTGTCTCTTGGGTCAATGTATACCAGACACCTTAGTACACAACCCCAAACCACACTACCTACTCTTCTGAATAAAAGGCTGCATCTTTAGGAAGCACAGTTTGTGCAGAAGACTGAGAATCTAGATCTGTGATGGCGAACCTTGGCACTCCAGATGTTCTTGGACTTCAATTCCCTGAAGCCCCCGTGAATCCACACAAATGGGTTTACTGTGATTCATCCGGCCCATGCCACCCCCGTTGCTCCTGGAAGCGGAAGTAAAACGCTCCCATACGGGTGTGTTTTACTTCCGCTTCCAGAAGCAACGAGGGAGGCATGGGCTGGATGAATCGCAGTAAACCCATTCGTGTGGATTCATGGGGGCTTCTGGGAATTGAAGTCCAAGAACATCTGGAGTGCCAAGGTTTGCCATCATGGATCTAGATTTTCTCACTATTTGGATCACTATATTTATTTATTTGTTTATACACTGCCCATCTGGGTTTTTGAACATAAAATTACGTAACAACCTGCCCCACTTTGTTGAGTTGCTGCTACAAATAACTTAGCACTTACAATGGGCTCAAGGCAGCATACAGGGCTCCCCTCTTCCTCACACACTTGTGAGGCAGGTCATCATGTGAAAGAGGGAACGGCTCCCATATGAACCATTTTAACAAGCTAAAAATAAATAAAATAGAATTGATAATTATCTGATTTTTTGATTATCTTCTCTCCTTCCAGATTTCATTTTGCTGGAAGGAAC
Source organism: Bradypodion pumilum (assembly GCA_035047305.1). Classification (NCBI taxonomy): domain Eukaryota; kingdom Metazoa; phylum Chordata; class Lepidosauria; order Squamata; family Chamaeleonidae; genus Bradypodion; species Bradypodion pumilum. Next base: position 502,912,241 of record JAWDJD010000001.1, on the reverse strand, counting down.
AGAGTGTAATATAGTTAGGATGTATCCACCCCTCCTTTGGCACTATAATGGGTAAATAATTGCACTTATTGTTGAAAAGCACTGCAAAATGTGGACAGGTCGGCTTCTACAAGCCATCTGTTATAAGCTTCTGCTTTCTATCTCTTCTCTGGCATGAGATCCATTGTTTACACCTTCTTCCATTAGCCATCCTTAAGAGAAATAGAGACCAGAGGGCCGATCAGGGCTTTTAATTTCTAAAAGCAACAATTCAGACAGCAGATGAGTCAAATCATTCAGCCAAAGGGAAGAAATTCACAGCCCACTGATTTCAGTGAAAAACTTTTAAGCAATTACAGTAAAACCCTGGGTTACAATGGAGGTCCGTTCCAACAACCTCTGTTGTAACCCGAAAAAATTGTAAACTGAAACATCCATAGGGATGCATTGAAAAATAAAAAATGGTCCTGAATTAATCATTGTAAACTGGAAAAAAATACATCAAAAATGTGTAAACCGGGATGGCATTTCCATAGGATATACTGTTGTAAGCCGCAGCAAATTTAAACCAAGGCAGTTGTAACCCGGGTTTGAACGTATTTAAATGTTTTCTTTCAAGTGGCCAGATTAGCACAACTCTAGACAAGGCTGTTATCACAACAATGCTCTGCCTTCTTCACTTAAGGCTTTTCCAGATGGAACCTTTGTATTCTGCTAGGTACTGTTTCAGCATTGGTTTTAGTCAACATTTCCCCTACTATAGAATCATAAAATCATAGAATAATTGAGTTGAAATGGATCTATGAGGCCATTGAGTCCAAACCCTGCTCAAGGCAGGAATCTAAATCAAAGTAGATCTGATAGATAGTTGTCCATTTCTCACTAGAATGCCATCAGAATTGTGGTGCACACCACCTCCTGAGATGATTGGTTCCATTGTTGTACTGCTCTAACAGTTAAGAAGTTTTTTCACTGCTATTCAGCACATATTTGGCTTCCTGTGGTTTGAACCCATTATTACGCATCCTGCACTCTGGGATGACCAAGATCAAATCCTGTCCCTCTTCTTTATGACTATCTTCCATTTTTGTTGTTGGAGAATGAGAAAGGACAGGTTCGACTGCAGTCACAGCTTGTTGGTGGAGGTTCCACAGGTTGCCCTGTGGCAATAGCATGCTGGACTAGAAGATTCTTTTCAATATGGCTTAAATTACATTCTTAACTCTTTAAAGAAGTTAGAAGTCAGAAGATTTATCATGATGATCCACTCATCTTGTTTTGAAAATTCATAAATAATCATGAATTATTGGTAGAGTTTGCTGATTTATTGGAATACCAGCTTGAATACTATTATATTTTGTTCATGTTTCTGTCTCTCTTGTTTTGGCTTACTCACTGCTGTGAGCTGCTCGCAACAATCGTGTGGGATACAAGTTAATTAAATTAAATTAAATTATAACTGATCATTCTCATTATATTATCTACCTTCTAGGTTGCATGGGCTAGACCAGGAGTTCTCAACCTTTTAAAGCCAGGGGCGGGGTCATGCTCCCTCAGACAGCTTTGGGGGCCAGAGGGCCATTTTGCCCTTCCTCTACCACACAACACTTCTGGGTGTGGTGGAGGTGGGCCACGTGAAATGGTGCCATGGGCCGCATCCAGCCCATGGGCTGCAGTTTGAGAATCCCTGGGCTTGACATATACCCATGTGACAGTACTGATATATCTCCCCCCTTGCAAACTGCAGTTTTGAGGTGTGAAATTTAGACTGAGAATACAATATGGAGGAAAAAGGTGAATTCCGCTTCTGGTGTCCCAGAGTGCTCCTTCTCTCTGGCTACATTTAACTTTCCATAAAGCATGGAAATTCTGATTACAGATATATTCTGACATCATGTCTACTTTAGTCCATAGTCCAAACTGAAATGTTGGCAAAATCCTGGTTAACATCCATGGACAACCAAACAAAAACAAAAGAAGGAAGTTATCTCATATTATTTCCCCGATGGTGAAAAGTAATGGAGACAATAAGCAGTTTCTTGTGTTTGGTTTGGAGGCTGTTTCATGTGCTTTACTATGATTTTTATGGAAACAACTGAGGCTGTGGAATACTTTGATTTAATCTCATGAAGATCAAATGTCACTTCTGAAGGAAATCAACCCTTGGAAGGACAAATACTGAACGTGAAGCTCAAGTACTTTGGCTACCAAATGAAAAGAGAGGACTCACTGGAGAAGGCCCTGATGCTAGGAAAGATTGAAGGCAAAAGGAGAAGAGGGCAGCAGAGGATGAGATAGTTAGATAGCATTGTTAATGTAGTGGGTGTATTTATTTATTGCATTTATATACAGCTCAATTGGCGTAGATCTGGCCAGACTCCGAAGGATGGCGGATAACAGAGGAGGCTGGCATGCAGTTGTCCAAGGGGTCACAAAGGGTTGGAATTGACTGTGAGACTCAACAACAACAACAACGACGACAACAACAGCAACAACAACAACAATAAACAAACCTAATGTGAAAGGATGACAAGATTCTACAGAGAAAATATAACCCTTTTCTAAACACTGATATCATTATTTCTAATGAATCCTCCAGGGTGTGGAATGACATTTTTGGGAAGTCAGATTAGATGGTAGGACAGATGAGGGTTCTGAATATTTGATTTTGACAACATCAGAGCTCTACAGAAAGAAAAGAGAGGGAAATTTTAATACTCTGATGCATTCTTCAAAGGGTTATGCACAGGAGGTTTATTTGCATTATTCATAGTCGGTCTTAGCAAACATCTCAATTCACTTTATTTTGAAAACAGTCATGGTCTCATTTATGGAAGAAGCTCAGATCAGTAAAACATTTTTTTATTGTGTGCAATGAATATTTAATAATAATTATGTTACGTGCCATCAAGCTTTTCTTGTTCTTGTTCTCCCAGGGTTTTCTATGTCCAAAGTACTGAGACATGGTTTACTAGTTGTTCTTTCTGGTGGCACTTGGTGATCATTCAGCTGCCCAAAACCAGAAATGGCAGAACATGTAACTTCATCAACCACACACATACTCCAAGTGATATTGACTGGTCCCTCTCCCAAAAGGAACAGTGGGGATTTGAACACTCTGCTCCTGATCCACAGCTAGGTGCTCCAAAATACTTAAATGATAGTTGAGATCATGTTTCTGAGGGCAATGTTTGTAGTTTCAGCCAGAGGAAAACAAGGACATAATTGGAGACACATTAAATCAGACCAAGGGACTATCTTGTTTAGCTTTGGCTTTTGGTACTGGTGAAAAAGCCAATCAATTAAACACAGATTTTCAAAGAAAAAGCAAGGACAGATAAGGAAACCTTAAATGAACAGTGCAAAGAAATAAAGGAAAACAACAGAAGGAGAAGGACTAGAGATCTTTTTTTTAAAAAGGGGGTAAATCAAGGGAACATTTAAAGCAAAAATGACCATGATAAGGGTCAAAAACGGCAGGGATTTAGCTGATTCAGAAGAGATTAAGAAAAGATGGCAAGAGTACACAAAGGAACTTTAGTGTAAGGGACCAAAGACAATGAAACAGCCGAAGGGTTGGCTTAACACAGGTTTATTGCATGATGATCCGGAGGAACATGTGGTAATGGCGGATGAGTAGCTCAATATATACAGCTGGCTATACATTTGAATGTGGTTCGTTGACAGACTATTGGTTGCTGCCTGCGTGACGTCGTAGGAGGTCACGCCCTTCTTGACCAGGTGAAGAGGTGGCGGGGAATCTTCCCGCGCTGCTGAACCAGGTGAATATGATCCATGAGAGCTGGACGCTCGCTACTGCCCTCTGGTGGTCACTAGCTCGCGTCCCCTTATTAGGTTTACATTGATGCAGCTGATGGTTATAATGTTGCACACAGAAAGGTTACATTGATAACACATGGCAAAGGTACATTGTTAAAGGCACAGCTTTACAGAACACAACATCCCTCCCCCCTAGGATGAGACGAAGTCTCTCAGCCAAGATGGCTTGTTGCATGTGCGTTTGGGCCGTGAAGAGGGCTGCCCCCCCGGGGGCGTTATTGCTTCTTTGTTCCCTGGTCCCTTGTCCTGAAATGGGAGAGGGAGACTTGTTAGTGGCTTGCCGCTGTCTGGCGGCCTTAGGGGAAGGGAAAAACTCCATTTTGGCAGACCGGGGGCCGTCGGGGCTAACGAAAAACCCCTCTTCTCGCTTGGACGGGTGGGGGACCACTCCAAAACCCCCCCCGGGTTCTGAAAATCAAAATCTAACTTGGTAGGGGTACCCGCATTTGTGGGGACTTTCCGCGAGATATGTATGGGGTCAGGTTCCTCCTCCTCGGAAAGATCCCCCAGGGTATCTATGAGGATATCCTCCTCCCCCCTTGGTGGGGGCCCGCGGTCCCCTTTTCCTCCCCCTTGGGCTGAACGGGTGGGGGAGAACCCTAACGCTGACTTATTCCCTGCTTGATCTGTGCCCTGCTCATCGGAGACCCTGCGTCGGAGCTGGTCCGCGTGCCGCCTCCACAGGAGCCCTGTGCTGGTTTCCACGCAGTACGACACGGGGCCGGTTTGCTCCACAACTACGCCCGGTACCCAGGCTGGGCCCGTGCTGGCGTAATTCCTGCAATGCACGGGGGCGCCTATACTGAAACTCTTTGTAGCCTCTAGCCCGATGTTCCTTCCTTTGTCCTCTACCCTCGTGGGGTCTAGCCTAGTAAGGATGGTGGTCAGCTTCCTGCGCATTAAGAGCTCTGCGGGGGAGTATCCTGACGCCAATGGGGTCACCCTGTACCCTAGCAGAAACTGACACACTTGTAGGTTCAAATCCCCTGGGCCCATGCGCCGCAACGCGTCCTTCGTGGTGCGGACGAGGCGCTCTACTTGGCCGTTGGTGGCCGGGTGAAAAGGGGCGGAGGTGATGTGCCGAACGGCGTTAATGTCCATGAATGCCCTAAACTTGGAGGACGTAAAACAACTAGCGTTGTCGCTAATTAACGTGTCGGGTATGCCGAACGTGGAAAAGAGCCTCCGCAAATGCCTAATGGTCTGGGCCGAGGAGGTGCTCGTGACTGGGATAACCTCCAACCATTTGGAGAAAGCGTCCACTACAAGGAGGAACAGGGTGCCTCTGAACGGGCCCGCGAAAACAACGTGCACCCGGGACCACGGCCCCTTAGCCGCGTCCCATTCCCTGTGGGGAAGGCGGGTCTCCTCTGGTCTGGAGCTTTGGCAACTTTCACAAGTGCCGACCATGTGCTCGATGTCGGCGTCCAGCTGGGGCCACCAGAAGTAACTCCGGGCCAGCGCCTTGGATCGCACGATGCCGGGGTGGCTGACGTGAAGCAGTTTGAGCACCCGCGGCCGAAGGGAAGTGGGAATCACCACCCACTGCCCCCACAAGAGACACCCCCTCTCTAGGGACAGTTCTAGCTTTTTTCTGAAAAATGGAGCGAACTCCTCCGCCGGGGAGGACACGGGCCACCCTTTCTGTAGCCAGGAGCTTACTGCCGCTAACGTTTTGTCCTTCTCTGTCGCTTTGGCAATGTCGGCGGGCACTACGGGGGGCGAATCCAGCACCTCTATCATAAGAACCTGATGGTCCCGCTCCCCCTTGCTCACCTGGCTGGGCGTTAGGGGAAGGGGAGACCTAGATAGAGCGTCCGCATGGCTGATCTCTTTTCCGGGCCGGTAGACCAACGTGTGCTGATATGCGTTGAGAAAAATGGCCCACCTGAGCATCCTCGGGGACAGGATCTGAGGGGTGGGCTTATCCGCGGTAAAGATGCCTAGCAGGGGCTTGTGGTCCATCACAATGGTGAAGGGGCGGCCGTACAGAAAATCATGAAATTTTTTCGTCCCCGCGACTATCGCTAGCGCCTCCCTGTCCGTCTGTGCGTAGTTTCTCTCCGCTTGGGACAGGGACCTGGAGTAAAATGCTATCGGGGCCTCCCTTCCGTTTTCCAACACGTGGCACAGCACCGCCCCCACCCCCACTGGAGATGCATCACAGGTCAGAACTACTGGGCGTTTGGGGTCAAAGTGGGTTAGAATGGCGTCGGACGCCAGGAGGCTTTTTAGCTCGCTAAATGCCCTTTCTTGGTCATCGCCCCACTTCCATGCCTGGTCTTTCTTTAGCAGTTTGTGTAGCGGCTCAGCCACCGCTGCCTTTCGGGGGAGGAAGGAGTGGTAAAAGTTGAGCAGCCCTAGGAACGACTGCAACTCGGGCTTGGAGGTGGGGCGGGGGGCTTTCTTGATGGCTGCCACCTTGGACTTGGATGGTTTTATTCCCTCAGGAGTCACACAAAACCCTAGGAACTCAACCTCGGTTGCGAAGAAGATGCATTTGTCCTTTCGCAACCTCAGCCCCGCCTTTTCGAATATTGTCAGGACCTTCCCCAACCTCTTGGCCAATTCAGCCCGACTCCCCCCTGTTATTAACACGTCATCAAAATAAGGCAACACCCCCTCCAGCCCCTTCAGGAGGCGTTCCACGAGTGACTGGAAAATTCCTGGCGCCGAATTCACGCCGAATTGGAGGCGCGTCACCTGGAACGCCCCCTTATGGGTGACTATGGTCTGCGCAGCGGCTGCGGCAGGGGACACCGTAAGCTGCTGATAGGCCTGTGCTAAGTCGAGCTTAGCGAAACACTTCCCCCCGTGTAACCTGGCCAGCAGATGGCTGACTACCGGCACCGGATATGCATTCGGGCGGATCGCCTTGTTGATGGTGCACTTGTAGTCGGCGCATATGCGGACCTCCCCATTGGCTTTTAGAGCAGTTACAATTGGAGTTTCCCACTCCGCAGAATCTACAGGCACAAGAATCCCCTGACCCACCAATTTGTCCAGTTCTGCCTCTATCTTGTCCTTGAGTGCGAACGGCACCCGGCGTGGTTTTAGGCGAATAGGGCGGACCTCCGGGTCCAGGTCGAAAGTCACTGGGGGCCCCTTGAATTTCCCCAGTCCTTTTTTGAAGACTTCGGGGTGCGCCTCGCACACCTCCTGAATTGGATCAGTCCCAACGGCGTGCATCCCAACGGCGTGCACCCCCCCAATAAACAACCCCAGGGGCTGGAACCATTGAGTTCCGAGGAGGCTGCAATCTCCTCCCTTGAGCACGACTAGGGTAAGGGACGCGGCGTGCTCCTTGAATTTGACCTGAAATTCTCCAACCCCCAACACTGGAATACTGTTCCCTTGCACGTCCCGTAGTGTGGACCTCAACGCTTTGAGCTTGGGCCGCTTGTGGGGGGCAATTCCCAAAAACTCCCTCTGGGAAATGATTGAATATGAGGACCCCGAGTCAATTTCCATCCTAATGGGAACCCCTTGGACTAGTACCTCAACAAAGTAGCGGGGGTGTCCTGTAGACACGCTGAACACTGGGGCGTCGTCCTCGCTGCCGTCGGAGATGCGGCCCACGCCGTCCTTCTTTCGCGTGGCCTGGCCGCCGTCCTTGGGTCTCGTTGGGCGGTCTTGTCCCGCGGAGCGGTCTGCGGAGCTCCTCCGGGTCTTGCGCTTCTTCCTGCACACCTTGGCGATGTGCCCGCGGCGGCCGCAGTTGTGGCACTCGGCCTTCCGGAAGGGGCATTTCACGCGGTCGTGGGCCGCGCCACAGCCGTCGCATCGCTGGCCCTCCTTCCGGACCTTCTGGACGTCCTCGTCGTCGCTGCTCTCTGTGGACGACCTCGAAGTTCGGCGGGCCACCTGTACCGGAGCCTCTGCCTTGCTCGACTTTGGCCGCCAGTCCTGAAGTTCTTGGACCCCGGCCTTCGTAGCTTCTGCGGCCTGGGCCGCTCTGACGACCTCCTGCAACGTGGGAGGCGGCTCTTGGTTCATTAATGTGCGCTGGGTCTCGGCGTCGTTCAGGCCGCACAGCACACAGTCTCGGAGGGTGATTTCTGCATTCTCCCATTTGCACGGGCCGGCCGCCAGCCGCAGGGCCGCCACGAATGCGGCGACCGTCTCCCCGGGCGCTTGGACTCGCCTCCAAAACGCACTCCGAGCGGGAAACATCGCCGTGGCGGGCCAGACGTGCTCACGCAGCATTTGCATGAGTTCCTTGGCCTTGAATTCGCTCACACTCCTCGGTGCAATCAGGTCCACCAAAGTCCGTTTGGTTTCTTGTCCGAGCATCCTGGTGAAGATGGCCCTTTTCTTCGCCTCTTCCGTGACTTCGGACTCGATCAGTGCGGCCTGGAAGTCCATCTCGAAGATCTCCCAGTCGCCCGGTTTCCTGATTTCGAAACCGGCGCATGTCTTGGTCCCGTGGGCTGCCATATCCCACCTTCGTCGCCAATTTAGTGTAAGGGACCAAAGACAATGAAACAGCCGAAGGGTTGGCTTAACACAGGTTTATTGCATGATGATCCGGAGGAACATGTGGTAATGGCGGATGAGTAGCTCAATATATACAGCTGGCTATACATTTGAATGTGGTTCATCGACAGACTATTGGTTGCTGCCTGCGTGATGTCGTAGGAGGTCACGCCCTTCTTGACCAGGTGAAGAGGTGGCGGGGAATCTTCCCGCGCTGCTGAACCAGGTGAATATGATCCATGAGAGCTGGACGCTCGCTACTGCCCTCTGGTGGTCACTAGCTCGCGTCCCCTTATTAGGTTTACATTGATGCAGCTGATGGTTATAATGTTGCACACAGAAAGGTTACATTGATAACACATGGCAAAGGTACATTGTTAAAGGCACAGCTTTACAGAACACAACAGGAACTTTACAAAAAGAACCTTCCACCTTATAAAATGGATGGAACTCCAGGAAATTCTAGCTCTCAGACACACAAAGAAGTGGAAGTCACTTAACAAGATACAGACTAGAGTTAGCAGAACCAAAGTGAACCTAAGAAAACAGGAGTATTGAACCAATACATCCTTTGCCAGTCCAGAAAAAGGGCATGCAGAATTTTGGAAGTGACAAGCAGGAAAAGATGTTTATATCAAGGATGGAAAAATTAAGAGTGCTATCAGTAAAGTAACACACACTGAATGCAGGACATGGTCTAAAAATTATGAGCTTTATTCTTCAGCTTTTATGCAAGGCTGCTTAGCTCAGAGAGTCCCTATTGTTTACATAATTCATTACTAATTATTAGGAAATTTTTTGTTACTACAGCATATTGTCAGACCTTAAATTATTCTGCTCATTGACACAAATAAGAAGGCATTGCTTGGTTTTGGATAGGGGACATAAAAGGAGTCTCATTTGGGTGTTCCTTGAATTGAGTTTCTTACGCAAAAATCCTTTCAACCCAGAATACTTTCTGACATGAAATTATTATTATTATTATTATTATTATTATTATTATTATTATTATTATTATTATTATTATTATTATTATTATTATTATTATTATTATTATTATTATTATTTAGTACCTGTGTTTCTTCCCAATGCTGGTAAATTATTTGATATTGATCTGCTGTTTTTTCATGCATACACACCAGAAAGAACACTTCTTTGGGAAACAAAGATAAAGTATGATATTAGATGTGGGGGCGAAGAGGCTCTCCCGGCCACACCACCGGCGGGCACCCTGGGCCCCGCCCACGCCCTAGGACTTAAAAGGTGAGGGAGACGCCGGGCGAAACACCACCGCTGCGCACCTGGCCCCAGTGGGGGCGAAGAGGCACTCCCGGTCATGCCACCGGCCGGTGCCCTGGGCCCCGCCCTCCCCCTAGGACTTAAAAGGCGAGGGGGACGCAGGGCGAAACACCGCCACCGCGCACCTGGCCCCAGTGGGGTCGAAGAGGCTCTCCCGGCCACGCCACCAGCCGGTGCCCTGAGCAACGCCCTCCCCCCTCGAGGGACTCTGAAGGCACGGGAATTTGTGGGTGGTTTTAGCCGATTTGTATTTATTGCATTTTTGTATTGTAATTGGTGTTATACTATGTACTGTTATGTAATTTTGCATTGCTGTTTTGCTTGTAAAACTGTATTTTGCTTTGTATCAGTGCTATGTTGTATTTCTGTATGTTATGCATTGTGAACCGCTTTGGGTTGTCTGCTGGACAAGTAAAGCGGTATATAAGAATAAATTTCAATTCAATTCAATTCAAGGTTGTGAGTGATCTTTTGAATGCTTGTCTGATGGATGGACATGGACCAAGTGTTGTGACAATTGGTGGTTGAGTAACTGAAAGGTGATTGATTAGCATGATTGAAATGTTGTGGGAGTTGGGTCTGGAGAGAAAAATGTTGAGACTTGTACATCTAAGGAGAGACAGAAAAGTAGTGATATGACAGTTCAGAGGGAGACATTGGAAAATTGGAGCAGAGCTGATGGAAGTTTCTCATCTTAGAGCATATGAAGACACCCTTACCTATAGTAGATAGTAAGGAAGATTGAGAATCTGTAATATAATTGTTTGCATTTTAAATTTTGAACAAATATAGTTGATCTTATGTGGCTTTAACTCTTATTTCCAAGAATCCACCTTTCCTTCATACTATTACCTATAATTCCTAAATAAAAATTCTGTTTGAACTAATTTTCTCAATGTTTGATTAATTAAGAACCCATACTACTAGTGCACAAAAATACACCCATGTTACATAAAGCTATGCTGTACCACTAGGATTTTAAGTATTAGAAATCTGTGGAAAGATGTCCAACTAGTGCTTACAGCAGCCTGATGAGTGTGTTCCATGTTGGACCACTCGGTCTGGTGTGATGGGCTTGTGAGATGGATAAGGAACTCCTGGTCATAATAGGGATTGTTGAATGAGCCTCTGTAGGGTGGTGGAAGGCCAGTTGGCTCTGCAGGATTTTGTCTTGCTTGGCCAACTGGCTTTGCAATAACTACAACAAGCTTCCAGCCAGAAGATGCTATTGGAGAGAGAAAGCTGTTGTTTACTTGTCTGCCATACTGCAATAAAAACTGCTATGTTACTGTTTTAAAAAGGGTCTCCTTATTGTGAAATAAGGTGCCAGCTGGTTGAAACAAACAGTAACTTTCAGCTGTTGATCTAACTTTAATGCATAATTTCTGTCTATCATTTTGGCACCAGCATACCAAAATGACAGCAGCTATTTATGATGCATTTACAGAACAACAAATTAAGCCTAATTAGGCCTTTATAGAAACAGACAAACCCAAAGAACAGAATGTGCTTGTGTTGACATTTATTATTTCCATGTATTTCTGTGCCTCTGAGATAGCAGGGTGGAACACAGATTTACAGGCATGTGGTTAGGGCTGGCAGAAAGATTTTTGTGATCTCCTTCTCCACCCTCTCCCTAGACATGGGGGATATTCCCTAGGGAGTGGGGGAGGGTGTTGAATCGAATGAGCAGTAGCACCAGGAAATGGTGATTTCTGAAGTTTGAATGAAGGCATCTCCCATTAATGAAAGTGGAGGACAGATTTTAAATCCAGCTCAGTAAGCAGCAATCAAAGTGAATTATTGAGAAAACTGTGCACTTGTAGAACAAAGCCATTCTTCTTTATATGTCACCATCTAAACACTGATGCACAAATGATGACCACAAAACATCTTGGTGGGAAACAGAATGCTGGGTTACACATATGTTTGGTCCAAAGTAACATGACAGACAGACAATTATTCAAGCGTCACTGTGACGCCTATGAAAAGAGCCAAGTTGTGTAACCTTGGGCAAGCTGGGCAGTCCAAGAGAGCTCCCACAAGAAGGCATTGTTATACCATTTCTGAGCATTCTGTACTTAGAAAACCCTGCACAGGATTGCCATAAATCAGAATCACCCAAAGGGTATGTGATTATTAATTATTAAAAGCATCTGACTCATAAATGTTTCATCTCTGCAATGTTGTGCTGAGGGTTAAGAAAGCCTTAAAACTGAAGTGAATATCACTACCATGACATTCTTCTGTTAATATTAAAGCATGAATTCTTTGATAAAAGTACAAGGCTTAGATCAAAAATCTAAGCTCATAAGACAGAGATAGGAAACTAGGGTCCAGGGAACACACGTAGACTTCTAATGAACATCCAATCATTCAACCTATCCTCTTTCCCATAAGTCTAGAAGAAACCGGAACATTACTTCTCAGAGGTGTGTGTGTGTGTGTGTGAGTCTATTTGGAGCCTTTAAAAAGTTGAGAATATGCTTTTGCTTCTTTTTTGTTGTTCAGTCACAAGTTGAGTCTGACCCTTTGCGACCCCATGGACCACCACACACCAGGCTCCTCTGTCATCTGCCATCCTCCATAGTCTGCCCAGATCTATGCCCACTGTGTCAATGATGCCATCTAGCCATCTCATCCTGTCACCCCATTCTCCTTTTGCCTTCAATCTTTCCTAGCATCAGGGCGTTCTCCAGTGAGTCCTCTCTTCTCACTTGGTGGCCAAAGTACTTGATCTTCAGTATTTGTCCTTCCAAAGAGCAGTCAGGATTTATTTCCTTTAGGGTTGACTGATTTAAACTCTTTGCAGTCCATGGGACTCTCAAGAGCCTCTTCCAGCACCACCACAGTTCAAAGGTATCTATTCTTCTGTGCTCAGCCTTCCTTATGGTCTAGCTCTTACAGCTGTACAACTGGGAAGACTATTGCTTTGACTATGCAGACTTTTGTTGCCAGGGTAATAGCTCTACTTTTTATTATGCTGCCTAGGTTTGTCAGAGTTTGCCTTCCAAGAAGTAAGGCTCTTTTTATTTCATGGCTGCAGTCACTATCTGCAGTGATCTTAGATCCCAATAAGGTGAAGTCTGTCACTTCTTCCATTTCCTCCCCTTCAATTTGCCAAGGAATGATGGGGCCAGATGCCATGATCTTGGCTTTTTTATGTTAAGTTTCAGGCCAGTTTTTGCACTCTCCTCTTTCACCCTCATCAAAAAGCTCTTTAGGTCTTCTTCACTTTCTGCCATTAATCATCTGCATATCTCAGGTTGTTGATGTTTCTCCCAGCAGTCTTAATTCCAGCTTGTGCTTCCTCTAGCCCTGCATTGTGCATGATGTACTCTGCATATAGGTTAAATAAGCAGGGTGACAATATGCAACCATGTCATACTCCTTTTCCTATTCTAAACCAATCAGTTGTTCCATATCCTGTCCTAATTGTGTCTTGACTCATGTACAGATTTCTCATAAGACAGATGAGTATTCCCATCTCTTTAAGTATTTGCCACAGTTTATTGTGGTCCATACAATCAAAGGCCTTGGTGTAGTCAATGAAACAGACTTTTCCTTGGTGTAGTCAATGAAACATGCTTTCTGCATGATCCAGCGAATGTTGGCAATTTGGTCTATTCAGTTGCAGCAATTAAAATGTTAGGACACTGCATGACACTGTTTGATTTGTACATGATAAAAAGAATAAACATATAGGCATTTGCAAACATTAATAACTTTAATATTAGATTCTTTTCTTTTTAAAAAAATCACAAATATAACTTGACTTCAAACAAAGGCATTTTCACTCCTATCCAAGTAATAACAATAGTTACACATATAGTGAGGCCAATAAATAACAAGGAGCATAGTAGTCGTGAAAAAAAAGAATATATCTTTTTGTTCAGTTGCTTAATCCAGTCATGAGCAGTACAAGATGCTATGCAAACTTCATGGGAAATGCAGAATTCTCTCTCCCCCCCCCACACACCCATCCTTTGCTTTGTTCACTAACCCTACCCATTGAGAACAATTTACTACAATAAAGGTTCAGTAGAACAATTGGTACAAGGTAAAAAACAGTACGATTGGAGGCGCTTCCAAAGAGAGGTAATATAAATGGGGGAAAGTATTAAAGAAGCATAGAAAGAAGTATTCTTTGACAAGGCTCTGGATGGGCTGTACAGTGGAGGTTCTTCTGCCCTGTGCACAAGTGCAGGGCTGCTGTCAGAAGTGGTTTTGCCACTACATCTCATGACAGGGCCAGCCCGGCTGACCATGTAATTTTCCCGTAGTGCTATATGACCCTATTCAACTTGCTTTCATGAGGACCTGTTTGCCTTCTATTTGAATTCACCTGAATGTGATTCCATGTCTCCATGCGGTTGGAACTCTTCTGTCATCTCATGTTTCAATTCTGATTTCTTTTCCCCCGTGCATGCAGGAAGAAACACCTGCTTTCCCAGGTGCCCAGTTTCTCATCACTGAGTTCCCTTGCCTCACATACCATTTCTCCTAGGTCTACCTATCTGGTCTGCCAGGACAACCAGCATGACTCTTGGAGAAGGAACTCCTCAAAAAGTACATATTGGTGGGTTCTTTCCACCAATACCATCAAGCAAAGCCAGCAGCAGCAGTACATTGTTCCAGTGTGTAACATGTAGGTAGGAGCTGGTGCCACCAGTTCAGTATTTTGCAATGGTTTGGCACAATGTTTTGACAAGGGTGATAAGGGAAGCTAAAATGATAGCTTCTTCACTCAGTTTCTTGACCTACTGGACAATGTCTTGGATGGCCCAAAACATTTTTGCTGTCTGAGGCTAGGGACAACAACTGTTGAATCTTGAGCATGGGCTGTGTCTGTTCTTGTATACCAGGACAACAGGCCTGTGCCAATTTCAAGATTCAGAACAACTCAACTGATCTTATATGGAGTGTTTTACGCTTGTGTCTTCTTAATAATGTAAGGGCATGCCAACAATTGCTGATAGAACTTACATCTCATGGAACACTAGAGTACAAATTTTAGGATTTCTTGGCATTGCAGAATAGCTGTTCACCTTTAAAATACATAAGATGAAGAAAAGGAGAGCAATGCTTAGCAAATGACTGAGTATTGTGCAAAGCCACATCAAAATATGAGTTTCCTGCAGCTTGCAAAAAGCAGCATCAGAGAACCCATAAAATAAATTATTTCAAAACAGCCAAATAGAAATAAATAACCTACCTATCGTGGAAGTATCCACATTAAAAATGCCTTGATTCAGAACCTGACAATGTTGCAGCATGAGTGCACTATCTTGAGCAAGCTTTGGTTAGAAAGCATCATCAAGCCCTGAAGTAACATAATTGAAAATGGCAAAGAGACAACCAGGTTGCTTCATAACACTCTTGTTCACAGCTATCAAAACAACTTGGTCGCATTTAACTTGGAAAAGTTTTAAAAACAAAATAAAACTAGAATTCTTGAATATTTGTTGTTAGGGGATGTAAGTCTTCGCCTCACATCCTAACTGGTTGCAAGGCATATTGTGTCTGTGATGCCTTTAAGACCCTACTGCAGAGGCACACAGGTGCTGGGACTTTTTCCTGGTGTGCTCCATGGGCCAGTGTATTTAGGTCAGAGCAAGATTGCAGACTTCCAGCTACAATGCTCAACCTTCCTCTGTTGACAGTCTGGATGAAGATCCCTGCGTCTTCCAGAACCTGCTATGAGGACTGAATCTTTGCACTGATCCTGATGATGGCTTTTGCTTGATATGCTATCTGTGCTTGTTGGACAAAGAAGGACTACTTGGAGTAAGCCTCTACCAGGAGGACAGAAGCTGAAGAACTCTTTGGCTTTGTCTGTAACTACAGCTTGCATTTACCCTGCTGGACTGGACTGCTACTGAACTGTATGGGCTTGTATATATCACAACTGAACTGTCTCAATGAGGTCAACTGTGCAGCCCAAGAGAATATATCTGTTTTGTTAAAGTTGTTGCACTGTATATACTTGCACTTTTTTACTTCCTGAGCAAACCTACTTTGAGTTTTTTTCTGCACCAAGATCTGTCTGTCTGTTTTTCTCACAAGGGACCACCTTGCCAGGTGCGAACCCCTTGCTGACCACTGCATACCACTCTGTTTACATCAACATTTATTATTTTAAAAAACACATGTACAGAGCAGACTTATTTGCATTGCAATACTTTGGACCCATGTAAGTTCTGTTAGTTTATCTGCTTGTTTGCCAAACTGATCCACCCTGGATGGGTGGAGAATCTATACATGATTTTTAGTTGCTTTCAGCAGACCCAGAAAATACAACAGCCTGTGATCTGTTGAAGCTTTACAGCAAAATGACGCTCTTGGTCATGCAAGCCATTAGGAATCATCACAAAGCAAGGGGCCTACAATATAAAAGTATCAAATTTGATTAGTACACACAAGCAACAAGGAAGAAAAACAAGTAGCTTGTATCTAATTTTTCATAGTTCTGGAAAATGCTTGCAAGTTATGGACTGAAGATGACTTTTAATCTTTTGGTGGTTCTTTGGGATATCTAAACAGGATGTCCAAGCATTTTATTTTATAGCCTTCTGTTTATTGCAGGGGTAGTCAGCAAACACCTTATGGTGTCCTTTGGACATTTTTGTGCTCTCCCCATCCCTTCCAAAATGTAAATTATTATTTTTTCCCAGGGGGAGATGCTGAGAAAGTCTTCTGTGCTCTGTAGGGTTATTCTGCCCTATTTTGAGGGGCTCTGAACACATCCAAGATTCCTAAAATATTTATATATTTTTAAAAAGAATTGACCAGTAGAGGACATAAAGATGCTATTTCAGTCACAACTCTCCTTTAGTTGAATGAAATTTCCAGGTAACCAAACTTAAAATCTACTGCCTCAACTTTCTGAGAAAAATATTTCAGATTAGTCTTTTTTGGCCATGCTCCACATTTTTTATCCCTTCTGCCTTGAGGTTTTTGGACTGATGGCAAGTCTGTAGCCCCTGCAGAGAACCCTGATTCTGGTAGATGGGCTGTCCAGTCCAAACCTGGTAAAAAGATAAGGAAGCCTTAATGACAATGAATTACTTCAAAAATGATATTTCAAAGTTTGCTTCCTTTTTAAAAATATTCTTTTTCAAAATATGCCCTCAGTTGGCTCCTGGATGCTCTTGTTCAAGACAAAATGTTCTTTTAAACTCATATTTTTCTGGCAGAAAACCACAGATACTGCTAATTGCATTTTTTGATTATAAAACACAAATTAGTTGAAGTAAAGCATTGGCTCATGCATCAAGCAACCCCAACAGTCTACTGGGTAAAAATAAATGCAACCAGATCCTGATTGCTTATTGTTGACCATGCATGAATAGTTTTCGCAAGAAGTGACATGGCCACAGACAGAAACTCCTCCAAATACCTAATTGATCTCATTATGAACCTAACAATACTCTTGAAAAACACTCAGGAGGCATGAAATGAACTCATTTACTTTTCATTAGTATTCTAAAATGGGAAGGAGAACGGAAACCAGAAAATCCAGGTGTATATAATAGGCACAAGTCTCAAGATTGGAAAACTTTAGGGAGGTATTGAAACCTGGGGGTGTCTATGAGTTCCACATTACAGTAGAGAATCCTCAACTCAAGAATGTCAAAATACAGTCCTTCTAATGTTCTTGTATTGTTATTCCAGTGATCCTTCACATTATGTTGGTGAGAATTGATGGGAATTGTAGTCAATACCATTGGAAAGGATGCATGTTGCCCACACCTTCAGGTGGACAATTCCTTATTTGAAGGCACCCTCTGTTTAAAGTTCAACCATTGTAAAATAGATTTATACAGATACAGTCAAGAAAAGGATATAATTTCATTTCAGGGTATGTGTTTTTAATTTTTAAAAATGAAATTCAACCATTTCTTCGTTTTCAGCCTGGAACAAGTTTAAATTTTTTACAAACGAAAATGTAGAAAAAAATAGATTTGTCTATATATATCCAGAGCTCTGACTGTACTTGGAGGGGAAAAAGCCTGACTTTGAATTTCTGTGTATTCTGTGTTGAAATCAAGACTGTTCTCTGCATTTCCAAAGATGTTCTTCAGCATTTAAAGCTACTTGGGAGGCAATTTCAACAATTTTCCTCCATGGGGGAGAAACTGTACTTATTTCACTTGGCTATTGTAGACGGCTATTTATTATTATTAAATTCTAATTAATTGCTGAAAAAATTACTAGTATTTTTAAGTGTTCTTCTTTGTATCCCTTGGACAAGGTGTAAGTGGAGGGCATACGCCATGGTCCGCCCAGGCAGCGCGTGACATGGCTAAAAAATCACCTGCAAATGGACTTGATTTCTCAAGTCCATTTGCATGTGCGGATTGCAGAGACGTCTGCCAATGTGCAGACTCCTCACTGAATAATGACTCCAAGGTATCCAAGATATTTATAACATTTCATCATAATCAATATTTGGAATAAGTTTTAAAGATGTACATTTTCATTCAGGGAAATGTACTCAGGATTGCAAATTCCAGCTCCTTTTTCTCCATGCACCACTGCAGAGTAATCTATAGGATCAGATCATGGATAATGGATTACCACATGCACAGATTGTGCTATGGAAGATTTCCAAGCTATCAAGAACCTCTTTCAGATATATGTGACAGTTCACTGCAAAAAACAGAGCAGTCTTTGGGAGAGGTTTCATAGATTCTATAAAAAAAAATGCTGAACCAATAGATTTCTTGCAAAGGGTGTAATATGGGGACTAGCAACCCAGTAATTTTAATTTTATTAGTGCAAAGAGGCATAAACAACAGGCACTCAATTGCACAAAAAGCAGTGAACTGACAAGAAAATACATAGGCCTAAATTCAACTTTTAAGTCTCAACTAGAATAAAGCCAATGAACCATTTGCTGAATGATAAATTGATGCTTATGTAAACCTCATGATTCACTGGGACTAAGCAATTGGATTTAGGCCATAAATGCCTGAGAAATAATTGCACATGTAGTCTGAAATGAAGCCTGGAAATGTTTTTTTCTTCAATTAATATATACAGAATCCATGAGACAGCATTTAAGAAGGGATTCTAGGATCTATAGCTCTCTAAAGTAGCTTTCACCAGCTCTGTTCAACAATGACGTCTGGTCTGAAACATGGAACAGAATGAAGGCAGGGGGAAAGCGGGGAAACTGTTTTCACCCCTTGCTCCAAAATCCCTATGTTATAAATGAGGACAGATGCTCTTCAAAACTATCAGGGTGCTTCCAGCTCATGCTTTCAGGTTGTTCATTCTGGAATATTATTATGATGTGTGTGTTTCCAGATGCCAGCATCTCCAGTGCATAATTCTATGTTTTCCCAATTCCTCCTCCTTCTTCCTCACCATGAAAAAATATAAGACAGTGATGGTAAATATTTAGAGACCAAGTGCCCAACCTGCAACCCAAAACCCACTTATTTATCGCAAAATGCCAACACAGCAACAGGAAAGGAAGGAAACACTCCCATTTGGCTACTGGGCAGAGGGAGGAAGTGTTCTCATTGGGCTGCTGAATGGGGCAAACTCTGTGCTGGGGTGACTGCATGGGTGCCCACAGAAAGGGCTATTGAGTGCCACGTCTGGCACACATGCCATAGGTTCACCATCACTGTTATAAGAGGAGAAGATGAAAGAGTAGTACAGTACCTTTCGGCTGGAAGTTACATAGGAAGCCATCTTACACTGATTCAAGACAGTTAGTTCATTTAGTCTGCTACTCTACACTGGCTGTCCATATCTGCCCAAGCTTTCAGGTGGGATCCTTTTTCTAGCTTACTCGTCACCTGGACATCCCTGGTTGTTTTTCATCCAACTGTTAATAAGGCCAGAATCTGGTTAACTCCTGAAATTAGAGGAGCTCTGTGTGACCCACACAGTTAATTGTCTACTGTCTTAGCCTTGTGTACCTCAGTTTCATTTTTAAAAACTCTGTGTTTAAGACAAAACCATCGAAATATCCTCTTTGTGTTGCATGCAAATATACTTGAAGCTGATTGGCTCATTATCTCTTCTCTCCTGGGAAAGAGGGTAATAAAGGGAAGAGACAATGAGCCAATCAGATTCAAGTATATTTGCATACAACACAAAGAGGATATTTCTGTGGTTTTGTCTTAAACACAGAGTTTTAAAAAATGAAATTGAGGTACACAAGACTAAGGCAGTAGACAATTAACTGATATAAGTGTAAAAAACAGTTCCATGAAAATTCACCATAATATGAAATGCTGTTGCAGCAGAGAATGGGGAAAGAGATTTAAAATAGAATTATCACAGTAAGGCTGGCCTGCTGCCTTCTTCTCCATGAGGGGCAGCTGTGGTGCAAAGGTCTTCCTCCACCTGGGGGAGCCTACCACTCCTCCCTGGTTCTGGTGGTTTCTCCTCTTCTAGGCTCTTGGATGTGCCTGGATTTTGGGGAGGAGTGGGTTTGGCCTTGTGGAGAGGGGGTGGGGGTGTGGCCTGGTGGGGAGATGGGTGTGGCCCAAAATTTCCCTTATTTTCAAGTCCAAAACTTGACAGGTATAATCTGGAAACATCCTTGTGACAGAGATAAAGGGGGGGGGAGTTCATTCCTTTGACATGAGGTTTTATACAAATATCACCATACAACTTATTGAATTTGAGCCCCTTCCTTCCAGGAGGAATTCCCATACTGTTGTACATCACCAGAAATGTCGGTATGCAAAATGGAGATGAGAAGCCACCAGAATCAAGTGTGTAATTCTTGTCAGAGGGGAGTCACTACTCTAGATCAGTGGTGGGGAGCCTGGGCTTCTGGGAATTGAAGTCCAAGTACACCTGGCGGCCCAAGGTTGAGATGTCCTGGCCTAGATGAAACAGACTAGTCCTCCAGGTGTTCTACAACTTCAATTCCCAGAAGCCCAGGCTACCCTCAAGGCTGTAGTTCCCCACCCCTGCTCTAGATCAACAAAAGAGTCTATAAATGACATTTCTGAAAACCTCTGCTTTGTTATAAGGGGCAGTATTTCCTCCATGCCAAGCTTCTATTACTAATAAGTCCTAAAAGTCGCATATTTTTGTGGCAGTTTTCTAGAAATCAAAACCACTTTCTTTTGCCCAAAGACAAAGCACTGAAACATTCAGTCACTCTTGATAAAACCAGTCGAAACACTTCTGGAAATAATGCATTTTTCACTTTGCAGGACTTTAAAATGAACAAGCAAAGGTCAACTCTGCACATGCCAGTTTGCCATAAAAGCAGTGAACTGGCCAGAAAATACATAATACTGTATTCAAATTCAGAACAGTTCTAGACAATTACTCGCCCTGCAACTCTGGACAACAAAAGAATAAGACAGTCTGCAGGCAGTAAGAGGTACATCTATACAAACCCAAGTTCATAATTCAAAGTCAGGAGTAGATTAGATAAAAAAGTCTCTCTGAAAAAGAAATAAACATTAAGCAACAGGTTCATCAACCCAGGAAAACAACAGAGTCCTTGCTGAACAAACCTGCTCTGCTCTTTTGTGTGAATGACAGTTCCTTCTGGCCTTTTTACACTGTATTTACATTTAGTTGGTTATGCTGAATTTGATATTTCATTCCCAGATGATTCACAAAGGTCTCTCAAGATGTTGTTACTGGTCTTAAGATAATAAACAGCATCTACATACATCTATGTATAAAGATATACATTTTGAAATGTGTATGTGTGCATCTCTATCCACACACAAACACATACACACATACATTAGCACTCAAGTAATGTTATTTTCCACCTCCTCAGGCCATCTTCCTTTCTTTTCAGAATGTAAAGGCATACACAACTCCAACAACCACAATGTTCCCAATGGTGGCTATAATTGCAATCCATAACAAAATGGCATCATTTGAGGAACGCGAGGTCTCTTCCAGTTGGTTTGGCAGGGAGGTGGTGGCGTGGACATTGGCAGATGAGTTAAACAAGGAATATTCCGTACTAAAGTCATCATTGGGCGAGTCCATAAAGGCTCCTCCCATCACTGGAATCTGCAAAAGAAGAAGAGAGGTTTAACTTGGTTGATGTTTGGATGGAAGAGTTTCATAGATGAATAAAGCCAGATATCCTCTGCAAAATTACCTACAGATGTAGGCAGATGCTTAGTTCTTCTCTATTACC
This sequence comes from Bradypodion pumilum, assembly GCA_035047305.1. NCBI lineage: Eukaryota > Metazoa > Chordata > Lepidosauria > Squamata > Chamaeleonidae > Bradypodion > Bradypodion pumilum. The sequence goes on along the minus strand of JAWDJD010000001.1, from coordinate 502,890,502 downwards.
TTCACACCAATTTCAAACAAAAACATTGATAACTGAGACAGGCCACCTGATATCCTCCAGAGAATTTAATATAAGTCAATTTTAATCCCTGACCAATGCTTGCTGGGAGTGATGAGTGTTGTAGTCCAAACTACCTAGTGAGTATCAATTTCCATCTCCCCTGTTCTAAACCCCTGTATGAATTTGGTAACTTCAAGAACCAATTCACAGGAAAATATATGTAAAAGAAACAACAGTTTTCATTTTTTAAAATTATAACATTTATTTTTAACACCAAACAAAAAGCAAAGAAAAAAGATATAGCAATAATACAATAGCAAAAGAAAATTAACCAAATTTATATACATACTGTATGTAAATTAAATTGAATAACACAAATACCTACTAACACTCAAAAAGGGGGGAAAGAGAAAAAAGGTGTAAAAAAAGAAGAAAATCTTTATTTAGTCTTTTTTTTTAAAAAAAAAAACTAATTTATTAACAAAAAAATAGGAAAAGAAAAAGAAAAATGCCACCCTGAACACACCCTTTCTCATCTGATCTCGAAAGCAATGGTTTTCAAATCTGCCATCTGGCAAGCTGAGATTCCACTTCCTTTTAGGAAAAATGGGTTAAGCATAAATAATGGGGAAAGGGAACTATTCTTCATTGTCCTTATTAATCAACGCCACAGAAAATTGTTAAAAGTCCAGTGGAAAGGGAACATTCATAAGTGGAGAAAACATCAACCAACTGCCCCTAAATGCAGATTACCAAACAGCCATGGGGACCTAATTAGTTAGTAAAGTGTCTTGAAGTAGGGAACCTTTGGAGAAGATTATTATTTTAATTAAGTGATGCACTATTTGTAGCAAAGTCCCACAGGACATCATCTTGCCACTTAAATTGAATCTTAAATATTTCACTTTCCTTAGGATTGGTATCTTAAGAGATCAGTGTCAAACTCCTTAAAAGACTTAATTCCATTCTGTGAGGATAGGAGTGAGTCACCCCGCCCCATAGGGAAGGTTTTCCCCCCTTCTCCAATCCCATGGAGCTTGGTCTGCCCAAGCTCATCGGGAAGAAATTCTATCAGAAGGGGTAGGCCAGAGAGAGAGAGAGTGGGAAAGATGGGCGGAAATCCGGCAGGATGAGTGAGGCAACTAATTACCCCTAAAGGGGCTAGGGATTGGGTGACAACTGTCAGAGACAGGAAGGAGGTGGAGAATGGGTTCTGGAGTGATGTAACAATATATATTCAATGTAACACATTGGTGGCGGTTTTTTGCTGGTTTGGCTTTCTTTTTCTGTTTGGGAGGGGGGAGAAACACGTATCCAACCATGCCTGATGGGTACAGGAGTTCTGGGGGTTAGGGCGAAAGCCTTCCTGGCTTTCTAGTTAGGTTCCTTATTTTGGCACTATTTGTTTATGAATGATCTGTGACGTTTTGTTGTTGTTTTTCAGCCACACAGTCGATTCCTACCCTTTGCAAGCCTATGGACCATTGTCCTCCAGGCACCTCTGTCCTCCACCATCCTCCACAACCCACCCAACTCCATTGTGTCTACAATACTATCTAGCCATCTCATCTTTGGCCACCCCTTCTTCTTTTGCCCTCCACCTTTCCCAGCATCAAGGCTTTCTCAAGTGAATCCTCTCTTCTCATTTGATGTCCAAAGTACTTTACCTTCATCTTTACTATTTGACCTTCTAATGAGCAGTCAGGGTTGATTTCTTTTAGGATCAACTTATTTGTTCTCCTCGCTGCCCTGGGGACTCTCAAAATTCTCCTCCAATACCACATTTCAAAGGCGTCTACTCTTCTGCGCTCAGCTTTCCTTATGGTCCAGCTCTCACAACCATACATTACCACCGGGAATACCATTGCTTTGACTATGTGAATATTTGTTTGCACGGTGATGTCTCTACTTTTCACTATGTTCCCCAGGTTTCTCATAGCTTGTCTCCCAAGCACCAGTCGCCTTTTTATTTCATGGCTGCATTATACTGGGTATAAACCAAGCCCCCCCCCCCCTTCAGGAGTGTTAATCTGTTTATCTATGCTGGGAAGTTGCATTTCTGCTACATTTAGTCTATTTTCATTTCACCATTTTGCTTACAGAGGCAACACTCTCTGTATCTAAAGAAGAGGGCTTTACTTATCAAACAAACAGTATACTTAATGGTGTCAAGGGCCTCTTACCACTGTCAACCTGGGAAAAGAGACAGAAGTGATGGCACATGAGGTAGGTCTACTTTCTTGGCTCCCTCATATAACCTATTATACAGTAAAAACCTGAATACATATGCCTCGAGTTACATAAAATTTGATGTACATAAATGATTTTGTGCTAAAACCATGTCCCAATTTACACGATTTCCTATGGGTATGCTTCAAGTTATATAGATTCTTTTTTCCCTATGGGTTTGCTTCGAGTTACATAAAAATTCATTTCCTTATGGGTTTGCTTCAATTTTCATAAAAATTTCATTTTTCCTATAGGTTTGCTTTGAGTTACATAAAAAACCAATTTAAGCAAAAGCCTACGGAATGGACTTTTTTTCGTAAGTAGGGGTTTTACTGTAGTAGATTGCTCAATGACCTAATCGTACTTGTATTTCTAAACCCATTTGGCCTCCATCATTAAACTATGTGTTAACATTTCGGGAGATTAACTGACTCTTATATGGACTGCAAGGGATTAAATTGAATAGTTTCATTTTCAAATGGATATTTGCCCAGTACAAAGCTTTGCAGATAGAATTCATATGTTTTTAGATAAATGAGAAAATAACTGAAAAATAAGATGAAATATACTCTTAAATGCTAGAGGCCAACAAACAAATGTGCTGGCATTCCTGTAGAAGACTCGATCAAGATATGTTTAAAGGTAAAGGTCACTCTTGCTTGAAAGCCATTCGTATCTGACTCTAGGGTCCAGTGCTCAGCTCTGTTTATAACTGAAGAGCCAGCGCTGTCTGCATTTGCAGACATTTCCGTGGAGATTTGGCAGGCATGCTTAGACACCAAAGTAAGAAACCTTTAAATCAGAATCCTATTACCAATTATACTTTTGAAAGCAAAATCATGCAAATATCTGTGGAAAACTGGCATACTGCAGTGGCTTAGTGGTTAAGATGCTGAGCTTGAAGACTGGAAGGTCAGGGTTTGATACCCAAGGGCTTGCACGATGGATCTTGGGGACATGAAAGGAGCCTCATTTGGGCGTGCCCTGCCTGAGTGGAATTTCTCCAGCAAAAATCCTTTCAACCCAGAGTAATTTCTGACATGAAATTTTTATTTATGGACAAGGTGGTGGATGCATATACTGTAAGTATATATGGGTACACACTCAGGAACTCAAACAGCACCTCAAAAATCAATGGCAATTTGACCTCAGGTTACATCTAAACTCCCTGACACAAAAACAGATCATATTATTGAAGTGGATTAAATTTTCAAGAGAAGATAGGCTGCCAAAGAACATTTTACCAAGGAATGAGAAAGGTATTCTGATTTAAGGCTTGCTTGTCTAGAGGGAAGAACTAATGGCTACGCAAGCAAGTTCTAAAGCTGCAAAATCAATTGTTTTACCATGAACTGAAGACATCTTCTCCCAGCCTGTTAATTTGGCGGCAACTGGCTCACCAAGTGTGTAGATTAAATTTTATTCCAATTTCTCCAGTATGTGATTAACCATACTGTATTTCTTATATTAGTTGTAATTTCTTGCTTTCAAACTGCTAGGTTGGCAAGAGCTAGGGCAAAGACAGGAGCTCAGTCCATCGTGCAGTACTCAGGTTCCGAACTGCTGACCTGCCAACCTTAGAGACATCAAGTTCGGCATCTTAACCACTAAGAGGTCAATCCCTTTTTCTCTGCCTGATTTATCTCACAAGAAAACAATCGTAGTAAAGTGAACAGAAAAGATACATACACTATATTGAGCTCACTGGATGAAGGAACTCTTCACATATATCTACCTAAAGGTAAAGGTAAAAGTTTCCCTTGCTCGAAAGCCAGTCGTATCTAACTCTAGGGTTCAGTGCTCATCTTTGTTTCAAAGAGCCAGCGCTGTCTGCTTCTGCAGACATTTCCGTGATCATGTGGCAGGCATGACTAGACACCGGAGTGCACGGAATGCTGTTACCTTCCCACTGAAGTGGTCCCTATTTATCTACTTGCAATTTCTTTGCTTTTGAACTGCTAGGTTGACTACCTACCTACCTAAAAAAGGAAAGAATTGCCTCCAAGGGCATATCCAGACTGCACTACTGGATCACCATTCAGGCGGAGGAGAGATGTGCCATTCGGCAGACACCTCCCATCTGAATGGGAACCAAAACTTTGAATTGAACACTTCTTCTGATTTTCTGTGGATTGTCAGGGGAAATTAAATGACTTTTCTCAATGTTTGGAAAATCATCACTTTGAAGCAATGCATCAGTTGGTTTAAATTTAAGAATTCCCTGTTTTTCTCTGTATATTGCTGATTGGAACCGTGGTTTTGGTTGGCAATACACAGACATGCAAATAAAAATATTTGCTGATTAAATTAAGTGATGCATTGTTTCAGTGAAGTTAAAAAATTCACTTCCCCTGACTGTTCACAGACAAAAAGTAGAACCATTCAATTTCCAATACACTGAAGTAGCTCATATTGACAGTTGTAGGACTCATTTTTAGTCTGTTCTCATCATCCATAGGTAAGGGTAAAGGTCGGGCTCGGTGCTAATCTCCACTTATAGCCAAAGAGCCAGCATTGTCTGTGCCTGCAGAGGTTTCCAAGGGCATGTGGCAAGCATGATTAGAGTGCACGGAACACTGTTTACTTTCCTACCAAAGTGGTACCTATTTATCTACTTGTAATTTTTTTGCTTTCAAACTGCTAGGTTGGCAGGAGCTGGGACAGAGACAGGTGCTCACTCCATCGTGTAGCACTTGGGTCTTGAACTGCTGACCTTCCAATCATCAAGTTCAGTGTCTTAACCACTAAGCCACTGTAGTCCCTCTCATCATCCATACTCACTGGCAATAGGCTAAAAGTGACTACCACAAAATAGTGGAACCCTTTAACAGAGGCTCAGAAAGCAGTTGGGATATTCCAGAATCTATAACACACGTATTGCATAACTGAGCAACTCCGAAGAACTTCAAATAATGAGCTATATTCCTTGACTGGAGATGCTCTAAGTTGTATTTTTCCAAGCACGTTGCCAGTTTTTTAGTCTCTGTTGTTCATTTTCACAGAAGTGATTCATTGCCAGGTCTGTTTACTGTTTTCCAGAAATGCATCTTAGTAATTAGAGGCAATATGAAAGCGTGGGTAGAAGCATGTTCATCCATGTTTGCCACTGATCTATCGCCAGGCTTCCTTATCCATTTTGATGGGTGAGTTAACATGTAACAAAATAGCTTCAAGGACAACAACTTATGTGGAAAAAGTTATCATATTTTCTCATGTAATGGCAGCAAATGGCTTCAACTCTGCAAGATTTGATTGCCAAAAAGATAATTTTAGTGTACTGTATCTAACTTAATACCATTCAGAAAGGGGTTGAAAACATGGCTAGCTCACCAGGTGTGGGGGGCTGCTGGTGGGGCAGTACCCCTCCATTTGGTTGATATAAAGCCGTCTGGGTTTTTTTAAAGCTGTTTTGCTGATTTTAAATTTAGAGTTTTTATGATGTTTTTATTGCGGCAATGTTTTTATGTTGGGTTCTGTAACATTTGGTGTGAGCCTCCTGGAGTTGTGTAAGGTTACAGCATCTATCCATTAACTGTATGATTTTAAAGTGACTAAATCTATATGTACCATTTGCACATGGATAAAACAATCATTTTAAGAAAATATCCTATCATTCTTTAAAGATGTTAAATGGCTATGTTGTAGCAGGCAGCATTTCAGAGGAAGCATTCCACCCTGAGTTTGACAGAGGGCAAAATGCCTCTTCAGATAATCAAGGAAGGATGTTTTTATTAGTCTGTTATAACAAAACAACAAAGAGTTATGGTATAATATGTTTTACTTGATGTAAGCTTTCATGGATTGCACCCCCCTTTACAAGATACATAGAGATCCACCACACTCCATCCATGCATTTGATGAAGTATGGAAACATAAAAATAAAGCATGTGAGTGAAGGATTCCTCTTTTGAGAAGGCAACTGCAGTCATTAACAATGAAGGAAGAGAAAGCACAACTATATTTTTCATCAACAGTGTACTATGAAATCTTTCTTAAAAAGCTGAATATTAACAGACTCCGCTCAAGACATCCACCTTTATCCAGCACCACTATTGGAGGCAATGAAGAGTTCAATCTGCAGGACACATGGAGAAGAGAATGGGTTGGGAAAAAGTGCCACACCAGTACCATAATTTTCAATGTGTAAATGAAACACCACCTGGTTTTGATCAAACCTCACAAGATATGGGCTAGCCTTAATAGAATACGTACAGAGCATGGTAGATGTTCAGACTTTTTGCATAATGGGAGAAACTACCATCACCAGCATGTGAGTGCAGGGCACCATGACAAACTGTGCAGCATATTATAAAACAATGTAGCCTTAGAGCACGGATTCTCAACCTGTGGTCCATGGGCCAGATGCAGCCCATGGCATTATTTCATGTGGCCCCCTACCCCCTCCACTACACCAGGAAGTGTCATGTGGTGAAGGAAGGGCAAAATGGCTATCTGGCCCCTGAAGCTGTCTGGGGGAGTGTGACCTGGTCCCCAGCTTTAAAAGGTTGAGAACTCCTGCCTTAGAGCATATGAGGGCAATAGTGAAGATTTTCTAAGGAAATCAATATATAAATTGTTCAGATGTTTGTTTATAAATTAATGTTTAGTTTTATACAGTCTATATCAGGGATTCTCAACCTGTCGCCTGTGGGCCAGATGTGGCCTATGGTGCTATTTCCTGTGGGGGCCTCACTGCCTCCACCACACTAAGAAGTGCCATGTGGTGGAGGAAGGTCAAAATGGCCATCTGGCTCCCAAAACTCTGTGAGGGGTTGTGACCTGGCCCCCAGCTTAAAAAGGTTGAGAACTCCTGGTCTATATATATATCTTAATTTTGTTATATGTTGACTCAATGTGTACAAGTGCCAAATGCTAAATAAGTAAATTTCCAAAAAAGAAAATAAAGTGTTAAATTGTGCTTTTTAATAAAACAAAAAACCCAAACCAACTCTAACTCATGTTACAGAAACAATATGAAAACCTTCCCCTCAGAGGAGAAAGAATCACAACCAATTTATTTCATTTAGTCTGAATGCGATATGACAAACTCATGCTCAAGTTGTCTTAACTGAGTCAATGGAACCGTTTCAATGGATATTTACAATTTTTCTGTGTGTGCAGTTAATGTTTCATACACACAAAGGGATATCTAACTTATTGTACTTCTAATTCCCACTTTTGAAAGTTCATAACAATAAATGACTAATCTGACATTTAACTCCATCTGTGCTTTCCAGTAATGTTCTCTGAAAGTGTCCTACAAACCACTCTTATGTCACTAACATAGATACAACTGCATCTACTTTTGTGATTTAATTTCTCAAGATGTAAGTTCTTGAGTCTTGGTTAAATGAGCAATTAAACTGATTCAAACATCACCAGGATGGTTGCCATGCAACCTCCTTCAAGACTGGTTAAGAGCACTGTGTACGCCATAGAAAATTTATGTTGTGAGATCAATTACAGAGTCATGAGAAGTATGAATATTTTGAAGACTACTGATCCAATGTGAACATTCACTGTTTTCAAACAACATAGGTAAAGATAAAGGTTTCCCTTGCTCGAAAGCCAGTCGTATCCGACTCTAGGGTTCAGTGCTCATCTCTATTTCAAAGCCGAAGAGCCAGCGTTGTCTGCTTCTGCAGACGTTTCTGTGGTCATGTGGCAGGCATGACTAGACACCGGAGCACATGGAACGCTGTTACCTTCCCACCAAAGTGGTCCCTATTTATCTACTTGCAATTTCTTGCTTTCGAACTGCTAGGTTGGCAGGAGCTGGGACAAAGACGGGAGCTCATTTCGTCCTGCAGTACTCGGAATCGAACTGCTGACCTTCTGCCTCCCAGTCAGCATCTTAGCCACTTGAGCCACTGCAGTCCCTCAAACAACATAAGAAAGAGAATTAAAGAGAGAAAGAGGAAAGGAGGGAAAGAAAACGACAGACCCAGGCTTTTGTATGTTCCTCAATTTGCTAGAATATAGATTCTTGTCTTAATATATGTTTTACAAAGTTGCACTCTAAAGCTCGTCATGGGAACGTGTAAAGTAAGTTACTTTTACTTGAAGTTACTTTGTGTTAAGTTAGATCACTTTGTAATACGGATGTATTCACTTTCATTCTCTGTACCTTTTAAGCCTCTCAGGCTCTGCAATACACTCTCATTGCCAGCACCAATCAGTCATTAGCACAAACTTAAAATAACAAAGGCCTGCCAGCCTACTCAAGGGAGCTTGGGTAGGAATCTGACAGGAAAGGGCCATCTCATACAGATGATGCCACTGATAAGAACATCTGCGAATCTGCAGGTACATCGGAACTGTGTTATCTACAGATGTCTTGATATTTAAGTTTTGGAATAACGAGTTCCAACGGGAGGTTGTCAGGAGGCCAGAAAACAGTATATAAACTCAGGGTTTCTGGACCTCAGAAGGCACTTTCTCCGATGCCAGGGGAAGTGCTGCCCAACCTTCTCATGATGCCAGAGGAGCTACGGACTTCGTCTTTTTCTTAGCTCATGGGGGCAGAACATGCCCATAGATTAGGCTTTTATTTTAAAGTGCTGATTTCTTTACTTTATTTCTGTATCCAATATTTTACACTATGCAATTTATGTAGCTTTTTAGAAGAAATTTACCGCATACTGTTTTTGTACTTTTTACTCAATTAAATGCTGCTAACGAAGAACTAGATAAGAACTTTACAAAGCAGCCTGTTTTCTCAAGTTCAGCTTGGGGGGCGGGGATGCAGCCAGAGGCTTGCAGGAAATCTTCAAGGTTTCGTTTCCAAAGGCTGGGGCGATATCTACACAACCTTGAGTTTTGTTTCTACCGCATCACGTAAGACCCCCCCGTAAGGCCAACCAGCCTTTGCCAAGTAATAGATAGGGGAGGTGGCTTGGGAGTGGTCCGTGCCCAGTCGACACCTGTTAATTGGGGTGTCGCCATTTTATGAACTAGTTTATGCTGGGCATCTGGAGGTCCATTAATGGAGTGGCCCGGCCCGCCGTCTCAGAAAGCCTCCGTAGTCATGCTTACCATATCTCTCAGTACCTGGGGTACTCCTGAAGGCCAGGTAAAAGACCCTCCTTTGTCACGCTGACTCAAGACAAGGCTAATGAAATCAATAGGAATTTGGTCACTGAATCAAACGGCGTCACCCAGAAAATCAAAATACATATATCTGGAGAATGGTGCATGAACACACATTTTTATGTGGTCTTTTACAAACAAATACACAGGGACATCACAATGGGATGGGGAGGGGAGCACCCAAGATTAGAAACAAATAGAAGGGAAACGGAGACATTGAAATAAGACTGATTGGCCAATCCCTGTGCAGTAGACTGATATTTGATGTGATCCAGCAAAGCTCCCCTAGTATTATAACAGTGTAGCATGGTGGTTTACATTGGGTATTATAGTGATCTGAGCATGGGCACAATACCATTCTGAGTGAAGTACTGATCTATGTATAGAGGCAACTATAACTGCAAATACTGTGTAGGTTTTTTTGACCATTTTGTTATGTGACAGAGTCCCCTTCATCACTGAAAGAACAGTTAGCAATAGTAATTGCTTTCTATTGGCTCAGTCACTCATGATTGATGCAAGAATAATGTTAGTTCTAAGATGTTATGCTTAAGATATTAGAGCTACATCCATGTACTTGCAATGAAAGCATTAATAACTTTTCAGAAGCTTATTTAAACAGCAGCGATACAACTGCACAGCCTTGAAGAACTCCATCCACTCAATAGCACTTCTGTTGAAGAGGTGTGGGAGGATAGAGAATGTTACTTCTTCAGTTTCTCTCATTATGTTTACATACATACACAAACCTAGCATGGGCAAAGAAGAGAGTCTGTTGCTTCTAACCTCTGCCCCACATATGTTATGTTAAATGTAATGTATTAACATCTTCTGTGTCTAGACAGTAGGCTTCTGTTCGGATTCCTGGCACATTAGAAGCAGACAAGCTAGGCAAAAATCACAGGATGTTTCACTAGCTTTAGTGATTCATTGAGTCATTGATCATGTCTTCATCTGGAATTATGCCTAGATAAAGGTCACTGATGACAGAGGAGCCTGTCGTGCTGTGGTCCATGGGGTCACAAAGGGTCAGATCCGACTGTGCGACTGATCAACAAATCTACTGCATGTTCAAATTACACTAGACCAATTGCACTAGATCAACTGCAGTGGCTCAAGTGGCTTAGACACTGACTGGAAGGCAGCAGGTCAGCAGTTCAATTCCTGAGTACTACAGGACGGAAGGAGCTCCCATCTTTGTCCCTAATGCATAATCTTTTAAAATAAGTCTATACAGTGAACCCCTGCCTAACGGAGTGTTCGAATAGCGTCATTTTCGATTAACGATGCTACTGATGCACCCCATGTGATCTCCCGCACAACAACAAAAAACATTGTTATTCAAATAACGGCAGTTTTTTACCGTCGTCATTCGAATAATTACTTTTTTTGTCGTTATTCGAATAATGACATTTTCTGCATAATGGCGCTACTTGGGGAACCAAGTAACGTCGTTATGCGAGGGTCTACTGTATTCAGATATTATCTGTGTCCCTGCACTGTAATTTTTTCAAACAGACAATCCATTTTCCTTAAATGCTATAGCCTATCTTCAAACAGTTTTGTTTCACTGTGATATTGATATACCACATATTCAGAATATTTTCCTGTGACAATTCACAGGACAAATTAAAACAGGAACAAAACCAAAATTAAAACCAGTAGATGAAGAACATAATTGAGAACTAAAACAGAAGTAAAAACTGTATTTCTCTAATTTAAATGTAGTTTTCTTCTAATTCCTAAACTTCATAATCAGAAAGAGTATTTAAAAGAAAGAAACACGTATTGAGTAGATTGTGTGATGTTTCCTAACCTCTTGAAAATTTTGCTGCATTGAGTATGGAGGGCTAGCCAGGTAGCTAGGGTTAGCATTTAACATAACATTTACATCTTGCATTTATGGAACCCAAAGAGAATTATACACATACAGTTACACACACACAAAAAAACTGCTGATAGCCACAGGATGCAACTTCTATTTCTTAGCATTTGGGGGTGGGGGTATAGTGAGCTAAGATGGCCAGGTTATCCTGCTATGGTAATAGAGTAGACCATATTGCCAGCGACCCAATGCCACATGTCAGACAGTGGTTAACTAACCTGACAACCCTGAGGACTAACAGCTTTAGGTGCCGAAGTCCACAGGGAAGGATGGATTAAATACTCAGGTGGATTAAATTCCATTTGAATCCATCTTGATGGAGGGCAGCAGCTTCATCAATACTGGCCTGGAGCTGAGGACTTTGCGTACTAAAAGGGCTCAGGACCAGAAAGTGACTAACGGAATTGGATCAGTGGTATGGTGTCATGCTGCTGATGTGGAAAACAGATGAAAGGCCACTGCATTATATTCTCAGGACAGTCTTCATGGATGATCACCATGATGATTGCCAATCTTTGGATTTCGATATGGCAGAAGGAGAAGTTACCTAGATACCAGTCTGCAGAGCCACAGGTTGGGATTTTGATTCCTCACTGTGCATCCCAGGAGAAGAGTCAGCCTGTGTTGCTTTTGACATGCTGCATAATCCCAGGACATCCCCCTCCCCCCCCCCCCGCCAAGGAGAATGGTAAACCACTTCTGTGTATTCTCTACCTCGGAATCTCTGGAAAGTTTAGAATTGATTTGACAGCCTGTAATCGTGAACCAGAATTTTTAAAAAATGTTTCTGAGTGGCAAAAACATTAATATATTTATTGGGATAATTTCTGTTTTTGCTGTATTTCGTCAGTAAAGTAAAGGTAAAGGTCACCCTTGCTCGAAAGCCAGTCATATCCGACTCTAGGGTTCGGTGCTCATCTCTGTTTACAGCCAAAGAGCCCGCGCTGTAGACTTTCATGTAGAGCAGGGGTTTCCAACCTTTTCAGGGGCCAGGTCACACTCTCCCAGTCAGCTTCAAGGGCCAGATGGCCATTTTGCCCTGCCTGCACGATGGGGGTGGCCATTTTGTCCCAACAGCTTCAAAGGGGCAGCCTTTTTGTTTCTTGCATGCCCTTTGAGGGTGGGGGACACATGAAATGGCACCCTGGGCTGGATCTGGCCCATAGGCCTTCGGTTGGGGACCCCCTGATGTAGAGATCCTATCATTGCACCATGATCAAAATCTAATATTGCACATGTGACTGCATAGACCAGAGGTGGGGAACCTGCAGCCTGAAGGAATCCATACTTCTTAAAAACCACTCTTCTGCCCAGTTAGGTGAACAGGCCTTATTAATGGATCCTGGCAACGAGGATCTTTTAGAAAAGAGTCACTGTTTCCAGGTTTCTGTAAACGCACAAGGCGTACAGACTTTTCTCTTGGCTCATTTTGTGTTGTATGAAAAAACCTTGCAAATTCCACTTTAGGGAATTAGAATACTGTGGAAACACCAGGCCTGACAAGCCAGTCTTCTGAGATTTTCCAGGCGTTTTGCATAGGTCCTTAAGAGATAAACAGATCCACATGATTTGATGGGGTAGGGAGTCTGTCTTATTTCAAATGCGGCAGAGTTGAGATGTAACAGCACTGGGCTTTCTCAAACTGATGCTATCAGGGAGACTCTTGATTCACTGAGCTAATGACTGTCATACATAATCAGGTCACTGAATTCAAAGGGTTATGGAGATTACTTCCTGAGCACACATGCACAACCTTTAAAGCATACCTGTCAACCATCCCGATTTGGCTGGGATTACTCCGTAATTTGGCGCCAATTTGCGCCATTTCCCAACCCGCGCTGCCAAAACCCCGTCATTTGGCAGCGGGGGAAAGGAGGCACTGCGCAGCCCATCTACGCAGGTCGCGTTGCACGCATGCGTGGAAGGGCTCTCTACACTTCCGTAGCTCCCTTCCACTCATGCGCAGAAGGCTACGCTGCAAGTGGCGTAGCCCTCCACGCGCATGCATACAACGCGACCTGCGCAGACCCGGTCTGTGCAGGTCCCGGATTCGCCGGAGCCGCGGTTGACAGGTATGCTTTAAAGAAAGCAAGTACTCAGAAACCTGCACTCTGGTTAGTCCTGCAGAAAGGATTTGGGAAATTCCGGAGTGATTTAAGCTTCAAATGACAAGATGCAGATATTATGTGGTTAGGAGCTAAAAGTGCATTAGTGTCATTCCTGGCAAAATCCCCTCTGATTTCTGTGCTGAACTAATGAGATTTGCAAACAAAGGTCAAGTGCACCTCCCTCTGGTCAAATCAGAAAACAAAGTAAATTCATCTGCATTTTACCGGAGATATGAAAAATGCATGCCTTAGGTTTTATTCAGGAATTGGAGGCATCACGTGATATCCCTCCCCACTCCTGGCAAAAGATTTGAAGGGTGGTGGTGGTGGTGGTGAGGAATCCTAACTGAGGTCATGGGGGCCTGAAAATAACCCTGGAGGGCAATATATAGTCATTTGACTCTGCTTTGCTCATCCCTGTTACAGAATAAGAGATTGTGATCTTTCTGTTCTTACTTATCTTGAAACATGTCCATGTACAGAACGGGGAATTATAGTTTTTATCAGCTGCATCTCCAGAGTTTAGTCTTTGGGCTTGTTCATATACAGTACATCTTTGCACAGACAGGGCTTAACATTTCCATCTCATTTTGTAAATAAAATCCCAACAAATGTTTAGCCCACCTCAGGGTTTGTCCCAAACATTTTGTTCTCTGACCATAGCTATAAAAAAGATCATATGTTGTCCTTTTGAAATTAGAGGTTAGGAATTTTACAGGCTTGGGCTAAGATAGCCACCATAGTCATCTGACATTAGGGAAAATGTCTTTCTAGTGGAAAAGAAAAAGGCCATTCAGATTACAGTATTTTAATTAAATTTAATTTAAAATTCATATTTCTGTATCTCACTTAGATACCCAAGATTCTCACTGCTACTGCAGACAGAAATCATCCTGGCCTTTTCTTTTTATACCAGTAGTTCTCTGTGCTCCTCATATCACTGTAAATTGCGGAGACCCTCGCAATTAATTTAAGGAAGTTTTTGTTCTACATATTAAGTACAAACAGTACTGTGCAAAAGTCTTAAGCCACCTGCTTCTTCTTTTTCTTGTGCCGTATCCAATTCTGAATATTGTCGATCACTATTGTGATCAGCTATGAAGAATGTCCTGAGAATATAATGCAGTGGTCTTCCATTTACCTTCTGCATCACAGCGTGACACCCATACCACTGACCCTGTTGTGTGAGTCACTTTCTGGTCCTGAGCCCTTTTGGCACGCAAAGTCCTCATCAGCCCCAGGCCAGTATTGATGAAGCGGTCCTCCATCAAGATGGGTTCAAGTGGGATTTAATCCACTTGTGGACTTTGGCACCCAAAGCAGTTAGTCCTCAGAGTTGTCAGGGTTGTTAACCGCTGCCTGACAATCAGCATTGAGTCACTGGCAGTATGGTCTACTCTATTGCCATAGTGATGGGGGTGGGTGGGCAATAACTCGAACATCCAAACTCCAAAATTCATCAAACTTGGAGAGGGTTGAGATGAGGCTCAAGGTGGTTTGGGGGCTAAGTTATGCCTGCACAGATCACTCATTTCCCCCCAAACCAGCTGGTGGTGGCCTAAGACATTTGCACAGTCTTAGGCAAATAATAACTTAGTGCTGCTCCCTTGTGGCTCAGTGGGTAAAAGCTTGGGTTTCAATTACTCAAGAGCTGCATGATAGGGGACATGAAAGGAGCCTCATTTGAGCGTCCCCTACAAAAATCCTTTCAACTCAGTGTAATCTCCGACACAAAAACCCACACATAATTTAGTAACCACAGCCTTGCCTTTAATTGGGAATTTGAGGGGGTGGGAATAGCAGACAGCAGGAGTGATGCATTGGGAAAATAACAAGGCTAGACACTTATTACCCTGTTTCATAATTAGCCAAGATGTTTGTCTTTATCATCATAAAAGAATAAACAATCCAGTGTTGGGCATCAGCAGGTCCGTTCTGTTCCGACCGGACCTGTAGCAGACATGGCTGGCCATGCCCACCTCCCTCCCACACCACACCCACCTCCACCTCCTCCTCTCCCTGCATTCTGGGCGCAACCAGGAGCCAGGAAGAAGAGGAGAAGGAAGATGGAAGAGGTGCCAGGGAGGAGGAGGGGCCGCCGCTTCGCCCGCCCACTGCCACAGCTGCTTGCCCAGAGCGGCATGACTGAAAGAACCTCACCATACTGCTCTGGGACACCACGCCGGGCTCAGGAAGAGCCTCGCTGTCCTCCAGACGTGGAGGTGGTGTCCCAGAGCAGCCAAGCTCCCTGTCCGGATGCGCTTTCACCTCTGCATTTCCTGCGCGCCCTTGGCCCTGGGCGAGGCGCATGGGAAGTGTTGCCGGTGCTGCTGGGAGGGGACGGCTGTCAGCCCACCCCTGAAGGCACATGGGAAGTGCGGAGGTGAAAGTTCGCCTGGACGGTGATCCTGGCTGCTCTGGGACTCCTCCTCCTTGTCCGGAGGACAACTAGGCTCTTCCTGAGCCCGGCACAATGTCCCAGAGCAGCATGGTGAGGTCCTTTCATTCATGCCGCTGTGAGCAAGCGGCAGCAGCGGCCCCTCCTCTTACTTGGCTTTGACTGCGGCACCTCTTCCGTCTTCCTCCTCTTCTTCCTGGCTCCCCCAGTAATGCTGCTCTGGGCAAGCGGCAGTGGAGGCTCCTCCCTGGCTGTGCCGGGGTCTTCCACCTTTGCCGGGAGCGATGCTCTGAGAGCAAGGTAGATACCTGCCCAGTTTCTTTCCTTTTTTTCTTTTTCTTGAGGGGGTGGGGGAAAGAAACGAGGCCATGCCCACAGTTAGCCATGCCCACCGTGCGGCAGTAATTTTTTTTGGAGCCCACCACTGAAACAGTCCCAAGGCTAAATACAAATATTCTTGTCTGATCTACCCTGTTTGTAAAGACTGCCTAATTGGAACTCATCCATAACCACAGGTATGAAAGGAACAATTTAAGAACCTCTGCTCTACACTCATCTTCAAACCCTTAACAAGATCTGTTCCTAATCACAATAATCATCTTCTTATTCTTCTCCTACTAGAGTATGGACATCATCACAGTTAGCCTGACTTTAGATGCAACAGCTGTATTCAATATCCTTGTGTACATCCAAACAATTCTTTCTCAGCAGAGAACGTTTTCTCCATCTTCCATTTTTCCTTCTTTATTTTAATATTGAATGATTAACAGACAACCATCTGTACTTTTGATTGCCATGACTGAAGCATTCCAACCTACAAACCTTCACAAAGTTGTGTGGAACAGACAACATTAAACAAACTAGCTTTCAAATTTGGAACTATATGCTATAGCCAATCTCTTCAAACAAAACACATTTGTAATGTATCAATGCTGTACTCATTTATATGACTGAAAAACAAATCTTTTTTTAAAAAAAGTCCAGGAAAATTGATTGTAGCTATTCCTGCTTCTTCTTACCATGGATAACTAGTGCATTTCTACCAATCTGCAAATCTTCATAAGCATGGTCACAGCTCCCTCTCCTGGTTTAATATATATTCATTTTAAGCATTATCATAACAAGAATATTTTTCTTGCAATCTCCTGGAAAGGGTTGTAATCTATAATTCTGATTTATGGTGTGCAATTATTATATAATCTCCTTGCTAGGATATAGCACAAGAGAAGAGCGCAAGTAGGATAATATGTTTTATTCAGTAGATTGTAATGAAATACTATATGTCTTGGAAATTCTACATACTGTATAATGTGATAAAAATTTAAATTAATGAATAAGATTAAAGGTTTGATATAGCTAATCATGCCATCAAACAAAAAACAACAAATTATTCCTATGTTTTCTGGGGCACTTTAAGACAGCGAATTCAACTCTTAAGGGCTACACCAAGGTGTTAGGTATTCCTAATGCAAAATCCTTCATACTACCTGCCAGACCAATCCAGTATGAAAGTAAGTATAATTTAAGCATAAGGCAACATAAGACACCTCCTAATGTTGCATAATAGCAGTGCTAACCTTGGTGGCGCAGTGGTTACAGTACTGTACTGCAGCCAAAATGTTGTGAGTTCGTTCCTGATGGGGTTCAAGACTGACTTAGCCTTCTATCCTTCCAAGGTTGGTAAAATGAATACCCAGCATGTTGGGGGGAAAATGCTAATTACCTTGTGAACCACCCAAAGAGTGTACTAAGCACTATGAGGTGGTATATAACTGTAATTGCTATTGCGAGTCAATTACTCTGAGCTATCTGGTCCTTTTTGGCTTTAGAGGAGAGGCCTGCAACGTACCACAGAGCCTGTTCTGTCTCCCCAAAACCCAATTCTAAGTCTCTTTTGGCCTCTGTAGTAGGGAACACTACACAGTTGTCAGTGTTGAAAGAACGGCTGTCCCAACACACTGTCTACTTCACCCAGGGCACGATTCTGATGCCGATACTTTTGGTTTCATTTGGAATATCTAAACACTGTTCCCTTTCTTCAGATTCCTTTTGTGTGAATCTCAGGGAAATTTCAAACCTTTGGCTTTTCACAGTTTTTAAATTCCAGTACTGTTCATACTTAATTATTCGGATTTTATTTTCCAGTCTGTTATCAGTATCTTAACCTATAAGGAAAGGATGTGGCCGTATGTGTGCGGAATGCGTTTCCACACCCGTGCAGCCTATCCCGTGATTCGTGCCACACACCTACCTTGCCCAACAGGAATCAGCACCACAAATATGTCGAGGCTGCGGGTGGGCGCCACGCCCCACAAATTGAACAAAACAAAAAAACTACACCTCCCAGAATCCTCAGCAGCAACCCATGGCCAATCAGGGAGGCCGGCTGGTGCACGGACAAAGCAACGGCCGCCACACACACAGAGAGCAGCCATTGGGAAATTTTCAAATAGGCAGGCTGAGGAGCGCCCCCCCCCCCAGAATCGCTCCGGTGGAAAATGCACCCGGCCAAGAGAAGGACGGCAGGACGCGGCAAAAGGCCCACCTGCCTTTCTCCGGAGCAAGGGTGCCACTTCCTTGCTCTCCTTGGCTGCGAGGGTGGAGGAGTGGCCTTTGTGGAGCCCTCTCCAGAAGCCACTGGCAGGCTTAACGGAAAGGGCAGAGGAGCGCCCTTTGCGGAGCCCACTCTGGAAGGCATCAACCAACTGGGTGACCCCAGCGACTAGTCCGGTATGGACACAACTCATCCCCACCCACACCCCAGCCACCACATTCTCTCTGCCTCACCCGCCACAGCGACAATCGCCACAGTTGCTGCCTCGAGCAGGCAAAGGGAGCATGGCTGTGGACCCGGGGCTCCAGAGAAGGCCGGGAGAACCTTTTGCCGCAAAATCACAGAAAAAAACTAAGGGGGGAATGGTGGCAGGTGAGTCTGTGGTGGACACAGCACAGAGAAGGTGGCGGAGGGAGTGCGGGCGCGGCGGAGGCATCTCCAGACCAGCCCACCCAATGGGGCCGCCCGGTTCCTTCCAGAGGGGGAGCCGCAAAGCAAGTTCCTCCAATGTCGCAGTCTCGCCCGCCACTATTGCAGCATTGAAAAGCCGAGGCCTACGGCCACCACACAGGCTGGTCCACATCCTCACCCAACAACAACAAAAACAACAACAAGGAAAGAGACAGTAGAGCCGTTGTAAACAGTGTGTGTGTGGGGGGGGGGGAGGAAAAAATTCCCTGAACCCCCCTGAATGAGCCCCCTCCCAAAAAAACTGTTGAAGACGGGCACCTTTGCTAGTATTCCATAAGGTTGAGGCAGAATAAAGGTTTCAACTGATTTGTCAACCAATGTGTTTAAATGTTATTTCAAGCTATTTGTTCTCTCCTCTTAAAAATAAATAAATAAATCTGAGTCACAAATTAAAATTCAACACCCCCCCCCCCAAAAAAAAATATGAATCAAGATTTTTTTCATGATTACCATTCTTCAGGAATTGATCTGCTGTAGTATCACTCATAGAATAAATAGGAACAGGGTGGGGTGGGGAAGCAGGTGAATTATTATCTAGATTAATAAGAAAGTGGACAAAACTGTTAGCGCTTTGCTTCTGTGTGGGAAAACAATCCTTTAATGAGAGATACCTTAAGGACTTGGATAAGGCTTGTACTAGTTGCCATGCAGTCATTCAGAGCAGGGCATTTAACATGGCGATCTCATGGGTAGAATAAACTTCACTCTGAAATTTAACATGTTCCAGCAATATCACATATTTTTGTGAAATTTCCCTGGGTAATTCAGCCTATACCAGTGGTTCTCAACGGGGGCAGTACGAGGATGCTGAGTGGCAGTGAACTTGTTTTGGGTGGTAGGGGGTGGTGGGCATGTTTTGGGCAGTAGGGAGGCAATGAGCATATTTTGGCATTCGAACTTAATTTTAAAACGAACTTACGCGACGGCTCCCCACACGCACTTCTAAGAATGGTGAGATGAATTTGTATTCTAGGTAGGATGACCTTGAAGAACACGACACTACGATTCTTCTCCGATCCCAACCAGCACAGCACTTGCGTCAGCTGTTTTCCTGCGCAATTAATCGCTGTGCGTGCGTTGAGCATCCTTTCAATATGAAAGTTTGATTTGACCTGTGTTTCTTGTGTTGCTTTTCGTTCGCTTCATTTCAGTTTCGATTTACTTTCATTGTTTATTTGTCCAGTCGGCTAGGTAAATGCGCTTATTAGTTCTTTATCATAGTTGTGAATTATTAATTTTGAGAAATAGTTACCTTTCCCTCATCATATTTTGCAGCCGCCAACGATGTTGGTTAATAAAAAGAAGTGTCATCAATACAGTTCTACGTACTTGAAGTTCGGATTTGTTCCTTCGATGTCGAACTCACAACTACCCATGTGTTTACTTTGTAATAAAGTGTTATCTAATGAGGCAATGAAACCGATTCGTTTGTAGGAGCATCTGCAAAAAAAATCATCCTGACAAACAAAATAAAGATTTGTTGTTTTTCACAAACATCAGGGACAAGTTTCTGAAGGCACTGTCTGTCTCAGGTTTACTAGCAACCTCATCAAATAAATGTGACGATGGTTTGATAGCCTCTTATAATATATCAAAATTAATTGCTAAATTGGGGAACGCTCATACCTTCGGTGAAGAGTTGTTACTGCCGGCTGTCAAGGAAGTTTTAGAACTGGTTTCACACTATGCATCCGCATCCAATGTTATAAAAAAATGTCCCATTAAGCAGTGATACAGTGCAACGACAAATTGATGAGATGGCTGAAGATGTTGAAGCTTCCTTATGCAAACTTTTGATACCCACTGATTTTTCTCTTCAGGTTGATGAATCAACCTTGCCAAGTACTAATGAGGCTTTACTGTTATCGTACGTCCAGTTTGTGAAGGAAGGAAAAATTATTCAAGAGATGCTTTTTGCAAGAAGCTTGATTGCATATACTAAAGGTGAATCTATTTTTAATACTGTCAAAGATTATTTTAAAGAAAAAAATATTCCTCTTGTGAACATTATGTCTGTTGCCACCGATGGAGCTCCTGCAATGGTTGGTCGTCATCATGGGTTCATCGCCCTTTTGAAGAAAGAGGTACCAGGTATTTTAGCTGTTCACTGTGTGATTCATAGACAACATTTAGTTGCAAAAAACCTCAGTGACCATTTGCATCAGTCATTACAATATGTCATCTCTGCTGTGAACAAAATTCGCAGTAATGCTCTCAACGATCGATTATTCGGGCAGCTGTGTAAGGACAACGATGAAGAATTCAATCGCTTGCCTCTACACTCCGAGGTTCGCTGGCTCTCCAAAGGCGCCTGTCTCAATGGGTTCTGGAATCTTTTCAACTCTGTACTTGAGTTCCTCAAAGAGAAAGATGTAGCTCTGAGAGACAGATTGCTACAATTTAAGATTGATGTTGCTTACATGACCAATTTATTCACAAAATTCAATGGAATTAATTTGCAGTTTCAAGGTGAAGACCTCAATTTGATCACAACAAAATCTGTTATTTCTGCCTTCCTTAAAAAAAAACACCTGACTTTGTGGAAGCAGAATTTTGGTCACAATGAGTTCAGCCAGTTTCCAATCTTGTCAGATATGCATAAGAGCAGTGAAATCCCCTTTGATGAAACACAAGTTTACTGTCAAAACCTTGAGTTTTTGCACAAGGACTTTTCTGAGTGTTTTGAGGATATTTTGTCCCTGGAAGTCCCTCAATGAGTCATGAACCCTTTTATGAATATTGAGACAGCAGAGGGTTAGATTCAGGAGGAATTGGTCGAACTTTCAACTAATGAAACTTTGAAAGCCAGCTTCAAGAATGGTGATCGTCTCACAGAATTTTGGCTTCAAAGTAATATCAGTCGCCTCTACCCAGGACTGGGTAGTCCTCTACCCAGGACTGTGGACTCTCGTCAATTTTTTTAAAATTGCCTTCCCTTCCTCCTACCTTGTCGAGTGAGGATTCAGTGCTGTGACTGTTCTAATTACAAAAAAGAGATGTCGACTCCAAATCGTGGAAAGAGGGGACTTGCACCTTCATCTCTCTGAAGATGAAGATGGCTCTGAACCATCAAGCACAATTATCCCACTGACATAATCAAGTATGTTTCATTGGTATTACTCTTTTAGTGTAATAAAGAAAATAAAGAATAAAAATAAAGAATTTTTAAACATAAAAAAGCATTTGCAAAAAAATAAAAAGAGCACTAAAAATAAATAAACATATTTACAACATTTTGAAATAAATGTATTTACATAAAAGAGCATTTAAGCATTTTTTTGCATTTTAATTTTAATAAAAGGAATGCAATTACAGGATTTTCACAAAGGGGGTGTTGAAATTTTTTTCGCTCCTTAGGGGGGCAGCAGCTTTAAAAAGGTTGAGATTCACTGGCCTATGCTGTATTTTACAGAAAAATTGCCTGCCCTCTATGGAAGATCTTTATATTTCTTGGGTTAAAAGAAGGGCAGACAGGATATCTGCAGATCCATCACTCCCTGGATATAAACTGTTTGATCTCCTTCTCTCTGGATGATATTATAGGGCAGTGATGGTGAACTTTGTCACTCCAGATATTCTTGAACTTCAATTCCCAGAAGCCCTGATCAGCAGGAGTGCTGACTTGGGCTTCTGGTATTTGAAGTCCAAGAACACCTGGAGTGCTGAGGTTCACCATCACTGTTATAGGGTATTGCACACTAAAACTGGATTTAGAGACAGTTTTTTAAAACCCATACCATCTTTCAATTGAACATTTAAGTATATTACAGTATTTGATAGGATATAGGAATAACTCTTTGTATATACAGGTGAAACTCAGAAAATTAGAATATCATGCAAATGTTCATTCATTTCATTTAAAAGGTCAAACAAATATATGAGATAAACTCACTACATGCAACGCTAGAGATGTCATCCCTTAATTCATTATAATTGTGATGATCATGGCATACAGCGTAATGAGATTATGTAATGGTTATGGGGTACATGAGATTGGGGGGTTGGGGTTTTCATAAAATGTAAACCGTAAGCACCAATAGTATAACAAAGTAAGGCTTGAACTATCTCGCCGCTGCCACCTTCCGAGCTCCACCTGCTCCAAAGGCAGAAAATATGCCGCCGCCGCACAGGAGGACCTCCCTGCCCCTCCCCGGAGCCTTGCCATCACCCAGGGAGGCGAAACAGCTGCCGCTGCTGCTACTGCTGCTGCCGCCTTCCGAGCTCCACCTACTCGGAAGGCAGAAAAGCCGCCGCTACACGGGAGGACCTCCCCGCCCCTCCCCGGGCATTCTATCTCGACTTGCTCGCCTTGTTGAGCCTTGGGTCCATTTTGTGCTGGGGAGTTGGGCTTTAAGATTTGTAGATTGTACTGCTGCTTTTATGTATTTTAGACTTGTATGAATTGTTGTTCATGTATTTGGTTACAGTGATACCTCATACAACGTCCAAACTTGGTTCCACAAGTTTGGACTTTATACAGATTTGGACTTTGTATGAGGCATGCAAAATCCTAGCCACAATGCTTCATACAACGTCCAAATCCTTGCCGCGATGCCTCGTAAAATGTCATTTCCATAGAGATACATTGTACTGTAACAGCACAGACTTCAGTGCAAAGTCTAGGAAACAGACAGGAAACTGACAGAACTTTAAGAAATCATTGTCTAAAGGCTAAATACATTACAAAAACATGTCAAACAACCCTGATTTTAGGGGACAAACCATACAACAAGTTCCTAACTTTTGAAAACTTTATGAAGTGCAGGTTTAAAAGTTAGCATGTTCCATCATGCGGCACAGTGTTAATCTGCAGCCATGCGGCCAATCATCCATTTTGTACAAGCTACTGTAAACAATTACTGGATGTAAGCAAGGACAAAATGGATGCCAAAATGTCCCATCATGCAGCACAGTGTTAATCATCCAAACAGCAGCAAATACCAAACAATTAAAATCACGCTCAAAACCACTCCTAAACACCCTTTGCCTCGTACAAAACCCACAAGAGCAATTCACACATGTGGCCTGCCTTTTATACTGCCCAGGCACAATGCAACCTGGGAAAAACCCCAATGCCTCATACAAAGTTGCAGCGACTTTGTATGAAACAACTTTTTTCAAGGAATTTGGCGATGTTGTATGAATTTGATGTTGTACGAAGCGGACTTTGTATGAGGTATTACTGTATTTTGTACACTGTATTGGTTATATCACTGTTGTTAACCGCTCTGAGTCGCCTTCGGGCAGAGAAGAGCGGGATACAAATTAAAAATGATGATGATGATGATTCTAATTTTCCGAGTTTTACCTGTTTGAATTATGTTGTTGCTATGTTTTTATGTGTTGATTTTTGATCAGTCAGTGCACTGTGAGCTTTGATACTGGAGTTAAATTCCTTGTGTGTTTGTTACACTTGGCCAATGAAGAATCTAATCTAATATGAGATTCCTGTGTTAACTCGCATGATACTCCAGTTTTTTTAAAAAAAACCTGTACACAAGTTACATTAATTCATCTCTTTGGGTTTCATTAAGCAAAAGCAGGCACATTGAGCTACATAAAAACAGACCTGCTTAGAACTCAAAAGATGTCACCTCCATTCTTTTCAAACCACTTGACAAGGTACTTTATGAATCATGTAAAGGTAAAGGTCATCTTTGCTTGAAAGCCAGTCGTTTCTGGGGTGGTACACAAGTCTGTTTATAGCCAAAGATCCAGCACAGCTGGCATCTGCAGATGTTTCTTTGGCCATATGGCAGGAATGAATAGACACCAAAGCACACGGAATGCCGTTATCTTTTCCGACAAAGCAGTACCTATTTATCTACTTGCAATTTCTTGCTTTTAAACTGCTATGTTGGCAGGAGCATGGACAGACAATGGATGCTCACTCTGTTGTATAGCACCTGAGTGAGTCTCAAACTACTGACCGGCCGACTTTCTGGTCAACAAGCTCAGAGTCTTAGTACAGAGTACTAAAATAATTACAGAGGGTGTAGAAGAAATCAGCATCAAAATTGTTTGTTTCACTTTAAATTGAAGCATGAATCATACTATTTATAGATTATTTTTGTTATATCTATGAATATTTTGTGACTGCTGAATGTGTCTTATCTCTCCTTAGGTGAATGAACACTTTTGTATTTTGTGAATGTATAGAAGTTTAAAATGCCTTATGTGTATAAACTCTTTAAATGCTGAAGATGGTTTGGAAAAAAAATAGTGTTCTTGACTTTACCTTTACTGACAAATTGTCAGTCAATTTGAGTTCCTATGCCATCAGACGACAATTACTTTAATTTATTTTAGTTCAGTTTGTGATGTAATTGCAGTTGTTTGTTTGATCTGCTGTGTGTTGTTGTTATTTGTTATCTGTTTGTTCAACGCCCAGAGTGCAGTTTTTATTTATTTATTTATATCCCGCTCTTCTAGCGCAAGCGCCACCCAGAGCAGCTGACAGCATAAAATGCGAAAGCTCTTCAAAACAAGAAAGCAATCTCAAACATACAAAAAGCATACTACAATATATACAATCATAAAACATTTAAAACCCAGCCCAAACCCTCCCTAACCCCTTAAGAAGATAAAACCATAAAAGTTAAAAGGCTAAAAATCATACTAAAAAGGCAAAAAACAATCACAAAAAACAGACAGCTTTAGCAGTAATTTATAACCTGAAAGCAATTAGACTAGCCAGCGGACCTGGGACGTACCACACATTTATAGTTAGATAAGATCAATTAAGTGGCCTGAAAGATGCTATGTTCCAAATGGGCGGTATAGAAATACAATAAATAATTAATAATTAAAACATTGCTTGGGAGTTGTTTAGTTAAGCCAATTGCTAGCCAAGGTCATGTCTTATCTTAAATACCAGAAATGAAAACAATTGTGTATGAATGAACAAATGAAGAATACTGGCAATCCTATAGTGCCAGCTATTGAGAACTGCAGTACAGTGGAACCCCGTATAATAAACACCTTGTATAATGAAAAATTCATACAATGAAGAGGATTTGCACTAATTGCTATATCCCGTATAACATTTTTTTTGTTATACGAAGCAATGCATCTCTATGGGAAAAATTGTACAACGAAAATCCCTATGGGATGCATCGTACAATGAAAAATTCATATAACGAAGTGTCTTGCAGAATGGACTTCCTTCATTATGCGGGGTTCTGCTGTATACATGTGCCCTTTGCAACCCTTCTGGAGAGAACACCTTGGAGCCTGCAGTCCTTGGTTCTACCAAGAATAGAAAATTATTAGACAAAATCATTACATGGCTTAATGCCAGCTCCTTCTTTGGCTAGGCTAGAAGTGAAAACTTGAGCAATGCCTATGGAAAAATATATTGCAACAACATCTAAGCAATCTGAAATGCTTATACTAGAAAAGAAGAAAATATTTATAGTTAGATAAGATCAATTAAGTGGCCTGAATGATGCCATGTTCCAGATATCAACAAACTCTGAAGATGTGTAGTAGCCAATGTGGGAGGCTTCTTTTTCAAAAGCCCATAATGGAATTTTCCCCCATAGAGTCAAGCAGGCGTGGCAAGAATGAGAATATTAAAATAATTCTTTGTACATTACTTTTTAATAAGCTTAAGGGCTATAATGCTTTTTACTTTTAAGAAAAACTTTCCCTCTATATACAGTGTATTTTACTTTTGAGACCTTAAATATTTGGGAGCTGTAATCTCTATTTTTGCTCTATTTTCTGGGCTAAAACCACCTATGTTAGAATATATTTAAAACAAGTTGTTTTTTGTTTTTTTTGCAATCTTACTGTACTCGTCATGCTCCTGCATTTTTAGAAAGTAGGCAAGACATTCTTTTTAATATTTTATTATACATAAGTCTCTGTTCCTGACATTTTATGGCAAGCCATTCGATTTTCATAAAGCTGCAAGAATGGATTTCTACTTTAAGCATTTTTTTATTTTCTCTTCCTAGATTTTGGACTGTAGTCTGACTGAAGTCTTTGTATCTGGAGTTTACATAGCTGTTAAAGCGTTTTTGACATTTTCTGACATATTCTGTAGATATGAAGTATTTGTACATAGAAAACATAGAAACAATGTAGATAAATACGGCTCATAAACCAGGGGTTCCCAAACTTTTCATGCCACGGGCTGGTCCCATGTTTGAACAGGCTGGTCATGTGGTTCCTCCCACTATAAAACCTGTCCACGGCTGTCGTAAACATGTTTACGACAGCTGCAGGTTCATTTGCGGCAGCGTTTATGCATGCGTGGGCATGTTTTACTTTAACCCTTTTTTAGGATTCATATCAGCTTGACAGAACACAGGCTTCTGGTATTTTCCATGGGCATCTATAAAATTTTTAGGACTCCTTGGGTAATGGTCAGATGTCAGGGATCTGACCTTGATACATTCATTACATCAGCTACTGTAGCTGGATCCACTTTTTATCTCTTCCTTTCACCTACAAAGCTATGCTACTTCTTCAATCAAACCCTAGACTGCCAAAATGAAGTCACCTTCCTGGCTTTGTCATTGGTCTTACATTTAGGCATTCCAACCATCAGCCTATTCAGAGTCCTCCAAGTGACACAGGGGAGGTTGGGTTCCTTAGCTGTATCCTCCTTTAATGTTGTTCCTTATCCAATGAGCACCTTCCTCCATCTTCTAATTTGGTTTTGCTCATGCGTACCCTTAAGAATGTTTGTTCTTGCCATAAAGTTCTTCCTGGATCTGAACTGTCAGACCTGAGGTTCATATATTCATTCAGAGGGTGTTGAGGGTCATTCCTTTGCTTAGTTCTTTCAGCATCTGCTGCTACTTCTCTCCTGATCTTAGATGGAGCGATACCAACAAGAGGGTATATTTTCTCAACTGATGAAGGTTTGAGGCATCCTGTCACTATACCCATGGCTTCATTGACAGAGATGTCAACTTGTTTTGCATGTGTGGGATGTGCTCCATACTGGAGCAGCGTACTCTGCTCAGGGCCAAAGCTGTTGGTTGAGTTCCTCTATGATTTCCTCCTTTAATGATGTTCCTTGCCCAGTGAGCACCTTCCTACATCTTCTAATTTGCTTTTGCGTACTCTCAAGAATGTCTGTTCTTGCCACACAGCTCTTCCTGGATCTGAGCTGGAGGACTTGAGGCTCATATCTGTTCAGAGCATACCTGTCAACCTTCCCAGATTGGCCGGGATTTCACGGTTTTTGGCGCTGATTTGCACCATTTCCCGCCCCGCGCTGCCAAAACCCCAGAATTTGGCAGTGGGGGAAAGGAGGTACTGCGCAGCCCTACTGCGCAGGTCGCCTTCTACGCATGCGTAGAAGGGTTTTACGCTTGCGTAGCCCCATTCTACGCATGCGTATAAGGGTTTTACGCTTGCGTAGCCCCGTTCTACGCATGCGTAGAAGGCGACCTGCACAGAACTGTTTGCGCAGGTCCCGTATTTTCCGGAGCCGCAGTTGACAGGTATGGTTTAGAGGGTGTTGGTTTGTTAGTTTTCCTGATGATATTTTCCTTGTCCTAACTTTGGCTTTGGTATTCAGGAAGTGCTGCTTAAAAGAGTGTCCTGTCAAGCATCACACCGAGGTATTTTGGTGTTGAACAATGCTGTAATTGATTCCTTTGCCACACAACATCCAACTCTAGCCTTGCCTCTAGGTTTTGAGAGTGGAAAAAACATACTTGAGTCTTGCTTGGATTGGAGCACTGAACCCTAGAGTAGGATACGACTGGCTGTCAAGTAAGGGAAACATTTACCTTTACCTTTAACCAACAAGACTGCACATTCAATACTGTATTCATCTTCTGCACTTCTGTTCCCACAGTCCCAGTTTATTTTGAATTCCAATAACAAAGGAATCCTCACCTAGCTTGGAGGCCACATTCCAAGTCTTTCTTCACCCCCTCTCAGGAAGCAAAGAAACATCAGAAACATTGCTAAACTCCATAAAATAAAGGTCCCTTTTCATTTCATTACACAGCACTACAATTCAGTGCCTGAAATCCTGTTGCATAAAGCAGTTAAAACAGGGGAGTTTAGTGTGTCAGCTCCTCCATATGTTCCACTGTTTAGTTGTGACTAATTTTAGCAAGTTGCAAGTAAGGTAGGCCCATATGACTCAAGAGAACCTATGCAGGAGTTGACTTACCAACACAATGATTTAATGGTACTACTCTAGTGCAGCTTACTGTGTTGTGCAACAGGATTTCAGCTGCCATTTCTATAAAAAACAATAGAGTATTGTGGCACTTTGAAGAGCATAGCTGTCAAGTATCCCTTATTGGCCGGGAAAACCCCTTATTTTACCCTCTTTCCCGCCGTCATCCCTTATTAATTAGACTGCAATGCCCTATTGCCATTGGAGGGCAGCACAGGATAAGCATAGCTGTCAAGTATCCCGTATTTGCCAGGAAATATCCCTTATTTCCAAATTCAAAACTTGACAGGTATGTTGAAAAGTAATATGTTTCATTTGGCATCACATTTCTGGACTATATTTGCAGCTCCCTAAAGTTTATGCCAAATAAAATGCTTGTACTGTACTTAAAAGTAGCACCACACTTTTTGTAGTTTTTTCTGCCACAGATTGGCGTGACTCTGACAGAAAAATAATAGCAGAAGAATTTTTCTTAAATCTGTTCTGAGAAGAAGCACTAGAAACAAGAGTATTTTTGCATTAAAGAGACTACAAAAAGTTTCAAATATTTCCAGTCTTCTGTCTTAAAAATTACTATGACCCCTACATAAAAAAAGAAAAGAAAAGACATCAAGGTGTCTCAATTCACCTTCCTTTCTCAGTGCTCATTGTGCAAAAAGCAGTCTAAAGATAGAGGACACACAGGTTTTCATCAGAAGTTTCAATTGGCTCATTTTCATCTCTCCAGTTGTGCATACATTTGCCAGGACAGTATGCCATCTGTTTTACCTTCATCATGAATCTGTCATTAAATAAAATTCTGATTTCAGTGCCCCAACCATCTGTCGACATTCATGGCTTGATGAATCTAGTGGTGTGAAATTTATACAGTAATACCTCATACAATGTCCGCTTCATACAACATCGAATTCATACAACATTACCTAATTCCTATTATTATTATTATTATTATTATTATTATTATTATTATTATTATTATTATTATTATTATTACAGTAATACCTCATACAAAGTCCTCTTCATACAACATCGAATTCATACAACATCGCCTAATTTCTTGAAAAAAGTTACCTCATACAAAGTCGCTTGACTTTGTATGAGGCATTGGGTTTTTCCCAGGTTGCATTGTGCCTGGGCAGTATAAAAGGCAGGACACATGCATGCATTGCTCTTGTGGGTTTTGAACGAGGTGAAGAGTGTTTAGGAGTGGTTTTAAGCATGAATTTGGATTTTTTTGGATTTTTTCATCAGAATTTTTAGAAGCGTTCCTGGGATTTTTGCAGCATTCTTCAGGTTCTTGGACAATCAGGGTTATTTGACATGTTTTTGTAATGTATTTAGCCTTTAGACAATGATTTCTTAATGTTCTGTCAGTTTCCTGTCTGTTTCCTTGACTTTGCCCTGAAGTCTGTGCTGTTACAGTACAATGTATAGCTATGGAAACGACGTTGTGTGAGGCATCGCAGCAAGGATTTGGATGTTGTACGAGGCATCGCGGCCAGGATTTTGCATGCCTCATACAAAGTCCAAATCCGTATAAAGTCCAAACTCGTGGAACCAAGTTTGGACGTTGTATGAGGCATCACTGTATTTGCAAAATGGCTTTTTGTTTTGGCAAATGCGATTCTAATAATAGGTCTTTCCACAGGTGCTAGCATGGCCTAAGACACCTGTAAAGTCATAGTCTTGTGTGTCCGTTTATTACAATTTAGTGAAAGGGAGGTTAAACTATCAGCAGAGCTGGTGGAGATGAGGCTAAAACAGATTATTATTTTTTAAAAAAATCATAATATAATCTGTAAGTCCCTCTTCCTAGTTAACTTTTCAAGGTAGCTGATTGTGTTACTGGTTGCACAGCGGCTATCTCTAAGGGGATTTAAAAATAATAATTTTAAAACAAAAAGAAAATCTCAAAATGTCACATTTTAAAGGTTTATAACTGTCTGGATAGCTCAGTGATTAACTATGGATGAGAGTTTGATTTCTCACTGTGCTTCATGAGAGAAGAGCCAGCCTACGAAGTTATAGACAAGTTGCAGAGTCCCAAGACTCCTCCAGAAGAAAAGAATGGTAAACAATTTCTGCAGATTCTCCACAACAAGGGCATAGTGAGAGTTCACATTGTCCTGCCAATACAGGTCACCAATCAAGACCTATCACAGATACAGTGGAACCCTCCTTTACGATGCCTCGTGTAAAGCAAAACTCACTATACGGAAGGAAATCCCAAGAAAATGATGCCTCAGCTTACGGTTTTCTTTTTGCCATATGAAAAGTTTATATGGGGCTTCCGACGCTTCCCACCGTGGTGGGACGGTGTTATGAGCACTCTGTTTTTCCAATTTCTCATCGTATTTTGGTATTGCCAGAACTACTCCAGAACCAGGAACCAGCTGATCGGTGGGTACTTTTCCTGCAATTACCAGAAGCGGCCACTAGATGGGATTGTCAGAAACATGCTGAATATGCATTGAAAACCATTGAAAACTATGCATTGGCTTTGAAACGGATTTTTTTGGTTATCAATGAATTCCTACGGGAAACCGTGCTTCGCTTTAAGGAATTTTTGCTATAAGGAAAACCCCGCGGAATGGATTAACTCCAGAAAGGGGTGTTTCACTGTACTGTATCTGAAACCACTGATAACAGCGGACTTTATATTTAACTAGCTTAGTGTCCTCCTGGGTTGGTTTCCCCCCTTTCCATTGTCCACATTACCTGGCCAAGTTGTATTTCCCACCGCTGATACCTTCGTCCCCATGGCCGCTGCTGTTTAGGCCTCCAGGTCCCTACTGTTTGAATGGCCAGCCTGCTTTTCCCATCGTGCTTGGGAGTGTTGCATTCCTCGCTGGGCACCGGCTGTGTTGGTCTGGGCCGCCTGCACGCAGGGACCCGCTGTCCGCTGGTGTTCTTGGGCGACCTCGGCGGCCTGCTTGCCGCAGCCCTGTGTTCCCTGGCCTGTGGCGTAGGATTGCTGGGGTCCTCGGGCAGTGCTGGTGGCCGGCTTGCCACAGCCCCGTGTTCCATGGCCAGGGGTGCAGGAGTACCCCACGGCTGCCTTCTGCGTGTTCAGTGTCCGTTGGGGTTGCAGCCGCGTGTCTGTCGCCCTGCCTCTCCCGCTGGCCTCCCTGATTGGCTGCGCCATCGTCCCATCTCTCCCGCACTCTTGCTGGCCTCCCTGATTGGCTGTGTCGTGCCGGCCGCTGGGACTTGTGGTTTTTTCATTTTCTAATTTGGGGGGGGGGCTTAGGGCCCCCTGTCAGCCACGGTTCCCTGGCACAAACCAAATTGGAGCACCAAGGTAGGTGCGTGCCAAATTTCAGGGGGTTTGGTCCAGAGGTGTGGGAATGCATACAGGACATACAAACAAACACCTCAGTTTTATATACAGTAGAATCTCATACAACAATCACCCCGCATAGCAATGAAATCACATAACAATTAGGTTTTTTGGGGAAATGGTGTCCTGCATAACGATTTTCCCTATGAAAAAAAAACGTGCAACAATTTTTCAAAGGGAAAAACCACTTAGCAAAAAAAATCGTTGTACAATGCATCCCATAAGGAAAATCGCTGTATGATGCAAGCATCATATAGCAATTGTTTCGTACAACGTGCCCCGTGAAACAGATTAAAATCGTTGTATGAGGTACCACTGTATGTAGATATTGCAAACAGTGGCCGCTAATGGCCAGTTCTGGTAAGGCATGTTATGTATTTCATTATTTTTATTGAATATTTTTAGACCTGTGGATAACAGAAACTGTGGATACTGAACCCACGGATTCTGGTGTGTGTGTGTGTGATCTGTATTTATTTACCATCAACCAACCCCAAAACAAAGCAAAAAATTTTGGAAAATATGAAAAAAGCTGATATTAGTCAGAATTGTTTTAAAATTAAAGGGACTCTGATTCTATATGTGGTGGTCTCCATCCTGTAGTTTGTCACAAATACAGAAGCTGAAGAACACAGCCATGTCTACAGAGCACTGTGTAAAAAAAGATATTTATCTGAATTGCTTTTGATGCAGCTCAAGAGGATTTGAATCACTACACCACAATTCTTAGAAAAAGAGGAACTGATTTGCTATGATTAAAATCTTCTGAGTATGCACTTACAATGATAAAAGAAATAGTATTGAATTTTTCAAACCCAGTTTCAGGTCATGTGGTGTTATGATGGGCTCCTGGAGTTTTTGATGTCAAACTGCCTGACAGCAGAAACCCCAGCAAATGCTGAACCATGCAGATACATATTAAAAATTTGATTATTTTGCACCGATTGAAGAATCAGTGCAAAATAAACAATTCCTGACAAGTGATTTAAAATAAGCCACATTTTTACCAAATAATGCAGGGCTAGCTGTGCCTCTCAGAATCATCAATCTTTAAATCGATTTCACCTGTAGCAACTCCAACACAAATGTATGGATTTTAAGAGCTAACCAGCGATGGTGAACCTTTTAGAGACTGAGTGCCTGAGGAGGAGGTGTGGGTCAAGTACCATGCGTGCCAGGAGGTGCATGCGCATGCCCCCGTGGTTCCCCCAGCAGGTTTGCACACACCCTGTAGGTTCCCCCACCCTTGCGGGTGCGCACCCCCTAGGTTCCCCCACCTCCCTGTGGGTACACATCCCCATGGGTTTCCCTCCATGCGGGTGCGCATGCCTACCCCCACACATGTGCCATCTCCGCCTCCTAGGAGGGGTGGGTAGGAGGTATCTGGTCACTTCCCCTCTTCCCTGCCGCCACCTCCTGGGCAGGACTTCAGCCTTCCCATTGGTTGAGGGTTGGGTGGGGAAGCGGTGCTGCCACTGGCACTGGCTGGGCGGGGTTTGCCTGGGACAGCACACATGCCCACAGAAAGGCCTCTGCATGCCACCTCTGGCACGCATACCATAGTTTTGCCACTACTGGTCTAACCAAACCCTGGTTAGACTACTGGTCTAACCAAACCCTGAAGTGTAGGCCAGAACCGTCTCTCTAGCACCAGAAAGAGGGCTTTCTCAGTATCTACTCCGGCCCTATGTAATTGAGTTGCATCTCCAGACGGAGTTGCTGCCCTTGATGACCATTTGGAGGCTGCAACTGGTCCAAAATGCGGCTGCCTGAGTGGTGATGGGGTGTGGGCGTTATGCCCATGCCTCGCCGCTGCTTCAGGAGCTTCACTGGTTCCCAGTTTGCCTCTGGGTGCAATTCAAGGTGCTGGTTTTGACCTTTAAAGCCCTTCATGGCAGTGGGCCAGGATACCTTAGAGACCACGTCACCCCAAGAGTGTCAGCCCGTCCTACCAGGGCAGACAGGAGGGGCTCAGTATTGGTCCCATCAATGAAAGAAGCACATCTAGCTGGGACCAGGAAGAGAGCCTTCTCCGTGTCTGCCCCAGCCCTTTGGAACCTCCTACCTCCAGAGGTGCACCTTCAAACAGAACTTCTCCCCTTTAGAAAAATGGTGAAGACCTAGCTTTGCCAGCGGGTGTGGGGCTCCAGAGGATCCACTTCCCAGCTCCGCTGGCTTGTCTAATTTCTGTGGGAGAGCCTTCTGGTATTTTCTGTTTTTGGTTTAATGTGTGGGGAGGGAGGGTGAGAGGGTAGTTTATATAGCCAGTTTTATGCTGCTTTTAATCTTGTCTTTTTAAATTGTAGGTTGCATATACATTTTAATTGTAAATGTTCTGGCTGTTTTATATTTTTTTTTACCTGTTGTTGCCACCCTGGGTGGTGTTTTCACCAGGAGGGCAGGGTATAAATTTATAAAATAAATAAAATAAATAAATCTCTCTCCGAATGGGAACACGGTCCCCGCCTGCTGGCTTATGTAAACCATTAAGAACTGTCTCTTCTTCTTTTTATAGTGGGTGGGATGGGTGGGTGGGATATGGGTCTTTTAAAGTGGGTGGGATATGGGTCTTTTAAAGTGTTTTTATGTGTTTTTAGAATTTGTTGTAATGCCGCCCTGAGTCGGGTTCTGCCTGAGTGGGCGGCATATATAAATATGACTATTAAATTAAATTAAATTAATCGGTAAGGGTTGGAGTAATTTTGATAGTCGTTTTTAATGTTTTTTTATAGGTATTAGAGTTTTTATTTTAATTGTGATGCTGGTTTTTATTTTTTGTGTGCCGCCCAGAGTCTTTTGAGTTGGGCAGCAATAAAAATCACAAAATAAATAAATAAATATAAATAAATATAAAGTGGGCTTAAGAACTAAATCAGACTTCCTACTTAAACAAATGGCTGTAATGAAGATTGACTTGGAAAAGGGGAAGGACCATGGGCATTTATACTCATCCTCTGTATGATCCAAAAAGTACAGGATGACAACTCTCTGTAGCTTGAAATGTGTTTGAACAATGAACAGAGGCAGAAACTGTACAACAGATGGCAACGCATCCCCAAGACATTTTTCTCACATCCGCATCCCAAGATTTAACCTACTTTACACCACTGCAAAGATATGTAGGTTCTCATAATGCTATATAAATGGTTTAAGAGTTTTATACAGGTATTTTATAGCTATTTTTTTTAATAAGAATGATTATTAGAGGTAACAATCTCTACTAAAAGAACACTTGATTTTTTAAAAATAAAACTAGTGAATCTGGCCTCCATTTTGGAAGCTGGCGAACAAGTGCTTCATAATAAATTAAAAATACATCACAAAAAGAGAAGAAAGGGCGCAGATCTGGATCACATTCTATATGTACAAATGCAAAGCAAGAAATAATTGTTATAATTTAAACAGGATTGTAATGTACAGTATCTCTATGGGAGAGTAAAGGCGTCTGTTGTCCAGGTGCTTTCTCAATGGGGACACCTGCCCCCCCCCCAGCCTTTCAAATGGAAGACTGTTCTGTATAAAAGAGGCTACAGGGCCATCTAATTCAAAGGCGGCCATACAAATCTAAATCTAAATAATAAATAAAGGAATAGCTCAACTTCAAAGGATTAGTTGGATTTGAATAGAAGGAAGGAAGGGAGAAGCATTCTAAGGAAGCTAATCCACCTGTATTGTATTCATTAGATTCAAAATTTATCTTTTTTACCACCCCTGCAGTAAATCAGGTTTATGACTGGGAATCAAAGCCTGGATCTTGGACACTGGAAACCTATTAGGATGTAAAACACACACCACTATCTGTACATGTCTGAAGCCTACAAAATAAGGTTGAATGGGCCTGAAAAAGCACCATGGGCTTTTCAGCCACGAGTGAATTAGTCATCTCATAGAAACATGCTGCATAACGAAGAAGCATGCCACAAATAGCTTTTTTGGAAATGTAAAAGCTAAGGGTCAATCCTACTATTCTCTCTTATGGTGCCTGCATTTGTCTGTTGCGGCAACACAGCTTTTGTCTGTCCTTCAGCAACATATGATGTATTTTGCATACTGTTTTCCATTGGGTGAATAATATATATTCTAAAAATACATTTTCCATTTGAACAATGCAAATCCCTTCTCCAAAACACAGGTTGAATCAAGCAAGCTACCCAAAATGCCCCCCTCCCACTTTTGTGCTATTGTACATCACATTCACCAAGATAAGATCCTATCAATTGTGACAGGTGAAGGTTTTGATGGATCTATCTAGTGTTGAAAGAGAATGTTACACATCCCTTGAGGGGCTTTCATGCCATGAAGCATTTCACATAGAAACCAAGCCTATGATAACACATTTGGTCACCGCCAAATTTACTGGGTACCACTGGCTCAACCGTTTTGCATCACTGGGCATATGAAAATTTGGGTTCTTAAGTGACATGATGACAAGTCCCACCAAGAAACGGGTAAGAGAGTATCCATACTTTTGAATGAATTACAGCGTCTATAATTGTGACTGGAGGAATGGAGTGCGTCTTGCGAAGTGCTGAAAAAGAAACTGAATAAAATAATTGGCAATAACAAGAGCCTCTTGGAGACAGAGGAGTAAGAGGTGAAAGAGGAGAAATTTCTAAAGGGAGGAGAAAAGAGTGAGTTGGGGTCCCCTTCCAGTTTACCACTGCTTCATAGCCAAATATTTAGCATCTGTCAAGGTATTTTCTGACCTTTGCTAGAAGCTCAGCAGGGCGTGAGCAATCAGGCTAAGCTTGCTTGCTCCTGATGGTTACCTCTTTGTGCGTGCATGAAAAGCTGCTTCCTTTGCTTCTCCCCCTCCTCCCCAGTTTTGCTTCCACTTCTGTACTGAATTACTGTACCTGCTTTTCAGACTGTCATTTGATTATATCTGCCTGAAAAAACACCATATTGCCAAGCAGCTTGCCAGTATAAAGGTCACCCTTGCTAGAAAGCCAGTCACATCCAACTCTAGGGTTCAGTGCTCATCTCTGTTTATAGCCGAAGAACCAGCACTATCTATGTCTGCAGACGTTTCCATGGACATGTGGCAGGCATGACTAGACATGGAATGTGTTACCTTCCCACCGAAGTGGTCCCTATTTATCTACTTGCAATTTCTTGCTTTTGAACTGCTATGTTGGCAGGAGCTAGGACTAAGACAGGAACTAATTCCGTCCTGCAGTACTCGGGAATCGAACTGCTGACCTTCCGCCTCCCAGTCAGCATCTTAGCCACTTGAGCCACTGCAGTCTGTTTATCTACTTGCAATTTCTTGCTTTCAAACTGCTAGGTTGGCAGGAACTGGGACAGAGACAGGAGCTCATTCCGTCATGCAGTACTCGGGTTTTGAACTGCTGACTGCAAGTCTCCTGACCTTCATTGCTGAGACCATTTCGGGAAGGAAGGGCCAGTTCTTATATAGCTAAGCCACCCAGCGTCTCCAAGTGGAGTCTATGAAGTGCTGGAACCCTCCCCAGAAGGGCTCTCAGGTGGGGCTTAGCAGATGCTCCCAGGGTGGGGGCTCCAGTCCTGCAGGATTTAGAGCGGCTGCTCCCAGGCTGGAGGCTTTAGTCCTGTAGGGCTTAGATGAGCAGGTGCAAATCCTGGCACAGATTATGAATCCATCTTCAGCTAGCCAAACCGGAGGGGGGGGGGATCTATGACATCTCCAAGCCAACCTATTGCACAAAACCAACATCTGGTCCTACAAATACAGTGGAAACTCATACAACAATTGCCCCATATAACAACAAAATCGCATAACAATTAGGTTGTTGTTGTGTGTTGTTGTTGTTGTTTTTTTGGGGGGGGCGGGATGGCGTCCCGCATAACAATTTTCTCTATGGAAAAAATCATACAACAATTTTTCAATGGGAAAAACCACTTAGCAAAAAAATATCGTTGTACGATGCATCCCATAGGGAAAATTGCTATACGATGCATGTATCATATAGCAATTGTTTCGTACAACATCAAGCCCCATGGAACGGATTAAAATCGTTGTATAAGGTACTTATTTTATTTTTTTTTATTTTTAGGTACCACTGTAAATTATTGTTTTAACATTTCACATCAGTATCATCAATTACATTAGCCGCTCTGGGTGGCGTCTGCGCCAGAAGGGCGGGATACAAATATTCCAATAAATAAATTAATAATACATGTGACTCTCAGGGTGAATGTAATCAACTTCTGCAAAGGAACAAATTGCAGATGCTGTTCTTTATTGCTTTCAGAGCATTGCACAATTTAAAATTGTGGATGTGTACGGAATAGAGATTGAGCTCAAATTTCTGGCCTCCCAACCTTTCTATTGTTTGCAACTCTGTTCAGGTCCTGCAATCCCAATGGTGTAGCTTCCTTTATGGAATCAATCTATCTCAGGAGTTCTCAACCTTTTAAAGCTGGGGGCTGGGTCACGCTCCCTCGGACAGCTTCAGGGGCTGGATGGCCATTTTACCCTTCCTCCACCACATGGCACTTCCTGGTGTGGTGGAGGCGGTGGGTGGCCACATGAAATGGTGCCATGGGCTGCATTCAGCCCATGGGCCGCAGGTTGAGAATCCCCGATCTATTGCATACTGGTCTTCCTCTTTTTCTATTATCTCCCAGTATTATTGGTTGAAAGTAGTAAGGCTTTAATTAACTACGATACCAATCAGAAACATCTTGCTATGGAGGATATTATCAAAATCAGTATATAAATCTTGGTGGCTGTTCTGAAATGGGAATCCAAGGCAGAAGTGGGATAATGACAAAGGCATGCTGTTTTATAGCTTAGATTCTCTTTACTTCCTCTTTTACTTTGGGTGTTCAGGGATTATAACATAGATAAATACATTTATTCTAGCCTGACAAGTCATAGGCAGTAACCAGCTTCAATGGGCAATAATATCTATCTATATTTAAAAAAAAAAACAATTGAAATCCTTTCTCTTTAAAGAGGCTTTTAAAGAAAACTTATCAATTGCCAAACAATAGGATTAACTAATTTATACTTTATCAATATGTGTTGTCTTTGGGGCATATTATTGTTTACTGTTTTGCACATAATTTATTTTTTGGTTTATCAATTTTATTAATTTTATATTGTTACAAGTAAAAATCTTTCACTTTGTTGTACGCTGCCCAGAATGGGAGAATATCCCAGATGGGTGGGATATAAATACATTCCTTTTCCCACAGGAATTTTGCCAAGCCTTAAGGACAGCATGCATACAAAATAGGGCAGTTAGTAAGATAACAGCTGCTGAGCTCTAAATCAGAACAGCTTTTTAATGCAGATATTTCAACCGCTGTTAGACATCTCATAATAAAAACAAAATGAAAAAGTTAAATACAAAACAAGTATTTTTCCTTGATCAATATCCAACACCAGTGATTTTGTTTGTTCTTATCTGCTATGTATATATGATTAATTTATGAATACGCCTTAAAAAGTAAACAGACATTATAAATTAGCAATAAGGATTGAGACTTCTAATTATTTAATAAGGTCTGCTTACTTTGTCTATGTATATGTTACATGCTATCAAGTTGGGACTGACCTACAGTGACACTAACAGGGGATTCAAGGTAAAGGGAGATACGTACTTAAGAAATGGTTTTACCAATTCTGAGCATCAGTCAGTTTTCTTGGCTGAGCATGGACTTGAATCCAGGACTTTTGAGTCCTAGACCAGGCACACCCAAACTATGGTCCGTGGGCTGGATACGGCCCCCAAAGGCATTCCATCAGGCCCACGATGCCCTCGCCAAAACAGGAAGTAAATGCGGATGCTTTTGTGCATGTGCAAAAAGTGGCCATTTTATTTCCTGGTTTGGTGTGGACACTTCTGTGAAGTAAAATGGCTGATTTCATGCATGTGCAGAAGCATCCACTCCAAACTGGGAAGTAAAATGGCCACTTTCGAGCATGTGTCCGCGTCAAACCAGGAAGTAAAATGGCCACTTTTGTGCATGCGCAGAAGCATCCACACCAAAACAGGAAGTAAAATTGCCGCATTTCATGCATGCACAGAAGCTTCTGCACCAAACCAGGAAGTAAAATGGCCGTGCATGCGCAAACATGCCCTGTTCCGGGGGCAGTCTGGCTCACTCAGATGTTCCGGGGGCATGGTCAAGCCCCCAGCCCAAAACGTTTGGCCACCACTGTCCTAGACCATCTAGTATTGGTGAACTGTGAATAAGACTTTTTTCTTGATTTTCTTGGGAAATCAGACTTCAAAACAACCGGTGCTTTAAGTCTTGAAGACTAAATTTTAAAAAAAATCAACCACCACCAAATCAATCTCATTTGCAAACTTTGGAAAAAGGCTCCTTCTGTGGCACCCACACAACCAACCCCTGAAGGATTTCCCCCGTCTACTGATATACTATTTGTAACACGTGGTTCTTGCCTTAGTTAGCACCAGTTATCTCATCAAACTTGCATTGTCAAAAATTGAATCCTCTTAAATCCATTTTTCTCTCCTCTAGCATCACAAAAAATAATAATCTCTGAATGCTTTTAACACAGCAAGTATGTGTGTAGCATCTCCTCCTATTTTTCCCACTCCACATTTTATATCCAACTGCATGCCAAAACCAGCAAATGCACAGCAAATGCACTCTTACTGCTAAGCAGCAAATATTTCCAGCCTGTCTATGCACATTTATCTATGTATCAGATGATGTTCTATGCATAGAAGATTTGGCAAACAACACAGCTAAAATGAATTGCTTATTTCCAGGATGTGAATGAGACTAAACAACATCCACATAGCTGCTAAGCCTTGTAATCCGGACAGCCAGAATCTGTAAAATGATGGGACTGGACCTTTCATCTTGCCCAGGGTTTGCTGTAAGATTTTTATATAAACATTTGAAAAGGATTCCGCTTTAGGGTTTGCAATCTGGTTTGATAAATCAAAAGGCCAAGAAAAAAAAGAGAAAACAGCACAGATGGACGAATCTGTCACAAAACTGGAATAAAGTAGAGACTCCGATTTGGGGCTTTAATTTGAACCTTACCAAGAAGCTTCCCAACACAGTGAAACTTCACATAAATGAAAGATATGAGAAGATCTGCCCTTAATTTTCCCTCTTCCAGCTAAACTAGCCTGGACAAGAGGGGGCACTATGAGGTGCCCAAGCCATTGTATGATAATGTTCTCCTCCACCTTGGGTCAACAAGGACCTTTGAGATCATGTAGTATAAACTCCTGCTGAATGTAGGACGCAGTTGCACCATACCCAATGAAGAGCCTTCCAGTCTCAACGTAAACATTTCCAATGAAGATGAAACTACTATAAGACAATTCCACTGCATAGCAACTCTCATTGTTTAGATCAGGGGTTCCCAACCTATAGCCCCCATGCCAACTCATCCGGCCTGCCTCTGCCTCTTCCGCACATGGAAGTGGTGCATTTACAGCATCCATAAAATGCACCTGTGCATGCCCAAACACACTCACAGCTGTCGTAAATGTGGAAGTAGGTGCATTTACGACAGCTGCAAATGCTTCTGCTTCTGGGAGCGTGGTACAGCCTGCTCAGCTGTCCAGTGGTGTGGTCAGGCCCATGATGTAAAAAGGTTGGCTACCCATGGTTTAGATGTTTCTTCTAATGCTGACCAGAGGTCTTCTTCCTAGCAGCCACAACATTTCAAGTATTATTCCACCGAATCTGGAGCAACAGAGAATGGTTCTACTCCATTTCCCCCTCTTCAACTAGCTGGTTCATGTAATTCAGTTCAGGAGATCCCCCAAGCCTCCAAAAACTCATTTGGGAAATAGGATGGGTGGGATTTCAGTTTGCTGCGAAGAAAGGTGAAGAAGATGATGTGAAAAATTATTTTTGTAAACCTCTTTATTTTAGAGTTCAAGCCTCTGATTTCCTAGTTTCATACAAGAAAAGGAAAAACCTGAAGGCTGCTAGGTTTCAGTGTTGTTTTTATCTTGGTTGATGTGCATATGCCACAAGTAAGGAGATTTTCATGCATTTTTAAAAAAAACGCTTTTCTAGGTTCATCTCCTTTCTTTGCCCTCAGGATAATATGATCCCTCTCTTTTAAAAGCTCATTTCCTTGGATCTGCTCCAGAAAATAATACATTGCCAAATGTGGAAAGTACATTCAAAACTGCCATGGATAGTCACTTAAGGGACTAACTAAAGTTGGAAGACCTACATTTTCAAGTAGATAATGGATTCATGTTTGAAGACCATTAGCTTTTTGCCCCTCTCTTTTGATCTAGAAGAATAGTGACATTAACTCAATAAGCCTAAACTAACCTGTTAAGAATGATATGTGCAACATAAATCTATAAATACAGTTTCTTCAGGAAGGGATAAAGAGTGGAGGGATCTAATGTCCCATTTTACTGAGTGCCATCTTCTATTTGAAGTTATCTTCAATTTGAACACCTGTGAAGTCTACATTTTGTAAAGAGAAAGAAATGTACAGTATTGGGGGAGGTTGCCCATAAAGCATCAATCCCTGGAAAGGAGGCAGAGCCACTTGAGTGGGAAGTCCCACTGGTATAGGAAATGTGGCATCATGCTTAGTTATGCAAATATAGCTACGTACAAGTGATAATCTCTATTAAGGGTAAAGAAGACCTGTTTGTAAACTAGCAATGCTTTCGCAAGCAGTGTAACCTCAATTTACTATGCTAGAGGGACTTTCTGCTCCATGGAAGCTCAACAGGATATTTTCTATTATTTCTAAATTTATTTCTATACCGATAAATTAGAAAATGTATCCTTTTTAATGATGCTGTTTTCTCCTTTGGTGATGAATGGCTAAGTGGTCATACTGGACTTGAAGCTCCTGGAAAGATAGCAAGAACAAAACAAAGAGCAAAAGTTAGACAAAAATAGCCCCAAAAGAATGTGCATAGTTCCAGCAACCTGGAACAAGTTTCCACATTGATTTCTAGGGGTCACTGTAGTTCCTTAGAAGCTTCAATATTTCCGGCAAAAAGAATCATAATGGTGCAGAAGGTTTGTTCAGAAACTTGGTACTGTTTGTTCAGTACTTGGTTTGTTCAGTACCATGACTCTTGAACCCTCCTAGAAAGGCTCAGACATCTGATTTTTCTGGGATGAATAATAATAATAATAATAATAATAATAATAATAATAATAATAATAATAATAATAATAATAATAATAATAATAATAATAATAATAATAATAATAATTTTGTGTGAGAAATTATTCTGAGTTGAAAAGATTTTTGCAGGAGAAACTCTGCTCAGGGAATGCCCAAATGAGGTTCCTTTCATGTCCCTAAGAGCTGCGACAGAGAAAGGCGCTCACCATCATGTAGTACCCAAGTTTCGAATTGCCAACTTGCTGGC
The DNA here is from genome assembly GCA_035047305.1 of Bradypodion pumilum. Classification (NCBI taxonomy): domain Eukaryota; kingdom Metazoa; phylum Chordata; class Lepidosauria; order Squamata; family Chamaeleonidae; genus Bradypodion; species Bradypodion pumilum. Next base: position 502,846,936 of record JAWDJD010000001.1, on the reverse strand, counting down.
CTTCCATCTAACAAGGCAAGCTTCTTAACCACTCAGCCACTGCAGCCCTCATTGATTAGTAATGAGTCTCAGTAGGACTTGCAATCTCTCCATACCAACTGAATACAACATGTCTTTTTATCTGCTTCAACACTGAAAACAATACAGTAATCAGTACCAAGTACTGATGTCAATGCAGAAAATTAGAAAGCTATTGGCTTAGGCAGTTATTCCACTGGCTCCAGCTTCTGCAGACCCATACCTGTCAAATACCCCGTATTGGCTGGGATTACCCCGTAATTCCGCACCGATTTTCTCCATTTCCCGGCCGGAGCTGCTGCTACCCTGTAATTTGGCAGCAGGGGAAAAGTAGTTATTGTGCATCCCTTCTGCGCAGGTCCTTTGCAGGCGCACCCCCCAAAGAAAGACTCAGACACCGGTATATGGATAAAGGCATTGGGCCACTTTTATTGAGTAATGCCCTAGTCCGAATTATAACTTTCAATTGGTACTCATCCAATTATAATTCTTAAGGCAAGCAGGCCGCAGTAACACTGGTAAGGTTCCTCCCAAAATTGCCAATGGCAATTGGCTACAATGTATCCATTTGTATCAATTTGTTTGTTGACACAAACAAATTGTTGACCGTAGTCAATAAACTATCTACTGACCCCACCCTCTGATGTGTATCCGTCAAATCACGGGGTGATGCATGCTGAAAAGCTCCTGCCATCACCCCTTGCCTGGTTCGTCGTTGACCGGTCAACGTTATTACACCTGTACCTGTCTAAGTGTTGGCCGGTCAATTGCGAACCTGCCGGATACCTATGGGTCATAAATATTTACCTTACCAGTGCTACCCGCCTAAGTGACCAAAGTCAAGAGCAAAAACCCCTATGTCAAACCTTAGCAACAGTGTGGGATGGGCCAAAAAACCAGAACCCAAGGGCCAATTGTAGGTAGGTTCAGGCCAAAAATTCCCACCCGGCCCCGAAGCGACCAAACTATCACACTGTTCACTAGGGAGGGGGTGGAGGGAAAACTTCTCCTCTCCGTCGCTATTTTAAAATGGCAGCTCGGCTGCCTCGTGGCCACCCCTTTTATAGAGGGGTGGCCACGTCCCCTAACTCACCCGGATGTCTGAGTCCGGGTGGGGGGGCCCCGCAAAGAGCGCGGTGGCCATTTTGGCGTCGCACTTTCATTGCAGGCGCACCCCCCAAAGAAAGACTCAGACACCGGTATATGGATAAAGGCATTGGGCCACTTTTATTGAATAATGCCCTAGTCTGAATTATAACTTTCAATTGGTACTCATCCAATTATAATTCTTAAGGCAAGCAGGCCGCAGTAACACTGGTAAGGTTCCTCCCAAAATTGCCAATGGCAATTGGCTACAATGTATCCATTTGTATCAATTTGTTTGTTGACACAAACAAATTGTTGACCGTAGTCAATAAACTATCTACTGACCCCACCCTCTGACGTGTATCCATCAAATCACGGGGTGATGCATGCTGAAAAGCTCCTGCCATCACCCCTTGCCTGGTTCGTCGTTGACCGGTCAACGTTATTACACCTGTACCTGTCTAAGTGTTGGCCGGTCAATTGCGAACCTGCCGGATACCTATGGGTCATAAATATTTACCTTACCAGTGCTACCCGCCACACGGGGAGGCGTCCATGATGACTCACTGCCCCCCAAGACCATCAGCTCGGTCACCAGGCCTGCTTGCACCACACCCAGAACGAGGTACATACCTCCAGCCGACAGGTGGACCCCTCCCCCTGCCTACCGGCAAAAAAATTTTTTGTAAGCCTATCCTCAGGTGTCCAATGGCTGTCTCCCAGCCATGCCCAGCAAGGGACTGAGCAACAGCCCTGTCCCCTGACTGCACGGAAATCCACGTCTCCTCTAAATTGGTGTCTCGGCACGATGTTAGACCATAGCGACCGAGTGTAAGCCATACGTGATATAAAACGCCAGGTCACAGCCCCCCGACAGTTTAGTAACAGCAGTGATCCGTATAAGATCGTTGCCGCCGAGGTGCCTATTAAGAACATTGGGCGGTCCAGCATCCCCGACGGACATCAGGAATGGCAACAGTTCCCGCCCCCATGTGCCGCGCATACCATACCATCGCATACGTGCGGATGCACACGGCCCAAGTCGGGGTCCACTCTCTGTCGCCGCAGGATATACTGCTGCCCAGTGTACATAGCTGCGGCCCACCAGCCCCTCTGCCACCGGTGTGTAGAGACACACAGGATCTGTAAAAGAGGAGAAGAGGTTAAGGACATAACTAGGTACTCGTACAGTGAGGGCACGTACATATAACAAATTGCGCGTACACGCATGTCCGCCTCCGAGTATTCCAAACGTAGCCGCGATCACGCGACGCCCATTCTAAATAAATGGGTGCCAAAACGGGCCCCCACACCGCGAAGCGCGGCAGTGGTCACCCTCAGTAACATTACTTCGGCAAGGTGGACCAATCCTGGTGGCAGAAAAACAGGCTGGGGCACGCAGCAGGCACTGTCGAAAAGTCATGTAGGGCACCAACTGGACAGATGTCTCCAATAAAACTTCGTAGCAGTCTGACTCCACTGCCTACGCTGTGCTGAACAACCTGTGAGGACCGTAACCCCACTTGAGCCCACTCATGTGTGACAGAGACACCGTCGAGTTCCAGTGCCCTACGAGACACCTCCGCCTTACACAGATGGTACCAACTCTGGTACCCACTCACTGATGCGGAGCGCTCCAAAAAGGCTACCGTGGTAGCTGCGTGACCAAGAGCCACCTCACACCTATCCGAACATAGTAATGCCAGCCTCGTGCAAGGTGGGTCAGAAACTCTGGGAACTGGGGTGACGTGTGTCCGGGCGGCGGACACGTTCCCGTGTCCACCCCTCCAAAACATGACGCATGAACGCAGTAGTGATACGCCTTACGCGTGCGAGGTGCCAATGACATGCCCGGTTCTCCTCTCCTCGCCAATCGTCCAAATATCGGCCGGGAGTGGCGAGTGCAATTCATCTGCTTCCGGAGTAAGGCACAGAACCGGGGGATCTGCAGGCGGGACAAAGCAGCAATGTCGTTATTAATACCTGGAACATGTCTGGCCCATAACAGCACATTTAGGCGTAGGCTTCTCAAAAAGAATAGACAAACTAATGTCATGACCCTGGGGGATTTGCATGTCTGGGTGTCGATAATGTGCACCACTGCCGCATTATCACACCAAAAATGGACCACTGAGTAGGCCCACTCATTGCCCCATAACATCAGTGCTCCCCAATATGGGAAGAAACTCAAGGATGGCTCCTGGTACTGCTTCCGACAACGCCTGCATACCTTTGCAATGTGGACGGATCGCGGAGGCAATCCGTGCCAAGCCATGGTTGCTGCCATCGGCCGTAAGTCCCCCTACCCTCAGAGTAAACCTCCATAAGTCCGGGAGCGAGAGGGATCTGACCGTACCTGAAATCCAGGGCAGACCATCAAGTCTGATCTCCAGGAAGCGACCCCGTTAAACCCAGGAGTAATTTGAGCCAGCCCGTAAGGTCCACCCGTATGCCCCTGATCAGCCGGACCCTGTTTTGACGCTTTAACAGGCCAACCATGGCATCACACAGGCGCCCGGCCACTGCTCTGCCTGGTGGAACCACCCTGTAGGCAAAATTAAGTTGGCCATGAAGTAAAGGCAGGTCACAAGGGAACACTTTATGTTTTGCAATTAATACCAAAATCGCCGCGGAGATCCAAGCCACCTTATTCATGGACAACCCGGATGCCCATGCGACAGAAGCTTAGTAGCTGGGCCCTCGGTCTTTTCAGGCGCCAAGGGGACACCCAGTTCCCACCTGAGTGGCTGAAATGTAATGAGGAGACGCGTGCACGTGTCCGAGCCCCGTTCATCCCCAAACCAAAAGTCGTCGAGGTAATGGGCTAGAGACCGAGACCCAGACCTGCGAGCAAAGGCCCACTGAATGAAAGTCCCGAATCGTTCGAATGCTGAACATGAATCAACTCAGTCAGCAGGGGTTGGACTTATCTAAGTAAATGCACCTTGGAACCTAAAAACCCAATAGCTCTAAATCCATTGGGTGCACTGGCAGTAATCTGAAAGCCGAGTGCATAGCGCACTGTGCCAGGAAAGCACCGGGACTGCATGGGTGAGCCACCCATAGGGGCTGAACCAACTACGAGCACCTGACTGAACAAGGTCATCAGGAATGGCATCCCTAACCGGATAACCCACAGGGTGAGCTAAATGGAGGATTAAATGACATTAACCCTGGTTCTACCCCGGCACTAGCCTCATAGGGGAGACGTTCAACTTAGGAAAGGTGGTTTCAAGAAGGGACCCACTACTCTCATAGCCCCAACTCCCTTAGATGTGCACAGCGGAGCAACCTGTTCGTTACCTTTCAAGGTAACCAAATTAGTAGCATCCTGGGACCCCTAACACCCCCGAATGGAATACAAAAGCCCCACTGAAAACCCTCCAGCAGGTACCCCGCATCATCCCTTCTTGGATGAGCTGAGTGCCATCGCTCCAGCCTGAGTACACTAATTGGGGAGGGGGGGCTTTGACAAGGCTAGTTCTTTCAGACGGAGCTCTGATCGTCCCCTGTGCACCCCTACCTCTGCCCGGCAACCCACCAACCCGCGTGCATGCAGAGGCGGCGTAAGGGCCAGCGCAAAAGGGGACACCCAGTCGGTAACAACACTGGCGCTTAGTACACCCGTCGCCAGCTGAGCAGGTCAAACACGGCAGGCGGGCCGGAACCCCCTGCCCAACCAGTTAGCGTGGAGCCTATGTCTGAGCAGCCCGCTGCACAGCATGACCACCATGATACCTATCACCAGGCGCCAGTCACATGGGAGTCATGTACACGAGCACAAGTGCTGACAGGGCTCATCCAACCTCCTCTCAGGGTGTAGGGCCACCCTCATCCACATTCCTCGTCGTAAGCCAACTGCGATGGGCCCATCAAATCCACCATCGCCCTGTAATATTAGCAATGGATGGAACCAGGGTGACGGCCCAACCATGCCGGGCCCTGCGGCATCCACCATATATATAAGGTATGCCGACCGCCAGTTGGCCCCAGGTGCGCGGTGGCCTGCGACGATGGGACAGCTCTTTGTCTCTGTCATCCTGTCCCTCTCACTCCTTCTCAGTGGGCTCACAGTTCAATACGGAGAATATCCACATATCCCCCTCCAGACCTTACCCCTCGTGACCTGCGGCAAATGATCACCCAGGGGCAAGGAATAACAGCCCCTGCGATGCTCGGCACTGCCCCGGGGGCGGACACCCCCGCCCTTAACGAGGGACCATTTAGCACCATAGGATACTGGGATAAGATGGTAACTGATGCCCGTTCGCATCAACTGTACTCCCCCCGCCAAATCTTTTCCCTCGTGACCTGGGACAAATGATCCCCAAAGGGCAACGAATAACCAGCCGTCGGCAAGGCCGTCACCGGCACATTAGGTACACATGACATATGCAGCGGAACCTGGACAGTCCCTGCGATGCCCGGCACTGCCCCGGGGGCGGAAACCCCCCACCCCCAACGCTGTACCAGTATGGAACCAAGGGACATTGGGATAGGCTGGCAACTGATGCCCACTCGCCTCGACTTGACGATGCCATGGCCACTGAACCCCACCATTGGAAGTGGACTGTGATGTGGGTGCATTAACTTGAACCTGATACTCACTAGGTGCACCCCCGTGAGCCGCCCCCACTGGGGGTTCCGGCCCACGGCGGGCGTCGGAGCTCGCGACCGGAATCGAGCTCTGGGGCCACACCTGACCACTCTCCTGCTGTAGCTCTGGATGAACAGGGAGCTGCGAGACACCGGCAAGCGCAGGCCAGAGCGTCTCAAGCAGCTCAACCCGGCTGGCCGCTTGTTGCAATGTGGCGGCCGTCGAGATAGGCGGTGAACACGAAGGGCCCCCGGCAGAGACTGAAGGGACCCCTGACATGGGGTTGTGTGCAATCCCCAAGGATGCCTCAAGCACAGCTAAACGCGTTAGCAATGCACGTATAAAGTGGGCCGGGTGGGCCAGATGGCCCACAAGGCATTTGACCAGGAACCCCAAAATGAGAGCCTGGGCCTGAATAGGGCCATGCCCAAAACTCCGGCCCATGAGGGGCTGGAGGGGGAACGTGCTGTGCACCAGCACCGGGTTCCCCCCCCCCCGCTGACCGGACCCATGGCCGGCAACTGCGGGCCGAGGGCCGAAGCCCCAGAAGGGCCGGTTGAAGGGTGGCCAGCCGAGGGCCAAGCAGCCTGCATCGCCCCACCGGTATCGGTGGAGGCGGTGCCCTGCCGCATGGGCGCAGCCCTGGTCCTCTGACCTGAGGGCCGCCCCCGCGTTGCGCAGGAGCAAAAGTCCTCCCCGTTGGCCGCGGTTTCGACGCCGGGGCCTTCCGTTTGGGAGGCATATCTGAGAAAAAGAGCAGGATCCCTTTCCAGGGATCATCCTAACGCCAAAACACAGAGCAGCCAGCAAGCCAAAGGCTCTGTGCAAGATCCTTCCTTCCCAGCCGGGAAAGAGTAGGGCTAAAGAGCCGAAGAATCAAAAGCACAGCGACGGAGAAAACTTCTCCTCTCCGTCGTTATTTTAAAATGGCAGCTCGGCTGCCTCGTGGCCACCCCTTTTATAGAGGGGTGGCCATGCCCCCTAACTCACCCGGATGTTTGAGTCCGGGTGGGGTGGGGCCCGCAAAGAGCGCGGTGGCCATTTTGGCGCCGCGCTTTCATTCTATGCATGCATAGAACCCTTCTACGCATGTGTAGAAGGGTTCTGTGCAGAAGGGGATGCGTAGAAGCTTTCTACGCATGCGTAGAAATGACCTGCGTAGAATGGTTCTGTGCAGGTCCATTCTACGCATGCATAAAAGCCTTCTACGCATGCGTAGAAGGCTTTTCCGCATGCGTAGAACAGACCTGAGCAGAAACGTTCTGCACAGGTCCCATAATCTCCGGAGCCATGCTTGACAGGTATGTGCAGACCTTACACAGAAAAGCAAGACACAGTACAGGTATCTGACATAGCATGTTCTATCAGTCATTATGAGCCAAGAGCATGCAAACACACTACTTTCCAACTTGCGGGTTTCCCACAAACAACTGTTTGGGTGTACTGTGAACAGAATGCTAGGCAGGATCTGGTCTTTGGTCTGATCTAGTATGGCTCTTTTTATGTTTTTATAAACCAGAGTTTGAAAAAGTTAGTTGATATTTTTAGACCATACTGCCAAAAAATATCACCAAACTTTTTAAACCTTTGTTGTAAAGTCAATATTCGAGAGTTCTAACAGCATATCTAGTGCATACCTGTCAACCATCCCGATTTGGCCGGGAAAACCCCATAATTTGACGTCGATTGACATCATAACCCGCCCCGCGCTGATAAAACCCCGTAATTTGGCAGCGGGGGGAAACGCTTTCTGCGCATGCGCGGAAGCGCTACGCTGCTTGCATAGGGGCTGCACAAGCGGCATAGTGCTTCCGCGCATGCGTGGAAGGGGTAAAACCCTTCCACGCATGCGTGGAAAGCGACCTGCACACAAGCGATGTGCGCAGGTCCTGTTTTTCTGGAGCCACGGGTTGACAGGTATGATCTAGTGAGGTCCTATTTACTATGGGAAGGTGGGGCCACAAAATACTCATTTTTCTCTTAATAATTATCGGTCCAATCCAATATTTTTACTGTCTTTAGTTACAGGCCACTACAAATATAGATAGACAGGAGCCCTGGAGACGTGAATTTATGAATCATCATTTTTAAACAATCTATTTATGAGCATTCACCTTTAAAAACAACTAGAGACCATATCTCCCCTGTTCTGTTCCTGAGTTTAATATTTTTAAATAATCATATAGTATCTCCCTTACAGGCTAGTGCCATCTGGTCCAAGATGCTTGCTCTAATTATCTTAGCTTCATGGTATGCAATGCAATTTGGCAAAAAATATATATTCCTATTTGTTACATAGCAGGCGAATTACAATATTTTGTGCCAGTAAACCACTATATTTTGTCATAAGATGGGATAGCAGACAGTTTCTAAGGCAGAACTACAGAGGACAGAATAAATAGTACCAAAAATATAGTACAGTAAAACCTCGCATAAAGAGCACCTCACTTAAGACTAAATCGCTTAAAGAGCAGAATTTTCTCCAAATGGGTGCCTCATAGAACAATTAAAAACTCACTTAACAACTAAATCGGGGTTCACAATCCCCCCACCAGAAGTCACAACAGTCACTTACCATGGCAGCGGTGGTGCTTTATGCAAGTGTTTCGCTTAAAGAGCGACTTGCTTAAAGAGCAATCCTGTGAAACACATTATGCTCTTTAAGTGAGGTACCAACGTACTATTAATATTATACTGTGCAGAAGTTAATACTAAGTCTTTTACAAATCATTTTATAGAAGTAGTCTGTTATTTACAGGAATGTAAAAACATGGATTTAACAGGTATGTAAGCTATGTGCCATCCAGAGAGGCAGATAGATATTGGAACTGTGATTTTGAAGAGAAAAAAAAGCCTTTCTCAAAGACAGGAAGGTGATTGTTGGCAAATACTGTACTGTACCTTGAAATTCTGTGATCTTTTTTTAATATAAGAGAACCATCAGAAAGAACAGATATTAAAATCATAGAATAATTCAGTTGGAAGGAACTTTTGAGGTCATTGAGTCCAACCCCCAGCTCAATGCAAGAATCAAAATCAAAGTACAGTAGTTCTGAGAGATGGTTGTTCAGTTTTCTCTTGAATATTGGAGCACTCACCATGCCTTGAAATACTGTATTTGCTGGCATATAAGATGTACTTTCCTACCCTAAAAATACACTAGAAAATGGAGTGTGTCTTATATTCTGATGCGTCTTATACACCAGCAAATAAGGTAATTGATTCCCTTGTCATGCTGCTTTAACAGTTAAGAGGTTTCTTCAGCCTATACCTGGCTTCCTATTATTTGAGCTTATTACATGTCCTACAGTCTGAGATTGAGAACAGATCCTGCCCCTCCTCTTTATGACTACCTTTTAAAGTATTTGGAAAAGTGTTATCATATCCTCCCTCAGTCTCATTTTCTCAAAGCTAAACATGCCCAGCTCTTCCATACTTTCCTCATACAGCCTGGTTTCAAGTTCAATTTCTATACCGCTTTACTCAACCGAGCGGGTAACTCAAAGCGGTGTACACAGTAACAATAAGATAATACAGTAACACAAGTAAATATAACTCAATACAATCAATAATACAATAATAAAGCAACAATGTCATCAAGTTACAAGATTACAAGTCAGGAAAAATAAAACATCAAATACGAATACAAAATCAAGCCCCATAAAGAGACCCTTCAAGAGGTGCCACCTAAGTATTCCCACTTCCCTACGGCCAATGCAGGGCCGGGGAAGGAGCTCCGGTGATAACCGCTTTCTTCCCCTCGCCGGTGGTGAGGGCGATGGGGAACGGGTTAACAGCAATGGCATCTCAACCCCCTGCCTTTTAAGTCCAAGGGGGGAGGGGGCAGCAGGCCGGCAGTGGAGTGTCCGGAGAGCCTCTTCGCCACCACCAGGGCCAGAACACGTGGCGGCGGCAGTTCACATGGCAACCCCCCTGCCTTTTAAGTCCGAGGGGGAAGAGCAGGGCCCGGCAGGTTGGCTGTGGAGTGTCCGAAGGGCCTCTTCGCCTCCACCCTGATTATCCTTGTTGCCCTTTGAATTTGTTCCAGTTTGCTAGCATCATTCTTAGTGTGGTGCCAGAACTGGACACAATACTCTAGATTACGCCTAACTAATGCCAAATAGATGGGGATTAACGCTTCTTGGTTTTTAACGACTATACTTCTGTTAATGCTGCCTAAAAAAGCATTTGCCTTTTTTGCAGCCATGATGCACTGTTGACTTGCATTCAGCTTGTGTTCTACAATTCCATGTCCTTTTCACCTGAGCCAAATATCCCCATCTTGTAATTGTGCATTGGTTTCTCCCCAGGTGTTACTTACCCTTGTTAATTTTTATTCTGTTGGTTTCAGAAAAATGCTCAAGCCTATCAAGAACTTTTTGCATTCTGTTCCTGCCTTTCAAGCTATTAGTTATTCTACTCAATTTTGTGTCATCTGCAAATATGGTAAGTATTCCCTGCACTCCCTCTTCCAAGACACTGTTGAACAGCACTAGTCCCAAGACTGAGTCTTGTGGTACCCCAAGTGTTGCCCTCTCCCAGTCTGAGAATGAGCTGTATGATACTGTAACCAACTGTGTATCCATCTGGTACTTGTACTATCCAGGCCATATCCAGTTAGCCTGCTAATCAGAATATCATGGGACAACTTGTCAAATGCTTTGCTGAAGTCAAGATATATTACATCTACAGCATTCCCACCATCTACCAATGCAATTTTGTATTAATGGCTTGCAAATAATGGAGGAAATGATTGATTAAAGTTGCATTGCTAGCCAAGCATGGCTGTTTGTTTTATCTGGAACTGAATACAAATTTATTCTGTGCTGGCAAATTCTCACCCCAAACACCTAATTTGTTTGTGCCTGCACTTGTTGGGGAATATTGAGTCAGCAAGACTTTCTACTTATTTATTTAAAGGATTTCTAATCTGCCTTTTAAAGATATATGTGGCCCCGATATACTGTATCAATACAAAGTAATCACTTTGCAAATGACATCATACTTTAATCACTCTGGATATGATAAAGAACAAGCACGTCTCTATTCTGCTCTCAAAAGAACAACCAGAGTGTTTGGGACCAGTGTTAGAACTTTTGCTGCACCCTAATTTTGAAGATTCCAAATTTGTATTCCAATATTGCTCTGTAATACAATTATGCCACTAACTTTTCTAACAAAGATTTTTAACAGATGTTGTACCAATTGCCACTCATTAAAGAAAAAAGAACTTTAAAAATCTGTTAGAATCCTTCTAATAATAAATTTAATTGCATCGTAATGCAAATTCATGTTTAATTTAATTGTTAAAATAAATACCCAAAGTATTTAAACAATCTACACTTCATAGCATGATTGGGTTTTTGTCCTATGTTTTCTTCTGAAATCTACTGCTTCTCACCACAAAAGAATTCAAAGTTAACTAGAATGTACCTCAAGCCTATCTAGTTAAGGAATAAGAGAACTCCTGTACTGTGCAAAAGTCTTAGACCAGATGTTCGCAGCCCCTGGGCCTAATCTGACCCATGCATATCATTAATCTGGCCCACGGTGAGAACCCGGAAACCTCTAGACCAGGGATCAGCAAACTTGGCTCTCCAGATGTTCTTGGACTTCATTTCCCAGAAGCCCCTGATCAGCAGGTGTACTGACTCAGGCTTCTGGGAATTGAAGTCCAAGAACACCTGGAGAGCCAAGTTTGCAGACCCCTGCTCTAGACAAACCAGTTGGTGGTGGCCTCAGACTTTTGCACAGTTGTGTACCTCATCCAGATACATCTATATCTTGCTTATTTCAAAAGTGGAAGTGGAGAAGAAGTAGTATATGGCACACTTATTATTTTTAAAAAGTTAAATGGCTAAGGGACCAAAGCACAATCTCAGCAGTTTCCTTAACATACTTGCCTTTCTTCAATAAGGTGTCTCTTTGGTATTGGTAATTGCTGGAACCTTTGAGAGTCTGATGGAAAGACACCATATAAATATTTGAAACAAGAACAAACTTAACTGTAGTATTTTTTTATTATTTTTTTATTTATATAGCCGCCCAACTCACAAAGACTCTGGGCAGCATATAATCTTAAAACCCTTAAAACAAGAACCCCATTAAAACAAATTACCCCGCTAAAACCCCCACACATTAAAAAGTGGAAGATTACTTTGATCTTAAACCAACCAGCAGGTGGGGGTCACAACATCTTCAGGACCCCACACCTGCCCCGCCAGCCATGTTTTCAGATCTTTCCTGAAGGGCAGCAATTCCATCTGCAGCCTTAGTTCCACTGGCAGGAGGTTCCACAAGACCGGAGTGGACACAGAGAAGGCCCTCCTTCGTGTGTAGTAAGAAGAAAGAGAACATACCAATGATATAACCCAAGTACAGTACTGCAAATTCCAAGTGAGCTGCAAAGCTGGTAGTATTGCACTACTTAGTTAGAACAGTTTGGATACTACTTTAACTGCCAATGTACCATAGTATGAAGTAAGGAAGAAAGAGAACACAGTAAGAGAAATCTATTCGGTGCTACTGCCTGCATAAAAGGCATGTGGTCTGCAGTTTAGTAAGGCATGTAACTTTCCTGCAGGTCAGAAGCATTCATTAAAAATTCTATAGTGGAGCATTCTAGGTACTGTATCTCACCAAACTGCTAATCCTACAATTCTATATGATGGAGTGGAACAATGGCAATTTAAGGGAAATCTGGCCCAGGAGGTGGGAGCTCAGCTGGGGCACGTCTTTCCCCTTGATGGGACCTTCAAAAGCCGCCACTGTTGGAGCCGTCAAACTACCGTCGGCTCTCTCCCTGGCCCGGGAGGTGGGAGCTCAGCTGGGGTGCATCTTTCCCCTCGGCGGGACCTTCAGAGCCGCCACCATTGGAACCACTGGACTTGTTGTGGGCCAAAGACTATCTTCTTCTCACCACAGTCAGTTTTTTTGGCTCTGTCATGGACATTTGAGTCAGGGGGCTCTGTTGTGGACATTGGGTGGTGAGGATTGTGTGTTATCTGTGATAATTTTGTATTTTTCTCTTTATTGTAACTGTATTTTTGTATTGTATTATATTATATTGTGAATTGTATTATTTATTCATGTTGTAGGCCGCTTCAAGTCACACTGTGTGTTGAGTGAAGTGGGATAGAAATCTAAGTATAAACAAACAAACAAATAAATAAATAAATCACAGTTTAAAAAAAGGCAAAACCATAAGGACAGGTTCCTTTCCAATGAGTTATTTACCATGTTGTATAGTTATGCCACTTATGTTCCTCCAAAAGAGAATGTCTATCTCTACCCTATGGGGCGACAATGGCTTAATGGTTAAGACACTGAGCTTGATGACTGGAAGGTCAGCAAATTAGCAGTTTGAAACCTGAGTACTGAATAGTGGAGTGGGCACCCGTCATATGTCCCGCTCCTACCAACCTAACAGTTCAAAAACAAGAACATTTTTGTTGTTGTTGTTCAGTCGCACAGTTGATTCCGACCTTTGGCAATCCCATGAAAGTAGATAAATAGGTACTGCTTCAGTGGGAAAGGTAACAGTGTTCCATGTGCAATGGTGTCTAGTCATGACTGCCACATGAATATGGAAACATCTGCAAATGGCTCTAAATTGAGATGAGCACCACCCCCATGGAAACATCTGCAAATGGCTCTAAATTGAGATGAGCACCACCCCCTAGAGTCAGACATGACTGGCTTTCAAGCAAGGGAGACATCTGTGCACTGGGTAGGAAGCAAATAGCAAAGCAGACAGCTGGTATAAGATGTCCTCCCTGGCCACTGCTTGAGGGAAAACTAGTAACTCCTCTGGTTCTTGAGAGTTGTTCAGTCAGGCAGTAAAGTCTGTAGAGCAGTAAGTCTAAAATAGTAGGGCTGGAGTTTGAGCAAGTTATCTTTGGGTCTGCAAACACCAGAATCCAGTTAGGACATACAGGTATACACTGCTGCCCTCCATTCATTGAGATGACTGATGAATTCATCTAACATGAAGGGCAGCCATGGGAGTACAGTACTCAATATCTTGAATATCTCTCTAACAAATGTAGTTGTTATCTATACCTATAAGAAGGGGGTTGCGTGGTATGTGTCTGGCATGCACATCCACACCTGGCCCAATCATCCTTTACCTGAGCCGCCCACACTTACCTAATGACCCTGCGAGCATCGCCACAAGGGTCCGCCTACCGAAAGTGGGGCAACTGCCCCACAAACTGTAACAAAAATAACAAACTACAAGGCCCAGCATCCTCCATGCCATGACACCCCTCAGCTAATCAGGCTGAAGGGTGCAAGCACAGAGAACACTGGGAAGCCAGCATGCACAATTTTTAAAAACGGCCAGCCAACGCGCAAACCACTTCCCTCCGGAAGATACTTCGTCTCCCAGAGGGAAGCCATCCCCATGGAGGCATGGAAGGCGAGCGGCCAAGCCAACAGCCAAACCAGCAACAGATAAGTGGGGCAGAGGACAGGGACTGATGGGGGCACTCTGCGCCTCCCCAGCACAGCCTTCTGAGCTGGGCCACTTGCCTTCTGTGCCACTGCGACCCAGCCTGAGGCAGCTTCGGCAGGGTTGCAGAGTTGTGTTGTGTGTGTGGCTTCACCGAGGCTTCAGGGAGGAGGAGGGGAGCCCCTCCTCTCCCCACGCAGCTTTGAGGTGTGTGTGTGTGTGGGTGGGTGGCCTCGCCAAGGCTTTGGGGGGGAGGAGGGGCAGACCCTCCTCTCACCTTGTAGCTTCGGGGTGTGTGTGTGTGTGTGTGGCCTCGCCAAGGCTTCGGGGGGAGGGGCTGCCCCTCCTTTCCCCGCGTAGCTTCAGTGTGGTTGTGTGGCCTTGCTGAGGCTTCAGGGGGGAGCGACAGTCCCTCCTCTCCCCGCGTGACTTCGGCATGTGTGGGTGTGTGGCCTCGCCGACGCTTCAGGGTGGGGGGAGGGGGGGAACCCCTCCTCTACCCATGCAGCTTCAGCATGTGTGTATTGTGTGGTTGTGTTGTGTGTGTGGTTGTGTGTGTGTGTGTGTATTGTGTATGTGTGGACACCCCAAAACCACCCCTACCACCAACACCCAAAAAAACCCTGCCTAGCACTGCCGGGCAAAAAATGCTAGTGCTAAATAAAGCACAAGGGGCCATTTTTAAAAGTCGATCTATGTTCACTGCAGTTCTTCTATTAAATTTAGAGATTTGAGAGGGCCTTCTATCTTTAGCATCAATGCCTTAAGCTTATTCAATTATTTCTTTCCAAAAGCTTCTGGAGGCTGTAAAGCATCTTTCTCTTTCCCAGCTTAACAAGCCTGATTTGTCCCTTATTTAATTATTCTACGTTAGACACTGATTTTCTTTACTTGAACACTTTCACCCTTGAAGCTGGCTTAACAAATTAAACACTAAAAGAGTAAAACCAAAAATCCCCCCTACAATTATTAAATGCTGTATTGTACTAGGAGACCAACAGGAATTTGAAAACACTAAACAACAACGATTTTACTACTGGGAATAACACATGTGATTTACATGATATCGAGAGTGCTGATTCCAAATCTGAACTCAGAATATGCCTATCATATACAGATTATAAGGCATGCTATGGCTGTTCAAATGGCCTGTAATTAGGTACAGTAATGGATTTTTACATGGGAACATTATAACAGTTACAGCTACCACTGTGCCTGCTGTCACCTCAGCTGAATCACGTCCACTGGTGGTATGCATGTTCCAGCAGTGGCCAGGCATGTCTGGGCAAGTGAGTGAGCTGACATCAGAAATAAGCCGAGATGGACCAAATGCTTGTCTCTAGTGAGCACTGACACTAGGGGGTGGTACTAATTTCTGCTTACAGCCAAAGAGCCAGGATTGTCTGTGTCTGTAGACATCTCCGTGGTCATGTGGCAGGCATGACTAGTTGTCGGAATGCATGGAACGCCATTACCTAGCCACCAAGGCAGTACCTATTTATCTACTTGCAATTTCTTGCTTTCAAACTGCTAGGCTGGCAGGAGCTGGGACAGAGACGAGAGCTCACTCCGTTGTGCAGCACGCAGGTCATGAACTGTTGGCCTGCCGACCTTCTGGTCATCAAACTCATTGTCTTAACCAGTAAGCCACTGTGGCCCCTTTTCATTGTCATACCTCATTATCAAGAAGTGTATTACAATAAAGGTGGTCTCAAATGATATATTTAACTATAACAAAGAGTTTTGTGGCACCTTCACATTTTATTATTATACATTCAGCTGGAAACCTAATGTTCCAGGTCTCATTCTGTGCTCATTTCGCCCCTTCTTTCCCTGCCCCTGTGCTGCCACTCCCAACTCTGATCTTTTTTTGTAATCACTCTATCCCCATATTCACTCAAACCAGTCATCACTTCCAGCCACACTGAAATGAAGCTCCCTATTTAGAAAATTTGAGAGTGACAAGTTCATCATTACATTCATTCCCCAAAGGGAAAGAATATCACAAATTCAGCGGATACGGCACAGACACCAGAAAAGTATACCAATTGCCACAGATCAAATAATGCTGCAGTAATCAGTGGGATCAACTATGGCTCTGGGAAAACTGATAATTAGCAGCTGTGCAAAATTTCATGACTCTACCTCAGGAGTGCCCAAACTTTTTACGCCGTGGTTCAGGGGGCCAGTCACTATGGCCCAGGGGCCAGATCTGGCCCTCAACCCCAATTCGTCTGGCCCATGAAGCCCTAATTGCTCCCAGAAGTGGAAGTAAAATGTGGGCCGGATGAATTGGCACCGGGGGCTGCAGTTTGAGCACCCCTGCTCTACCTCTTATTGTTTCAAAGCTTTTCCAGGACAACAAGAAACCTTTGAAAACATGCATGCATGCGTCAGATTCCATTATTGACAGATTTGACCTGGTCACATCCATTTTCAAAAAATGGAAAAGGTTAGCCTTAAAAGGGGGCTTGAGTGCAGAAATAAATTGTGAAAGAGTACAGGAAGGAAGGACTGCAGAGGCTTAGAGGTTAAGATGCTGAGCTTGACAAGTGGAAGGTTGGCAGGTCAGCAGTTCGAGACCCGAGTGCTGCATGACAGAGTGAGCTCTTGTCTCTCTCCCAGGAGCCAACCTAGCAGTTCAAAAGCAAGAAATTAGGTAAAGGTAAAAGTAACATAAGAACATAAGAACAGCCTTGCTGGAACAGGCCACAGCCCATCCAGTCCAGCATTCTGTCTCACACAGTGGCTCACCATTTCCTTCAGGGTATTCCCAAGCAGATGCCTTCACCTGCTTAGGATTCCCTGGAAATGGCATTGAAAGATATCCTGCCTATCTCTCCAACCCCGAGGTTGTCCTTAAGTATCCATAATTATAGCCATTGATACCCTTGTCCTCCATGAACTTGTCTAATCCTTTCTTAAAGCTGTCAAGACTGACAGCTGTCACCACTTCTTCTGGCAGGGAGTTCCATAGACCAGTGATCCTCTGGGTGAAAAAGTACTTTCTCTTGTTTGAGAACTAGTACCCAAAAGTTTCATCGAGTGTCCCCTAGTTCTAGTGTTATGCGATAGGGAACACAGTTTTTCCTTATCTACTTTGTCCACACCGTGCATAATTTTATAAACTTCAATCAGGTCACCTCTTAGACGTCGTCGTTCAAGAGTGAAGAGGCCCAACCGTTGCAGCCTCAGATGGTAAGGAAGGTGTTCCAGTCCCCTAATCATTCTGGTTGCCCTCCTCTGCACTTTTTCCAGCTCCATAATATCCTTCTGGAGGTATGGCGACCAGAACTGTACACAGTATTCCAGATGGGGCCTCACCATAGATTTATAAAGAGGCAAAATGACACTTGCTGACTTATTTTCTATACCCTTCCTAATGATCCCTAGCATTGAGTTTGCTTTTTTCACTGCTGAGGCACACTGGGTTGACACCTTCATTGAGCTGTCCACCAGGACACCAAGGTCCTTTTACTGGTTTGTCGCAGAGAGTTCAGACCCCATCAGTTGATAAATGTAATTGGGGTTTTTTGCCCCAACATGCATCACTCTGCACTTACTAGTGTTGAAGCTCATTTGCCACTGTTTTGCCCACTCCCCCAGTGTCAAGGGATCCCTCTGGAGCTCCTCACAATCTCTCACAGTTTCCACTACCCTGTATAATTTAGTGTCGTCAGCAAATTTGGCTACCTTGCTATTTACTCCTACCTCTAGATCATTTATGAAGAGGTTGAAAACCCTTGCTCGAAAGCCAGTCGTATCTCGGGTTCAGTGCTCATCCCTGTTTATATCCAAAGAGCCAGCACTGTCTGCATCTGCAGACATTTCCGTGGACATGTGGCTTCCGTGGACATGTGGCTTCAACACCAGAGTACACACAATACTGTTTTCCTTCCCACTGAAGTGGTCCCTATTTATCTACTTGTAATTTTTTGCTTTTGAACTGCAAGGTTGGCAGGAGCTAGGAAGGTAAATAGTGTTCCATGCACTCCGGTGTCTAGTCACACCTGCCACATGACCATGGAAATGTCTGCAGATACAGACAGCACTGGCTCTTTGGTTATAAATAGAGATGAGCACCGAACCCTAGAGATGGATACGGCTGGCTTTCGAGCTTATCTTTACCTTACCAGAAAGGAATTTCCTTTAAGCTCATTGCAGGAGGGAAGAGGCATTTTCTATTCTGATCTTGTGAAGTACAGAAGCCTGCATAGTTTGTTTGTTTTTTCAAAAATGGGGTTGGTGGGGGTGTCAGACTCATGACTCCATTTCATGCTATATAAATGAAGCCCACACCAGCCAATTTCAGCCATTATAGGGCCTTTGGGCCTAACACATGCTCCAACAAGGGAAGTGCTGGCCATTCCGGTCATCATGCTTGGAGTTGTGCCATGCCAGAAGGATAGGTATGCTTCAGATTTATTAACATGATGAGACAGTGCTTGGAATGTGATTGGCTAAGAAACAGAAACAGTGATGTTCTGCTGTACTTAAAAGCTTTGTGACTTAGTTTGCCTTTTGTATTCTACAGCATTACTGTGCGTTCGTTTCCTCTGAAATTAAGCCAGATGTTTTGCTGAAAAGTTAAACATTCTGAGAAGGTCTTTTTATTTCTGATTAATTCTGATTAAAGCACGCAGCTATGCTTCGGGAGCTGTGATAAAAGCTCATCTCAGAGGCAAAACTGAAAACAAATGCCGAGATTTAAGTACTGCTCTCTCGTTAACATGATAAATCAAGTGTGCCCTGTTTGTTTCCACAAAGCGGGGAATCGTATAACTTAAGAATATAGACAAACCTAATATGCTATTGTATTTTTAATGACTCCCAATCTATCTCACCAGTGCAGAGACATCAGGAGTCCATTTGCTCTCAGATAGTGATAGTGTATTGGTAAACCTAATAAGGCATATCTGGTTTGAATGTTATTTTTACTCTCTTTGTTATTAAGAAACCATATAAATGTCTTAGTGTTATAAGTGCTATTCATCAGTTACTTACTATCTTTGATATAAATATTTTAAGTTGCCCAGTTGCATATAGCCACATAGGTGTTAAGTCACCATGTCATAACTATATAGAAATATTACTTTACTCCATTAGATTTTATGAAATTAGTCATTAATTTATAAAATCTTATAAAGTCCTTGCCAAACTATGTGTTATGTTTGCATTGTTCATTAATAATGGCAATAAACTCCGTTGAGTAATCCTGCTTGTTATCTTATGAAGTCTAACTCTAAATTAATTAAGCACCGATAGTTACTTATAATTATTCAGTTAATTGCTGATATATGTCATAAGTACCTTCTAAGACTATTTTTGTCATTCATTTAAGATTTGTATGTCATTATCTTTTTAAAGTAGGAGTTTTCAACCTACGGCCTGGGGCACCAAATAATCCAGCCCCCACCCTCGCTCCAGCCACCGGCAGTGGCAGCGGAATCAGCAGCAGAATCATTTATGGCTGTCGTGAATGCATTTATGACAGCCATAAATTAGTCTGCAGCCATTGCAAATGTGTTTGACAGTTGCGGACCCATTTACAGCAGCCGTAAATGGCAAGGGGACAACCAGTCCGGCCCCCTCAACAGTTTGAGGGAGCATGACCCAGCCCCCGACTTGGAAAGGTTGAGAACCTCTGTTATAAAGTCTTGTATTGATCAACCATATATGGTTGCATTTACTCATATTTAATTATATAGTTAAATAAATGGAAAAAAGGAACTTTGTCATGTTCATTGCCTCTCAATAAATGTCAGAAGATGCAGAGATGCTTGGACACAAATTTTCTTGAGAATTTGGACTTTTGGCAAGAACCTAGAATCAGGGTTTCAAAGGCAAAACAAATGTCTTCTGTGCTTTAGGCATGGGGGCACTATTTTCATCTGGGAGCCATTGAGGTTTACAGGAATCCTTTACAGTAGAACCTCGGATAAAGTCCAAACTCCATTCCACAAATTTGGACTTTATCCGATTTTGGACTTTATCTGAATCAAATGGGCGATGCAAAGGATAACGTCTAAAAATGGACTTTATCCGAGGATCCTATACCAAATACCTCGGATAACATCCATTTTTTAGCCGCTTTGGACTTTATGTGATGCATTACGTGTGCATGAAAACTGCGACTTTATCTGAATCGGACTTTATCTGGCATGACTGAATGACATTTTATGCCACCTAATTTAGTGGGACTGAAACATAATATATGCTTCATGGAATTTTCAAAAGCAGAACTGAGCAGTCTACAACGACATTAAAAAGGACCTATGTTTGCTGCCCAAGAAAAAGCACTGTAATCCAACATAATTAAAGTAAAAATGGGAAAAGCTCGAATTGACAGTAACTGTAGGCTTTGCAAAGAAATGGATGAAAACAATCGAACACATTATCAGTGGATGCAGTAAATTTGCAAAGGCTGGTAACAAAGGATGTCATAACCGAGTTGGAATCTGTGCAAGAATTATGGAATGCAGCGATACCTCATACAACGTCCAAACTTGGTTCCACAAGTTTGGACTTTATACGGATTTAGACGTTGTATGAGACATGCAAAATCCTAGCTGCGATGCCTCATACAATGTCCAAATCCTTGCCGCGATACCTCATACAACATCATTTCCATAGAGATACATTGTAATGTAACAGCACAGACTTCAGGACAAAGTCAAGGAAACAGACAGGAAACTGACAGAACTTTAAGAAATCATTGTCTAAAGGCTAAATACATTACAAAAACATGTCAAACAACCCTGATTGTCCAAGAACCTGAAGAATGCTGCAAAAATCCCAGGAATGCTTCTAAAAATTCTGATGAAAAAATTCAAAAAAGTCCAAAATCATGCTCAAAACCACTCCTAAACACTCTTCGCCTCGTGCAAAACCCACAAGAGCAATGCACACATGCATTCTGTCTTTTATACTGCCCAGGCACACTGCAACCTGGGAAAACCCCAATGCCTCATACAAAGTCACAGCGACTTGGTATGAGGCATCTTTTTTCAAGGAATTAGGCGATGTTGTATGAATTCGATGTTGTATGAAGCGGACTTTGTATGAGGTATTACTGTACCACCTTCAAAGTACTGGTGGGCACACAAACCTGAAAAAGTGTTTGAGAATGAACACTCTGAAAATGGAACCAAAGAATTAGCTGTCCCAGAGAATGGGAGATAATCTCCCTCTTTTAAAATAAAACCATTGATGTACAAAACACAGACATAGCATAGAAGGTTTATATCAACCACACATCCTATTAATGTTTCTGCTTCCAGTGCTGAAAAGCTACTCTGATACATTTAGAAATGGGGATAATCTATCTGAGATATGGATAACCATGGGAGTAGCCAATTCTGGCATAATAATAATCTCATGTCAGAAATTATTCTGGGTTGAAAGGATTTTTGCTGGAGGTCAGGGGACGCCTGAATGAGGCTCCTTTCATGTCCCCAAGATCTTTCCCACCATAGTGGTCCCTAATTTTGTTGTTGTTGTTCAGTCGCACAGTCGATTCCGACCCTTTGCGACCCTATGGACCATTGTCCTCTAGGCACCTCTGTCCTCCATCCTCCTCCTCAACCCACCCAGCTCTGTGCCCATTGTGTCTACAATACCATCTAGCCATTTCATCTTTGGCCAGCCCCTTTTTCTTTTGCCCTATTTATCTACTTGCAATTTCTTGCTTTCGAACTGCTAGATTGGTGGAAGCTGGGACAGAGACGGGTGCTCAAACCATCATGCAGTACCCGGGTCTCAAACTACCAACTTGCCAGCTTTCCAGATAACAAGGCGAGCTACTTACCACTGAGCCCTATAATTCTGGCATAATTTAAATGCATGGATTGCATGTTTAATGTTTGTACAATTGTACAGTTTTCACAATGAAACTCCAGCCAGTGTTGGAGCAGTACTCATTTCCTGATTGAGGGGAATAAACATGTTCGGTATTCCAAACTGATTGTTTAGCAGACAGAAGATTATGGATAGCAGAAGATTATGGATACCTTTTGCTTCATTCTCATTCATTAACCATCTCACAGATAATCCAGTTACACTACTGCAAACATGAAAATACAATACAAGTTCTTTCAGTTCTTACTTTCTTAGCGAGGATCATGTTTAAATCAAAACTGTCCAGATCACAGACCACCTTTTTGATGGAAAACAAATGCCAGAGTAAATTTAACCAAGACAAAGGTAGACTTTTTAAAAATAATAATAATAATAATAATCACATCTTCAGTACCAATGCAAACATAACAATACCCTTCAAGATAGACAAACAAAGGAAATTAGCTGTGAGATCCATGTTCAAATCATCAAAAAGTAAAGAATGGATGAGGAAAGCAATACCTTTATTGGATCACTAAAATAACAAAACATAGTGAGAGTTTTTAATGCCTGCCTGATGAATAAACCTTGATCTCAGCAGCTTGTGCAACTTTTTGTCTTTTTTGTTGTTGTTCAGTCGCACAGTCGACTCCGACGCTTTGCGACCCCATGGACCATTTTCCTCCAGGCGCCTCTGTCCTCCACCATCCCCCTCAGCCCTCCCAGCTCTGTGCCCATTGTGTCTACAATGCCATCTAGCCATCTCATCCTTGGCCTTCCCCTTCTTCTTTTGCCCTCCACCTTTCCCAACATCAATGCCTTCTCAAGTGAATCCTCCCTTCTCATTTGATGTCCAAAGTACTTTAGCTTCATCTTTACTATTTGACCTTCCAATGAGCAGTCAGGGTTAATTTCTTCTAAGATTGACCTATTTGTTCTCCTCGCTGTCCAGGGGACTCTAAAAACCCTCCTCCAACAACACATTTCAAAGGCATCTATTCTTCTGCGTTCAGCCTTCCTAATTGTCCAGCTCTCACATCTGTACATTACTACTGGGAAAACCATTGCTTTGACTATTCTAATTTTTGTTTTCAGTGTGATGTCTCTGCTTTTCACTATGTTCCCCAGGTTTCTCATTGCTTGTCTCCCAAGAATCAGTCGCCTTTTTATTTCATGGCTACAATCCCCATCTGCAGTGATCTTTGATCCTAAGAAAGTAAAATCTGTCACTGCTTCTACTTCTTCCCCGTTTATTTTCCAGGAACTGATTGGGCCTGTTGCCATTATCTTGGTTGAGTCTCAAGCCAGCTTTTGCACTTTCCTCCTTCAGCCCAATCAAGAGATAAAGGTATCGCCTCCCTCCTGCATTCTTTGCCTTTTTCATGACTTCAAGATGGAGACCATCTCAGCATTCTATTATACTGTATAATCTCAGATATCTTTAAAGCCAGAAACCTGTGAAGATTATACAACATGGATACTGTATAGTACGACCATGTAGCCTGTTAGTACTGTTAGATTGTATAACCCTCTCAAAGAGATGTGGGAGATAGCAGGATTAAGATGAGTCTGAGTACAATTCTCTTTACTTATTTATTGTGTCATTTCTCCATTTAGCATATAGGACAGCCACAGGAAAGGAAATACCAAACTCTCAGGCAGATGACAGAAAAATACAAAATGCAGATTGGAAATGAAACTGCTTCTACAGCATGAGAAGAGGCATCTCCACAGACAGACAATCTGGGTAAAAAGATTGGGTTCTTTCTACTCTCATTCTTAGCTGAAATACACTAGGCAAAATGAAACCGCATTACTGGATAGTTATTTTTGTCATCTATTAAAATCTATTTCTAATAAGATATTTCTCCCTCTCCTGGTGTGATGCTTGGTGTGATAAGACACATTTTTCATCTCTCCTTAATGCAAGCTAATTCAATTTATCATGAAGTCACCTGACATAAACTTGGAGCTTTGCAAAGTAGGAACAGTCTGATGGCCAGACAGCAATCAATAGGCAGCCTTCTATTGGCTTTTCTTTTAATTCTGATGTTAATAATGCTATTAGAAAGAAAAACAATGCCATGCTAGGAATGGCCAACAATGACACTGCTGTTCTTTGCAATTTCAAACCAGCTAAATAAAGGATGTATAGATGGATAATGCTGGTGTCTTTTTCTCCAGGGGGAAAACATCTTTGATTCATTCTATTAAGGTTAAGCTATTCTTCCCTCATCATAAGGGACACTGCATGAGTTCCATCATGATGACTGGGAAGAAGGCAAGAAGGCATCTGTGCTCTTCTTTACCTATTAATCTTTCACATGCCATATACTTGTTGTTGTTCAGTCGCACAGTCGGTTCTGACCCTTTGCGACCCCATGGACCATTGCCCGCCAGGCACCTCTGTCCTCCACCATCCTCCTCAACCCGTCCAGCTCTGTGCCCATCACGTCTACAATACCATCTAATCTTTGGCCACCCCCTTCTTCTTTTGCCCTCCATCTTTCCCAGCATCAAGACTTTCTCAAGTGAATTCTCTCTTCTCATTTGATTTCCAAAGTACTTTAGCTTCATCTTTACTATTTGACCTTCTAAGGAGCAGTCAGGGTTGCTTTCTTCAAAGATCTACCTATTTGTTCTCCTCGCTGTCCAGGGTACTCTCAAAACTATGTGAATAAAGCAAAGCAAGGAATCACACATATACATTTGGTACATTTCTTCTAATTTCAGTGAGACAGCAGAGGTACACAGAAAGAACTCCCTCGAAGATTGTGGTATTATTGAACTACAACTGGGTGTACCCTGGTAACGGCAACCTTGTGTTGCCGGCTCATCTTTCACACACTAGGTCAGTCAAAAGGAACTGCAGAATGAACTCCCCAAAAGGTAGCTTCATTTTGGCAGTTTCACATCTGGCCTAGACACAGAAGAAGAAGTGAGATAGCATCCATACATGTTACTCTGTGAAGCAGCTAGTGAGAAGAGATGTGAACCAACATGCATTTCTCTCCTTAAATGTAACTAATCCTTCATTTAGGTCCTACTCTAATATTCATAAGAATTCACAAAGATTCATGCTGGATCAGATGGAAAGTCAACCTAATCCAGCATTCTGTTCACACAACAGCTCATCAGATGCTTAACGAAAGGCTGCAAAAGACATGGATTTAACTACACCTTCTCACACCCAGTATCAGAAACAGGTGTACTGCTTCTGATACTGGATACATTCCTAGTAGGCATTCATAGTCTAATGAATCTTTCATAAATTTGTCTACTCTCTTTTTAAAACTCTCCCTCTGGCAGATATCACTACAATCCTGCAGCAGTAAGTGGACTATGTGCAGGTAGAATTTCTATTATCCGTCTTGAATCTCTCAGGTTATGGATATAGCAAGACACCTTCCTTGACTCATTGTCTCTATATCATGCTTAAATGTATGTACCTTTGAACTTAAAATAATATTGGAAACAAAAACAGACAGATGGATTTGCCACACATAAAGGAATACAGCTGTGATGCGACCCTAAACGTATAGGAATTCTTATGTGCTGTGAACATATATCTGATTCCCTGCAACCCTATGAATAAGCAATCTCCAGAATGTTTGGTCCTTAACAGCTCTCTTTAGCACTTGTAAACTCAAGCCTGTGGCTCCTTAAGGTAGTTAATCCATCTCATATTTGCTTCCACATTTCCCAGCATTACTGTCTTGTCCTTCTCATGACATGCCTGGAGTAGGACAGCCACAGAATTATCATTTTTGCCTCCAGAAATAGTTCAATCTTGATTTGCTCTAGGACACCCCCCCACACACACACACACTTGTTCGTCAGCACTATATTTTGAATGAATCCATTTTTTTTCTGTCAGCATTTTTACTGTCCAGCTTTCATACCTGCACATAGAGATCCAGGATACAAGAGTGTGGGCAATATTGGACTTGATCTCTAATGACACATGCTTACATTTGATGATCTTTTCTAATTAATTTATTGCTGATTTTCTGAGTCTGTCTTCTGGTTTCTTGGCTGCATTCTCCATTTGGATTGATAACTGAACAAAGGTATATAAAATCTTTCACTGTTTGAATTTCTTCATTGCCAACATTCAAATTGTGTAGTTTTTTTGTAGTTGTGATTTTTGGCTTCTTAATGTTCAACTACAGTCCTGCTTTGGCACTTTCTACTTTCACTTTCATTTAGTCATTTCAAGTCATAACTGCTTTCTGCCAATAAGGCTATGGCTATCTCCATATCACTGATGTTTATTCCACCAATTTTCACTCCTTCATCTGCATCTAGTCCAGCTTTCCATATGATACTTCTTGGTACAGACTGAACAGATGAAGAGATAACATGCACCTTTGCCTATAGGAAGCCATTTTGTCTCTCCACATTCTGTCTTAATAGTAGCATTTGACCCACAATACAGTTTACATATTAGTCACAATCAAGTGTTCATGGACACCCATTTCTTTCAGAACCCCTTGTAATTTCTTATGATCAACAGAGTCCAATACTTTACTGTAGTCTATAGAGCATAAACTGATCTTTCAGAAATGCTTCAGTAGCCAGCAGATATTTGCAATATAATCTCTAGTGCCTCTTCCATTTCAGAATCTATCTTGAACATCTGCCATTCTTGTTCCTTCTGTAAAATCCTCAAAATCTGGCTGGTGCAACAGATGTGTGGGGCGGCTGGGGAGATAGCCACTCCAGGCTGGCTTATCTGAGTGCCACCTGGGCTTCCAGCTTTTAGTGTTAGTTTTAGAAATTTGAGGATGTGGCACTGGGGAGGGCATTTTCAATGTTCAAATTTTAACAATTTAATATTTTAACATTTTTTATACTATTGTTTTATAGAGTTTTTATCTGTGGTGTTTTTATATGTGTAAGCCACCCTGAGTCACCTCTGCAAGAGGGCGGCAGTAAAAATGTGATTAAATAAATAAATAAAATGAAGACCTCTATTGCAACACATTGAGCATCACCTTAGTAATGGTCTTATAGTTACTGCAATCTTTGACATCTCCTTTTTTGGGTACTGGCATGCACATTGCCAGTTTGTGGACCATTGCTTTATTTTTTATATTTGCTGGCATTTACAGGAATTAGTCTTGTGGATTTCAGGGCTTCTATACACTGGACCTCTCAGCCTGCCATAGAGTGGCTTTTTTTAAAAAGCCATCAGAGGTCATAGGGAAGACTAAAATGCTGTATGGTGCAATCCCCATGTCCAGAGAGGGTAAAAGCCATTTTCCAGCTGATTCTTCATCAGTTGGGAAGTGGACCTTGTTGTATTTTATCCTATCCCCAAAGTGAAACTACAGTAGGAATGGGATAAAGTACTGTGGGGTTATTTCTTTGAAACCCTAACAGGTCTCAAAACATGGCAGGTTGGGGCAGGTTGGTCAATGTGTGCATGTGATTGGACAAAAGAGTGAGCTATATGTCTGTGTCTTCAGTGCATCCTACTTCAGAGGAAGCATCTGTTGGACTGCACTATTGATGTGTTGATACCATTGGGCATTTCTATGGATATACTGTATCCAATATGATCTCTAGTACCTCTTCCTTTTCAGAAGTTGTTTTCTCTACTGTATATGAGGAAAGGTATTCAACAGGGCCGGCCCAAGATATCTGGCAGTCTGAGGATAAGACAAGCTGGCACCTGCTTACTACTCCACTTACAAAAACAACTGAACTGAAAGTTGAATTTTACTTCAGCACTGATGATGGGATAGAAACCACTACACGTCAAACAGCAGAATGGATTTGGGGCCCCAAGACTAACTGCATGTTCCAAAAGCCCAGCCAGGGGTTGGCATTGCCTCTCACACTCGGCAGCTGCCTCATTTCCCCCCCAATAACAGTGTTGGCTTTGATGGGTGAGAAATTATTCCACATTTCTTCAAAATGTAACAAACTACAATTCTACAATCATGCCAATCCATTATCGATTTGTCGTCGCTTTTAGTGCAAATCAACTGAACTCCAAAATATTCTACCCTTTGCCTTCTGTGTCCATCTCTGGCTGAACAG
The DNA here is from genome assembly GCA_035047305.1 of Bradypodion pumilum. Classification (NCBI taxonomy): domain Eukaryota; kingdom Metazoa; phylum Chordata; class Lepidosauria; order Squamata; family Chamaeleonidae; genus Bradypodion; species Bradypodion pumilum. Next base: position 502,818,899 of record JAWDJD010000001.1, on the reverse strand, counting down.
ATTTACCATCGGCTCATCGCATCGTTTTTGGGGTCTGCCTAGTGGTCTTTTGTGGGGTCTGTTAGCCTACAGGTAACAAAAGAGGAAAATACTTCCCTCTCTTTTGGAAAGATATACCGGTAACATTGAAACAAAATTAGCAAAGAAGAAAATTGCAGCAGGCCGCTCCCTCCCAGCCCAAGTTTGCCCACGTCTAATGCTCAAGTCGCTAAGACGCTGACTGGGAAGCAGAAGGTCAGCAGTTCGATTCCCGAGTACTGCAGGACGGAAATGAGCTCCCGGCTTCATCCCAGCTCCTGCCAACCTAGCAGTTTGAAAGCAAGAAATTGCAAGTAGATAAATAGGGACCACTTCGGTGGGAAGGTAACAGCGTTCCGTGTCTAGTCATGCCTGCCACATGACCACGGAAACGTCTGCAGAAGCAGACAGCGCTGGCTCTTCGGCTTAGAAACAGAGATGAGCACTGCACCCTAGAGTCGGATACGACTGGTTTTCGAGCAAGGGAAACCTTTAATGCAAAAGAGAAAACTGCACGAAACTAAATCGCACCCACCTGCTTACACTCCACAAAAACCCTACAGATGCACTCCAAAACAAGCCTGTTTATATCCGCCCATCCCGCTGAGAAATCTTTCCTTCCGATTCAGTGTCAACCCACGCTCAATAAATAAATAAATAACAATGGCTGCTTTTTCCCACCAAAAGGCCGCGTGTCTTTCCTCGCTCTTCCGATCCTCATCAATAAAAAAAAAGAGAGAGAAGGAACAGACAAAGGAGCGACGATCCAAAAAATCTAAACAGGAATCGAAACGAGAACCTCTTTCCTTTGCATCCATCCAGATTTATTCGTGATCTAAAAACAACCCCCAACACAAAAAGAAAACATGGAGATGAAGACTGAATTACCCCCTTTGCGCCCCCCCCCATTTGAGCCTAACTCCTACCTAGATACACCTGTCCAATAATGGGGGGCGGGGCAAAGTTTGGGGGTCACATTTGGGGGTCGAGAGCACGGGACAGAAGGGAGATTACGAACCCCCGTAATGGGTCCGTCCCACCCATTAACCCCTACCTGCGCGGCCATAAAGGACAGGTCCATAGTGCTGATGGATCCGGAGCTGCTGCTGCTGGTGGTGCTGGTGCCACTGGTGGTGGTGGTGCCGATGCTACTCTCGGTCAAGCTGGTGGCCAAGCGGGCGCCGAGGCTACTGTTGCCGCCGCCGCCGCCGCCGCCCCCCGACGTGGAAGCGCCGCCTCGGGGGGGCTGAGGAGCAAGAGCCTCCCCCAGCGGCAACTTGGGGCGCGTCACCAATTCCAGCTCCTCCGGAGGGTGGCGGAGGAGCCGGCGCGGCTGCAGCAGCCCGGCCGTCCCCAGGTCGCTCCCAACATGGTCTGCCCAGGAGGAAGAAGCGCGGCGGGAAAGGCAGGCGATGGCGGCGGCGGCGGCGGCGGCGGCGACAGCGACAACCCCACCCCGGCCCAGACGAGGGCAGCCGCTCTGTCTGTCTGCTGGAGTGGAGGCTGCTGCTGGAGCTCCAGCCCTCTCCTTGGTGGCGGCTGCCCAGGCAGCAACACACACACACACACACACACACACACACACACACACACGCCTCCTGTCCCGCCCCCGCGCGGGGGCTCGGCCGAGAGACCGAAGGGAAGCGCCCCGCCTCTTCCCCCCCTCCCGTGGCGGGGGTGGGATGGTTTGTTTAGGCGGGGGTTGCCTCTTCCTGTGAGGGGCAAAGGCAGACGCCCGAGGTCTCCCTCCCCCCCCCCGCACCACTAACCCTCAGCCCTTGCTCCCCACAAAGAAAGGAGTCGTTAATTAAATTGATTAATCAGTGGCTTCCTCCCTGGCAAAGGGGCTTTGGCGTCTCCTATCTCTGGATTGTCTTGGCTTGTTTTCAAGATGGTCGTGTGTGTCTAAATGGGTTGCAGCCTCATATGTATGTGTATGTGTGTGCAAATGAGTTGCACCCTCGTGTGTGTGTAAATGGGTTGCTGCCTCATGGGTGTGTGTGCGTAAAAAGGTTGCAGCTTCATGGGTGCGTGTTTATAAATGGGTTGCAGCCATGTGTGTGTAAATAGGTAGCAGCTGTGTGTGTGTAAATAGGTAGCAAGGTAATGTGTGTGTGTATAAAGGTTGCAGCTTCATGGGTGCGTGTTTATAAATGGGTTGCAGCCATGTGTGTGTAAATAGGTAGCAGCTGTGTGTGTGTAAATAGGTAGCAGCTGTGTGTGTGTAAATAGGTAGCAAACTAATGTATGTGTGTATAAAGGTTGCAGCTTCATGGGTGCGTGTTTATAAATGGGTTGCAGCCATGTGCGTGTAAATAGGTAGCAGCTGTGTGTGTGTAAATAGTAGCAAGCTAATGTGTGTGTGTATAAAGGTTACAGCTTCATGGGTGCGTGTTTATAAATAAGAACATAACATAAGAACAGCCGTGCTGGAACAGGCCACAGCCCATCCAGTCCAGCATTCTGTCTCACACAGTGGCTTACCATTTCCTTCAGGGTATTCTCAAGGAGATGCCTTCACCTGCTTAGGATTCCCTGGAAATGGCATTGGGATATATCCTGCCTATCTCTCCAACCCGGAGGTTGTCCTTAAGTATCCATAATTATAGCCATTGATACTCTTGTCCTCCATGAACTTGTCTAATCCTTGCTTAAAGCTGTCAAGATTGACAGCTGTCACCACTTATTCTGGCAGGAGTTCTATAGACCAGTGATCCTTTGGGTAAAAAAGTACTCTCTTATTTGTTTGAGAACTAGTACCCACATGGGTTGCAGCCATGTGTGTGTGTTCGTGTGTGTAAATATGTAGCAGCCATGTGTGTGTGTGTGTAAATAGGTAGCAGCCGTGTGTGTGTGTGTGTAAATAGGTAGCAGCTGTGTTTGTGTAAGTGGGTAGCAGCCATGTGTGCATGTGTGTAAATGGGTTGCAGCTGTGTGTGTGCAGCCTCCTCAACCCCAGATTTCACAAAAAATAAAATAAGTAGACTTGCAGCTTAGATTTTTCCTATATTTTTCTTCTGCTTTTAAAAATTTTTTGGGTGAAATTTACCTATAGGAAAAATCCAAGCTGCAAGTCGACTTCAGCTTTTAATTTATATACAGTATTTATATAGATATAGATAGGACTGCAATGACTCAATTGGCTAAGACGCTGACCGGAAGGCAGAAGGTCAGCCGTTCAATTCCCAAGTACTGCAGGACAGAATGAGCTCCCGTCTTTGTCCCAGCTCCTGCCAACCTAGCAGTTTGAAAGCAAGAAATTGCAAGTAGAGAAATAGGGACCACTTCGGTGGGAAGGTAAACAGTGTTCTGTGTGGCTGCCACATGACCACAGAAACCTCTACAGAAGCAGACAGCGCTGGCTCTTCAGCCTTTGAAACAGAGATGAGCACTGAACCCTAGAGTCAGATACAACTGGCTTTTGAGCAAGGGAAACCTTTACCTATAGATATATAGATATTAAAATCTTCCTTCTCTGGAATACCCATCCTCCTTGGAGGCTTTCAGTAAGAGAAAATGTTTTTTAAAGCCCCCCCCCCACAATAAAATATGGAAGGGGACAAAAACAGCCTTTAGTGGGGAAGGCAAAGGCTAGCTTCCATTTTGTGTGGGAAGGCTCTGTTTTACCTACTTGTGCTTCAGGACCAAGAATAGGGTGTGATTTATAATTTTCTGTCACATTTCCTCATTTTGAACAGTCATCTGGTTTGAAAGTCAGGCAGACATTCAACAGGTAGTGTAGAGCTGGTAGATAGTGACCAGTTATACAGACCAGTAGTAGCTTTTTGTGATTTCTGGCCATAGAAATAGATACAGAGCAATTTCCCCCACCCTGGCACCTATTCTATGCATCGGATTATAAATTATGTCAAGTCAAGTTGTGCTAATGATGCCGCTTGGGGATGATGTACATTGTAGCCCAATACATGCATATCTAGAAATGATTATTAGTGACAAATAGGTCTAGATAATTAAATTTTACCATTGTGTGTGTTGCACATAATTTAGCCTTGAAGGATCATTAGCAAAATCATTGAGTATTTAAAGAAAAGCAAAGGGGCTGGATCTTAGCTAGATAGACCAGAGCCTGTCAGAAAAGGCCTAATTCATTAAACAGAGATCTCAAAAACTAATTATGTTTACGTTAATTTTACTGGATAAATGTTTTAATTCATTTGTTATCCCTAAGGAAAGAATGGTGTTCAGCATTGTTTTGAAGGTGTCATTTTATTACCTAGAGCAGGGGTCACCAACCTTTTTAAGTCGGGGGTCGGGACACGGTCCTTCAGACAGTTGAGGACTGGTGGTCCCCCCTCCATTTACGGCTGCCGTAAATGCATCTGTGGCTGTCATAAACACATTTATGATAACCATAAATGAGTCCGCAGCCAATTCCAGCAGCTGCGGCAGGGGCCAGATTATTTGGTGTTCCAGGCCGGATCCAGCCCATGGGCTGCAGGTTGGCTACCACTGGCTTAGAGCTTCCCTAACCTGGCACTTTCCAGATACCTTAGACTGCAAATGGCACAAGTCAGTTACAGTTTAACTGACTTGTGGTTAAACAGGTCAGTTTAACCACAAGCCCTGGTGGTGCAGTGATTAAAACCACTGTACTGCAACCAAAAAGGTTGTGAGTTCAATCCTAACCAGGGCTCAAGGTTGATTCAGCCTTCCATCCTTCTGAGGTTGGTAAAATTCGTACTCAGCATGTTGGGGGCAAAATGCTAATTAACTTGTAAACCGCCCAGAGAGTGCGCTATGCACTATGGGGTGGTATATAAATGTGAATACATTGCTTTGCTTATGGTTGGTAAATTTTGTAATCCAACATATCTGGAAGGCACCAGAATGGAGAATGCTCCCCTAAATCATGGGTCTAACTAACAATTCATTTAATCATGCATTGGCAAGGATCTGTATTGTTCTTCCCATACCTTAGCACAAACCCATAGATAGTTTATCTGGATCAAAAAAGATGCTACAGGATTATGGTTTTGTTCCAATTGAAGGGCACTCATCCAGTTCAGTAAAGTAAGACTGGAGAATACTTATTTAGAATTGCTCAAGTCCTCTGAGCATATCAGATTTCTGCACTGCTGAAACATTGTTAAAAATGAAAATTTGGTGCCGTCATGCAGAGAGAGAGAGAGAGAAATATTCTAGCGTCACTTGCATTACCACAATGATGCCTTGTAAAGGCTGAGAAACTTGTTATGATACTGTTAATTTTTCTGACTGAAGGTCTTGGCTTTCTCTACTTTTTAATATTCCATAATCTTTATAAAGGCAGCTTCAGCACCTTCTCTCTCACATAGATCCCTTGCACACTGTGCTGTTTCTGTCTACATTCTTGCAACAATATCAATTTCATGCTGTTTCCTATGGGTTTCATGTTTCCTATGGGTTTGCTTCGAGTTACGTAAAAAAAACAATTTAAGCAAAAGCCTACGGAATGGACTTTTTTTGTAAGTAGGAATTTTACTGTACTCTTAACTCAGGGGTTCCCAAACTTTTCACACCGCGAGCTGGTTACATGGTTGAGCGGGCCAGTCACGCTTGCAATAGTGGTGAGGCTGGTGCGGGCTGGATGATTTGGTGCCACGAGTAGAGTCTGGCCCACGCACCATAGTTTGGCCACCCCTGCTCTTACTGCTGTCATAATGATCCCTCCTCTTTATATGGGCCATGGCTTCTTGACTGTTGCTTAAAGCCCCACCAAAAACAGATCAACTGGGACAATTTAAGCTATTAGAGTTTTGGGTAAATGTTACAAGGATTAGAGCCTAATTAAGTGAAATCATGATGTCAGCTGTGGCTTGTTAATCATTTAGACTAATTAAAATAATGAGATTCTTCCAAAATAAAAATATTTATCTCTATTCCAAAGTCTGAGTATTACATTTGTATTGACTCAAATCATGGTAATTGATTCAGTGAGTGTACCCTTTGTGGAATTAGCAACTGAGAGTTTATTATGTACTGTTTATTATATTTGTACAGTAGAACCTCGGATAAAGTCCAAACTCCATTCCACAAGTTTGGACTTTATCCGATTTTGGACTTTATCTGAATCAAATGGATGATGAATCGGATAATGTCCAAAAATGGACTTTATCCAAGGTTCCTATACCAAATACCTCAGATAACGTCCATTTCTAGCAGTTTTGGACTTTATGCGATACATCATGTGTGCATGAAAACAGCAACCTTATCTGAATCGGACTTTATCCGAGGTACCACGGTATATGACAAGATTTAGTTATGGACACTACGCAGTGGTTTACAAGAAAAATATAGAACTTGCAATAGACAATAATGAGCACAAAGGAATGCAATACATATAAGTAGAATACAAATAGCAAAATCTTCAGCATATCAGTGGCTGTCAACACATCTTATCTAAGCACCTACCCTATCAATGGGGGGGGGGGGACACCATAAAATATATGCTTCCAGGGAGTAACCCCAGGAAGGTGTCACAGCCCAGAGTCTGGCTGCCAAGCAACATGAACACCAAGACCCAGAACAACCAGATAACAGGTTAAACAGTAACCAAATCTCAGTCCAAGTGAAACCAGAGATGCATGATTAGTCCAGACAACAAGAGTGTAGTCCAAACAAGCCAGAATTCAGGTGACCAGGCTTAGTGTCTTGCATGGAAGACAAAGAAGGAGCCGCAGTGAGGGCTAAAACACAGCTTTATTGTATGATGGTGAGGATGAACATGTGGTAATGGCAGAGGTACAGCTCATTTTATACTGCAACAATACATTTGAAAAGGGTTGCATGGTAGCTCATTGGCTGCTACCTGCGTGATGTCATTCTGAGTCACGCCCATCTTCTCCAGGTGTTCCTTGCGCAGGAAGGTTCCCGCGGCTGCCGGTGATTGGGGGAATTTGAACCATGTGAGCTGAACGCTCGCAGCTGCTCTCTATGGGTAGCTGGCTCACATTCCTTTAACAGCTGGGTTACATTGTAATCATTGTCAGGTTACATTCATACATTCTTAAAGTGATACAGTTACATACACAACACCAGGAGAACAGATACAACAGAAAATCCTCAGCCTGGAACAAGGTATAACAATAGCCTACAGGAACCAAGAACTGGACAGATGTCTTCAGAAACAGGAATCAGAAACAAGGCAGAAGATCATCTAGAGCAGGAATCAAGAGCAAGGCAAAGATCTTCAACAGCATAAATCAGGAACGTGGCAAGAGATATGGCAAGTCTCCTCATTTTCATTGCTGAAGGCCAAGTACCTTCAGGGGCTGCAGCAGGGCAAGAGTGGGAGTTCATGGATCCAGGCAAGGCACAACAACAGGAACCAGGGAGGGAGTCATCAGAAGTGAGAACAAGGCAGCAACGGTAAGTCTACTGACCTTCGCTGCTGAAGGTAGCCTCTGGGAGGAAAGGCTGGTTCTTATATACCCAGGGTGTCCAGGTGGAGTCTATGAAGGTCCAGAACCTTCCCTAGAGCTCTCAGGTGGGGTTTAGCAGTTGCAGCAGAATGAGGGTCCAGTCCTACAGGAGTTAGGGTAGCTGCTTCCAGGCAGGGGGCTCCAGTCCCACAGGACTTAGAGCAGCAGCTGAAAAACCTGACAAAAGGCTGCTTGGCATAAGTATATTTTTAGCAGTTTTTTTTAAAAAAAGATCTGGAGGGAAGAAGGCTAATGAATCTCTGTTAGGGAGGTCATTCTACCCAAAGAAAGGCACAATCAAGAAGGCTCTCCTCAAGGTATCAATTCTTACCTCTCTGAGGGAGGATGTCTTCAGCAACATCGTTTGAGAGGATCTCAGAGACTGAGAGGCAGTGCTGTGGGAGAGTCACTAACATTTTACCAGAGTCAGCAACATTTTTAAAGGCATGGTTGTTTCAATGTTCTTCTTTTCTCAAATGATTACATTTGAGGGTCTGTCTGGCTGGACATCTTACTATGGTAATGGAGTAGACTGTACAGCCAGTGACTCAACCCCAAGGGTTGGGTGGTAAATAACCTGACTCCCTAAATGGGTCAATGGCTATGGCCAGATGAACCCCTTTAGGTGGGGTGATGACCCCCTCACTGGAGGAAATGCCACTGGAAACCATCACATTGGGCCCAACGGCAAAATGTGTGGAGGAGGAACCACCTCACTTCTGATTCCTAATGGTCATGGAGGCAGAAAAGGCCATGCCAGATGGACTGGCTGTGAAGGCGCACCTTGTTAATATCCTCAAGGCTGCGGCAGTCCATGGCAGTCCCAGTGTCAAATCCTGCATGTCTCATTTCATACATGCCACAGGAGATGGCTCCGTGATCACAGTGTGTGGATCACTTCATGGCAAGCTGGGATCCACCTGAAACAAATTCATGCCAATGGCATTTCCCCTGATTTCCGGGGGGGGGGGGGGAATGTATACTCGGATATGAGTAGTGGCCAACGATGATGACATTTGAGGATATACACAAACATTGGTGTGTGTCAAGTCCTCCACTTACAGTATTCTCCATTTTGAACATAAGAGGCCACATAGTAACATCTAAGATCTTGTGAGCTACAATACATGCACAAATTTAAGTGTACAAATGTTAGTTGCATTCTATCTGCATCTTTCATTGTAAAAATAGTGTTGTACACTTGTGGGATTGGCAAAATCACTTACTGGTTCTACTTTAACACATGATTATTCTTAGATCAGTTACAAGAACTACAATGATATGGGGGCTAATAGTTTAGCTATTGTTTCTTCACTCAAGATTATTTGAAGAAAATTAGCATGTGTGCCTCCACCTAAAATCAATCAATAGTACTAAAATTAATAATTGCATGCTGTCAAGTCAAGTTATGCCTGCTCTTCACATACTTTTCTAGATATGAAGTACTCAAAAATAATTTATCATTCCCTTCTTCTGGGGGTATTCTGGGACAATACACAGTGAATCTCTTTCTAGTAGTAGGCACACTGGGGGAACTGAACTTGCCCCTTGCTCTTTAGTGAAATACTACAACTCAGTAAGTTAACCAGTCATCTATTACATTGCATTTGTAGAGATGAGCACTACCTCCTAGAGTCAGACATGACTGGCTTTCGAGCAAGGGTGACATTTTTATTGCACATCTAGCAGAATATGGGCAGTTTATAACCAAACAAGGTTAAAAGAGGCAAATCATGAAAATAAAATACACCAAATGATCTTAAACAATATAAACAGACATGATCAGGAGCACTAAAACATAACATACTGTACTACCTTTCAAATGGGGAGGATATCTTCATCTTTCTGCAGATGAAAGTTTTTAATGACCTCTTGAAGATTGAAAGAGAGCTGAGCGTATCACCAAAGGAAGGGCATTCAATAAAGAGGGAGCCACTGCTGATAAGACCCAGTTCTTGGTTGAAATCCTATGGGCCTCCCATGGAGTAAGGACCTGTACCTGAAAGAACTGGGAGGATTGGGTGGGGCTTGCAAGTTGCACTTAGAAAGAGGGGTTTCCCCTTCCCTGTGACTGTTCTTCTGACTACATTGATTCTTCTAGGTCAGTGGTGGTGAACATTGGCACTCCATCTGTTCTTGGACACCTGCTGATCAGGGCTTCTAGGAATTGAGGTCCAAGAACAGCTGGAGTGCCAAGGTTCACCACCACATTTCTAGGTTGTCTGACATCCATGCTGGGGTTTGCAGAAGAGTAAGTTGAAAATGAAACCTAACAAAAAAAAGGCAAAAAAGAGAGAGATGAACTTCTTTAAAGTTCAGTGGTTTGTAGAATAGGCTAAATCTCCCAAACAACTGTAACCACCAGCTGTTTGATCTGAACAAATCTGTGTACACAAAGTATAGAGTGGCTTTCATAAGCATAAACAAAAAGCTTGGTTTTTCATCTACCACAAAAATATAGAACATGGTACTGTACTTCTGTTGGACAAGAACAAGGGGTAAGGAGTCTTTCCTTCATTAGGCTGATAAATTCGAATGAGATAATCCCATGATGGCCAATCTCTCAGTAATGGTAAATGTTGCATAAATGTTCTAAAGCAGGGGTGTCCAAACTATGTCCTGTGGGCAGGATCCGGGCCCTGACACCAATTCATCCAGCCCACGCCACCCTTGTCGCTCCTGGAAGTGGAAGTAAAACACGCCAGTACATGGGGCGTTTTACTTCTGCCTTCAGGAATGGCAAGGGCAGCGTGGGCTGGATGCAGTGTTGGGCAGCTTCCGGATCACACCGGTCTGTGTGCGGGAGTGTGTGTGTGTGTGTGTGTGTGTGTGTGTGTGTGTGTGTGTGTGTGTGTGTAGCAGAAATTCCCCATGGCTACGCCCATTTCCTTCCCTGCACCCTGCTGTCTCTCTTCCAGGGATCTCCTCCTGCACACCAACAAACAATCTATGGGGCAAGGTGTGGGTCTGGGGAGGGGTCCGCCAACTACTTCCCCTCCCAACTCCAACCCCACCCCAAGAAGAAACCTCTCTCCCTAGTGGAAACTGTCCTTTTCCCTCCAGCCTCTGCTCCCCCTCCCCTTTCCTCCTTGTGGGGAGAGAGAAAAAAGTCAGAGGGGAAGTTTAGTGTATGCAAACCAAGACACAGGACACAGCCTCGGGCTGGGTTAACTCAGGTTTATTTCATCGTGGACAGAGGGAACATGAGGTAATGGCGGATCGATAGCTCTTTATATACAGCAGTAACACATTTGAACGTGGTGCCATGGTAGCCCATTGGCTACTGTCTGCGTGACGTCATTGCAGGTCACGCCCTTCTTGTCCAGGTGTAGGTGGTGGCGGGAAAACTTCCCGCGCTGTTGCCTTTGATGAGTTTGGACCAAGAGAGCTTGGACGCTCGCTGCTGCCAGCTGGTGGTCATTAGCTCGCGTCCTATTACAGGGTTTATATGATACAGCTGAAGGTTACATTGTTGCTATAGGCAGGGTTACATTGGCTCAGATACATTGTAATCCGTGTGTACAATAAAACCAACAGAACACAACACCCCTCCCCCCTAGGACGAGACAAAGTCTCGAGCCCACACTTAAACACACTCCCCCCCCCTTAGGAGACAAAGTCTCTCAGCCAAGATGGCTTATTTCGAACACGCTGGGGTCTCGATGCGGGCTGCCTCTCCCCGGGTTTGCTACCTTCTCTTTGTCCCCTGGTTTCCTGTCCTGTAATATGAGAGGGAGACTCGTTAGTGACTTTCCGCGGCTCCGCGGCGTTGTTGGGAGGTGTGCTCTTTCTTAGGGAGGAAACGGGGGCACTGGGGGCTAACGAAAAACCCCTCTTCTCGCTTGGATGGGTGGGGGAACACTCCTGAAAACCCCCCCGGCTCGCAAAATCAAACTCAAAACTACTATCGGGGGCAGCGGTCGCGAACTCCTCTCCCCCTTCCCCGGCCCCTGATAAAACTGGCGTATCAAAAGGATATGAGTCGGGGTCGCTGCTTCTGCTTCCTTCCCCCCTTGTTTGGGACTGTGGTCCATTGCTGTCTCCCCCTTGGGTTAAGCGGGTGGGGGAGAACCCTAACGCTGAATCCTGTTGCTGAGCTCCACTGACTGGCCCACTCACTCGGTGCCTCAGTTGGTCTGCGTGCCTCCTCCAGAGGAGGCCGGTGTTAGTCTCGACCCGGTACGATACTGGCCCCGTCTGTTCTACAACCTTCCCTGGTACCCAGGCCGGCCCCGTGCTGGAATAGTTCCTGCAGTGAACAGGGTCCCCGGTGGCGAAACCTTTCGAGACTGCCAACCCTATGTTTTTCCCTTTATCCTCGACCCTCGTCGGGTCCAGCCTGGACAGGATCGTGGTCAATTTTCGCCACATCAAGAGCTCCGCCGGCGAGTAGCCTGACGCTAAAGGGGTCACCCTATACGCTAAAAGGAACTGGCATACCTGGTGATTCAGGTCCCCCGGGCCCATGCGCCGCAGCGCGTCCTTTGTTGTACGCACTAGGCGTTCCACTTGGCCATTCGTGGCCGGGTGAAACGGTGCGGATGTGACATGCCGAATGGCGTTTGCCTCCATGAATGCTCCGAACTCAGCGGAGGTGAAACAACTAGCGTTATCGCTGACTAAAGTGTCGGGTAAACCGAACGTGGAAAAGACTCTCCTTAGCCGGCTAATTGTCGTGGCGGAGGACGTGCTCTTCACTGGGATAACCTCCAGCCACTTGGAGAACGCATCTACCACCAGGAGAAACATGGTCCCTCGGAACGGGCCAGCGAAATCCACGTGCACCCTGGACCACGGCCCCCTTGCCGTGTCCCACTCTCTATGCGGCAGCCGGGCCGCCTCAGGTCGGGATTCCTGGCAAGCCTCGCAAGTGCCGACCATGTGCTCAATGTCCGCGTCCAGCTGTGGCCACCAGAAGTAACTCCGGGCTAGCGCCTTTGAACGAACTATGCCCGGGTGGCTGACGTGCAGCAGTTCGAGCACCCTCGTCCACAGGGGCGCAGGGACCACCACCCGTTGGCCCCACAGAAGGCACCCCCTCTCTAGGGACAACTCAAGCTTTTTCCTAAAAAATGGGTCGAACTCTGTACTCGGGGACGAAGCCGGCCACCCCTTCTGCACCCATGAACTAACCTTCTCCAGCGTCCTGTCCTTGCCAGTCGCCCTAGCAATGTCGGCTGGTACTATTGGGGGTGCGTCTAAAACCTCAATTAGCAACACCTGGCGGTCCCTTTCTGCTCTCGCCTTTTGGTCCGCCGACAAGGGCAGAGGGGATCTCGAGAGCGCATCAGCATGGCTGATTTCCTTTCCGGGCCTGTACTCCAACTCATGTTGGTACGCGTTGAGAAAAATAGCCCATCGCAGCATCCTCGGGGACAGGATCTGTGGCGTGGGCTTGCTTGCCGTGAAAATCCCTAACAGCGGCTTGTGATCGGTCACGATTTTGAACGGGCGGCCATACAAAAAATCGTGAAATTTTTTGGTCCCCGCTACTATTGCTAACGCTTCTCTGTCGGTTTGTGCGTAATTTCGCTCCGCTTGGGACAGGGACCTTGAGTAAAACGCTACTGGGGCCTCCCTTCCGTCCTCCAACACGTGGCAAAGCACCGCCCCCACCCCCACCGGGGATGCATCACAGACTAGGACCACTGGCCGTTTGGGATCGAAGTGCGTCAGGATTGCCTCAGATGTTAGGAGTTGCTTTAGCTCCTTGAACGCCCTCTCGTGCTCGTCACCCCACAGCCATGGTTCCTCCTTTTTAAGTAACCGATGGAGCGGTTCGGCCACGGACGCCTTCCGCGGGAGGAATGTATGGTAAAAATTGAGGAGCCCCAGGAAAGACTGCAGCTCGGTTTTGGATGTGGGGCGAGGGGCCTTTTTAATGGCTGCTACTTTGGATTTAGATGGCTTAATCCCCTCGGGTGTGATCCGGAACCCTAAAAACTCGACCTCGGTCTCGAAAAACACACATTTGTCCTTCCTCAATCTCAGCCCCGCTTTCTCGAACACGGTCAGTACTTTGTCCAACCTTTTCGCTAGTTCAGCCTCACTCCCCCCTGTTATCAACACGTCATCAAAATAAGGCAACACCCCCTCCAGGCCCTTTAGGAGGCGTTCCACGAGCGATTGAAAAAGGCCGGGTGCCGAGTTCACGCCGAACTGTAACCGCGACACCTGGAACGCTCCCTTATGTGTAACTATCGTTTGTGCCGCGGCCGTGGCGGGGGTCACTGGAAGTTGCTGATAGGCTTGTGCCAAATCGAGTTTAGCGAAACACTTCCCCCCATTTAGTCTGGCCAAAAGGTGGCTGATCACTGGCACCGGGTATGCATTAGGGCGGATCGCCTTGTTAATTGTACACTTATAATCAGCGCAAATGCGCACCTCCCCGTTAGCCTTTAGAGCTGTTACAATTGGAGTTTCCCACTCCGCGGAATCAACAGGAATAAGAATCCCCTGGCCCACCAGTTTGTCCAGTTCCGCCTCTATCTTGTCCTTGAGTGCGAACGGCACCCTGCGTGGTTTGAGTCTTATCGGGCGGACCTCCGGGTCTATGTCGAAAGCTACAGGGGGTCCCTTGAACCTTCCGAGTCCTTTCTTAAAAACGTCGGGATGCGCATCGCAAACCGCTTGTATTGGGTCCCCCCCACGGTATGCACTCCCCCTATGAACAACCCTAAGGGCTGAAACCACTGTGTCCCTAGGAGGCTACAGCTTCCCCCTTTGAGGACAACTAGGGGCAGTTCCGCAGAATGTCTCTTAAAATTGACCCGAAATTTCCCGACCCCCAATACCGGAATGCTGTTTCCCTGTACGTCCCGTAGTGTGGACCTCAACGCTTTAAGTTTGGGTCGCACGTGGGGGTCGATTTTCAGGAACTCTTTCTGGGGAATTATGGAATAGGAGGACCCCGAGTCAATTTCCATCTTAATAGGGGCCCCTTGTACTAATACCTCAACGAAGTAATGGGACTGTCCCGCGGACACGCTGAACACTGAGGCGTCGTCCTCGCTGCCGTCCGAGACGCGGCCCACGCCGTCCTGCTTCCTCGTGGTCTGGGCGCCATCTTTGGGCCTCGCTGGACGGTCCGGTCTGGCTGCGCGGTCTTGTGACTGCCTCCGGCCCTCCTTCCTCTTTCTGCACGCCTTGGCGATGTGCCCCCGACGGCCGCAGGTGTAACACTCGGCCTTCCTGAACGGGCATCTCGCGCGCTCGTGGGCCGCTCCGCAACCCTCGCAGCGTCGACCACCCTTCCGGACCTTCTGGACCTCCTCGCCGTCGCTGCCTTCCGTAGACGACTTTGAGGCCCGTCGAGTCGCGTGCACCGACTGTCCGGTCTTCCCGTGCACCGAATTTTCCGCCTTGCCGGCTCTAGGACGCCACTCACGCCACTGGTGCATCTCGTCCACTCCGGCATTCGTGGACTCTGCGGCTTCCGCGGCCTCAATGACCTCTGCCAGCGTGGGTGGCGGCTCCTTATTCATCAAGCTGCGCTGTACCTCCTTGTCTTTCAGGCCACACAACACGCCGTCCCTGAGGACCAACTCCAGGATATCGCCCCATTTACAGGGGGCGGCGGCTACCCTCATGGCGGCCACGAATGCCTCAACCGACTCATCCGGCGCTTGGACTCGCCTCCAAAACGCGCTCCGAGCGGGAAACATTGCCCTCGAGGGGCAGAACCGCTCTCGCAGCAGTTTCATGATGTCGCTCGCCTTAAAGTCGCTCACCTTCTTCGGAGCGATTATGCCCACCAGCGTCCGCTTGGTTTCCATCCCGAGCATTCTGGTGAGGATGGCCCTCTTCCTCTCCTCGTCTTCTCCTTTGACTCTGAGTTCCACCAGGGCCGCCTGGAAATCCATCTCAAGCAGCTCCCAGTCTTGCGGTTTGGTGATGTTGAAACCGCTCTGTGCCCTGGCTGTTCCGTGGGGATCCATCATCCCACCTTCGTCGCCAATTTAGTGTATGCAAACCAAGACACAGGACACAGCCTCGGGCTGGGTTAACTCAGGTTTATTTCATCGTGGACAGAGGGAACATGAGGTAATGGCGGATCGATAGCTCTTTATATACAGCAGTAACACATTTGAACGTGGTGCCATGGTAGCCCATTGGCTACTGTCTGCGTGACGTCATTGCAGGTCACGCCCTTCTTGTCCAGGTGTAGGTGGTGGCGGGAAAACTTCCCGCGCTGTTGCCTTTGATGAGTTTGGACCAAGAGAGCTTGGACGCTCGCTGCTGCCAGCTGGTGGTCATTAGCTCGCGTCCTATTACAGGGTTTATATGATACAGCTGAAGGTTACATTGTTGCTATAGGCAGGGTTACATTGGCTCAGATACATTGTAATCCGTGTGTACAATAAAACCAACAGAACACAACAGGAAGGGAAGCTTTTCAGGAAGTTTAGTGTAAGGGACCAAAGACAATGAAACAGCCGAAGGGTTGGCTTAACACAGGTTTATTGTATGATGATCCGGAGGAACATGTGGTAATGGCGGATGGTTAGCTCAATATATACAGCTGGCTATACATTTGAATGTGGCTCGTCGACAGACTATTGGTTTCTGCCTGCGTGACGTCGTAGGAGGTCACGCCCTTCTTGACCAGGTGAAGAGGTGGCGGGGAATCTTCCCGCGCTGCTGAACCAGGTGAATATGATCCATGAGAGCTGGATGCTCGCTACTGCCCTCTGGTGGTCACTAGCTCGCGTCCCCTTATTAGGTTTACATTGATACAGCTGATGGTTATAATGTTGCACACAGAAAGGTTACATTGATAACACATGGCAGAGGTACATTATTAACGGCACAGCTTTACAGAACATAACATCCCTCCCCCCTAGGATGAGACGAAGTCTCTCAGCCAAGATGGCTTGTTGCATGTGCGTTTGGGCTGTGACGAGGGCTGCCCCCCGGGGGCGTTATTGCTTCTTTGTTCCCTGGACCCTTGTCCTGAAATGGGAGAGGGAGACTCGTCAGTGGTTTGCCGCTGTCTGGCGGCCTTAGGGGAAGGGAAAAACTCCATTGTGGGCAGACCGGGGGCCGTCGGGGCTAACGAAAAACCCCTCTTCTCACTTGGATGGGTGGGGGACCACTCCGAAACCCCCCCCCCCGGTTCTGAAAATCAAAATCTAACTTGGTGGGGGTACCCGCATTTGTGGGAACCTTCCGCGAGATATGTATGGGGTCGGGTTCCTCCTCCTCGGAAAGATCCCCCAGGATATCTATGAGGACATCCTCCTCCCCCCTTGGTGGGGGCCCGCAGTCCCCCTTCCCTCCCCCTTGGGCTAAACGGGTGGGGGAGAACCCTAACGCTGACTTTGTCCCTGCTCGGTCTGTGCCCTGCTCGTCGGGGACCCTGCGTCAGAGCTGGTCCGCGTGCCGCCTCCACAAGAGTCCCGTATTGGTTTCCACGCGGTACGACACGGGGCCGGTTTGTTCCACGACTACGCCCGGCACCCAGGCTGGGCCCGTGCTGGCGTAATTCCTGCAATGCACGGGGGCGCCTATACTGAAACTCTTTGTGGCCTCTAGCCCGATGTTCCTTCCTTTGTCCTCTACCCTCGTGGGGTCTAGCCTAGTAAGGATGGTGGTCAGTTTCCTACGCATTAAGAGCTCTGCGGGGGAGTATCCTGACGCCAAAGGGGTCACCCTGTACCCTAGCAGAAACTGGCAGACTTGTAGGTTCAGATCCCCGGGGCCCATGCGCCGCAACGCGTCCTTCGTGGTGCGGACGAGGCGCTCTACTTGGCCATTGGTGGCTGGGTGAAACGGGGCGGAGGTGATATGCCGAACGGCGTTGATCTCCATGAATGCCCTAAACTCGGAGGACGTGAAACAACTAGCGTTGTCGCTAATTAACGTGTCGGGTATGCCGAACGTGGAAAAGAGCCTCCGCAAATGCCTAATGGTCTGGGCCGAGGAGGTGCTCGTGACTGGAATAACCTCCAACCATTTGGAGAAGGCGTCCACTACAATAAGGAACAGGGTGCCTCTGAACGGGCCCGCGAAATCAACGTGCACCCAGGACCACGGCCCCTTAGCCGCCTCCCATTCCCTGTGGGGAAGGCGGGCCTCCTCTGGTCTGGAGCATTGGCAACTATCACAAGTGCCAACCATGTGCTCGATGTCGGCGTCCAGGTGGGGCCACCAGAAGTAACTCCGGGCCAGCGCCTTGGATCGCACGATCCCGGGGTGGCTGACGTGCAGCAGTTTGAGCACCCGCGGCCGAAGGGAAGTGGGAATCACCACCTGCTGCCCCCACAAGAGGCACCCCCTCTCTAGGGACAGTTCTAGCTTTTTTCTGAAAAATGGAGCGAACTCCTCCGCTGGGGAGGACGCCGGCCACCCTTTCTGCACCCAGGAGCTAACTGCCGCTAACGTCTTGTCCTTCCCTGTCGCTTTGGCAATGTCGGCGGGCACTACGGGGGGCGAATCCAGTACCTCTATCATGAGAACCTGATGGTCCCGCTCTCCCTTGCTCACCTGGCTGGGCGTTAGGGGGAGGGGAGACCTAGATAGAGCGTCCGCATGGCTGATCTCCTTCCCGGGCCGGTAGACCAACGCGTGCTGATACGCGTTGAGAAAAATGGCCCACCTGAGCATCCTTGGAGACAGGATCTGTGGGGTGGGCTTATCTGCGGTAAAGATGCCTAGCAGGGGCTTGTGGTCTGTTACAATGGTGAAGGGGCGGCCATACAGAAAATCGTGAAATTTTTTCGTCCCCGCGACTATTGCTAGTGCCTCCCTGTCTGTCTGTGCGTAGTTTCTCTCCGCTTGGGACAGGGACCTGGAGTAAAATGCTATCGGGGCCTCCCTTCCATTTTCCAACACGTGGCACAGCACCGCCCCCACCCCCACTGGAGATGCATCACAGGTCAGAACTACTGGGCGTTTGGGGTTGAAGTGGGTCAGTATGGCGTCGGACGCCAGGAAGCTTTTTAGCTTGCTAAATGCCCTTTCTTGGTCATCGCCCCACTTCCATGCCTGGTCCTTCTTTAGCAGTTTGTGTAGCGGCTCAGCCACCGCTGCCTTTCGGGGGAGGAAGGAGTGGTAAAAGTTGAGCAGCCCTAAGAACGACTGCAACTCGGGCTTGGAGGTGGGGCGGGGGGCTTTCTTAATGGCTGCCACCTTGGACTTGGATGGTTTTATTCCCTCAGGAGTCACACAAAACCCTAGGAATTCAACCTCGGTTGCGAAGAAGACGCATTTGTCCTTTCGCAACCTCAGCCCCGCCTTTTCGAATATCGTCAGGACCTTCCCGAACCTCTTGGCCAGTTCAGCCCGACTCCCCCCCGTTATTAACACGTCATCAAAATAAGGCAACACCCCCTCCAGTCCCTTCAGGAGGCGTTCCACGAGTGACTGGAAAATTCCTGGCGCCGAATTCACGCCGAATTGGAGGCGCATCACCTGGAACGCCCCCTTATGGGTGACTATGGTCTGCGCAGCAGCTGCGGCAGGGGACACCGTAAGCTGCTGGTAGGCCTGTGCTAAATCGAGCTTAGCGAAACACTTCCCCCCGTGTAACCTGGCAGATGGCTGACTACCGGCACCGGATATGCATTCGGGCGGATCGCCTTGTTGATGGTGCACTTGTAGTCGGCGCATATGCGGACCTCCCCATTTGCCTTTAGTGCGGTTACAATTGGAGTTTCCCACTCCGCAGAATCTACAGGCACAAGGATCCCCTGGCCCACCAACTTGTCCAGTTCCGCCTCTATCTTGTCCTTAAGTGCGAACGGCACCCTGCGTGGTTTAAGGCGAATTGGGCGGACCTCCGGCTCCAGGTCGAAAGTCACTGGGGGCCCCTTGAATTTCCCCAGTCCTTTTTTGAAAACTTCGGGGTGCACCTCGCACACCTCCTGAATTGGATCAGTCCCAACGGCGTGCATCCCGACGGCGTGCACCCCCCAATAAACAACCCCAGGGGCTGGAACCATTGAGTCCCGAGGAGGCTGCAATCTCCTCCTTTGAGCACGACTAGGGGAAGGGACGCGGCGTGCTCCTTGAATTTGACCTGAAATTCTCCAACCCCCAACACTGGAATACTGTTCCCTTGCACGTCCCATAGTGTGGACCTCAATGCTTTGAGCTTGGTTCGCTTGTGGGGGGCAATTCCCAAGAACTCCCTCTGGGAAATGATTGAATATGAGGACCCCGAGTCAATTTCCATCCTAATGGGAACCCCTTGGACTAGTACCTCAACAAAGTAGCGGGGTGTCCTGTAGACACGCTGAACACTGGGGCGTCGTCCTCGCTGCCGTCGGAGATGCGGCCCACGCCGTCCTGCTTCCGCGTGGCCTGGGCGCCGTCCTTGGGTCTCGTTGGGCGGTCTTGTCCCGCGGAGCGGTCTGCGGAGCTCCTCCGGGTCTCGCGCTTCTTCCTGCACACCTTGGCGATGTGCCCACGGCGGCCGCAGTTGTGGCACTCGGCCTTCCGGAAGGGGCACTTTACGCGGTCGTGGGCCGCGCCACAGCCGTCGCATCGCTGGTTCTCCTTCCGGACCCTCCGGACGTCCTCGTCGTCGCTGCTCTCTGCGGACGACCTCGAAGTTCGCCAGGCCGCCTGTACCGGAGCCTCTGCCTTGCTTGACTTTGGCCGCCAGTCCTGGAATTCTTGGACCCCGGCCTTTGTAGCTTCTGTGGCCTGGGCCGCTCTGACGACCTCCTGCAACGTGGGAGGCGGCTCTTGGTTCATTAATGTGCGCTGGGTCTCGGCGTCGTTCAGGCCGCACAGCACACAGTCCCGGAGGGTGATTTCGGCATTCTCCCATTTGCACGGGCCGGCCACCAGCCGCAGGGCCGCCACGAATGCGGCGACCGTCTCCCCGGGCGCTTGGACTCCCCTCCAAAATGCACTCCGAGCGGGAAACATCGCCATGGCGGGCCGGACGTGCTCATGCAGCATCTGCATGAGTTCCTTGGCCTTGAATTTGCTCACCCTCCTCGGTGCAATCAGGTCCACCAAGGTCCTTTTTGTTTCTTGTCCGAGCATCCTGGTGAAGATGGCCCTTTTCTTTGCCTCTTCCGTGACTTCGGACTCGATCAGTGCGGCCTGGAAGTCCATCTCGAAGATCTCCCAGTCGCCCGGTTTCCTGATTTCGAAACCGGCGCATGTCTTGGTCCCGTGGGCTGCCATATCCCACCTTCGTCGCCAATTTAGTGTAAGGGACCAAAGACAATGAAACAGCCGAAGGGTTGGCTTAACACAGGTTTATTGTATGATGATCCGGAGGAACATGTGGTAATGGCGGATGGTTAGCTCAATATATACAGCTGGCTATACATTTGAATGTGGCTCGTCGACAGACTATTGGTTTCTGCCTGCATGACGTCGTAGGAGGTCACGCCCTTCTTGACCAGGTGAAGAGGTGGCAGGGAATCTTCCCGCGCTGCTGAACCAGGTGAATATGATCCATGAGAACTGGACGCTCGCTACTGCCCTCTGGTGGTCACTAGCTCGCGTCCCCTTATTAGGTTTACATTGATACAGCTGATGGTTATAATGTTGCACACAGAAAGGTTACATTGATAACACATGGCAGAGGTACATTGTTAACGGCACAGCTTTACAGAACATAACAGGAAGGGAGTTCGATTCTCAGGTACTGCATGACAGAGTGAGCTCCCAAGCCAACTCCTACCAACCTAGCAATCTGAAAGCAAGAAATTGCAAGAACTGTAGATAAATAGGGACCATTTAGGTGGGAAAGGTCACCCTTGCTCAAAAGCCAGTCGTATCTGACTCTAGGGTGCAGTGCTCATCTCCCTTTACAGCCAAAGAGCCAGTGCTGTCTGTGTTTGCAGAGACATTTTCATGGCCATGTGGCAGGTATGACTAGATCACATGGCCACCCCAAACAACCCAGAGATTTGGCTCCACTCCATCCACATATTTGGCCCTGTGCACAGAGGTAGCCCTGCCCACAGAGGTAGCCCCGCCCACAGTGTGGTAGCAATTTTTTTATGCCCATAACTGGCTGGATGAATTGATGTTGGGGGCTGACTCTGGCCAATGGGCCGAAGTTTGGGCACCCCAGGTTTAAGCAGAAAAAATGGTAGCCTAAAAATGTATCTCATCCTGTTGCAAAACAGATTGCAAGGCACGTTTTACTTCTGCTTCCAGTGGGAGGAACCATGTGACCGGCCCGCTGAACCACATGACTGGCCCACAGCCGGAAAGGTTTGGGCACCCCTGCTCTAAAGAGGTAAATAAGAATTTCAAGCCTTCAGTGCATCAACATTGAAATGGAGGTACAATGGCAGGCATTGTCGTTATTATAAATACCCTCAAAATATTATAAAAACATTGACTTGGATTATATAACAGATACTGTTGTTGTTTTGTTTTAATAACTAATTAAATTGTGTTATCTAGAGAAACTAATATAGGATGCAGTCCATCACAGACTTATGTGGCAAAAAGCCCTACCGAATTCTCTGGAACCGAGCAGACATCTGTTGTTGGAACACTCATGTTTTGAGGGCCTTCAATGTATTTTGAAATTTTGTTTTAAAGTGGTTTATTTCCTCCATTTTTTTAAGGCCACAGTTTTGCTCCTGTTGTTCTCAATGCAATGGAACAGAAGTCAATTAGTGAATAGCTAGGTTTGTCAGATTTCCTCCGGCATAATAGGAAACTCTTTTTTTTGCAGTGAATGTGTGCATAAGCTTTCCTTTTGCTTCGTAAAACAGATCTAACAAGATATGACAATCAAGTCTGGCTCTTGAAGGAGATTCTAAAATTTGCCTGTTATTTATGTACATTCGATTTTTACTGTATGTCATGTTTGTCTCTTGAAAGCAATTTCCAATACTCCTTTTGTGAGTTTCATTTAAATGATAAGAACATAAGAATGCGAAGAACTGCCTTGCTAGATAAGGGTGAAGTTCCACTTTTTGCAACAATTTGTATTAAAACTAACTAGCTGAATGGAACTGGGAAATTCAGAAGATAGCAATAGCTAGTCACAACCTGTAGTCTCAAGCAAAATTGACAACATTTTGTTCTGTTACACATGAGAAACAAGGGGTTATTATCTCCCACCCACTCTCCAAACAAGAGAACGGAGAAAAAGAATGTACACAGAATAATTAAAATGTAATCAACCACATTTAAGTAATTTATAACTCAAAAACCCTAAGAAGGGTCACCATAAGTAGGCTTTATTTGAAAGAAGGCTATTATTATTATTATTATTATTATTTATTATTTATTATTATTATTATTTATTACTATTATTATTATTATTATTATTATTATTATTATTATGTGCAGATGTAACTATGGAAATAATTACTAGGTTTAAAATAGAAATGTAATATAACTGTTCCAACAGCAGGTGAGATTTTGAGCGGGTAACCTGAGATGCCTGTTCAGTCTATTGTATGGATGATTAACTTTGGTTGGGCACCTTCAAGACCCCCTCTACTTTATCTTCCTATGATTCTTGATCCTGTAACTAGAGCTGGACTGGACAACTCAAAACAGAAGATTATTTTCTATCAGATGGGATACACATCCAACCTAGCAATGAAAATACAATGTATCTAGACATGGGAGTTTACAGAGAGTGATAGGTTTTTTTCAAGGGTGAGTTACATTTTAACTTTGAATAGAAAATGTAGGTTTATCAATTAGTGTAACACTCTAAATTTATTAATGCTATCTAGGTATGTATTTTATTAATGTTTATCATCTATTCTGTCTTGCTTGGATTGTTTTGTTTGATATTATTGTTTTGTGGAATAGTAGCCGTGCTAGTCTGTGGTTCAGGAATATCAGAAAACAAAGCAATAATAAAATAAAAACAAAAACATTGCAGCACTTTAAAGACTAACTGCTATATTTTTACTGTTAGCATTCATGCAGTGAAAGCTAACAGCAAAAAGAGAAAGCTGCAGTGGCTCAAGTGGCTAAGATGCTGACTGGGAGGCAGAAGGTCAGCAGTTCAATTCCCAAGTACTGCAGGATGGAATGAGCTCCCATCTTTGTTCCAGCTCCTGCCAACCTAGCAGTTCGAAAGCAAGAAATTGCAAGTAGATAAATAGGGACCACTTTAGTGGGAAGGTAACAGTGTTCTGTGTGCTCCATTGTCTAGTCATGCCTGCCACATAACCATGGAAACGTCTGCAGAAGCAGACAACGCTGGCTATTCAGCTTTGAAACAGAGATGGGCACTGAACCCTAGAGTTGGATACGACTGGCTTTCAAACAAGGGAAATATTTACCTTTACCTTCATGGATCAAGTCCACTTCTTCAGACAAGGAGTAAAACTTCCAGGCATGGTTTATATACATCAGATGCAGGGGTCAAAATGTCACAAGGACATCTTGTGGGTTCTCTATCTCATTGTGGGTTCTCTATCTCTCCCAGGCATGGTTTATATACACCAGATGCAGGGGTCAAGATGTCACAAGCACATCTTGTGGGCTCTCTGTCTCATTGTAAGCCGCCCAGAGTTGAGCTTGCACCAATTGAAGAGGGGTATTGTGCTGACCTACCCCAGTTGGCCGGGTCACCACACAGTGGTGCTACACAGAGATACAGTGATACCTCATACAATGTCCAAACTTGGTTCCACAAGTTTGGACTTTATACGGATTTGGACTTTGTATGAGGCATGCAAAATCCTAGCCGCGATGCCTCATACAACGTCCAAATCCATGCTGCGATGCCTCATACAACGTTGTTTCCATAGAGATACATTGTACTGTAACAGCACAGACTTCAGGGCAAAGTCAAGGAAACAGACAGGCAACTGACAGAACTTTAAGAAATCATTGTCTAAAGGCTAAATACATTACAAAAACATGTCAGACAACCCTGATTGTCCAAGAACCTGAAGAATGCTGCAAAAATCCCAGGAATGCTTCTAAAAATTCTGATGAAAAAATTCATAAAATCCCAAAATCGCGCTCAAAACCACTCCTAAACATTCTTCGCCTCGTGCAAAACCCACAAGAGTAATGCACGCATGCGTCCTGCCTTTTATACTGCCCAGGCACAATGCAACCTGGGAAAACCCCAATGCCTCATACAACGTCACATGACTTTGTATGAGGCAACTTTTTCCAAGGAATTAGGCGATGTTGTATGAATCCGATGTTGTATGAAGCAGACTTTGTATGAGGAATTACTGTACCTGGCAGCAGTCCATTCGAGGAGAATCCAAATAGCAAAGTCCAAAGAGCAAGCTAAGGTCTTGTTACTGGTAGTTCAAGCAAAGGATGTCCGGGGTCATCATTAGGGTTGGCAGAGAAGTCAGGGTCATGGCAGGGAATCACATGAGGTATCCAAAGCCTCCTCTGAAGAGCTCTGGCTTTTTTAGGTCTCAGCTGCAGATCTTTTCGGCACTGTTTCTTGGCTGAGGGCCGATTGCTGTCAGAGTCAGATCTCTGATCTGACAGGTCATCTGCTGAGGAGTCAGAGTTGGGTCAGAAGCAGGCTGAGGTTCCTGGTTCAAGACATCCTCAAGATGGGGTTCAGGTTCAGATTCAGGCTTGGGGAGCCTGGGCATGGCATATGAAATGCCTCCTGATTCAGGTTGTCTTCAGAGATAATGGCTGGATCACAACAAGTATCAAACAAACAAACAAACAATACTGTCTACATTTTTTCATGATCTCTTCTACAGTGGTGCCTATTAATGAAATCTTGGTTGAGGTATGCTGGCAGAAAGAAAGAAAAGAAAGAAAGAAAGAAAGAAAGAAGAGCAATATTACCAATCTTTAATTTTGTGGAAGATCTCCCAGTCTCTATATTAATCATTTTCGAATTAGATGAATATCATACATTTTCTGGCCTTTTAATAAACCCCCAGTTTTAATTCCTTTAAGCAGCTGGTATGTACTGTGGTTGATGGGGCACTTATACAGGTATGGAACCAGAAATAATAGGCTGAGCCAGGGACACACATGGGGCATATATGGATTCCCATATATGTAAATGGGAATCCATGTACATATATGGAGGAGGGAGCAAACATTCACATGTACACAGAGCAGGACAAGATCTATATCAAGACCTTTTATACCCATACAGTATCTACAATTCAGATACAAATAACACAACCCTGAATCCTGAAGCCTAAATCCTTGCATTTAAGAGACATTCATGAGTCGTGAAAGAAATAGACCTGTACCGGATCAAAGTAGTTTTTGGAAGTAAAATAATGAGATATTCTGAGTTCTCCAGGGCAATGTAAATAAACACTGTATGTGTAATTTTGTTTTTGATAGTTGTTTCTAATTCAAAATATTATTGAATTGCTTAATGGGAAATGGATTTAGTGGTATTAATAAATAAAGAATCTTAGGAAGAGTTCCTGAATAAGGTTAGAAATTAACTACTAAGTCACAATTAAATGATTATTTTTTAAAGGGAGGTTTTAATGCATTTGAAATATAAAGATAGATATAAAAATGTATTAGATCAATTATCTGGTATGTTAGTTATTTTTGTGTATTATATGTTTTATGATGTATTGCTTTGTATATGTTTGAAAAATTTAATAAAAATAATTTTTTAAAAAAGAGAGACATTCATGGAACAATTAATTAAGTATTATTATTTGCACATACAATTTCTGCTCTATGCCCCACTCTGCCTAGTAAGTCTTGCTTTATTTAAGGAGTTGCTAGGTTTGTTGCCTTTTGTAAGCAGCATCTGTCCCAAGGGATGTGTGGATTCCTGCCTAGAGATTAAACTCATTGTATGTGCAAAGCCACTCCCTTCTCTTCAAGGTCTGTTGTTGCCTTTCAACACAAAGCAGGCTAGGAATCCTGCATTTTTAATCATGAGTCTGATTGGTATGATTTGCCAGAAGTAAGTGCACTTAAGGAACTTTCCCCATTTTTTCATTCATATTTCAGCTCCACTTAGGGAACAGAATAAATAATTAGTAATGTGACATGCCCTCACAACTACACAGTGCCATCTGAGAGAAACACACTGCCGTGGATATTTTAGGGAAATAATTGGACAGGACTTCTGGATAATTTTTGCATCATCTGTTAGAGAAAACTGCGAGGGAAGCAGCACCTGGTTCCATTTGCACCTACAACAACCTGATGTATTTGCATTTTTGCTCACAGTGTTTTTATGCCACTTTTCTACCAAAAGGATAAGGACATTGTAATTTAAAATAATTTAAAAAGCATAATAGAGATTAAATTAGATTAAACAGACAGATAGGCAGATCAATCGATAGGTACTGTAGATAGATCAATCAATCGATAGGTTAGATTAGAATTAGAGAGAAAGAGAGAGAGATTAGAGTAGGATAGCTAGCTAGATAAGATTAAATTAGATTAGACAGACAGATAGATCAATCGATAGGTAGATCAATGAATCAACCAATCGATAGGTTAGATTAGATTTAGAGAGCAAGAGAAAGAGATTAGATTAAGACAGACATAGATAGATAGATAGATAGATAGATAGATAGATAGATAAATAGATAGATAGATAGATAGATAGATAGATAGATAGATAGATAGATAGATAGATAGATAGATAGATAGATAGATAGTAAACACAAGGCATCGAGGGAACAATCTCAAATAGCAACATTGCTATAAGAAAGTTGGTGAGGAAAGCTAAGAAGCATTTCACTTTAAAATCCTGGCAAAATAATTAAAAATAGCTTCTGCAAATATCTGTAAAACAGGGCCACAGAAATCTCAATCAGGATGGAAAGAATACTGCATCTCAGAGTTTAGTGTCTTGCAATGAAGACAATGGACGCAGCCGCAGTGAGGCTGAACACAACTTTATTGCATGGTAGTCAGGGTGAACATGTGGTAATGGCGGACAAACAGCTCTATTTATATTGCACTATACATTTGAACATACAGGTATCATAGCTCATTGGCTACCACCCGCGTGACATTATTGTCTGTCACGCCCATCTTCTCCAGGTGCTGGTGTGGCGGGAAGGTTTCCCGCGCTTCAGGTATTTGGGGAATCTGTACCATGTGAGCTGGATGCTCGCTACTGCCACCTGTGGTCACTTAGCTCGCATCCTCATGCAGCCTGTTACAATGAGTTCTTGATGAGATACAATTAGATACAATTGGTCACATTCCGTTAAAGGTGTATTACAGGGTTTCATGGCATTGCATTTGATATATAACACAGAGTAACTATGAAAAAAGACCCAAGCCATCTCAGCAACAGGCTCTCAAAATAGCAGTACAGAAAATAAGGCTTTGTGCAGTGAATGGAGAGATTTGCAAGCCTGGAGATGGTGATTAAGATTTCATCAGCAGATATGGATATATGGAGGGGGAAGTGCCCTATGTACTGATAGCAATAGCAGTTACCTTTATTCTGCCCCATAGCACTAAATGCACCCTTTGGGCAGTTTACAAGTTAATTAGCATGTTGGCCCAAACATCTTTGAAGGATGGAAGGCTCAGTCAACCTTGATCCCCATCAGTAGCAAGCTCACAATGTTTGGGCTACAGTACATCAGTTTAACCAATTGTGCCACCATCTTCAGCAGAGGATGAAGGGGGCCACCATCTTCTACTCCTTTGTCTCCATCCAGGTAAAAAATTGGGGAGGGTTTCTGCTTTAGGAAAAAAGAAGGGAAGATTAGTAAGGAGGTCAAGTTGAGGTGCATGTATAATCCATCCAGGGCCACCACAGAACTGGCCATATGTATGGCTAGGTTTCACTCCCATTCCTTCAAAAGGGCTGCTCATGTGTTCAAGCCTCCTTCCTTGGAAAGCTTGTCCCATCCGTGGAAATAATAGGACAACTTCTGCAGGGCACCTTGATTTTTAAATTAAGGATTGTCCTTTTACACCCCTTGGATAAAGGGCCATCCTCTGTGTAGAAGCATGCCTTGTTTGTGTCCTGTACAAGTGTGGAACAATCGTTTGGACTACAACACTCATAATTCATCAAACACCATGCAGCGGGGGAATTGTTGTTCAAACTGGTCACATTTCCAGTATTTTCTCATAGGAAACAAGCCGTGAAGATGTGCTTTAGCACAATGTTTTTAGGTTCATGATTTATCTAACTAATTACACCAATCTGAATTTTTTGATTCCTGTAAAATTCTGTGAGTAAAGAAAACCTTGGAGTATGAATGTTGATTTTAAATAACAACTCAACTACTGTATTTGGATATAGTCATAATCCATAGGGGTTATGACAGTCATAGCAGTTCATAGGGGTGCCTGGCGTACGGTGGTCCATGGGGTTGCAAAGGGTCTGAATCGACTGTGCAACTGAACAACAACAACAACAACAACAACAACAACAACAACAACAACAACAACAACAACAACAACAACCAGTCATACATTTTGCAAAAGATTTTGCATCAACTAGTTGTTTTTTCCAGATTGCTGTACGTATTGATTCTGAATCTTAAACCCCTTTATAGTTCACATTAGATGGCTAACAAATGTGATTCATGTGAACTGAAAAAAATCTTGTCTGCAAGAAACATTATAGAAATATCTGTCTCCTATGAACGCTCCATCAGTTTTAATATAAGCCACGGCATGGTAGAAATGCATTTTTAATTGCATTCTTTAAATCTTGTGTATTTCCACTCTTAGGCATTCCCCATAGTGTGAATTTTTTGAATTAGTGTTATGTTTCCTGTCTCAAAATCCTGGCACACAGTCAGTCCCTTACAGTACGTAGATAGGTATTGCAGGCGCACCCCCCAATAAAGGACTCATACACCAGTGAAAGTGGATAACGGCATTGGGCCACATTTATTGATTCATGCCCTAGTCCGAATTATAAATTTCTATTGGTAATAACCAATCATAATTCTTAAGGCAAGCAGGCCGAAGTAACACTGGTAAGGTACCACCCAAAATTGCCAACGGCAATTGCTACAATGTATCCATTTGTATCAATTTGTTTGTTGACAACAAACAAATTGTTGACCGTAGTCAATATCTAACTAATGACCCCACCCTCTGACGCGTATCCGTAAAATCACGGGGTGATGCATGCTGTCTAGCTATAGCCATCACCCCGTCGCCTGGTTCGTCGTTGACCGGACAACGTTTAACCAACTTATGCCTGTCTAGTGTTGTCCAGTCAATTGCAAACTTGCCGGATACCTGTGGGTCATAATGTTTACCTTACCAGTGCTACCCGCCACACGGAGGGGCTTCAAAGAAGGCTCGACGCCCCCCCAGACCGTCAGCTCGGTCAACAGGCCTGCTCGCCAATCACCCAACAGGAGGTCCATACCTCCTCGCGACAGATGGACCCCATCCCCTGCATACAGGTCATAACTTTGGAGGCTAATAGCGGGGTGACGACTGACCCTCCCCCAAGCCCTGTCGACAAGGAAACGCGCCACTGCCCTATTCACCATGCGTCTAGCGCGGTCAAGGGCCAGGAGGTCAACGCCCCCTCTGTAGGAATGACGCGGGACCATGTCCGACCAAACAAGGGTTGTGGCGGGCCAGACGTAATGCAGGTAGGCGAGGTCCTCGCAAATCGCGTGCTTCAGCGACAAGCCGGTGACCTGGCCCAAATCATTGCCCCCCAGGTGTATGATCAGAATGTCAGGCGGGTCAGCATTCAGGCCTGAAAAAAGGAAAGGCAGCAGCTCCCGCCATAACATCCCAGGCTTACCATGCCATGTGAGACTTGCGTATGCACCCAGTCCCAGTTGGGGTCCCCACTCTGTCGCCGCAGCATAACGCGCTGCCCTGTGCACGTAGCTATGGCCCACCAGCCATACTGTCACCGGTGTAATACGACACCCCGGGTCTGTAAAGGAAAAAATGAGGGAAATAGGTAAGGTGACCGGGTCGGTACTCACGGGGGGAGTGGGCGCACATAAAATTGAAAACATTGCGATCCCCACCGTCCCATGCTACGTATGTCAGCCCCTGAGTACCCAAAAGCCGCAGCGGTCGAGGCCGCCCCTATACGGAATGAATGAGTGCCATAGCGGGCGCCTGGGAGGCCCACACTGGCCAGTGCTTTGCCCGTCACCCTCCAAAATTGAAATTTAGTAAGGGGAGACCCATCTTGGTGACAGAAAAACGGGCCATGGTGCGTGCCACGCAGTACCAGGAATTCCTGTAGGGCACCAACCGGACAGATGTCTGCCAAAGAACACCGTAGCAGTCGCACACCACTGCCAACGCCATGCTGATCGGTCTTAGAGGAACGTATCCTCAACTGAGCCCAGTCTTTGGCTACACAGACATCCTCGAGTTCCAGTGCCCTACGACTTGCATCCGCCTTAGACAGCATCACAAGCTCGCTGATGCGGAGCGCTCCAAAAAATGCCACCGTTGTGGCTGCATGGAACAGGGCTGCCTCATATGCATCAAAACAGAGGCAAGGCCAGCCCCGAGCCAACTGGGTAAGGACCCCTGGGGAAATCGGGTGGCGGTCGTCCGGGCAACGCCCGCGCTCGCGCACCCACCCCTCCAAAACATGTCTCACACGGAAGTCAGAGGTGCTGTCCACATGACCCCCCACCTTGGCCATAAAAGCCAACGCTGAAAGCTTGGATGCTATGGTGCGAGGTGCAAGGCCCTGAGAATGCAGGTAAACCATGAACCGCAGGACATGGGTTACCGGGATTGGCCAGGTTACTGGCAATTGAAATTGAGTACAAAATGCCCTGAAAGAATTAATTGCGTGGTGATACGCCTTACAGGTGCGTGGGGCTAGTGACAGGCCAATCGCCCGGTTCACCTCTCCTTGCCAATGGTCCATATCTCCTCCGGGAGTGGCGAGGGAAATTCCTCCGCATCCGGGGCCAAGGCACGGAACCGGGAGATCTGTAGGCGGGACAAAGCGTCAGCAATATCATTATTAACCCCTGGGACGTGCCTGGCCCTGAACAGTACGTTGAGGCGCAGGCTGCGCAACACAAATTGGTGCACTAGATCCATAACCCTGGGCGATTTAGAAGTCTGTGCATTTACAATGTGGACCACGGCCGCATTGTCACACCAGAAATGCACGACCGAGGTGGACCACTCCTGGCCCCATAGCATCAAAGCACCCAGGATAGGGAAAAATTCCAGATACGTGAGATCACGCAGGCGACCCGTGCCTGCCCAGGCCGGTGGCCACCCACCATAGGCCCACTTCCCATTGAAGTACATCCCATAACCCAGGGATCCCGAGGCATCAGACTGAATCTGAAATTGAGGGGAAACCAGGAGGTCATGCCTCCAAAATGAGACCCCATTGAAGTCCCTCAGGAACTGTAACCAGACAAGCATGTCTGCCCTGATACCCCGGGTGAGCCTAACCCTATGGTGGGGCCTGGATAATCCTGCCATAGCGTCGCACAAGCGCCGGGCAAAAGCCCTGCCCGGTGCGACCACTCTGCAGGCAAAATTAAGGTGACCATGCAGCACCTGCAGTTCCCTCAGTGATGCCTTGCGCTTTGCCAACAAGTCCGAGATAAGGGCCACTATCCTCGACACCTTATCCCGCGGTAACCTAGATGCCTGCGCTATCGTGTCAATCTCCACCCCCAGGAAGACTAGCTGTGTAGATGGGCCCTCGGTCTTTTCGGGCGCTAAAGGGACACCGAGTTCCTCCATTAGTGTCTGAAATGTGTTGAGGAGACGTGTACACGTGTCCCAGCCCCGTTCACCCCCGAATAAAAAGTCATCCAGGTAATGGGCTACAGACCGGGACCCTGACCTGCGGACGAAAGCCAACTCTAGGAAGGTACTGAAACGCTCGAAAGCCGAGCATGATATGGAACAGCCAAAAGGCATGGCCTTATCAAAATAATATTCGCCCCGAAATTTGAAACCCAGCAATTCAAAGTCGCCCGGGTGCACTGGCAAGAGGCGAAAAGCCGACTTAATGTCGCACTTAGCCAGCAGCGCACCCGGGCCACATGAGCGCACCATGCGCAGCGGGTGGTCAAAAGATGTATACCTGACTGAGCAAAGGTCATCAGGGATAGCATCGTTGACCGATCGGCCGGCTGGGTAGGACAAGTGATGGATTAGGCGAAACTCGCCTGGTGACTTCTTGGGAACCAAGCCCAGGGGCGATACCTTGAGGTTAGTGAACGGGGGTGCAGGGAAAGGGCCAGCGACCCTGCCCGCATTGACCTCCTTATTAATGCTGGCGGCAGCCACTTCCTCCCTTCCCCTAAGGGACAAAAGGTTGGGGGCATCCTGAGGGGACCTATCACCCATGAAAGGAATACGGAACCCCTGTCTAAAGCCCTGAAGTAGATAATCTGCATCCTCCCCCTTCGGGTACAATGCGAGCCAATGCTCCAGCATGTCCACATTAATTGGGGAGGGAGCCTTTCGGTGAACCAGCTCCATCTGCGGCAGTCTTGCCAGCCCACTGTCCGCCCCTCCCTCTGCCCCGCGTCCCTCCAGGCCTGGGACAGGCAGAGGCTGCATGGGGGCCCGCACAGGTGGGACACTCATGTCTGTACTTGCAATTCTTCTTACTGCATGAACCATTAGACGAGAAAGCCCAGCACAGCAGTCGGGCTGGAACCCCCTGCCCCGCCACTTGGCGGGGAACCTGTGGTGGAGCCACTCGCTGGACCGCATGTCCACAATGGTACCTTTCCCCTGGTGCGGGGCGCGTGGGCGTCATGTACAGCAGCCAAAGTTTCTGACATGGCTCATCCCACCTCATCTCAGGGTGCAGTGGAATTCTCATACGGAATTCCTCGTCATAAGCCAACCACGACGGGCCCGGAAAATCAACCATCGCCCGGTAGATATTGTCCAAATACTGGATCATCGGAATTGCCAGATCCGGCCGGGCCCTCAAGTACACCGCCATGTAGATGAGGTAAGCCAGCAGCCAGTTGGCCCACGTGCGTGGCGGCTTGCGACGACGTGCCTGTTCCTTATCCTTCTCATCCTGCCCCTCCCTCTCTTCCTTGGTGGGCTCCCTGTTTAGGAGTGAGAAGATATCAACATACTCCCCTCGCCATATTTTCTCTCTGGTGGCCTGTGCCAAATGGTCACCCAGTGGCAAGGAATAGCCCGCTGTTGGCAAGGCCGAGACAGGCACAGTAGAAACTGCGGGCATCTGGATAGGGGCTTGAACTAACCCAGCCACCACCAAAACATTCCCCACAGGGTAGGAAATGCTACCCACCCCGGGGCCCTGGGTGGTGGTTGGCATCGCCTGTTGGTGCGTCGGCGGCTGTACCGCCGGACCACCCATGCGAGGCCAAGGCCATTGGAAAGCCCCCCCCCCAACGTAGCCACATGTGTAGGTGCACTAGTTTGTACCGCATACTCACATGCTGCACCCCCGCGGGCCGCCCCCACCGGGGGTTCCGGCCCACTGGGGGCATCGGTGCTCACGACCGCCGTAGAGCTCGCCGACGGAGCTTGACCCGCGCCGGCCTGTTGGTCGGGGAGCTGCGAGGCAGTGGCCGAAGTCGCGCCACACGCCTCAAGCTGCTCGACCCGTCCCGTCGCCTGCCTCTGCCCAGCAGACGACGCGTCCAAGCGCACCCCAAAAGGAGTGCCAGCGTGGCTGGCCCGAGCGAGGGAAGCCTCAAGTGCCACCACGCGGGCCAGCAAGGCCTCGACACTGGCCTGGGGCCACGGGCCAGCCGGCCCGCCCGTTACGGGCGTGGGTACAGGCCCTTGCACCCCGGGGCCCGAATAAGGCCATGACCCCACACCCAGGCCCGGCAGGGCCGGCGTGGGCATCTGCCAAGGGAGGGGACCACACCACCCCCCAAGGCTGGAAGGCCCCGAAGTGAGCTGGGCCCCGATGGAGGAAGGCCCAGAAAGAGCAGCAGGAGCGGCGTCCGCCGCTTGCGGGCCGCGGGCCGCAGCCCATACCGGACCCCTACTCGGGTCCCCGGCCTCCGGCCAGGGGGTAATAGACCCCATCCCACCGGTCCCGGTGGGAGCCGGCAAAGGCGGCTGGTGGGAAGGCGCAGCCGCGGTCCTCCGACCCGGATTGCGCCGCCGCACCGCCCGGGCCGCGCTCGCGGCCGCCTTCTTCTTCGAAGGCATCTCAGACGGACCTAAGGGAAGCCGAAAAAGAGGAAAATAAGCAGCCAAAAGGCTTCCCGCTCTAGGTAAAAAGCGACGGAGTAAGAGGAAAAACTTCTCCGCTCCGTCGCTTCGCAAAATGGCAGCTCGGCTGCCTCGTGGCCACCCCTTTTATAAGGGAGCTGGCCACGCCCCTAACTACCCGGATGCCTTCGTCCTGTGGGGGGGCTCCCGCAAAGAGCGTGGCGGCCATTTTGGCGCCGCGCTTGCAATCTTCTCCAGTTTAAAGATGTTGTGTTCTGTAAAGCAGTGCCTTTAACAATGTACCTTTACCATGTGTTATCAATGTAACCTTTCTGTGTGCAACATTATAACCATCACCTGTATCAATGTAAGCCTAATAAGGGGACGCGAGCTAGTGACCACCAGAGGGCAGTAGCGAGCGTCCAGCTCTAATGGATCATCAGCCACCTGGTTCAGCAGCGCGGGAAGATTCCCCCGCGACTTCCTCACCTGGTCAAGAAGGGCGTGACCTCCTACGACGTCACGCAGGCAGCAACCAATAGTCTGTCAACGAGCCACATTCAAATGTATAGCCAGCTGTATATATTGAGCTACCCATCCGCCATTACCACATGTTCCTCCGGATCATCATTCAATAAACCTGTGTTAAGCCAACCCTTCAGCTGTTTCATTGTCTTTGGTCCCTTACACTAAATTGGCGACGAGGATGGGATGGCAGCCCACGGGACCAAGACATGCGCCGGTTTCGAAATCAGGAAACCGGGCGACTGGGAGATCTTCGAGATGGACTTCCAGGCCGCACTGATCGAGTCCGAAGTCACGGAAGAGGCGAAGAAAAGGGCCATCTTCACCAGAATGCTCGGACAAGAAACAAAAAGGACCTTGGTGGACCTGATTGCACCGAGGAGGGTGAGCGAATTCAAAGCCAAGGAACTCATGCAGTTGCTGCGTGAGCACGTCCGGCCCGCCACGGCGATGTTTCCCGCTCGGAGTGCGTTTTGGAGGCGAGTCCAAGCGCCCGGGGAGACGGTCGCCACGTTCGTGGCGGCCCTGCGGCTGGCGGCCGGTCCGTGCAAATGGGAAAACGTCGAAATCACCCTCCGAGACTGTGTTCTGTGCGGCCTGAACGACGCCGAAACCCAGCGCACATTAATGAACCAAGAGCCGCCTCCCACGCTGCAGGAGGTCGTCAGAGCGGCCCAGGCCGCAGAAGCTACGAAGGCCGGGGTCCAAGAACTCCAGGACTGGCGGCCAAAGTCGAGCAAAGCAGAGGCTCCGGTACAGGCGGCCCGGCGAACTTCGAGGTCGTCTACAGAGAGCAGCGACGACGAGGACGTACAGAGGGTCCGGAAGGAGAGCCGACGATGCGACGGCTGTGGCGCGGCCCACGACCGCGCGAAATGCCCCTTCCGGAAGGCCGAGTGCCACAACTGCGGCCGCCGCGGGCACATCGCCAAGGTGTGCAGGAAGAAGCGCGAGTCCCGGAGGAGCTCCCCAGACCGTTCCGCGGGACGAGACCGCCCAGCGAGACCCAAAGACGGCGCCCAGGTCACGCGGAAGCAGGACGGCGTGGGCCGCATCGCCGACGGCAGCGAGGACGACGCCCCAGTGTTCAGCGTGTCTATGGGACACCCCCGCTACTTTGTTGAGGTACTAGTCCAAGGGGTGCCCATTAGGATGGAAATTGACTCGGGGTCCTCATATTCAATCATTTCCCAGAGGGAGTTTTTCGGAATTGCCCCCCAAAAGCGGCCCAAGCTCAAAGCGTTGAGGGCCACACTACGGGACGTGCAAGGGAACAGTATTCCAGTGTTGGGGGTTGGAGAATTTCAGGTCAAATTCAAGGAGCACGCCGCGTCCCTTCCCCTGGTCGTGCTCAAGGGAGGAAATTGCAGCCTCCTCGGGACTCAATGGTTCCAGCCCCTGGGTTTGTTCATTGGGGGGGGGTGCATGCCGTGGGGATGCACGCTGTTGGGACTGACCCAATTCAGGAGGTGTGCGAGGCGCACCCCGAAGTCTTCAAAATGGGACTGGGGAAATTCAAGAGGCCCCCAGTGACTTTCGACCTGGACCCGGAGGTCCGCCCTGTTCGCCTTATTTTGATGACGTGTTAATAACAGGGGGGAGTCAGGCGGAATTGGCCAAGAGGTTGGGGAAGGTCCTGACTATATTCGAAAAGGCGGGGCTGAGGTTGCGAAAGGACAAATGCGTCTTCTTCGCAACCGAGGTTGAATTCCTAGGGTTTTGTGTGACTCCTGAGGGGATAAAACCATCCAAGTCTAAGGTGGCAGCCATCAAGAAAGCCCCCCGCCCCACCTCCAAGCCCGAGTTGCAGTCGTTCCTAGGGCTGCTCAACTTTTACCACTCCTTCCTTCCCCGGAAGGCTGCGGTGGCTGAACCGCTACACAAGCTGCTAAAGAAAGAGCAGGCATGGAAGTGGGGCGATGACCAAGAGAGGGCATTTAGTGAGCTGAAAAGCCTCCTGGCGTCCGACGCCATACTGACCCACTTCGACCCCAAACACCCAGTAGTTCTGATCTGTGATGCATCTCCAGTGGGGGTGGGGGCGGTGCTGTGCCACGTGCTGGAGAACGGAAGGGAGGCCCCAATAGCATTTTACTCCAGGTCCCTGTCCCAAACAGAGAGAAACTACGCACAGACGGACAGGGAGGCCTTAGCGATAGTCTCGGGGACGAAAAAATTTCACGATTTTCTGTATGGCCTCCCTTCACCATCGTGACGGACCACAAACCCCTGCTACGCATTTTTACCGCGGATAAGCCCACCCCTCAAATCCTGTCCCCAAGGATGCTCAGGTGGGCCATTTTTCTCAACGCGTATCAGCACGCGTTGGTCTACCGGCCCGGGAAAGAGATCAGCCATGCGGACGCCCTATCTAGGTCTCCCCTTCCCCTAACGCCCAGCCAGGTGAGCATGGGGGAGCGGGACCATCAGGTTCTCATGATAGAAGTGCTGGATTCGCCCCCCGTAGTGCCCGCCGACATCGCCAAAGCGACAGAGAAAGACAGAACGTTAGTGACAGTAAGCTCCTGGCTGCAGAAAGGGTGGCCCGCATCCTCCCCAGCGGAGGAGTTCGCTCCATTTTTCAGAAAAAAGCTAGAACTGTCCCTAGAGAGGGGGTGTCTCTTGTGGGGGCAGCGGGTGGTGATTCCCACTTCCCTTCGGCCGCGGGTGCTCAAACTACTTCACGTCAGCCACCCCGGCATCGTGCGATCCAAGGCGCTGGCCCGGAGTTACTTCTGGTGGCCCCAGCTGGACGCCGACATCGAGCACATGGTCGGCACTTGTGAAAGTTGCCAATGCTCCAGACCGGAGGAGGCCCGCCTTCCCCACAGGGAATGGGACGCGGCTAAGGGGCCGTGGTCCCGGGTGCACGTTGATTTTGCGGGCCCATTCAGAGGCACCCTGTTCCTCCTTGTAGTGGACGCTTTCTCCAAATGGTTGGAGGTTATCCCAGTCACGAGCACCTCCTCGGCCCAGACCATTAGGCATTTGTGGAGGCTCTTTTCCACGTTCGGCATACCCGACACGTTAATTAGCGACAACGCTAGTTGTTTTACGTCCTCCGAGTTTAAGGCATTCATGGAGATTAACGCCGTTCGGCATATTACCTCCGCCCCTTTTCACCCGGCCACCAACGGCCAAGTAGAGCGCCTCGTCCACACCACGAAGGACGCGTTGTGGCGCATGGGCCCAGGGGATTTGAACCTACAAGTGTGTCAGTTTCTGCTAGGGTACAGGGTGACCCCGTTGGCGTCAGGATACTTCCCCGCAGAGCTCTTAATGCGCAGGAAGCTGACCACCATCCTTACTAGGCTAGACCCCACGAGGGTAGAGGACAAAGGAAGGAACATCGGGCTGGAAGTTACAAAGAGTTTCAGCATAGGTGCCCCCGTGCATTGCAGGAATTACGCCAGCACAGGCCCAGCCTGGGTGCCGGGCGTAGTCGTGGAACAAACCGGCCCCGTGTCGTACCGCGTGGAAACCAGCACAGGGCTCCTATGGAGGCGGCACGCAGACCAGCTCCGACGCAGGGTCTCCGATGAGCAGGACACGGTTCACGCAGGAAATAAGTCAGCGTTAGGGTTCTCCCCCACCCGTTTAGCCCAAGGGGGAGGAGAAGGGGACCGTGGGCCCCCACCAAGGGGGGAGGAGGATATCCTCGTAGATACCCTGGGGGATCTTTCCGAGGAGGAGGAACTCGACCCCATACATATCTCGCGGAAAGTCCCCACAAATGCGGGTACCCCTATCAACTTAGATTTTGATTTTCAGAACCGGGGGGGTTTTTCGGAGTGGTCCCCCACCCGTCCAAGCGAGAAGAGGGGTTTTTCGTTAGCCCCGACGGCCCCCGGTCTGCCCACAATTGAGTTTTTCCCTTCCCCTAAGACCGCCAGACAGCGGCAAGCCACTAACAAGTCTCCCTCTCCCGTTTCAGGACAAGGGACCAGGGAACAAAGAAGCAATAACACCCCCGGGGGGGGCAGCCCTCTTCACGGCCCAAACACACATGCAACAAGCCATCTTGGCTGAGAGACTTCGTCTCATCCTAGGGGGGAGGGATGTTGTGTTCTGTAAAGCAGTGCCTTTAACAATGTACCTTTACCATGTGTTATCAATGTAACCTTTCTGTGTGCAACATTATAACCATCACCTGTATCAATGTAAGCCTAATAAGGGGACGCGAGCTAGTGACCACCAGAGGGCAGTAGCGAGCGTCCAGCTCTAATGGATCATCAGCCACCTGGTTCAGCAGCGCGGGAAGATTCCCCGCGACTTCCTCACCTGGTCAAGAAGGGCGTGACCTCCTACGACGTCACGCAGGCAGCAACCAATAGTCTGTCAACGAGCCACATTCAAATGTATAGCCAGCTGTATATATTGAGCTACCCATCCGCCATTACCACATGTTCCTCCGGATCATCATGCAATAAACCTGTGTTAAGCCAACCCTTCGGCTGTTTCATTGTCTTTGGTCCCTTACACTAAAAAATAGTAATAGCAATTATACTTAAATAATAACCTGTCCCATTTTAAATATTTTTTTCTTGGTGTCAGAACAAGTTTACATAATCCTAATATGGCTTTCAAGCAAACAAGGCCTTTAAGGAGTACATTTATGTGGAGGCATCGGTTGAGAGTTTTATTTCCCACAATTCTCCCTTCTCTTTTCTTTTGGATATCTGTTAATTTATTTGCAAAATGCAAATTAAACTGACTGGACAAACTGTCTAGAAACGTTTCTACTTTTTTTTTCTTTTATTGAGTTGGCATAAGGAAACAGATCTGAATGAATATATTATGGACTATCCTAAAGTATAATGGACTGTGGTTGCTTAGTGGTTAAGACACTGAATTTGATGTCTGGAAGGTCAGCAGGTCAGCAGTTTGTGACCTGAGTGCTGCACGATGTAGTGAGCTAGCGAAGAAAATATGACACTCCCAATAATGTAAAAGATAAAATGCAAGTGTTTTAATTCAAGGAAAAATTCACATGTACGTCCTATGCTGAGGTATGTCAGGCAAGAGGTAAGGTGTGTAAGCTACACGCAAAAATACCCCACCATAACAATGTATCTATATAGTATTAATTCATTCTGCATGTGAATCATGCTAATACATTACTAACACAAATCAACTCAGTCCTTAACCTCAAACATACAAGACAACCCGGGACCCTGGAAAGTGAACCCTTCTCCCCATGGTGCTGGTAGACAATAGGAAGCGTAGTTGTACAGCGCTATAATAGCAAGTTCGGTAAAAAGCGTAGAAACCGCAAAGTCTCTCAGAGTCCGTGGTCGAAGATGATCTACTCAGCTTTAAGGCTGACGAGGGGGGGTGGGGGGTGCAATCCTGCTCCGTACAAGGGTTCCCAGGTGATGAGCATCAGGCGGTGGCAGACAGATTACGTGGAAAAAAGCACGATGCCCTTCCGGTATATGGACATTTCGAATCTTCCTCAAGTGTCTACAACAATATGAATACATATGGTGTATAATACGTAACTAATGGTCAAACAACGCGCCACAAATGCATATCAAATCAATAGATCTAACCATTGCATCTATGTAACCATTTAAATCTGATCGAAACAGGCTTGATTATTGCATCTATGTAACCATTCAAAACTGATCAAAATAGAAGACATACCTATGAAACCGTAACTAGCGCGTCTCGCACCTCTGCTAGCGTATTCTCTCCGTGTGTGCACGCGTTGAATGTTGCCTAAAAAATACTCTATATATAAGCCTAAGAATGAAGAGGGACAAGTGATTTCAATTACTGAATAATTATATTGGTCTCTGCTCTAGAGCTCTCCAGCAATCTTTAAAGCAACATGTGCTTGCCAGGATGGTTGTTATGTGTACTATCTCTTATAAGAACGCGGAGAGGTCCCATTCAGTATTGAGCCCATGCGGGGCCAAGGTATTAAAGCGATGAATGTAATACGCCTCTTTTTGTAGCAGAAATCGATCTACATCAGTGATATAATATCTATTTTGCCTAAACGTTTCCAACACAACTACCTTGATGTCCTTAAGTGAGTGTTTTTCTTGAAGGAAATGGTTAACAAGCGGAGCATTGGCAATCTTGTTCCTTATGCGAGAGAGATGCTCGCCCAGGCATACCTTAAGCGGTCGCCTGGACTGTCCCACATATGCCAGCTGACATTTGCAAATTAGCATATATATGATTTCTTTGGAATTGCAATTTGAGAAACTTCTCAGATCGAGAGAGAAGTTGCTACTGGGCACACTTACTTTGTTGGTGGTCCACATGTGGCCACAATATTTACAATGGCCACAGGAGTGATGACCACGAGTTATAGGTTGATGTGCCTCGTCGGTGCTAGTAATGTCAGTTCGTGAAACAAAGTTCGCTATGGTCTTAGTTCTTCTGAATCCAATAGTGGGTCTGTGTTGGCAGCCTGGCACGGAGTCCAGTATATGCCAGTGTTTTAAAATAATTTGTTTGATCCGTTGGGCCATGGGTGTGTAGTCTACGGACCAAAATAACCCTGGTCGTATGCAATGTCTATCAGTATTATAATTGAGTAAGGAGTTCCTATTCCGCAAATCTGTCCTGTGTCTGGCAGCCTTAATCACGTCATTTGGATATCCCCTCCGATGTAGGATAGTTGAAATTTTGGCAGCTGCTGCTGCATAATCATGGGTTCGAGATGAATTTCTTTTGGCCCTAACCAGTAGGCTATACGGAATATTGGCCTTAAGATGGTGCGGGTGGAAAGAGGTGTATTGCAAGTAAGCAAACCGGTCGGTTGGTTTATGGTAAAGCTTAGTCTTTAAATGATTATTATCAATGAAAATAGTTAAATCTAAAAACGGAATGGAGAAAGCATCTGTAGTATGTGTGAATTTGAGTTGTTGATGTTGCGTATTAATCCAGGTACAAAAATCATCAATGACTGTATGATCCTTAATGATGAAAAACAGATCATCTATGTACCTCTTATAGCATAGAATGTTGGAAAAAAATGGATTAACACGTGGGTCCAAAATGAAGGTCCTGTCGAAATGACACATGAAAATATTGGCCACTGAGGGCGCAAAATTCGAACCCATGGACACTCCTTGAGTTTGTAAAAAGAAAGAATGTTCGAATCTGAAAAAGTTGTTCTCGAAACATATATCCAGGAGGTCCAACAGGAACGTGGATGATGGATGCTTATCAACACGAC
Organism: Bradypodion pumilum; assembly: GCA_035047305.1. Classification (NCBI taxonomy): domain Eukaryota; kingdom Metazoa; phylum Chordata; class Lepidosauria; order Squamata; family Chamaeleonidae; genus Bradypodion; species Bradypodion pumilum. The sequence continues at coordinate 502,776,749 of JAWDJD010000001.1, read as the reverse complement.
TGTCTAGGTGATGAGAAATAAGTGTGCGGGCTTCCTCTAGAGGAATGTTTGTGTAAAGAGACGAGACGTCTAATGTGAGGAGTACCGCATCTTGTGGAACTGGAAAATTTTCCACCATCTGAATAAAATGCGTGGAATCCTGGACATATGAAGGGGAGCGAGTGGCAAAAGTTCTTATATGGTGATCTATAAATTTGGCCACTGGTTCTATAAATTTGGTGATCTATAAATTTGGCTCACATTAGACGTCTCGTCTCTTTACACAAACATTCCTCTAGAGGAAGCCCGCACACTTATTTCTCATCACCTAGACAGTCGTGTTGATAAGCATCCATCATCCACGTTCCTGTTGGACCTCCTGGATATATGTTTCGAGAACAACTTTTTCAGATTTGAACATTCTTTCTTTTTACAAACTCAAGGAGTGTCCATGGGTTCGAATTTTGCGCCCTCAGTGGCCAATATTTTCATGTGTCATTTCGACAGGACCTTCATTTTGGACCCACGTGTTAATCCATTTTTTTCCAACATTCTATGCTATAAGAGGTACATAGATGATCTGTTTTTCATCATTAAGGATCATACAGTCATTGATGATTTTTGTACCTGGATTAATACGCAACATCAACAACTCAAATTCACACATACTACAGATGCTTTCTCCATTCCGTTTTTAGATTTAACTATTTTCATTGATAATAATCATTTAAAGACTAAGCTTTACCATAAACCAACCGACCGGTTTGCTTACTTGCAATACACCTCTTTCCACCCGCACCATCTTAAGGCCAATATTCCGTATAGCCTACTGGTTAGGGCCAAAAGAAATTCATCTCGAACCCATGATTATGCAGCAGCAGCTGCCAAAATTTCAACTATCCTACATCGGAGGGGATATCCAAATGACGTGATTAAGGCTGCCAGACACAGGACAGATTTGCGGAATAGGAACTCCTTACTCAATTATAATACTGATAGACATTGCATACGACCAGGGTTATTTTGGTCCGTAGACTACACACCCATGGCCCAACGGATCAAACAAATTATTTTAAAACACTGGCATATACTGGACTCCGTGCCAGGCTGCCAACACAGACCCACTATTGGATTCAGAAGAACTAAGACCATAGCGAACTTTGTTTCACGAACTGACATTACTAGCACCGACGAGGCACATCAACCTATAACTCGTGGTCATCACTCCTGTGGCCATTGTAAATATTGTGGCCACATGTGGACCACCAACAAAGTAAGTGTGCCCAGTAGCAACTTCTCTCTCGATCTGAGAAGTTTCTCAAATTGCAATTCCAAAGAAATCATATATATGCTAATTTGCAAATGTCAGCTGGCATATGTGGGACAGTCCAGGCGACCGCTTAAGGTATGCCTGGGCGAGCATCTCTCTCGCATAAGGAACAAGATTGCCAATGCTCCGCTTGTTAACCATTTCCTTCAAGAAAAACACTCACTTAAGGACATCAAGGTAGTTGTGTTGGAAACGTTTAGGCAAAATAGATATTATATCACTGATGTAGATCGATTTCTGCTACAAAAAGAGGCGTATTACATTCATCGCTTTAATACCTTGGCCCCGCATGGGCTCAATACTGAATGGGACCTCTCCGCGTTCTTATAAGAGATAGTACACATAACAACCATCCTGGCAAGCACATGTTGCTTTAAAGATTGCTGGAGAGCTCTAGAGCAGAGACCAATATAATTATTCAGTAATTGAAATCACTTGTCCCTCTTCATTCTTAGGCTTATATATAGAGTATTTTTTAGGCAACATTCAACGCGTGCACACACGGAGAGAATACGCTAGCAGAGGTGCGAGACGCGCTAGTTACGGTTTCATAGGTATGTCTTCTATTTTGATCAGTTTTGAATGGTTACATAGATGCAATAATCAAGCCTGTTTCGATCAGATTTAAATGGTTACATAGATGCAATGGTTAGATCTATTGATTTGATATGCATTTGTGGCGCGTTGTTTGACCATTAGTTACGTATTATACACCATATGTATTCATATTGTTGTAGACACTTGAGGAAGATTCGAAATGTCCATATACCGGAAGGGCATCGTGCTTTTTTCCACGTAATCTGTCTGCCACCGCCTGATGCTCATCACCTGGGAACCCTTGTACGGAGCAGGATTGCACCCCCCACCCCCCCTCGTCAGCCTTAAAGCTGAGTAGATCATCTTCGACCACGGACTCTGAGAGACTTTGCGGTTTCTACGCTTTTTACCGAACTTGCTATTATAGCGCTGTACAACTACGCTTCCTATTGTCTACCAGCACCATGGGGAGAAGGGTTCACTTTCCAGGGTCCCGGGTTGTCTTGTATGTTTGAGGTTAAGGACTGAGTTGATTTGTGTTAGTAATGTATTAGCATGATTCACATGCAGAATGAATTAATACTATATAGATACATTGTTATGGTGGGGTATTTTTGCGTGTAGCTTACACACCTTACCTCTTGCCTGACATACCTCAGCATAGGACGTACATGTGAATTTTTCCTTGAATTAAAACACTTGCATTTTATCTTTTACATTATTGGGAGTGTCATATTTTCTTCGCTTGTTCCAACACCCCAGCCGTCCCACCTACTCGCCGATGTAGTGAGCTCCCATTCCTGTCCCAGCTCCTGCCAACCTAACAGTTTGAAAGCAAGAAATTGCAAGTAGATAAAAAGGTACCACTTCGGTGGGAAGGTAAACAGCATTCCATGCACTCCAGTGTCTAGTCATGCCTGCCACACATCCACAGAAATGTCTGCAGATGAAGACTGCGCTGGCTCTTTAGCTATAAACAGAAATGAGCACTGAAGCCTAGAGTCAGATACGACTGGCTTTCAAGCAAGGGCAACCTTTATCTTTACTATAAAGTATGTTCAAAAACAAAGAAAAAACTTAACTTCAAAACTTAACTGTAAAGGCTAAATAGAAGAACATTCAATTGCAACCATGTTAACTTAAATATAAATAGAAAAGTTCTGATAAAAGTTTAAAATGATATAATAAAAATTGTTCTGATGTTTAAGAAGGAAATAATAGGACTGCACTTAAGTTTTACAAAATATGCCACCCAATCCTTTCAATGTTATACAATCCTTACAAAGCTATAAAAATGAGCTCTGAGTTAAGTCACATTTGTAAAAATCTTAACAGACTAAATAGTTAAAAAAATAAACTAGACTAGAGCATAAACAATTATAATAATCTCATCAATGTAAAAACATATATTTTTTCTAGCTATATGTTATACTTATATTTAACTTTAACTATCAACAAACTTCTCTGTAGTTTGGAATTCTAAGGAAATGTTTTTCAATAGAACTCTATTGAATTAGCACCTAAATCAGGAATATGAAACCTAGTAGTCTGCCATTGTGATGTTAATTATTGTTTTCCTTAAAATCTGAAGAGTGACTATAGTCTCTTGTAACCTGAAACTCTTGTACAATAGCAATTACACTTATATATCACCCCATAGCGCTTAGTGCACTCTCTGGGTGGTTCACAAGGCAATTAGTATTTTGCTGCCAACACACTGGTTACTCATTTTACAGACCTCAGAAGGATGGAAGGCCGAGTCAACCTCGATCCCCTCAGGATCAAACTCACAATGTTTTGGATGCAGCACCTGTGCCACTAGAGAATATTGTAATTTCCAAAAGGAGGTGCTCTAGAATTGCTAATACATTCTTCACATGTTCAACTGGTTTAAGGTACGTGGCCTTGCTCTGCAGTCTGGCTGGGTAGTGGCTGATTTAAAATGACTCTAGTAAACCATTTCCCAAGCCATATTTTAAAAGTGCTTTCATATTCAGGCCTGCTTTCCACTGGTGGACAGTTTTAGTTTTTTCCAATCTTTCTTTGTAAATTAGTGGGGCTTTTGTTCATTGTGCTGGTTCTAAGACTCGAATAGCCAAAATGAAGCTACCTCTTGGTGAGTTCATTCTGCAATTTCCTTTGGCCCGACCTAGCGTGAGAAAGATTAGCTGGCACAAATGTGGTTCAAAAATACCACAAACTTTGAGGAGGCTCTTTCTGTGTACCACAGTTGTGGCAGGCTGACAAAATGGTAAATGTTGACATGCAGTTTTTTTTGTGGTGGTTTCCCACAACTATGTCCTTCAAGAAGAATCTCAAAATGCAGACAGGTGTAGATCAGCTTTTCTAGCAATGGCCATCTCCAAGCAGCATCAGGCATTTTATTTTGAAATGCAAACAGGCTCTTAACTGTTAATTCTAAACCAAACCTCTGCACAGTGCTTTTCTTATACCAGGAATAACTTACAGCAGTATATTGCCATTGGGAAAAATCTATTCCTCACAAATATTCTGAGGATTGCACTCAAGCTCAGGAACACAAAGGAAGCCTGAGGGGGGAGTGACAGAAGATCTCACCATCTGTGTTAATCAAAATATCCTTATGCTATGCTCTACTTTACCAATGATTCTCCAACATTGGTCCTCCACATGTTTCTGTTTATAGATGTGAGGTCTGGCACGGATTAAGAAAATTGAAAGAAAACATTTCCTCTGTTTTGGTGGGGTTACAGTGGGCTGATGGTGACCAGTCCCCCATTTTTTCCATTCTCTTCCAAGCCTCCACATGTCCAAATGTATCTCGAGTTTTTCCTAAGTTGAACCATTCTTATCTCGAGGTTTGACTGTACTTGCAATTTCTTGCTTTCGAACTGTTAGGTTGGCAGGAGCTGGGCCATATGATGGGAGCTCACTCCATCGTGCAGCACTCGGGTCTTGAGCTAGGTATGTAATACAGAATGAGGCTAGAAGTCCATATACAGCAGTGTTGACTACACCTGGGATGGATAACATGTCTGTCTCCAGATCTTATAGCACTGCAACTTTGTTATGTATGTTAACTGTGTTTTCTGACAGGAGCGGAATGTATCTTTTCTCATGTATCTATTCTTATGCAAATAAGTGGATCGAAAATGTGCACACTCTGTTAGCCAATGGGCTTGTTGTATTATTGTTACTGTTTATAGGAGCAGAATGTATCTTTTCTCATGTATCTATTCTTATGCAAATAAGTGGATCGAAAAATGTGCACACTCTGCTAGCCAATTGGCTTGTTGTATTATTGTTACTGTTACTGTTTATGGTGTATATAAGTCTGAGTTTTGGCCCATCCAAACTGTGTTCAAACCCCACTAATAAAGAGCTGAATTTCACTACTTCACTCGTCTGCTTCTTCATTCCTCGAACACAAAACTGGCAACGAAGGTGGGATGGCATCCCCACATGGCAGCAACATTGGCCCATTCGACCCAGCATGTCCAGAGAAATGGGCAACATATGAATTCCAATTCTGCCACTCAGTGGCCTCGCAGAAGATCACCGATGAAGACCAGAAGTGCTCCTGCTTCCTCGCTCATTGCGGTGCTGAGACGCTTGAGCTGGCAACTCACCTCGTTCTTCTGCGGGACGTGGATGTGGTGCCGCTCATGGACATCATGTCCGCACTGAGGAGGCACCTGCAGCCAGAGGTCTTGATTTTCCCTGCTAGGGTGGCCTTCCACAGAAGAGAGCAGCGACCAGGTGAATCCATTGCAGACTACACCACCACGCTGTGCATTGCTGCCGCTCCGTGCAAGTGGGACAACATCAAAGAAGCACTCCGGGACCGTCTGCTGGCCAGCATGAGGGATGAAGATACTCAATGGCACCTCATGATCAGAAAGATGCTAACCTTCAAGGCTGTCCTAGAAGAGGCAGTAGCGTCTGAGGCCTCACGGACTGGGATAAAGTTTTTCCGGCATCACCACTCCACCACCAGTGCCACCGACTCAGCTGTGCAAGCTCAGCAAAGTTCATCTTCATCCTTCTCAGCATTGCCTGGTTCCACCTCTTCATCAGAGTCCAGCGACGCAGAGGGAGAAGTCCGAGTGGTCCGATGAAAGCACCGAGAGCACCGTGACTATTGGGAGAAGAAATTCCTTTGCAAGGGTGATGGCTGCAGAGCCCGGCCTGACTGCAAGAAGTGCCCCTTTTACACTGCAGAATGCCACAACTGCGGGCGAAGAGGGCACATTGCTAAAGCAAAAGCAAAGAACTACAGTGCCTGAGTCCAAGAAGAGTCATCACCGCAAAACGTCCATCGCCAAAGTGTCACCCGAGCCTGAGCCATGCTAAGTGGGCATTGTCAGTGAGCATCTCTTCGCAAACCTGAGCCTGCAGGACGTCCCCTTCAAGATGGAGGTGGATTCAGGTACTACCTTTTCCATAATCCCACAGTGGGAGTTTTTGAGAATTCCCCCTGCCTCTCGGCCCAAGCTTAAAACATTTAAAACTTCCCTATGGGATGTGCAAGGTTGCCAGATTCCGGTCCTGGGGGTGGATAATTTCTTGATTAAATTCAAAAACATTTTGCACCTCCTTGCCATTGGTTGTAGTTAAGCAGGGCACACACTGTCTTATTGGGACCCAATGGTTTAGGCCCCTGGGAATCCGGCTTTCTGGCATCCACACAATAAACTCTGACCCCATCTGGGACATTTGTGCTGCACATCCTGAGGTATTCAAAAAAAGGTTTAGGTTTATACAAAGGACCCCCTGTTGACTTTGAGCTTGACCCAACCATCCGGACCATCCAGGTGAAGCCACGCTGAGTACCCTTTGCTTTAAAGGAGAAGAAGCTGAGCTGGACAAACTGGTGGGGCAGGGCATCCTAGTGCCAGTGGACTCCGCAGAGTGGGAGACACCAATAGTGACTGCTTTGAAAAGTAACAGGGAGGTCAGGATATGCACTGACTACAAGTGTACCATCAATAAAGCTATTTGCCCAAACGCATATCCTGTGCCTGTGGTAAGCCACCTTCTTGTCTCCTTGCATGGAGGAAATTGCTTCACAAAACTTGAACTTGCCCAGGCTTACCAACAATTGACTGTGTCTCCTGCTGCTACCATAGCCCAGACCATAGTAATGCATAGGGGGGCATTTAAGGTAACTAGACTACAATTCGGGGTGAATGTGGCCCCTGGAATATTTCAATCTCTTGTAGAACATATTTTAAAAGGTTTGCCCTGTGTCTTGCCATATTTTGACAATGTCCTGATTACCGCTAAGGACACCGTCGAACTAGCGGCCAGTCTTGATCGAGTCCTCTCACTTTTCGAGAAGAGACAAATGTGTGTTTCTGGCACAGGAAGTGGAGTTCCTGGGATACCAAATTACACCCCAAGGTATCATGCCCTCTGACTCCAAGGTGATGGCCGTGCGGAATACACCCAGGCCAAAATGTAAAGCCAAATTGCAATCATTCCTAGGATTGTTAAACTTTTATCACGCTTTTCTTCATCGCAAAGCCTCAGTTGCGAAACCATTACATCGGCTTCTTAAGAAAGATACTGTTTGGCACTGGGGTCATTGCCAGGAGAAAGCATTCCTAGAACTCAAAAGGCTATCTTTGGATGCTGTATTAACTCATTTTGATCCTAACAAAGAAGTTGTACTTGTGTGTGATGCATCCCCTGTGGGGATGGGAGCTGTGTTATGCCATGTACTAAGTGACGGGAGGGAAGCCCCCATAGCATTCTATTCCCGTTCACTCTCAAAGCCTGAGAAAAATTACTCTCAGACAGACAGGGAGGCGTTGGCAATCGTGGCAGGCACTAAGAAATTCCACGATTACCTTTACGGAAGGCCTTTTACCATCGTAACTGACCACAAGCCCCTCCTTGGAATCTTTGTGAACGGGAAGCCCACGCCTCAAATTCTGTCCCCAAGGATGTTGCATTGGGCAATTTTCCAAAATGCATACGATTTTACTTTGGTGCAAGGGCCTGGCAAGAACATCAGCCACGCTGATGCCCTGTCACGTTCTCCACTGCCAGGGGTCGGGGAAGCCGATTGCGAGATTGAAAGTGACCACCAGGTCCTCATGATTGAGGCATTTGACTTGCCCCCAGTCATCCACTTAGATATAGCCAAAGCTACGGCCAAGGATGTAACATTGACTAAAGTAATGTCTTGGGTACAAAAAGGCTGGCCTGTCTCTCCTCTAGCCGAGGAATTCAGAACATTTCACTGCAAACGTTTGGAATTGTCAGTGGAATGAGGTTGCCTTCTATGGGGCAAGCAGGTGGTCATTCCTGTCACTCTCAGGAAAGAGGTTTTACATTTACTTCACACAAGTAATCCGGGAATGGTTCCAAAGCCCTTGCCTGTAGCTACTTTTGGTGGCCTCAACTGAACCAAGACATAGAGCAGATGGTCGGCACTTGTGCCAGCTGTCAATCCTCTCGCCCAGAGCAATTCCACCTTCCTTCTTGGGAATGGGATTCTGCTAGGGGCCCGTGGTCCAGGTTGCACATAGCTTTTGCAGGTCCATTTAGGGGTGCCCTATTTTTGTTGGTTGTAGACTCATTCCCTAAGTGGCTGGAAGTGATTAGAGTGCCTAATACCACTTCAACCACCACGATAATGCACCTGAGAAGGCTGTTTGCAGCATTTGGACTTCCAGATGTGCTGGTGTCTGACAACGCATCCACGTTCACATCTGCAGAATTCCAATCCTTCATGGAAAGGAATGCAATTAGGCACATCACTGCCACCCCATTCCACCCAGCCACCAATGGCCAGGTGTAGCAGCAGGTGCGCACAACTAAAGACACGCTTTGGCGTATGGGTGAAGGGGATTTGGAGCTCCAGCTATACCATTTTCTTTTCACGTATAGACTCACCCCCCTTGCCTCAGGGCTGTCCCCTGCTGAATTGCTCCAGCGAAGGAAACTGTCATACTTGCTGGACAGATTGGATCCCTCTAGGGTGGAGGACAAAGGCACAAATATAGTGATCAAACACTAGAAGGGTTTTTCTCCGGGAGACCCTGTACATTGCCGCAATTATGCAGCTGGTGGTCCTATGTGGGTGCCTGGGTTTGTGATCGATCAAACTGGTCCTGTTTCTTACAGAATCAAAACAGCCACTGGTCTGATCTGGAGGAGGCACACGGATCAATTGAGACCCAGAGTACTGGACTCACAAGACGAATACAGACACTCAATGCTAGGGTTGGCCCCCACCCGTTTAAACCCAGGGGGCAGAGGTAACAGTTAGCAGCCAGCCAACATTGATCCAGAGGTGCGTTTTAGGGACCGACTTCAAGGGGAATTTGTGGAATGCTCCCCTACTCCGGCCCGGTGTACCCCTATACTGTCCCAGCCTAGCACTCTGGATTCCTTTATTGATGATGACCACTTTTGCTTGGAGTTGCCTTCTAATCTTAGTACACACAGGAGGGACCCTGAGTTGTCTTATTAATCCACAGAATTAGATTTTGGTTTTGAGTGATCCCCTGCTCCTCCATCTGACAAACGGGGCTTTAATTTGGTTTTACAATCCTCCCCCTCTAGTCAATCCCTCACTCCAGTTGGGTCGCCCATCCTACGAGCCCCTGAGCCGGCTCAGCCAAGCATCTGACCCAGAAGGGAAACTTGACCGCCATCCTGGTTAAAGGATTTTGTTTTTACTTAGGGGGGAAGAATGTTCTGTATGTTAACTGTGTTTTCTGATAGGAGCGGAATGTATCTTTTCTCATATATCTATTCTTATGCAAATATGTGGATCGAAAAATGTGCACACTCTGTTATAGCCAATGGGCTTGTTGTATTATTGTTACTGTTTATAGGAGCAGAATGTATCTTTAATTATGTATCTATTCTTATGCAAATATGTGGATCGAAAAATGGGCACACTCTGTTAGCCAATGGGCTTGTTGTATTATTGTTACTGTTTATAGGAGCGGAATGTATCTTTTCTCATGTATCTATTCTTATGCAAATAAGTGGATCAAAAAACGTGCACACTCTGCTAGCCAATGGTCTTGTTGTATTATTATTACTGTTACTGTTTATAGTGTATATAAGTCCAAGTTTTGCCCCATCCAAACTGTGTTCAAACCCCACTAATAAAGAGCTGAATTTCACTACTTCACTCATCTGCTTCTTCATTCCCTGAACACGAAAAACTTCCATCACCACTCAACAATAGCTAGGCTGGCTAGGCTGATGGGGACTGTAGTCCAGCAACCTCTGGATGTTTACACATTGTCTAGCTGATAGGTTAAAAATGAAATGTCTCAGTTTGCATTATCTACAGTCATTCGTAATTTCATAAAAAAAGAATATTTAACAGACCTAGCTTGTTCTCTTGGCTGCAGGCTGTTAAAGGGTTAATACTCTCCCACAGCATCTAAGAACTCCCTGCTGTTACTCCATTTCCATGTTGAATGGAATAGAGACCAGGCAAGGGAAAGGTTGTATTCATGTGTAAAGGATATTTATTTTCTCACCAGTTTTTTCATTTGAACCTGGTTCCCTTAGAACAGGAGTTCTCAACCTTTTTAAGTTGGGGGGTCAGGTCACTCTCCCTCAGGCAGCTTCTGGGTCCAGCTTCCACCATCACATGGCACTTCCTGGTGTGGTGGAGGTGGGCCACATGAAATGGTGCTGCAGGCTGCATCTGGCCCATAGGCCACAGGTTGAGAATCCATGCCTTAGAAGATTGCTGTAAATTCTATGTCAAAAGGGTTTGTAACACCACAGACACCAGGTCCCATCTGAGAGATAGGCCAAATCAAGACAAATGGACTAATTAAAAGACTCTGAGCTAATTCTACCCTCCTGGAACAGGCTCCGGACGAGAGACAATTGCTGTTATATCTTACCTATTGTTGTGATCCAGTCCTTGTCAGACTCTGAGGATGGCCTGGATTAGGAGGCACGCCCAATGTCCAGCCCAGTTCTGCCTGCACCCAAACCTGAGGATGTCCTGAGCCAGGGATCTCAGCCTGTGCTTGGCCCAAGTCTGTCCTCCGTCCCCTTCCCCAGCTGATCTGTCAGATCAGGGGTCTGACTCTGACAATGATCAACCCTCAGTCAGGGAAAGGTCCAGAAAGGAGCTACATCTGAGACACAGGCAAGCTAGAGCGAAGCGCCAAAGAAGGCTCCCAGCTGATACCAATTAGCTGGGAGGCTTATAAGCAAGCTTGTTGCAGCTTTCCAGCATTGGTACAACTCTTGTGCACAGACCAACACCCTGCTCAACTCCAGACTGCCTGCCTGGACCCAGACCTGCCTGCTGTGACCCTGACTTCTCTGCCAACCCTGATGACACCCCTGGATACCCTTTGGATTAGATGGTTGCTCGGACTACTGGTAACCAGACCTCACTTGCCTTTTGGACTTTCATGTCTAGACTCTCCTCAAATAGACTCTCTGTGTAGCGCTGCCATGCGGCGACCATGCCTGCTTGGGTAGATCAGCACACCTATAGTATGACAATTCTGGCGGTCTTTGATATGCCAACATGAGCTCATGTTTTACAATGCTTGTGAACTTTCGATCTTCCTCGGATGGCTCAAACATTTGTAATCATTTCTTATTGAATATTTGTTGATGTTTATATAATGGCTCAAACACTTAAACCATTATAGCCCATTTGATGTTGAAGATATATGGTGTAACTCCCTGTATATGTGATGCCCCTGGTTCAGTGGTTAAGAAGCTTGCCTTATTAGCTGGAAGGCCGGCAAGTTGGCAGTTCGAGACTCAGGTACTGCATGATGGTTTTAGTGCCCATCTCTGTCCAGCTCCTGCCAACCTAGCAGACTGAAAGCAAGAAATTGCAAGTAAATAAATAGGGACCACTCCAGTGGGAAAAGATCTTGGGGAATGAAAGGAGCCCCATTTGGGCGTCCCCTGTGTGGAGCTTCTACAGCAAAAATCCTTTCAACCCAGAATCATTTCTGACATGAAATTATTATTACCCCGCATGGGATCTGAAGCAAGCCCACTGAATTTCCCCCATATTTTAGTGTATAAATATACAGTACTGGCTCTGAATTTTTTTGGGCTGATCCTTAGCTTTAGGATGGTCCTGTGAGTGGAATTTGATTCACTGATATCGTGGCGTACAATGAAATAAGATCCTTTTTATTTTTCTCACAGTAATTGCCTGGGTCTGCTAGATTCTCTTCCAGAGGCACCTAGCATAAAATTAAATGGGAAATACTTTCCAAGCGATCCAGGGTCCACAAACCCAACCTTGGGACAAGTGGGCCAGCAACATCTCCCCTGACATAGAATCCATGGAATTTCAGGTACAGTATCATAGCTCTGGTCTACAATGACTGACAATAGGCTTCCAGGGTTTGAGACAGGAGGTATTGGAGCAGATTTGTCAGCCACCTGAGAGGTGCATTCTAACACAACCAGACATAACAGACCAGTAAAACAGATTGTGAAGTAGGGATGGTGACAAGAAGGGACCACAAATGTCATAGTGGAGTGAGAAGGAGTCATGTGAAGTGTTTTTTTTAGTGCTTGCTTTGCTTCCATTCCTATGTGATGACTTCATAAAAGAAAAGGAGCCAGGAAGCTAGCATGATTCTCTTTCCTCTAATCTGTTTCAAAAAATCTGGTTCCTATCCTGGCAACACTTTAAAGCAGTGGTTCCCAATCTAAGGCCTGTGGTCTGGATCCGGCCCATGGTGCCATTTTGAGAAGGATCAGCTACGTTGGTTTGGCCACATCAACCAAATGGCTGAAACCAGGATCCTATGGCAGGCATGGGAGGCCCGAGTGCAGGGTGCAAGATCCTGAGACAGGCCCTGGGTCAAGTGGATTGACAACATAAAGGAGGCCTTCCATGTTCGCGGTAGTGACCCAAGGCAAGCCACAGAGCTGTCTAAGGAGAGATCCCAATAGAGATCCTTTGTGAAATCCTCTACAGTGCTGCAACAGACTTACATGAGTACCCCTCTGGAAATGTCTACAGAAGAAAAGGCCTTGTGAAAACACACACACAGAGAGTAAAAATATGCCAACTGTGTAATTGTAGGGAAGAAAAGTAGGTGGGGAAAAGATGAATGAGCATGAGGTTTGGAAGGCAGAAAGAGTAAAGAAGAAGGGGGAAGAGGAGAAATGAAAGAAAAAGGAAAGACAAAGAGATCTAGGGTAGGAAAAGGACTAAATGGTTTCCAACTCTTGAAATTCTTGTTGTTTTTTGTTATTCTATGTTAATGCTCCTTGTTTTAGTGATGTATATAAAGGTAAAGGCATCTCTTGCTCGAAAGCCCAACTCTAGTCCAACTCAAGTCAGACTCCAGAGCATACCTGTCAAGTATCCCGGATTGGCCGGGAAATCCCGTAATCTAGCGCTCCTTCCCCTCCTTCCCGCCATCATCCCGTAATTTGACCGGCCAGGAAAGGGGTTACTGCACATGTGCACAGGGGTTACTAGGCTACTGCACATGTGCAGTAACCCAGTAACCCCTGCGTGCATGTGCAGTAACCCAGTAACTCCTTTCCTGCCCAGCGCCTGGAAACTTACTGCGCATGCATGCCCGGCTCCTGGATTTTGAAAACCGCGGCTTGACAGGTATGCTCTAGAGGGTAGTGCTCATCCCCATTTACAGCCGATGAGCCATCACTGTCTATGTCTGCAGACATTTTCATGGTCATATGGAAGGCATGACTAGACATCAGAGCTCATAGAATGCTGTTACCTTTCCCACCTATTTTTCTACTTGCAATTTCTTGCTTTCAAACTGCTAGGCTGGCCGGAGCTGGGACAAATGACAGGAGCTCACTCTGTTGCTTAGCACTCAGGTCTCGAACTGCTAACCTGCCAACCATTTAGTTGTCAAGCTCGGTGTCTTAGTATGCAAAAAGTAAATATTGTGTTTGAAGACATCCTCCCTGAAAGTTCCATCTGTGCCATGTCTGTTTGCATCATTTTTGTTACTTATGAGATAATATCCATCCTTCCCCCCCTTTTGCTCATTTTGATTTGAAGCTTGTTATGTATGTATGTATGCATATTCATTATACTGTAAAGGCAAGAATGTAACCACTCCAGATACAAACGATACCAGCTGTAAAGGAACGCGAGCAGACAGCCCATAGAGGGCAGCTGCGAGCGTTCAGCCTCACATGGTTCACATTGCTCAATCACGGACAGCCGCGGGAAAACCTTCCCCGCATTCAGCAGCAGAAGAAAGAGGCGTGCCTGGGCGAGGCCACGCCGGTAGCAGCCAATGAGCTACCGTGCTACAAGATTCAAATGTAGAGAGCTACTGTATATATTGAGATGTATCACCGCCATTACCTCATGCTTCACTGGAACCTCATGCAATAAACCTGTGTTAAACCAACCCTTCGGTTGTCCGGTTGTCTTTGGTCCCATACACTAAATTGGCGACGAAGGTGGGATATGGCTGCCCACGGGACCAAGACATGCGCCGGCTACGAGATCAAGAAGCCGGGAGACTTGGAGCTGTTTGAGATAGACTTCAACGCAGCGCTGGTGGAGCTCGAAGTCTCCGATGAGGCCAAAAAGAGGGCCATTTTCGTCCGCATGCTCGGACACGAGACCAAGAGGACCTTGGTGGACCTGATCGCGCCGAGGAAGGTGAGCGACCTCAAAGCTACAGAGCTCCTGGCGGCGTTGCGCGCCCATCTCCGGCCAGCAATAGCGATGTTCCCCGCTCGGAGCGCGTTCTGGAGGCGAGTCCAGGCACCCGGGGAATCGGTCGAGGAGTTCGCCGCGGCCCTGTGGTTGGCCGCCGGCCCATGCAAGTGGGAGCTCCCCGACATCACCCTCCGGGACTGCCTGCTCTGCGGTCTGAGGGACACAGAGACTCAGCGTGCGCTGATGAAAAGGGAGCCGCCTCCCACGTGGCAACAAGTCCTCGACACGGCACAGGCCGCGGAGGCCACTACTGCCGGGGTGCACGAGCTTCAGGACTGGCGCCCGAAGCCTGCAAAGGCAGAGAGCTCGGTGCGCGCGGCCCGGCGAGTTTCGAACTCGTCTGCGGAGAGCGGCGACGACGAGGACGTCCGGAGGGTCCAGAGAGAGGGCCGGCGCTGCGACGGCTGCGGCGCCGCCCACGCCCGCGCTAAATGCCCGTTCCGCAAGGCCGAGTGCCACAACTGCGGCCGGCGCGGGCACATCGCTAAGGTCTGCCGGAAACGGCGCGAGGCCACCAGGAGTTCTCCAGACCGCTCGGCGAGGCAGGACCGCACCACGAGGCCAAAGGACGGCACCCGGACCACGAGGACGCGGGACGGAGTAGGGCGCATCTCCGACGACAGCGAGGACGACGCGCCGGTTTGCAGCGTTTCCACGGAGCACCCACGTTACTTCGTTGAGGTAGTAATACAAGGGGCCCCTGTTAGAATGGAGGTGGACTCGGGTTCTTCATACTCCATTATTTCCCAGGGGGAGTTCATGAAAATCGCCCCCCGCATGCGGCCCAAGCTCAAGGTGTTGAGGGCCACACTGAAGGACGTGCAAGGGAACCGCATCCCAGTGTTGGGGGTTGGGAAGTTCCGGGTCCAGTTTAAAAAGCACACCGCAACGCTTCCCCTAGTTGTCCTCAAGGGAGGTAAATGCAGCCTCCTCGGGACTCAATGGTTCCAGCCCCTGGGGTTGTTCATTGGGGGGGTACACGCCGTGGAAGCACACGCCGCCGGGACTGATCCAATACAGAGCGTGTGCGACGCACACCCCGAGGTTTTTAAAAAGGGGCTCGGGAAATTCAAGGGCCCCCCAGTGACTTTCGACCTGGACCCTGGAGTACGTCCAATCAGACTTAAACCGCGCAGAGTGCCCTTCGCACTAAAGGACAAAATAGAGGCGGAGTTGGACAAATTGGTGGGCCAGGGGATTCTTGTTCCTGTTGATTCTGCGGAGTGGGAAACTCCAATTGTAACAGCGCTCAAGGCCAACGGGGAGGTCCGCATATGCGCTGATTACAAGTGCACCATCAATAAGGCGATCCGCCCTAATGCGTATCCGGTGCCGGTAGTCAGCCACTTGTTGGCCAGGTTACACGGGGGGAGGTGTTTCGCTAAACTCGACCTGGCCCAAGCCTACCAGCAACTCCCGGTGACCCCCGCCGCAGCTGCTGCGCAGACCATAGTCACCCACAAAGGGGCGTTCCAGGTATCGCGCCTCCAATTCGGCGTGAATTCGGCGCCCGGGATCTTCCAGTCACTTGTGGAACGCCTCCTGAAGGGGTTAGAGGGGGTGTTACCCTACTTTGATGACGTATTGATTACAGGGGGAGCCGGGCCGAATTAGCAACTAGGTTGGGAAAGGTCCTGACAATATTCGAAAAGGCGGGGTTGCGGTTGCGGAAAGACAAATGCGCTACAGAGGTTGAGTTCCTAGGGTTCCGTGTCACTCCCGAGGGAATAAGGCCAGCCCAATCCAAGGTAGCCGCCATCAAGAAGGCCCCTCGCCCCACCTCCAAGCCCGAATTGCAGTCGTTCCTCGGACTGCTCAACTTCTACCACTCCTTCCTCCCGCGGAAGGCAGCCGTGGCAGAACCGCTACACAAATTGTTAAAAAAGGACGAGGCATGGAAGTGGGGCGACGACCAGGAGAAGGCTTTCAATGACCTGAAGCGACTCCTGGCATCAGATGCCGTACTGACCCACTTCAATCCCAAACGCCCAGTGGTCCTGATATGCGATGCATCCCCGGTGGGGGTGGGGGCGGTGTTATGCCACGTGCTGGAGAACGGTAGGGAGGCCCCGATAGCGTTCTACTCTAGGTCCTTGTCCCAAGCAGAGAGAAACTATGCTCAGACAGACAGAGAAGCACTAGCAATAATTGCGGGGACCAAGAAATTTCATGATTTTGTGTACGGCCGCCCCTTCACCATAGTGACTGACCATAAGCCCTTGTTAGGCATTTTCACCGCAGATAAGCCCACACCCCAAATCCTGTCCCCGAGAATGCTCAGGTGGGCCATTTTTCTCAACGCGTATCAGCACGCGTTGGTATACCGGCCCGGGAGGGAGATCAGCCATGCCGACACCCTGTCGAGGTCCCCCATTCCCCGGGATTGCTGCCACGTGGGCGAAGTAGAGAGGGACCATCAGGTCTTAATGATAGAGGTTCTAGACTCCCCTCCAGTAGTACCGGCCGACATCGCCAAAGCGACAGGCAAGGACAAAACGCTGGCCACAGTCTGCTCCTGGGTACAGAAAGGGTGGCCCGTGTCTTCCCCAGCAGCGGAATTCGACACATTTTTCAAAAAGAAACTAGAGTTGTCCCTAGAGAGGGGTTGCCTCTTGTGGGGACAGCGGGTAGTGATCCCCATGCCTCTCCGGCCGAGGGTGCTTAAACTGCTGCACGTCAGCCACCCGGGGATCGTCCGCTCAAAGGCGCTGGCCCGCAGTTACTTTTGGTGGCCCCAGCTAGACGCCGACATCGAACACATGGTCGGCACTTGCGAAGCGTGCCAAAGCTCAAGGCCAGAAGAGGCTCGCTCGCCACCTAGGGAGTGGGACACGGCAAGGGGGCCCTGGTCCCGGGTACATGTAGACTTTGCTGGCCCGTTCAGGGGAACGCTTTTCCTCCTCGTGGTGGACGCGTTCTCCAAGTGGTTGGAGGTCATTCCAGTCTCAAGCACCTCCTCGGCCACAACAATCAAACAGTTAAGGAGGGTCTTCTCCACGTTCGGTTTACCCGACACCCTCGTCAGTGATAACGCCAGCTGTTTCACGTCCGCCGAGTTCGGGGCATTCATGGAGCGAAACGCCATTCGGCACGTCACCTCTGCCCCCTTTCACCTGGCCACCAACGGCCAAGTAGAGCGCCTCGTGCGCACCACGAAAGACGCGCTACTGCGCATGGGCCCTGGAGACCTCGACCTGAAATTGTGCCAATTCCTGCTTAGATACAGGGTCACCCCACTAGCGTCAGGGTACTCCCCCGCAGAGCTGTTGATGCGCAGGAAGCTGGCCACGGGAATCTCCAAGCTAGACCCCACGAGAGTAGAGGACAAAGGGCGGAACATAGGGGTGGAACCCACAAAGAGTTTCAGCGTAGGCGCCCCGGTGCATTGCAGGAACTACGCCAGCGCGGGGCCAACCTGGGTGCCGGGCACCGTAGTAGAACAAACCGGCCCCGTCTCATACCGCGTAGAAACCAGTACAGGCTTCCTGTGGAGGCGACACGTGGACCAACTCAGGCGCAGGGTCCCCGGAGAGCAGGACGGAGACGAGAATAGCATCGAATCAGCGTTAGGGTACTCCCCCACCCGCTTAACCCAAGGGGGAGGAAAAGGGGAGCATGGGTCCCCACCAAGGGGGGAGGAAAGGGAATCGATCCACAGAAATCTTTTGCGGGAGTCCCCGAAAAAATGGAAGAGCCCCGACCACACACATACCCTGCGGGAGTTTCCCCGAAACACAGATGCCCATAGAAGTTTAGACGTTGATTTACAGTACCAGGGGGAGTTAGCGGAGTGGTCCCCCACCCGTCCTAGCGAAAAGAGGGGTTTCAGTTCAGCCCCTGGCACCTCCAGTCCCAGTAGCCCCTGTGAGTTAGAATGCGATATAGCGCCACTTTCCCGGAGACCGACACCCCCTAGACGGGAGGCATCAGCGAGTCCGCCCACCACAGTCTCAAGGTCCCCCGAGCAGGGATCAGAAGGTAGCCGAACCACAAGGGCGACCTCATCGGTTCCGCGGTTCACAATAGGTGGGTCCCCGGGGTCAGAGAGCAACAGGCAGGGGTTCACCTCCCAACTATTCATTCCCTTCCCATCCCCGGGCGCGAGGCAGGCACGGACGCCCTACGGAGCCACTAACGAATCCCCGTTTCCCGTTGCAGGACAAGCACCTGCGGAGTCAGGGATCACAGGCTCTCCAGTACTAGGTCAGACGCAAGCGCGTCCCAAGCGCACGTGCGGCAAGCCACAATGGTTGCGGGACTTCGTCCCATCCTAGGGGGGAGGGATGTTATGTATGTATGTATGCATGTTCATTATACTGTAAAGGCAAGAATGTAACCACTCCAGATACAAACGATACAAGCTGTAAAGGAACGCGAGCAGACAGCCCATAGAGGGCAGCTGCGAGCGTTCAGCCTCACATGGTTCACATTGCTCAATCACGGACAGCCGCGGGAAAACCTTCCCCGCATTCAGCAGCAGAAGAAAGAGGCGTGCCTGGGCGAGGCCACGCCGGTAGCAGCCAATGAGCTACCGTGCTACAAGATTCAAATGTAGAGAGCTACTGTATATATTGAGATGTATCACCGCCATTACCTCATGCTTCACTGGAACCTCATGCAATAAACCTGTGTTAAACCAACCCTTCGGTTGTCCGGTTGTCTTTGGTCCCATACACTAAAAAGCTACAAATGTTAATTCTATGCAATCGTTGAACACATTCTGATTGACTGAAGTGTGTTTTTGAGTAGTGTTTTGCCCACAGTTGAAATGCATACAGCTTTGAAGGATGTACAGTAGATTAGAACCTCATATAATGAATGCCTCGTACAGCAATTAAATCGTAAAACAACAAGGATTTGAAAAAACATTGTGCCCCGAATAACAACTAAAATTGTGGTACAATGCAATGCATCTCTATGGGGAAAAACCGTACAACGAATTTTTGTTGTTGTACGATTTTCCCCATAGAGATATCCGTTGTATGATGCATCCCATAGGGAAAATTGCTATACGATGCATGCATCGTATAGCAATTTTTTCATACAACAACGAGCCCCATGGAACGGATTAAAATCATTGATGAGGTACCACTATATCTTCAAACTCGGGGTGTGGTTAGACAACTGAATAAAACGATTTCAAAATCTGTATTTTTCCCCAGGTCAATTTATAGTTATGTGGAATATGAATCGATGATCACATTCATAACTAACATATTATTAATCTCCCTTCTTTCCAACCCCTACTCCTTCTCTGAAGCCACTACAACTCTGAATTCCTTGTCTTTCCACACACGCTCTGGTCTCTAGACTAGATTATTGTAATGTGCTCTACATCGGGCTGCCACTGATGACCATTCGGAGGCTGCAGCTGGTCCAAAATGTGGCTCCCCTCATGGTGATGGGGTGCAGGCATTATGCCTGTGCTTCACCCCACTATGGGAGCTGCATTGGTTGCCGGTGTGCCTCTGGGTGCAATTCAAGGTGCTGGTGATGACCTTTAAAGCTCTACGTGGTAGTGGGCCAGGTTACTTAAGAGACCTCATCACCCCAAGGGCATCTGTTCGTCCCACTAGAGCAGACTGGAGGGGCTCCTTAAAGGTACCATCAGCTAGAGAGGCTCGCCTCTCCAGCAGTAGAACGAGAGCAACCTCCTGTTGACTGAGCTGCACCTCCAGACAGAGCTATTGCCCTTCGGGAAGGAGCTAAAAACCTGGCTGGCAAAGCATGTGTGGAGAACTGGGGATGTGGTGCCCCCCTCCCTTTTGCTGGCTCATATAAGGAAGGCCGATTCCGCCCTTTAGCTATAATTTTAACTGGTGGGGGTGAGCGGGCATTTTTACTGTTTTTAGATGGTAATTTTATATATGAATGACTTTGATGTTGTGAGCCGCCCAGAGTCGATTACTGAGTGGGCGGCAATATAAATTTAACCAACCAACCAACTAAACAAACAAGTTGTGTGCATTATCCCCCCCACCCCCATTGGTGTACCCTCCCTCCCATTCTCCCACCAGTGGGTCTGTTTCCCTCACTTTCTCTCTGAGCTTTGCTGAGGGAAATGGGGCAGGAGAAATAGGAGGAGGGTGCATTTTCTTCCCTTTCCCCATCACTTGGTTATCTGATCCTTAGAAACCCTCAGCACCAGGTATAGACTAGACCACAAAACTCCATCCCATGCTTCTTCTTCTTCCATGTCTAGGCCAGACATGAAACTGACAAAATGGAGCCACCTTTCAGCTCCTTTCATCTGACCTAGTGTGAGAAAGATTAGCCATCCACACAAAGTTGCTGTTACCAGGGTAACCATCCCCAATTGTGGCTCAAAAATACCATACTCTCCAAGGAGGCTCTTTGCTGTTTCTGTGTACCCCCATCACATGCTGAAGGGCAGTATACCTACATCATCATCATCATCATCATCATCATCATCATCATCATCATCATCATCATCATCATCATCATCATCATCATCATCATCATCATCATCATCATCATCATCATCAAAGTTTATTTTGGTCTTTGACCAGCATGAGACCAGAAAAACAACACTCACTCTGGGATAACGGTAAGATAGAATCATATTGATAGACCAATCAGCATAAGGATAAAATTATTAACTTGGAGTTACAGACATGAGAATTAGGTGCAAAGGAATGATGATGATGATGATGATGATGATAATAATAAATAATTAATAATAATTAATAATAATAAACACTTATAGTTCTGAAATCTAAGGAGGATTAGGAGTAATATTATGATGTAGTGTGCAAACTATAGAACAATATTTAGCTATGGTCAGTGATATAGAATCAGATTGTTCTCATAAAAAACAATTGAAGATAAAAGGAATTCATACGACTGGGGTGCTTAATAAAAAAAAATTGGATAAAATTTCCTGGCAAGCATCTGCATAGAGAGGTCAGCGTAAAAATAACATGTTCCATTGTTTCAACTACTTCTGTGCCACATGGACACTGTTTTTTGATCAAAAGGGATATTTCGATATCTCCCTCCAGTAACAGCTGTTGGAAGGTCATTAAATCTAGCCAAAGATAAGGCCCTTCTATACCCACCTCTTCTCCCTACCCCAGCCCACAACAACCCTATGAGTACTTTGATTGCAGGTGAAGCTCTGCTTTTCTGCTTGGGAAGGGCTTCTAGGGAACATGCTTACCATGCACCAATGCAGTGTACATCTGGATGCACCCAGGTGGGTATCCTCACCAGTCTTGGGTGGACATATAGCAATTAGACTTATCTACCACCCCATATCGCTTAGTGCACTATGTGCCAGCTCACAAGTTAATTAGCATTTTGCCCCAACAGGCTGGTACTCATCTTCCCAACCTTGGAAGGATGGAATGCTGAGTCAATCTTGAGCCCTGGTCAGGAATGTAATCACAACCTTCTGACTGCAGTTTAAACACTGCACCACCAGGGCTCTTATATGTCACTTGAGTAGAGTTGTAGGGGAAAGGATCCTAGCCTTGCAATCTGACCACCCGCTTGTCTTTTACTGAGCCCATTCCCCTGCTTTATCAATGGCATAGGCAGGTTGTCCTGTAAAAAGCACCTTTGTTTGTCATCTCCCTATCTTTCTCTGCTACCTCCACTGGAACATGGAATGCAGGCATGGGCTTACGCCATCAATGTGCAGATATTTTAGAGAATTTTGTGTGCACCACCTAAAGGTCAGGAGAAGGAGATTGTAAACGTGCTTGGCTAAATCTGCTTAGCAAGCACCCATGATGAGTGCTCTAGTTATGAAAGCTCTGTAAATATTTCTAGCTACAATGTGTCTCTGCTCTCCTCGTCAGACTTTTGTAATTAAGGCACTAAGGTCAAATAGACTTCTTGGTGTGGAATGTGTATGTGGGGGTTTACATAGTTCCCCACATCCCCACTATGGATACAGACCTATTGCTGAGTATAAGTTTCACTGACCTTGGAAAGCTGGAAGGCTTCATCAACTTTGATACATTCAGCATGGTAATGAGATGTTTGTGGGAGGCTGTGGGAGTAACTAGATGGGATAAAATCAGGAATGAGATTGTAAGGGAAAGAATTGGAACAGAACCAATCTTAAGCTACACACAGAGACAACAAATAAAGTGGTTTCCTCATTTGGAGAGAATGTCTTGGAATTCCATTCCGCACAAGGCATATATGGAAAGAGGAGAAGAACACAGACCACGAGGCAGACCCAGAGGAAGGTGGAGAGACAACATCAAAGAAATATTACAAGAACATGAAACAATGCCAGTGGACACTACTAGAAGTGCCACTGCAAGAACCTTGTATCTCCCTTGATCTCCAAAGGGGTAAAAGAGGAAGTAAAGAAGAAGAAAATTAGAAGACAAATTCAGACGAATGCCTGAACAGGGCTTGCAGGACCATAAGAATGTCACAGTACAAATTGCTTAGACAGTCTAAAGAGCATAGAATGAAACAAGCTATCTGAAAAGAAATTCCTCATAGATCCTACCTTGCTTGCATTTAAAAAAAACCCAGTAATGGAGGTTTCTTTCTATGCCTAATTCCATGTCAAATGCATTTCTCAGCTTCAGGATGTGTTAAGTACAAGGAGCACAAAGTCAATTAGCTTTTATGAATACATCCATCATATCAATGAATGCGGACCCAGTTACAGTATATGTGCTCTTAGCTTTCCTGAGTACTGGACAATAGGCACTTTCTTGCATTATGAAGATGATGTATCCAAATAGATTAATTCATGGTGTGTTTGGTTTGACAGGTGCTTTGTTTTTAAGAGAGAATGATGGATTGGTTTAGACAGATGACAAAAGACATTGGTAGGATGAACCATGTCAACACAAGGAGCCCCTTCCAATTTCATTATTCTATGATTCCATGAACACTGCTAGAAGCCACATACACCTCCTCTAGTAGGGCATATACAGAGCCTCTTTGTCTTGTGAGCCAGTTTTCCCCAAGGCACAGTGGTTAAGCTGCAGCATTGAAGCAAAAACTGTTAATAATCTAAATTCAGTCCTGATGGATTCAAGGTTCACTCAGCCTCCCAGCCTTCCAATGTCGGTAAAAGGTATACCCAGCATATTGAGGGCAAAATGCTAATTACCTTGTGACCCGCTCAGGGAGTGATCTAAATGCTATGACTGGCTGGACATCCCACTACGGTAATGGAGTAGACTGTACAGTCAGTGACTCAACAGCGAGTGTTGGGTAAATAACCCGACTCTCCAAAGGGGCAAATGGCTATGGGTGGATGAGCCCTTTTAGGTGGGGTGATAGCCTCCTCAGTGGAAGAAATGCCACTCGAAACCATCATATTGGGCCCAACAGCAAAATGAGCAGAGGAAGAACCACTTCACTATTCTGATTGCCAACAGTCATGAAGGTGGAAGAGGCCATGCCAGATGGACTGGCTCTGAAGGTGTACCTTTTCATTATTTTCAAGGCTGCGGCAGTCCATTGCAGTCCGGGTGTCAAATAATGCTTGTCTCATTTCATATGTGCCACAGGAGATGGCTCCATGATCATAGTATGTGGGTCACTTCATGGCAAACTGGGATCCACCCTAAACAAATTCAAGTCAATGGCATATTTCCTGG
Organism: Bradypodion pumilum; assembly: GCA_035047305.1. Classification (NCBI taxonomy): domain Eukaryota; kingdom Metazoa; phylum Chordata; class Lepidosauria; order Squamata; family Chamaeleonidae; genus Bradypodion; species Bradypodion pumilum. The sequence goes on along the minus strand of JAWDJD010000001.1, from coordinate 502,752,631 downwards.
GAAATGATTTTTAGGAAAAAATGCATACTTGGACATGAGTAGCAGCATCCGCCACTGCTGCCCCAGGTACATACTGTAATATAGGAGAAGCAGTAGAGTTAGGAAGGCAACAATAGACATCAGAAATGTTATTCAGCAATGATATTGTGATGGATTTTGAAATAGATAAGTGTGCAACTTTATCAGCAAGAAAAGGAAATACAGCTAGCAGAGGGAAAAACCATACAGAATTCTGGACATGATGAAAACTACAAATACTTGGGAATTTTACAAACAAATGACGTAAGCTGTGGAATAATGAAAAGGAAGACTAACACAGAGTTTTAGAGGAAAGTAAGGAAAAAAATCCTGAAATCAAGACTGAAAGGTGGAAATATCATAAAAGCAATAAATACCTGGGTGATAGCAGTGACAAGTTATAGTGCTGGTATTGTAGATTGGATTGTGATTGAGTTGAATGTTTTAGATGGGAAAACAAGGAAGGTGATGACTACAAATCTATGAAGTGATGTGGATGGACAATATCTGCTGTGGGAGGATGGAAGACAAGGATTGCTGCGAGCAAAACAAATGGTGGAAGAGGAAACGAGGTCTCTCAGTGAATATGTTCGTAGTATCAATGAGAGAATGTTGAATGAAGCTTCTAGGGAAGGTATCATCAAGACTGCTGGAGTCAAAAGATGCATAAAGAGAAAAGGTGTTAGGCAATAGAATAAATCAGGGGTGCCCAAACTATAGCCCTAATCCTGGATCCGGCCCCTGACACCAGTTAATCCAGCCCACGAAGTCCTCGTTGCTCCTGGAAGCGGAAGTAAAATGCGCCTGTATGGGCACATTTTACTTCTGCTTCCAGGAGTGATGAGAGCTTTGCAGGCCAGATGAATTTGTGTCAGAGGCCACATCTGGGCCCCGGGCCATAGTGACCAGCTCCCTGAACCACATGACTGGCCCACGGCTCCAAAAATTTGGGCACCCCTGGAATAAATGCTTGGAATAATAAATTATTGCATGCTCCATACATAAAAGGTATTGAAGGTAAAGTTGATAAAGCTAAGAATTGAATATGGCTAAAATCCAATAAAGGGGACTGCAGTGGCTTAGTGGTTAAGAAGCTGAGCTTGATGGCTGGAGAGTTGGCAGGCCAGCAGTTTGAGACCCAAGTGCTGCACCATCGAGTGAGCTCAACTCTTTGTCCATCTCCTACCAACCTAGCAGTTCAAAAGTAAGAAATTGCAAGTAGATAAATAGGTACCGCCTTGATGGAAAGGTAAACAGTGTTTCATGTGCTCTGGTGTCTACTCATGCCTGCCACATGTCCACAGAAACATCTTCAGACACAGACAGCACTGGCTCTTTAGCTGCAAAAGGGGATGAGCACTGCACCCAAGAATTGGATATGACTGGCATTCGAGCAAGGGAAACCTTTACCTTTACCTAAAATCCAGTATCCTGAAAAAGGAGATAGAAAGACATATTTTCTGCCCAAGAACAAGCAGTATGAGCCAACATGATTAAATTAGAACTAACAGTAAGTGGAGGGTTTTAAGGAAATGGCTAAAACAGTGGACCACATTGTCAGTGGATGCCATAAGATTACACAGACTGACTACAGAGGACGCCATAACTGAGTGGCAGCAAGAATGATAGAGTATCATCTTCAAAGTACTGGTGGGAAAGCAAATCTGAAAAGGTGGTTGAGGATGAGGACAGGACAGTTAAGATCCTGTGGGGCTTTAAGATCTCAACCGATAAGAAGCTCCAACACAACACTCCAGACATTACTGTGGTTGGGGGGGGAAATGGTTACCTGGAATGATTTGGCAATCCCAGATGATGGTTGGGTGGAAGAAAAAGAGATTAAAAAGATAATGAGATATCAGGATTTGAGAGCTGAAGTACAACATCTCTGACAAAATGAGCAATGGTGATACCAATAGTGAAAGGAACCATAGGAAGCAATTCCAAAAGGATGGGGGGAATCATCTAGTGCCGTGAGGGTGAACCTTGGCACTCCAGATGTTCTTGGACTTCAATTCCCAGAAGCCCAAGCCCCCATGAATCCACACGAAGGGGTTTGCTGTGATTCATCCGGCTCATGCTGCCCCCATCGCTCCTGGAAGCAGAAGTAAAATGTGCCCATATGGGCGCATTTTATTTCCGCTTCCAGGAGCGATGGGAGCAGCGTGGGCTGGATGAATAACAGCAAACCCCTTCATGTGGATTCATGGGGGCTTGGGCTTCTGGGAATTGAAGTCCAAGAACATCTGCGGTGCCAAGGTTCACCATCACAGATAGTGTGATTGGCATTGAAAAGATCACAATAGAGCAAATCAGAGAGTAGCACTACTAGGTAACGTAAGGTAATGGTCACCCCTGCTCAAAAGCCAGTCGTATCCAACTCTAGAGTTCAGGGCTCATCTCTTTATAGCCAAAGAACCAGTGCTGTCTGCATCTGCAGGTGTTTCTGTGGACATGTGGCAGGGATGAGTATACAGTGGAGTGCACAGAATGCTGTTTACCTTCCCACTGAAGTGGTACCTTTTAATCTACTTGCAATTTCTTGCTTTCAAACTGCTCGGTTGGCAGGAGCTGGGGCAGAGACGGGGGCTCACTCTGTCGTGCAGCACTTGGGTCTCGAACTGCTGACCTGCCGACCTTCCAGTTGTCAAGTTCAGCATCTTAACCACTAAGTCACCACAGTCCCTTTCACCCTACTAGGTACAAGCTGCATTATCAGGTGATACCTTGCTGACTCTGAGGTCCAGGGCTAGGACCCAAGTAGTGGGGTTCTAAAACTCCTGTGATCTGGTGGTCCATGTACATCTTTGATGATGATGATGATGATGATGATGATGATGATGATGATGATGATGATGATGACAATGACGATGACGATGAGGATGATGCATTAAAGGTAAATAACCTCCTCATATTTCATGACACTTCAAATCATCTGCTTCAAGCAACTGCCTCATTCTGCTCAAGGAATAGCTGAATTGTTCTGTGTCTGATATATCCTAAGAGTGTTGTTTTATTCATTGTCCCTGTCTATGTGGGCCATTCAGAAAAATAAGCAGTAAGGTGATAGGATGCCAACTGACCTATTTAAGGCAGCCAACCAGAATTTTATTTTGTTTTGTTTATACTTTGTGGCCAGCTACTGCATAAGAAGTAAACAGACAAATGTAGCAGTTGATTGATGCTATCCATTTCCTTGCATCCAGAGATGCCAGGAATTCTGACAAATATTGTTACAAATCAACTTTTCTAAAGTCATGCTTTCTACAGAATTAGACATCAACTCATGGCTTCAGGGAGGAAAGTTTGAAAGTCTAGGCCTTCCACACATCTGACAAATTTGGTTTATCAACCTTAGTAGGATTCATTGTCATTCGACTCCTGGTTGCTGTCAAATCTCAACTGTAGAGGGAAAATGTTCAACCATACTGTGCCTATTCAGTATATGGGAAAGGGCAGCAGCTAACTATATATTCTGCTAGCCTTACTGCCCTGTAAAAAGTTGTCCAATAACCAACTGCAGTTGTAGGACTCTCATCATAAACTATATCTCTGGGCTGGTCATTGATCTGAATAAGAAAGCGATAGCTTTTGTCAGCTCATCTGGTTGATGTTGGAGGAGCTGTCCCACTGAGAACAGTGGATTTGTTTCAGGGCATTCTAAACCAAGTTTCTTGTCTTGGGGCCAAACTACAGGTTACACTGAACCAGGTTTCATTTTAGTGAAAGTAAAGACTTAGCAATTTCTTCAGAATCAATGTTGACATGATGAGACACACAATTGCCTTTGTTTCCACAAAGAACACCAAAGAACACTGATGGAGACCACTAGAAGTGTCAGAACAAGAATCTTGCTCTTGCTTAAGAAGAAGGAGAAGGAGGAGGAGGAGAAGAAGAAGAATTTGTTCATTTAGGTTTGTTTTCAGGACCTGGAATTGTTTATTTATTTTTGCAGTGAAAAAGCATACTATTTTTTTAATCTTTAATTCCTTCTGATCCATATCAGTTTGTGACTTGGAAAAAAAGAGCTTGAATGAGAAATTGCAGGCATTTTGTATACACTTCTGTAAACATTTTTGGCTGACAAAGACAGTTTCCTCTTACATCCCTCCCCCCCCTTTTTTTTTTACTAATATGGACATTTTATGACACTTTGAATCTTTGTTTTATATGCTTATTTTTGTACAGACAATTTCCCTGCAAAATTTCAAGCAGTGGGAATACCCAAGATTAATGATAATCCACTTTCAAGGAGTAAAATCAATCAAGTTTGTATTGAAATGCAAAGTGAAATAAATGCTTCACCACCACAAACATTTGTTCTGTTTTCACAGCATGCTAGATACATCTGGGTCTGCTTGGTACCATCACTTTTCTTCTGCCCACCTGCTAATCAATCCACCACCAACCCCCAAGTCTTGCCTGATGAATATTTTGTCTCTAGATTTTCAGTCTCAAAAGTTAACATTATACAACAGGAAGAGCTATGCCCATTTGCAGTCATCCCAGCTTTATTCATTTTTGCTAAGTCTTTTCTGCCCTCCTGTGACTGTACAGGGTTTAGAGAGACATTTCATCTCTAGCATTGAAATGCTCTCTTTCTAGTAGATGAGAATGCTGCAGGCTCTTGGATGGGGATTTGACAAGCTCTTAGTTTTGCTTTTTTGGGGGGGGGGGGCTTTTCCTTGAATCACACCTACATTTTCCCCATATTTAGTTCTGAGGTTTTGTGTTTGCATCTTTCACTTAAAATGGTGCACATTTTGTATTCATTTCCCTTTTGTATACAGAAATATCTCTGCATATGATTTTTTTCAGTTCCACAAGGTTATTTGCATGTCGAAAAAAATTGTATGCCGAAAACATATTGCATTACCAGAAGAGGCCTCTAGATGTCACCATACTTTTTTGTATGTTGAATTTTTCCTATTGAAAAATTAGTACAGTATTTCAAATTTTTTAGCCAGAATTTCTATTTGTATTTCGAATTTTTTGTAAGTCGAACCATTTGTATGTCAGGGTTTGACTGTACATTAATTTGTTACTTTTATCATACACTTTTACTGTACATTTTTATGTGATGTCCCATTGACCACAGCATGTTAGTTGGTATTTTTCCATTGGACATTTTTTTATCTGTTTGCATTTTAAAGTGTGCACACTCTTTTCTGCACACTTTATTTCCCCAGAACACCCTGTAAACCTTGCAAATGTGCAAAATCATGAAGTGAGGTATGTTTCTTCTTGCAAAAAAAAAAAAACACTACTTCCATGGGAAATATCAAACCCAATGGACTTTCCCCCCACTCCTACTCTTAGACACTATTATTTCTAAACAAAAATCCCGAAAAGCGTATGTGTGTGTGTGTGTGTGTGTGTGTGTGTGTGTGTGTGTGTGTGTGTGTGTGTGTGTGTGTGTGTGTGAGAGAGAGAGAGAGAGAGAGAGAGAGAGAGAGAGAGAGAATACTGTTGACTCCAAATTTGTTTGCAAATTGAGCAATTGCCTCATTAACAATTAGGATGCAGGGGAATTCATCTAGGATTAGATGAAATATTAAGAGGCTGCAGTGGCTCAGTGGTTAAGAAGATCACCTTGTTAGCTGGAAGGTTGGCAAATCAACAGTTCAAGACCTAGGTACTGCATAATGGAATGAGCGCCTGTCTTTGTCCCAGCTCCTGCAAACCTAGCAGTTCAAAAGCAAGACGTTGCAAGTAGATAAATAGGGACTATTTCTGTGGGGAAAGATCTTGGGCACATGAAAGGAGCCACATTCAGGTGTCCCCTGAGTGGAGTTTTTCCAGCAAACATCCTTTCAGCCCAGAATAATTTCTAACACAAAATTATTATTATTGTTATTAGGTGAAATATTTTCGTTGGAATCATGCTGAAATTCAGTCTGCGAGGGCCCTACGCAAGGTTGCAGTCCTGTAAACTGAAGAGAGGCTGCTTACCTCCCATGGAGATCAGGGAAAACTGGCCTGCTGTACTTTCTTCTGAATTTTTTATTAAAAAAATATTAAGATATTTCTATCTCAGTTATGTGAATTTTAAAACCTCTCCAGAATTCAAAAAATGAAGAATGAAATTGTATGTGTTTTCACTGGCTGAATTCAATATGTGGAAATTATCACATACATACATATGCATTATATATATATGTTATTGAATATGTAGCAAAGCCAAGTGTTATTATATGATTCCACATAATGGAAACCCTAATACAGTATTGATTTTCATGGTCTGTAATATGTTCAATGAACAGTTTGTAATTGCTTTGCCCAGTGATGTACTGAGGCCGGTTCTGAATGGTTCTTGCAAACTGGTAGCGGAAATTCCAGGCCACACCCACTTGGCCAGCCACACCCACCTCTCGACCTCCCCCTCCCAGCGATGCTGGAAATGCGTCCCATTTGCCTCACCCAGGGCCGAAGGCACACTTTCACCTCCGCACTTTCCTCGCGCCTTTGGCCCTGGGCGAGGTGAATGGGACACATTTCTGGCAGCACTGAGAGGGGGAGGCCAGCAGCAGCCCAGCAGAGCCGCTGGCAATGTTTCCAATGTGCCTAGCCGCAATGTTTCCAATGTGCCTAGCCTAGGGCTGAAGGCGCGCTCACCTCTGTACTTCCTGCATGCCTTCGGCCCTGGGTGAGGTGAATGGGACACGTTTCTGGTGGCACTGGAAGGGGGAGGCTGGTGCCAGACTACCAACCCACCCCGCTCACCTCCCACCAGTGCCACCAGCAGGGATGCGTTGCTGGTGGTGCTGGGAGGGGGAAGCTGGCGCCAGCCCACCAACCCACCCCGCTCACCTCCCAGCAGCACAGCTGGTGAAAGCATGCCCGGACGGTGAGGGGCTGACCCGCCAGCAGTGCCTGGCTGCTCTGGGACTCCTCCTCCTCATCTCCGCAAAGCAAGAGAGCAAGGTAGGTTTCTTTTTTCTTCTTCCTTTTTTCTTGGGGTGTGTATGTTTGAGGCCATGCCCACAGATAGCCATGCCCACAGATAGCCATGCCCACAGATAGCCATGCCCACCGAGTGGGCAGTAAATTTTTTTTGCAGTGCATCACTGGCTTTGCCCATCTAGTTTTTGTGACTGAGTGGAGATTTGAACCCAGTTCTCCTAAGCTCTAGTCCAACAGTCTTCCCACTGGCTCCTTAATTCAACACTGGCATGTCTCATTAGGATGGGGTACAATCCCTAGCCTGAGTATATGAACCTGACAGATTCATTCTTCTCTCCCCCCCCCCCCCACCAATTTCAAGTATGAAGAAACTTGCACATTTTGGAAAAAAGATTTGTGCAGACAGAAGTAGAGTCTTTTCACAGGAGTGACCTGGAAGAAGGAATAACATTTGCTCTACTTATCATGAATCAAGTGCAGAGGTTCCTTCAACATTTCAGAAAGAAAAAACTGTGATGTGCCAAGTAGCCAATATTTGGGACTTGAAGGATGGGTGAGGAAGGGATTTGCCATAATCACATTGATGGCTAAGCAGCTAATCTAGGGGTTCTCAACCTTTTAAAGCTGGGGGCTGGATCATGCCCATTGAGACTGTTGGCAGGCTGGACTGGTATTCCACCACCACCACTGCTTTCGGTGGCAGTGGCAGTGGTGGGACCACCCCAAGCCCCCACCATTCTCCCCGCCCCTGCCCCCCCACCTGTTTTTTGGATGGAAGAGGCTTTGTAGGGTTTTTCTGCAATCCCTTTGTGCTTTTTGCCCCTTGTTGGTATACAGAATTCAAGGCGGACACATTATGCAATGACCAGTTTGGCTGTGCTTGCCTTAATGCTGCTGTTGCTTTTGTGACCCAATTTAAAATTTCAAACCTTTGCAAAGTTTATTGTGTTTACAATGCTCTATTTAAAAGGTAGCCTCAGGGAACCGAGAGAGTGGCACAGCAGCTAATGAAAAATTACATAATAACATGTTGCCAGGGCTTTGGCCCTGAGGATCAGGTTTTGGAGTTCAACTCAGATCTTGCTCTTGAAATCTGAGGGAAGGGGATTCTGACTCTCCAGATGACACTGTCGATTGTCCAGAAGCCTACTAGTATGTCCAAAATTTAATTTTCTCGCATCTTTGGTTTAGAAAAATGACCCTTTTCCTTTTAGCCATCCACTTGTTCCTGGTGGAATTTGTAACCTTTGGTCTGAAATAATCCCCCACCAGACTCAGGGGAACATCTCTTTGTTTGAATTCATTCATTGGTGTTTAACAACCGCAACAACTACTGCTACAACATTTCTTCTTATTCTTCTGGTGTTGAGAAAGCTAGAAAGTTCTTGTTCTGGCACTTCTAATGGCCTCCACTGGCATTAACCCATTCTAGGCAGTGAACAAGCAGAGGAACCAATAACAGAAATATCCACAACAAATTAAAACCCAACACCAACAAATACCTCTCAAACTAAACTAAACTAAACTAAACTAAAATAATTGGCATCTGATGGTATCCGGACTGGCTAATATCAATAAGGGGATAATGCCCTGAAACGCTCCTTAAAAAAAGAGCGTTTTAAGTTTTTGTTTTTTTAAAAAAACATACCCAGTAAAAGTGCCTCGCGCAGCTCCACCGGTAGTGTGTTCCACATTGTAGGTGCCACCTCCCTCGGTGTTGGCACCTGGAGCTGTGCCGACTGTGATGACTGGGTGATGCAGGGGGTTGTTCTGAGGAAGAGACACTTTGACAGATAGCAAGGTCCCAAACCACAGAAGGCCTTGTGTGAAAACATTAACACCTTGTATCTGGCATAGTAGGCAACAGGTAACCAGTGCAGGACTGCCAAGGCTGGGGAAGTATGATCAAATTTCTTTAAACCTGTCACCAGCCTGGCTGCTGCATTCTGGACCTGCTGTAATCTCCATATCAGACACAAGGGCAGGTCAAAGTAGAGAGCATTACAGTAGTCAATCTGTGAGATTACCAATGAATGGGTCAGTGTTATGAGAGACTGCCTGTCCAAGTAGGAGCGTAACGGCGCAATTGGCCTGAGCTAGAAAAAAGCAGTTGTGGACACTGCTACTATCTGTTGTTCAAGTGAGAGCAGTGGGTCCATAATGACTCCCAGATTGTAGACCTGGGCCCTAGGGGTAAGTAGTTCTAGCCAAGGTAGGGACCAGGCCTCCCAGTTGGGCAAACGGCCTCTCAAACACCAAGACCTCCATCTTGCCAGGGTTCAGTTTCAGCCTGTAAGCTTTGGTCCATACCATTATCAAGTCAAGGCACTCATCAAGACGTCAGACCGCATTCACTGCAGATGATGAAAAGGAGAGATAGAGTTGGGTGTCATCCACCTACAGTATTGGAGACACCGAACCCTGAATCTCATAATGACCTCTCCCAACAGCTTCATGTAAATGTTAAACAGCAACGGGGAGATGATCGACCCCTGTGGAACACCCTATTGGAGGGTCCATGGGACCAAAACACTCTCCCTGAGTTAAACACTCTGGGACTGCTCATCAAGGAAGGAGCGGAACCACTGTAATATAGTGCCCCATATCCCCAGCACCAATAAGCATCCCGGGAGGATACTGTGGTCGACAGTATCAAAAGCCACAGAGAGATCCAGGAGCACCAGGGGAGATGAAGCTCCCTGTCTGCTTCCTGGAGAAGGTCATCTTACAGTTGTAAGAGCAGCACTAACTGTCCCAAAATTTGGCTTGCCTTGGCTTTAAGTTCATCACTGAATGGATTTCAGGAGTAACCCATTGCCTAAAATGCATGAAATGGGATAATAATAATTACACACCATCAAGTAAATTCCAGCTAATGTTTTTCTAGGCATAGAGATATCAGAAGTTGCTTACTATTCCATGGAAGGAAATTGTATTCTGGGACTGTACAGGCTGGACATATTTGGAGGAACTGTGAGGAATCAAACTCCCAATTTCTATCTCTGCAGTAAGATACCTTATTCATTGTGCTATTTAGCTAGGATATGAAAATACAGTAAAACCCTGGGTTACAACGGAGGTCCGTTCCAACAGCCTCCGTTGTAACCTGAAAAAAATTATAACCTGAAACATCCATAGTAATGCATTAGAAAATAAAAAATAGTCCTGAATTGATTGTTGTAAACCGAAACAAATACATTAAAAATTTGTAAACCAGGACGGCATTTCCATAGGATTTGCCGTTGTAAACTGAAGCAAACTTAAACCAAGGCGGTTGTAACCCAGGGTTTTACTGTACAGAAATACAATTGTGAATCCAGAAAAGATTGGGTCACCAAAGGAGCATAGGGCAGGATGGACACTCAAACAGCATGTGCACATGCCCCAGAACAGTTCCCTCAAAGATTTCAGCAATCATAGGAAGGCTAGCTAGTAGAATTAGAAAATACAGTAACCAGCCTTACTCTGTCTGGGTGGTCTGCTTGGTCAAAAGGCTGCATTTCTCTTCTTGTACCAAGAGATGGCATTCAGGTACTGTATAAGAAATGGTTGCATCCTTCACATTAAACATATAAAAGCAAATTCTCTTTCCTTCAGAGCAGAACCCAAAAATACTATCTGCTTATTATGATATTTTGGTTGGAAGACATAAGAGAGAGGTGTGAGTAGGAAAAAGCTGGCAAAGACAGCCAATTATTATACATAATTATCACATGTATTTAGAGCTTTTGAAAAAATTAACTGGAGAATAGGTGGAAAGAAAGATTAACTAGAGAATAAGTGGCAATATATAGAACCAGGGACTGCGGTGGCTCAAGTGGTTAAGACACTGAACTCAAAGACTGGAAGGTTGGAGTTCGATTCCCGAGTACTGCACGATGAAGTGAGCTCCTGTCTTTGTCCCAGCTCTTGCCAACCTAGCAGTTTGAAAGCAAGAAATTGCAAGTAGATAAATAGGGACCACTTCGATGAGAAGGTAAACATTGTTCCGTGCACTCTGGTGTTGAGGCGTGCCTGCCACATGTCCACGGATTATATAAACATTATTATTCTCAATGTGTCAATGGGTTGTAATGAGGTACTGTGTTGCAAAAGGCAGCATATAAATAATATAATTTAAAATATTAATATTTTCATTTCTTTATTAATTAAAATACAGACAAGAGAAAAAACAACAGAACAATAACAAAATCCTAAATGAAAATACAGGTATGTACAATACAATATGGCTTTCTATGTGCACCCATCACCAGTGGTATTTGTAAACCTTCTCCATTAAATATTCTTGATGTCATTAAATTTTTATAATTGCTCCCTCATTCCATCTTGCTCTGGCTTTACTTCATTCCCTTTCACCAGTACATAATCTAAAAATTATCCTAATATCTCTCTGAAATCAATTTTGTTTTTTTGTTTTTGCTATTCCCTTTTTTACCTTTATCTCACATGTTAATTTATCATTTATAGCCATATTCCATTTCTCTTTATGTCAACCATCCAATTCAAATTCCCAATCTACTTTCAATTTTTAACAATGTTTAATCTCAATACTGTCACAAATATAACATAATATTCCCCCATTGTATCTGCATATTTCCAAAACCCGTTAATAATGCTATTTTAGAACACAGCTCCAATTTCATACACAATGTTTCATTAATTAACCCCCCTCATATTTTCTTCACATTCTTACATTCCCACCATAAATGAAAATACAGTAAAACCTCCATAGTTGACGATCTCCCTACACTGACCACCTCCCTAAATTGACCTAATTTTAATGGACCGGACATACACCATATGTACACAATCTCTTTAAATTCACCACCTCTGTAAATTGTATCTTGACCACCTGGACCTTGACACATGGTATTAATTTACTCTCTATAACTTGATCCGTTGAGTCTGATCTACACCATGGGCAAGAAAAGAGAAATGCAGAATAGGTAGCAACAAATTTCTTTCAATAAGCATATCAAAGAACACAATATTTTTTATTTTGATTTGGCAGTTTCCAGACTTTGCCAATGGCTTGAAATTCCAACATATTTAATGCTGATGGATGTGGACTCTTTTTAAAGGTGATGTTTCACAGAAACCTCATTATGAAGGGTGACAAATGTAAGAGTAGAAAACTTTCTAAAGAACATTTCACAGTTCTGCTGTGTTCTAGCCTAACTGGAGAGAAGCTAAAACTTTCAGTGCCAGATGGGCACCTTTTAGTGAGTTCATTCTGCAGCTCTTTTCACCTGACTAGTATGAGAAAGATTAGCAGATAACACAAGGTTGTTGTTACCAGGGTATGGCCAATTATGGTAAAAAAAGTACCACAATCTTCCACAAGGCTCTTTCTGTGATTGATAATCTTCGAGGAGGCTCTTTAGTGATTGGTAAATCACATATATGCTTTGATGTTTGCAGATTGATACGAAGTAGGCAGCAGTCAGGGGGCCAAACACATCTTTATTGCAGTGTAGTCAATCTGAACAGGAAGTAATGGCGGAGACGTAGCTCCTTATATATCGTACAGTACATTTGAATTTCGCCCGAAGGCGCCCATTGGTTACTGTATCAGTGACATCATTCTGACATACTGCATACCTGGTGTGGCTCACCTGTGGCAGGAAGGTTTCCCGCACTAATCACTGATTGGGTGATTGGAGCCACGTGACCTGAGCTCTTTCAGCTGCGCTATCGCTGGCAGCTGAACTCTATGTGAGTGGCAGACAACTTACATGCATACACTGTAACTATATAAAGGGATATTCACAAGGGAGAGGAAAGGGAGGGGGCGCATGGAGGATTGCTAGAACCGATTCATTCACATTACACTTGGTTACATGGAGGATCACTAGATCTGATTCATTCACATCACATTTGGTTACATAATGCAGAGTAAATCATGCGTAATGAAGAACACACACTGGGATTAAGATTGCTGAGGATGAGATGGCTAGATGGCATCATTGATGTGGTGGGCATACACCTGGGTGCACTGGTGGGATTCAGCAGGTTCACCCCAGTTCACCAAAACTGGTAGCAGAAATTCTGGTTGGCCCTGCCCATCCAAGTTTTGAAATAACGCAGGGCTTTCCTCTGGCCACACTTACCATATCACACCCACAGAGTAGATAGTAAAAAAAATGAATCCCACCACTGCCTGGGCGGACTATGGAGGATGGCAGATGAAAGAGGAGCCTGGTGTGTGGTGGTCCACGGGGTCGCAAAGGGTCAAACTCAACTGTACGACTGAACAACAACAAATTGGTAAAGCCATGCTCATTCAAGATCCTGCAGCCTGAAGAACTTCATGTCATCTAGAAATCTAACAAATCTGCACGTATGACTGGTGCCCTATTTGAGGAGTGGATAATAGGTACATGTATTGATGTACATGTATTGATTTTGTATGAAACTGTATTGTATGAATGATTTTTCTTTGTTTTCAGTATGTGTGTTTCTGTATAATAATAATTTCATATCAGAGATTACTCTGGGTTCAAAGGATTTTTGCTGGAGAAACTACACTCAGGGGATGCCTGAATGAGGCTCCTTTCAAGTCCCCAGTGCAGCCCTCTGGTATTGAAACCTGACCTTCCAGTCTCCAAGCTCAGCATTTTAACCACTAAGCCCACCGGAGGAACTGTCTGTGTTTCTGCATGACATTACCTAATAAAAACTGTACAATAAAATGAGTCACATGTACATATCAATACAGTTGTCCTGTTTGTTAACCACCTCTATATGTTGCCCAGTTTCCTTCAATTACTTGAGTGGTCAAATTTCAGAGGCTTTACTGTATTTTCCAATTTCTTTTTTTACATCTCCAACAGTCTTTTGAATATTTTGAATCATACTGGAGTCCTATACCATCTCCAGATTGTTTTGAAACAATTTCCTTCCATTCTAACTGACATGTTTTTCATAATTCTTTGTTTCCCTATTCTAATACATTCTTCCTCTTTAATATAACCTACTAGATCCATTTCCCAACTTATTCTTAAAATATTAATTTTTAATATGTTAATAATTTCCTGTGAGCTAGACATTATTAAAGGAATAGATACAGGTTACTACCTGTAGTTCTGTTGTGAAAGAAGCATTGACAATGCCAACTTCAACTACTGTATTTATGACTCACATTGATTTCCATAGAGGTACCAGAAGTAATCTGTTTTGGGAAAAACTTCGGAATCATCATCTCTCCTTATCTTTCCCTATAGATGCCTGGTGGAGTATTCTAGAGGCTATATCTGCCTCTCATTTCCTAAAGGGGATAATGAGTCAACATTTCCTGTCTGCTCCTCTCAAAGCTTTCTAACCTTCAAGCTGTTAACATCTCTTTCTTAAGGGTGGGCTAAGGTTCCCTCAGGGACTGCGGTAGCCCAGTGGTTAAGTCTCTGAACTTCACAACCAGAAGGTCAGCAGGTCAACAGTTCAAGATCCGAGTGCTGCATGATGGACTGAGCTTCCGTCTCTTTCCCTAGCAGTTTGAAAACAAGAAATTGCAAGTAGATAAATAGAGACCACTTCGGTGGGAAGGTAAACAGTGTTCTGTGCACTCCGGTGTTTAGTCATGTCTGCCACATGTCCATGGAAACACCTTGCAGTGTTCTGTGCACTCCGGTGTTTAGTCATGTCTGCCACATGTCCATGGAAACACCTTGCAGATGCAGACAGTGCTGGCTCTTCAGCTATAAAACAGAGATGAGCACTGAACCCTAGAGTCAGATATGACAGCTTTCAAGCAAGGGTGACCTTTCCCTGTCCCTAAGCTACCCTCTCGGAGTTTTATGCTCAGTCCTTGAGAAATGCTCTTCTATCTAGTTCAGTATAGAATTTCCTATCAAATATATTTTCTAAATAAACTTTGTAATCTTTCATTTTGAGATCAGACTTCTGCCTGACTTACTGCTCTAGGAACCAAAATGTCAAATGCATGGAGGGTGAGCTTCTCAGTGGTTACTATATGGGTATACATTCGCTTCAATAACAGAAGCAATACAGCTCTGTATATCTGTTGTGTTCTAATGGTTTTACCTTCCACAATGTATCTGAACCAATGTAACCTTGCCTATAGCAACAATGTAACCTTCAGCTGCATCATATGAACCCTGTAAGAGGACGCGAGCTAATGACCACCAGCTGGCAGCAGCGAGCGTCCAAGCTCCTTGGTCCAAACTCATCAACGGCAACAGCGCGGGAAGTTTTCCCGCCACCACCTACACCTGGACAAGAAGGGCGTGACCCGCAATGACGTCACGCAGACAGTAGCCAATGGGCTACCATGGAACCACGTTCAAATGTATTACCACTGTATATAAAGAGCTATCGATCCGCCATTACCTCATGTTCCCTCTGTCCACGATGCAATAAACCTGAGTTAACCCAGCCCGAGGCTGTGTCCTGTGTCTTGGTTTGCATACACCAAATTGGCGACGAGGATGGGATTATGGATCCCCACGGAACAGCCAGGGCACAGAGCGGGTTCAACATCACCAAACCGCAAGACTGGGAGCTGCTCGAGATGGACTTCCAGGCGGCACTGGTGGAACTCAAAGTCAAAGGAGACGACGAGGAGAGGAAGAGGGCCATCCTCACCAGAATGCTCGGGATGGAAACCAAGCGGACGCTGGTGAGCATCATCGCTCCGAAGAAGGTGAGCGAATTTAAGGCGGACGACATCATGAAGCTGCTGCGAGAGCGCTTCAGTCCCTCGAGGGCAATGTTTCCCGCTCGGAGCGCGTTTTGGAGGCGAGTCCAAGCGCCGGACGAGTCGGTTGAGACATTCGTGGCCGCCATGAGGATAGCCGCCGCCCCCTGCAAATGGGACAACATCCTAGAGATGGCCCTCAGGGACGGCGTGCTGTGTGGCCTGAAAGACAAGGAGGTGCAGCGCAGCTTGATGAACAAGGAGCCGCCACCCACGCTGGCAGAGGTCGTAGAGGCCGCGGAAGCCGCAGAGTCCACGAATGCTGGGGTGGACGAAATGCACCAGTGGCGTGAGTGGCGTCCTAGAGCCGGCAAAGCGGCAAATTCGGTGCACGGGAAGTCCGGACAGGCGGTGCACGCAACTCGACGGGCATCAAAGTCGTCTACGGAAGGCAGCGACGGCGAGGAGGTCCAGAAGGTCCGAAAGGGTGGTCGACGCTGCGATGGTTGCGGAGCGGCCCATGAGCGCGCGAGATGCCCATTCAGGAAGGCCGAGTGTTACACCTGCGGCCGTCGGGGGCACATCGCCAAGGCATGCAGAAAACGGAAGGAGGGCCGGAGGCAGTCACAAGACCGTTCGGCCAGACCGGACCGTCCAGCGAGGCCCAAAGATGGCGCCCAGACCACGAGGAAGCAGGATGGCGTGGGCCGCGTCTCGGACGACAGCGAGGACGACGCCCCAGTGTTCAGCGTGTCCGCGGGACAGTCCCATTACTTCGTTGAGGTACTAGTACAAGGGGCCCCTATTAGGATGGAAATTGACTCGGGGTCCTCCTATTCTATAATTCCCCAGAAAGAGTTCTTGAGAATCGACCCCCACGTGCGGCCCAAACTTAAAACGTTGAGGTCCACGCTACGAGACGTACAGGGAAACAGCATTCCGGTGTTGGGGGTCGGGAAATTTCGGGTCAACTTTAAGAGACATTCTGCGGAACTGCCCCTAGTTGTCCTTAAGGGGGGAAGTTGTAGCCTCCTAGGGACGCAGTGGTTTCAGCCTTTAGGTTTGTTCATAGGGGGAGTGCATACAGTGGGGGTGGACCCAATACAAGCGGTTTGCGATGCGCATCCTGCCGTTTTTAAGAAAGGACTCGGAAAGTTCAAGGGACCCCCTGTAGCCTTCGACCTAGACCCGGAGGTCCGCCCGATAAGACTCAAACCGCGCAGGGTGCCGTTCGCACTCAAGGACAAGATAGAGGCGGAACTGGACAAACTGGTGGGTCAGGGGATTCTTATTCCTGTTGATTCCGCGGAGTGGGAAACTCCAATTGTAACGGCTCTAAAGGCTAACGGGGAGGTGCGCATTTGCGCTGATTATAAGTGTACAATTAACAAGGCGATCCGCCCTAATGCATACCCGGTGCCGGTGATCAGCCACCTTTTGGCCAGGCTGAATGGGGGGAAGTGTTTCGCTAAACTCGATTTGGCACAAGCCTATCAGCAACTCCCAGTGACCCCCGCCACGGCCGCGGCACAAACGATAGTTACACATAAAGGGGCGTTCCAGGTGTCGCGTTTACAGTTCGGCGTGAACTCGGCACCCGGCCTTTTTCAGTCGCTTGTGGAACGCCTCCTGAAGGGACTGGAGGGGGTGTTGCCTTATTTTGATGACGTGTTGATAACAGGGGGGAGTGAGGCTGAACTGGCAAAGAGATTGGACAAAGTACTAACCGTGTTCGAGAAAGCGGGGCTGAGACTAAGGAAGGACAAATGTGTTTTTTTTGAAACTGAGGTCGAGTTTTTAGGGTTCCGGATCACACCCGAGGGGATTAAGCCGTCTAAATCCAAAGTAGCAGCCATAAAGAAGGCCCCTCGCCCCACATCCAAAACCGAGCTACAGTCTTTCCTGGGGCTCCTCAACTTTTACCACACATTCCTCCCGCGGAAGGCGTCCGTGGCCGAACCGCTCCATCGGTTACTTAAAAAAGAGGAGACATGGATGTGGGGTGACGAGCACGAGAGGGCATTCAAAGAACTAAAGCAACTCCTAACATCTGAGGAAATCCTGACACATTTCGACCCCAAACGGCCGGTGATCTTAGTCTGTGATGCATCCCCGGTGGGAGTGGGGGCGGTACTTTGCCACGTGTTGGATGACGGAAGGGAGGCCCCGGTAGCGTTTTATTCAAGGTCCCTGTCCCAAGCGGAGCGCAATTACGCACAAACCGACAGGGAGGCATTAGCAATAGTAGCGGGAACAAAAAAATTTCACGATTTTTTGTATGGCCGCCCGTTCAAAATCGTGACTGACCACAAGCCACTGTTAGGGATTTTCACGGGAAGCAAGCCCACGCCGCAGATCCTGTCCCCGAGAATGCTGCGATGGGCTATTTTTCTCAACGCATACCAACATGAGTTGGAGTACCGGCCCGGAAAGGAGATCAGCCATGCCGATGCACTCTCGAGATCTCCTTTGCCCTTGTCGGACGACCAAAAGGCGAGAGTAGAAAGAGACCGCCAGGTGTTGCTAATTGAGGTCTTAGACGCACCCCCAATAGTACCAGCCGACATTGCTAGGGCGACAGGCAAGGACAGAACGCTAGGGAAAGTTAGTTCATGGGTACAGAAGGGGTGGCCGGCATCGTCCCCAAGCACAGAATTCGACCCATTTTTTCGGAAGAAGCTAGAGTTGTCCCTAGAGAGGGGGTGCCTGTTGTGGGGTCAACGGGTGGTGGTCCCTACGTCCCTGCGGCCGAGGGTGCTCGAACTGCTGCACGTCAGCCACCCGGGCATAGTTCGTTCAAAGGCGCTGGCCCGGAGTTACTTCTGGTGGCCACAGCTGGACGCGGACATTGAGCACATGGTCGGCACTTGTGAGGCATGCCAGGGATCCCGACCAGAGGCGGCCCGTCTTCCGCATAGGGAATGGGACACAGCAAGGGGGCCATGGTCCAGAGTGCACGTAGATTTCGCTGGCCCTTTCCGAGGAACCATGTTTCTCCTGGTGATGGATGCATTCTCCAAGTGGCTGGAGGTTATCCCAGTAAAGAGCACGTCCTCCGCCACGACAATTAGCCAGCTAAGGAGAGTCTTTTCCACGTTCGGTTTACCCGATACTTTAGTCAGCGATAACGCTAGTTGTTTCACCTCCGCTGAGTTCGGGGCATTCATGGAGGCAAACGCCATTCGGCATGTCACATCCGCGCCGTTTCACCCGGCCACAAATGGCCAAGTGGAACGGCTGGTGCGTACAACAAAGGATGCGCTGCGGCACATGGGCCCGGGGGACCTGAATCACCAAGTATGCCAATTCCTCTTAGCGTATAGGGTGACCCCCTTAGCGTCAGGCTACTCGCCGGCAGAGCTCTTGATGCGGCGAAAACTGACCACGATCCTGTCCAGGCTAGACCCGACGAGAGTCGAGGATAAAGGGAAAAACATAGGGTTGGCAGTCTCGAAAGGTTTCGCCGCCGGCGACCCTGTTCACTGCAGGAACTATTCCAGCGCAGGGCCAGCCTGGGTACCAGGGACGGTTGTAGAACAGACCGGGCCAGTGTCGTACCGAGTCGAAACTAACACCGGCCTCCTCTGGAGGAGGCACGCAGACCAACTGAGGCACCGAGTGAGTAGGCCAGTCAGTGGGGCTCAGCAACAGGATTCAGCGTTAGGGTTCTCCCCCACCCGCTTAACCCAAGGGGGAGACAGCAGCGGACAACAGTCCCAAGCAAGGGGGGAAGGCAGAAGCAGCGGCCCCGACTCATACCCTTTTGATACACCAGTTCTATCAGGGGCCGGGGAAGGGGGAGAGGAGCTCGCGACCGCTGCCCCCGAATGTAATTTTGATTTTGATTTTGCGAGCCGGGGGGGTTTTCAGGAGTGTTCCCCCACCCATCCAAGCGAGAAGAGGGGTTTTTCGTTAGCCCCCAGTGCCCCCGGTTCCTCCCTAAGAAAGAGCACACCTTCCAACAACGCCGCGGAGCCGCGGCAGGTCACTAACGAGTCTCCCTCTCCAATTACAGGACAGGAAACCAGGGGACAAAGAGAAGGTAGCAAACCCGGGGAAAGGCAGCCCGCATCGAGACCCCAGCGTGTTCGAAATAAGCCATCTTGGCTGAGAGACTTTGTCTCCTAGGGGGGGGAGTGTGTTTAAGTGTGGGCTCGAGACTTTGTCTCGTCCTAGGGGGGAGGGGTGTTGTGTTCTAATGGTTTTACCTTCCACAATGTATCTGAACCAATGTAACCTTGCCTATAGCAACAATGTAACCTTCAGCTGCATCATATGAACCCTGTAAGAGGACGCGAGCTAATGACCACCAGCTGGCAGCAGCGAGCGTCCAAGCTCCTTGGTCCAAACTCATCAACGGCAACAGCGCGGGAAGTTTTCCCGCCACCACCTACACCTGGACAAGAAGGGCGTGACCCGCAATGACGTCACGCAGACAGTAGCCAATGGGCTACCATGGAACCACGTTCAAATGTATTACCACTGTATATAAAGAGCTATCGATCCGCCATTACCTCATGTTCCCTCTGTCCACGATGCAATAAACCTGAGTTAACCCAGCCCGAGGCTGTGTCCTGTGTCTTGGTTTGCATACACCAAAATATCAGAGCATAATCAGCAGAAAATTGTGGGCACATTATTGGTCACTGTGTGAAAGCAAAGATAATCCAGGCAAGGTTTTGGTCTGGTCTATCTTATGCTCCTACAATGCTTAAGTATTCCAGATACTATAAGTAGAGGTGTCAGAAAAGCATGTATTTTACCTTCCCATTTGTTCAATCTATATGCAGAAGATTTCATAAAGAAAGCTGGTTTAGATCCCGAAGGAAGACCGAAAACTGGCAGAAGAAACCTCAACAATTTAAGACATGCAAGTCACACCAAAGAGCTCTGGTGGTGCAGTGGTTTAACTGCTGTACTGCAGCCAAAACACTGTGTGTTTGATCCTGACAGGACACAAGATTGACTCAGCCTACCATCCTTCTGAAGTTGGTAAAATGAGTACCCAGCATGTTGGAAGCAAAATGCAAATTACCTTGCGAACCGCCGAGAGAGTGCACTAAAAACTATGCTGCTATTGCTATTAATGCAGAAAACACTCAAAATGACTCCCTTTGGAGTCAAAGAAGAAAGTGTAAAAGCAGGACGGCTGTCCAACATTAAGAATACAAAAATCATGGCTACAGAAGTGCTATAATAATAATTTCGTGTCAGAAATTACTCTGGGTTGAAAGGAATTTTGCTGGAGAAACTCCACTCAGGGGACACCTGAATGAGGCTCCTTTCATGTCCCCGTGTAGCCACAGGTATTGAAACCCGACCTTCCAGTCTCCAAGCTCAGCATCTTAACCACTAAGCCACCAGGGGACCTGCAGAAGTGCTACATAACTTGAACACTGACAATGAACAGACTGGAATTGTCAAAAAAAAAATTCTAGCAATTGCAATTGTACTTATATACTGTCCCATAGTGTTTAAACACTCTCTGGGAAGTTGACGAGGTAATTGGCATTTTGCCCCAAACATGTTGGATATTCATTTTACTGACCTTGGAAGGATGGAAGGCTGAGCCAACCTTGAGACCCATGTATACCTTGGTTCAAGTCATCAGTCCAAATGGAGTCTGCAACTAAGAAATGAGAAGATGACTGAGACCCAGAAGGGTAGCCATAAAGAAACTAGATAAGATTCTCAAGTGTAAGGAGACCAATGCTAAGATCATCCATAGCATTGTTTTCTTATTTTATATGCACAGGTATATAAACTGGACAGTGAGAAAAGTCAACATGAAAAAGAACAATTTGTTCAAAATATAGTGCTGGAGAAGAGAGTCCCAAATGAGTCCTAGATCATAATGAGTCCAAACTTTCTTTAAAAGCAAACATGGTAAAACTGAGGTTGTCATGTTTTGGACACGTCAGAAGAAAACAAAACTTCCTGGATGTTACTTATCACATGCAGTCCAAAAACTGAATAAACATCTGTTCCATTGTGGCTTTATGTTGCAAGGAATATCAGTAAATCTAGACAAAGGGTTCCGCAGACAAGTCTGTCTACAGTTAAACTGATCTTCATAATAAGGAACAAAGATAAGGTGATAATCTCCTAGATGGGTGGGATATAAATATAATAAATAAATAAATAAATCTGTTCAATTGAAGGAAGTTTTTGGGTACCACAAGTTTTGGTCTTCAACTCCCATGGGAGTCAGTCCGGCCAATGTCAAAGGATTATGGGGAACGCAGAAGGTCTAAGGAGAGATCCCAATGGAGATCCTTTGTGAAATCCTCTACACAGTAAGGTAGAAGAGGAGGCGATTAAGTAAGTAAGTAAGCAGAAGGTCCCCCAACCATGTTTTGAGGAAATACAGATTTTTCTCAAACCCAGTCCAAAAACTTCTAATTGAAAGTATTCATTAGGGTGAGATTTATGTTCAATTTAGGGCAGTGTTTCCCAATCTTTGGTTTTGGGGCTTCAATTCCCAGAAGCCTAAGTCAATTCCCTAAAGCAATGATCAGCCAATGTACTGACTTAGGCTACTGGGAATTGAAGTACCCCTGTGGGGTAGAGCAACTAAACTTAAATACAGTACTAGCAATCGTGCTCTCCCTGGGAGGCTCACAAGGTACTTAGCATTTTGCCCCCGACTTCCTGGGTACTCAGATGCTTCACAGTTGTCCATCCCAGCTTTATCCATCAGCATCAAGCATCCCTATCTGAATTTAGGGTGAATTACTCTTGGCTTTGGGATGCAGAAGGGCTGTGGTGTCTGAGTGGTTAAGATGCTGTGCTTGACAACCAAAAGGTCAACATGTCAGCAGTTCAAGACCCAAGTACTGCATTCCCATCATCTGTCCCAGCTCCTGCCAACCTAGCAGTTTAAAAACATGAAATTGCAAGTAGATGAATAGGTACTGCTTTGGCAGGGAAGGTAATAGCATTTCATGTGCTCCAACATCTAGCCATGCCTACCATGTGAGCATGGAGACATCTGCAGATGCAGACAATGCTGACTCTTTGGCTGTAAACAGGGATGAGCACCGCTCTCTAGAGTCATATACAACTGGGTTTTGAGCAAAGGAGACCTTTACCATTACCTTTAGGATGCAGACCCCAACCCCAACTGGACAACTGTTACATTCAGTTGCCCTCCAAGTTAAATAGTAAATGCAACAAAACAAACTGAGTGAATAATCCTATAACAGAAAAGTATGAGCAAGAATACAAGAAACCTGTGTTGTTATCATCTTTTCCATTGGGGACTGGGTAATGAGGAAATACTCCAGAAATTGAATATTACAACAACCCAGATCAATGCCAGATGTCTAGGATGTGTTTACTTTGTCTGATACATTGCATAGCTGAGACAATTAAACTTGCAGAAATGGCTTGCCCATTAAGGCATGAAATCAATAGGATAAGACTGGTGTGCCTGAAATTCAGCATCTTATTAGAAGGTGAGAAATTCAAGGAGGAAAACAATTTTGCCTACTTGGGAAAGCTCAATGTTCATGTTTTGAACATTTAACAGAAGAAAGTGTCATTAGAATGCAGGGGCAGTGATGGGCTTTGAAGCTTTTCACAAACTTAACAAATATCTGGGAATTAAAGCTATTCAGCCTGGATCAAAGTGGAGAATTCTCAGCTCGAGCATTATTTCAGCTCTTATAGATGAGAAAGCAGGAAACTGTCAAAGGAAATAGTCAGCCAAAATATAAAACATTTTATGAAATAATAAAAAAAACCAGATTAGTTCACTGAGCAATTATGTAAGCTAAGATTTTGACCTTGCGGGCAAGACATCTAGGGTGAAGATCAGCATCCGCTGGACTTTTTCAGCCAACTGTATGTTTCCACAAAGATTAATTAAATGGAAATCTGAAAACTGGGGTGGGGCAACAAGACATGTTCTGAATCATATCCAAGGGATAATTAGCAAACAGCTAAATAGAAGATGGTGGATATTTGTATTTGTAAAACCACAAATGGAGGGAGAGAAACTGCTCAATACTGAGGAGAGACAAGTAAGTGGAGCTTCCCCTTTTGTTTTTCCTTGTGTCCTACTTTACAGAGAGCAGTCCTTTATTGTAATGGTTCTCTATTGGCCATTGAAATGTTTCATACTTCAATTCCCACATGGCTCTTTCTGGCTAGGGATTTTCAGAGTTGAAACTCACAACATTTGGAGGTCTTTTCTTCAAAGAGTTCAAGACAGTGTGCATTGTACTTCTTCCTATTTTTTCTCATCCCAACCATGTAAAGAAGATCAGACTAGAGGTGGGGAAAATATAACCCATTCCTCTGGTGCTGTTGGATTGCAGCTTCCAGTACCCCTCATTGTTGACTACTGTCCAACCTTTGTATAAAAGATTGCCACCTATCAAGGTAATCCTTTCCATTGCTGAACAGCTCTTATTATCAGGAAGCCATGGGTAATGTTTAGTTGAAACCTTACGCAACACATTGGGGGTGGCTTCGAAAGAAAGCTGATTATGAGAATGGCTTTCATTGACCTAACTGCAGGATATGATACTACCAGTCATAGGATTCTGCTCCATAAAATAAATAATCTTACCAGAGATAACAAGATTACTAGGTTCATTGGCAGATTCCTTCAGAATGGGAGATTCTATGTGATGATGAATGGAAAGAACAGCAGATGAAGGCTGCAGAAGAATGGACGGCCCAATGGTCCCCAACAGTACAGTACTGTCGCGTCTGGCCCTTATAAGCAACAGTTGAGGCAACAATGAACAGAACAGCAACAGGCATTTATTAAACAGTCTTTCAGATAAAGCTTATAAGGCGCTCCGGACACAAGATGGTTATATGAATCCCATGAATTCAGTCCCTCCTGAATCTGCCGTAGAAGATTGGCAATGACTATTGGCAATAACACTCGTAGTGTTAGCGTGTGGAGGAGACCCAGGCTTAGCAGGTACTGGCTGTTATGTATGTATGCATGTTCATTATACTGTAAGGCAAGATTGTAACCACTCCAGATACAAACGA
This sequence comes from Bradypodion pumilum, assembly GCA_035047305.1. Lineage (NCBI taxonomy): Eukaryota > Metazoa > Chordata > Lepidosauria > Squamata > Chamaeleonidae > Bradypodion > Bradypodion pumilum. The sequence goes on along the minus strand of JAWDJD010000001.1, from coordinate 502,728,045 downwards.
TATCAGCTATGAAGGAACGCGAGCAGACAGCCTATAGAGGGCAGCTGCGAGCGTTCACTCTCACATGGTTCACATTGCTCAATCACGGACAGCCGCGGGAAAACCTTTCCCGCATTCAGCAGCTGAAGAAAGACCTGCATTCAGCAGCTGAAGCAAGACCTGCATTCAGCAGCTGAAGAAAGACCTGCATTCAGCAGCTGAAGCAAGACCTGCATTCAGCAGCTGAAGAAAGAGGCGTGCCTGGGCGAGGCCACGCCGGTAGCAACCAATCAGCTACCGTGCTACAAGATTCAAATGTAGAGAGCTACTGTATATATTGAGATGTATCACCGCCATTCCTCATGCTTCACTGGAACCTCATGCAATGCAATAAACCTGTGTTAAACCAACCTTTCGGTTGTCCGGTTGTCTTTGGTCCCATACACTAAACTGGCGACGAAGGTGGGATAATGGCTGCCCACGGGACCAAGACATGCGCCGGCTACGAGATCAGGAAGCCGGGAGACTTGGAGCTGTTTGAGATAGACTTCAACGCTGCGCTGGTGGAGCTCGAAGTCTCAGACGAGGCCAAAAAGAGGGCCATCTTCGTCCGCATGCTCGGACAAGAAACCAAGAGGACCTTGGTGGACCTGATCGCGCCGAGGAAGATGGGCGACCTCAAGGCCACAGAGCTCCTGGCGGCGCTGCGCGCCCATCTCCGGCCGGCAATAGCGATGTTCCCCGCTCGGAGCGCGTTCTGGAGGCGGGTCCAGGCACCCGGAGAATCGGTCGATGAGTTCGCCGCGGCCCTGCGGTTGGCCGCCGGCCCTTGCAAGTGGGAACTCCCCGACGTCACCCTCCGGGACTGCCTGCTCTGCGGTCTGAGGGACACAGAGACTCAGCGCGCGCTGATGAGAAGGGAGCCGCCTCCCACGTGGCAACAAGTCCTCGACGCGGCACAGGCCGCAGAGGCCACGTCGGCCGGGGTGCACGAACTTCAGGACTGGCGCCCGAAGACCGCCAAGGCAGAGAGTTCGGTGCGCGCGGCCCGGCGGACTTCGAACTCGTCTTCTGCAGAGAGCAGCGACGACGAGGACGTCCGGAGGGTCCAGAGAGAGGGCCGGCGCTGCGATGGCTGCGGCGCCGCCCACGCCCGCACCAAATGCCCATTCCGCAAGGCCGAGTGCCACAACTGCGGCCGGCGCGGGCACATCGCCAAGGTCTGCCGGAAACGACGCGAGGCCACCCGGAGTTCTCCAGACCGCTCGGCGAGGCAGGACCGCACCACGAGGCAGGACCGCACCACGAGGCCGAAGGACGGCACACGGACCACGAGGACGCGGGACGGAGTAGGACGAGTCTCCGACGACAGCGAGCACGACACGCCGGTTTGCAGCGTTTCCACGGAGCACCCCCGTTACTTCGTTGAGGTAGTAATACAAGGGGCCCCTGTTAGGATGGAGGTGGATTCGGGTTCCTCATACTCCATTATTTCCCAGGGGGAGTTCATGAAAATTGCCCCCCGCGTGCGGCCCAAGCTCAAGGCGTTGAGGGCCACGCTGAAGGACGTGCAGGGGAACCGCATCCCAGTGTTGGGGGTTGGGAAGTTCCAGGTCCAGTTCAAAAAGTACACCGCAACGCTTCCCTTAGTCGTCCTCAAGGGGGGTAAATGCAGCCTCCTCGGGACTCAATGGTTCCAGCCCCTGGGGTTGTTCATTGGGGGGGTGCACGCCGTGGGAGCACACGCCGCCGGGACTGATCCAATACAGAGCGTGTGCGACGCGCACCCCGAGTTTTTTAAAAAGGGGCTAGGAAAATTCAAGGGCCCCCCAGTGACTTTCGACCTGGACCCTGGAGTGCGTCCAATCAGACTTAAACCGCGCAGAGTGCCTTTCGCACTAAAGGACAAAATTGAGGCGGAATTGGACAAATTAGTGGGCCAGGGGATTCTTGTTCCTGTTGATTCTGCGGAGTGGGAAACTCCCATTGTAACAGCGCTCAAGGCCAACGGGGAAGTCCGAATATGCGCTGATTACAAGTGCACCATCAATAAGGCGATCCGCCCTAATGCGTATCCGGTGCCGGTAGTCAGCCACTTATTGGCCAGGTTACACGGGGGGAGGTGTTTCGCCAAACTCGACCTGGCCCAAGCCTACCAGCAACTCCCGGTGACCCCCGCCGCAGCTGCTGCACAAACCATAGTCACCCACAAAGGGGCGTTCCAGGTTTCGCGCCTCCAATTCGGCGTGAATTCGGCGCCCGGGATTTTCCAGTCATTGGTGGAACGCCTCCTGAAGGGGTTGGAGGGGGTGTTACCCTATTTTGATGACGTATTAATTACAGGGGGGAGCCGGGCCGAATTAGCAACAAGGTTGGGAAAGGTCCTGACAATATTCGAAAAGGCGGGGTTGAGGTTGCGGAAAGACAAATGCGTCTTCTTCGCTACAGAGGTTGAGTTCCTAGGGTTCCGTGTTACTCCCGAGGGAATTAGGCCAGCCCAATCCAAGGTAGCCGCCATCAAAAAGGCCCCTCGCCCCACCTCCAAGCCCGAGTTGCAGTCGTTCCTCGGACTGCTCAACTTCTACCACTCCTTCCTCCCGCGGAAGGCAGCCGTGGCAGAACCGCTACACAAATTGTTAAAAAAGGACGAGGCATGGAAGTGGGGCGACGTCCAGGAAAAGGCTTTCAATGACCTGAAGCGACTCCTGGCATCAGATGCTGTACTGACCCACTTCAATCCCAAACGCCCGGTGGTCCTGATATGCGATGCATCCCCGGTGGGGGTGGGGGCGGTGCTTTGCCACGTGCTGGAGAACGGTAGGGAGGCCCCGATAGCTTTCTACTCTAGATCCCTGTCCCAAGCGGAGAGGAATTATGCTCAGACAGACAGAGAGGCGCTAGCAATAATTGCGGGGACCAAGAAATTTCATGATTTCGTGTACGGCCGCCCCTTCACCATAGTGACTGACCACAAGCCTTTGCTGGGCATCTTCACCGCAGACAAGCCCACACCCCAGATCCTGTCCCCGAGAATGCTCAGATGGGCCATTTTTCTCAACGCGTATCAGCACGCGTTGGTATACCGGCCCGGGAGGGAGATAAGCCATGCCGACGCTCTGTCGAGGTCCCCCATTCCCCGGGATTGCTGCCACGTGGGCGGAGTAGAGAGGGACCACCAGGTCTTAATGATAGAGGTCCTAGACTCCCCTCCAGTAGTACCGGCCGAAATCGCCAAAGCGACAGGCAAGGACAAAGCGCTGGCCACAGTTTGCTCCTGGGTGCAGAAAGGGTGGCCCGTGTCTTCCCCAGCAGCGGAATTCGACACATTCTTCAAAAAGAGATTAGAGTTGTCCCTGGAGAGGGGTTGCCTCTTGTGGGGACAGCGGGTAGTGATCCCCACGTCTCTCCGGCCGAGGGTGCTTAAACTGCTGCACGTCAGCCACCCGGGGATCGTACGCTCTAAGGCACTAGCCCGCAGTTACTTTTGGTGGCCCCAGTTAGACGCCGACATCGAACACATGGTCGGCACTTGTGAGGCGTGCCAAAGCTCAAGGCCAGAAGAGGCTCGCTCGCCACCTAGGGAATGGGACGCTGCGAGGGGACCCTGGTCCCGAGTTCACGTAGACTTTGCTGGCCCATTCAGGGGAACGCTTTTCCTCCTCGTGGTGGACGCGTTCTCTAAGTGGTTGGAGGTCATTCCAGTCTCGAGCACCTCCTCGACCACAACCATTAAACAGTTAAGGAGGGTCTTTTCCACGTTCGGTTTACCCGACACCCTCGTCAGCGATAACGCTAGCTGTTTCACGTCCGCCGAGTTCAGGGCATTCATGGAACGCAACGCCATTCGGCACGTCACCTCCGCCCCCTTTCACCCGGCCACCAATGGCCAAGTAGAGCGCCTCGTGCGCACCACGAAAGACACGCTACTGCGCATGGGTCCCGGAGACCTCGACCTGAAATTGTGCCAATTCCTGCTGAGATACAGGGTCACCCCCTTAGCGTCAGGGTACTCCCCCGCAGAGCTGTTGATGCGCAGGAAGCTGGCCACGGGGATATCCAAGCTAGACCCCACGAGAGTAGAGGACAAGGGGCGGAACATAGGGGTGGAACCCACCAAGAGTTTCGGCATAGGCGCCCCAGTATACTGCAGGAATTACGCCAGCGCGGGGCCAGCCTGGGTGCCGGGCACCGTAGTAGACCAAACCGGCCCCGTCTCATACCGCGTAGAGACCAGTACAGGTTTCCTGTGGAGGCGACACGTGGACCAACTCAGGCGTAGGGTCCCCGGAGAGCAAGACGAGGATGAGGCCAGCATTGATTCAGCGTTAGGGTACTCCCCCACCCGTTTAGCCCAAGGGGGAGGAAAAGGGGAGCATGGGTCCCCACCAAGGGGGGAGGAAAGGGAATCGATCCACGGAAATCTTTTGCGGGAGTCCCTGCCAGAGAGGAGGAGCCCCGGGTTGCGGGAGTCCCCGTCAGAAAGGAGGAGCCCCAACCACACTCATACCCCGCGGAAGCCGCGGAAGTCCCCCCGAGGCTCAGAGGCCCATAGAGGTTTAGACGTTGATTTACAGTACCAGGGGGAGTTAGCGGAGTGGTCCCCCACCCGTCCTAGCGAAAAGAGGGGTTTCAGTTCAGCCCCTGGTACCTCCAGTCCCAGTAGCCCCTGTGAGTTAGAATGCAATATAGCGCCCATGTTCCGGAGACCGACACCTCCAAGACCAGAGGCATCAGCGAGTCCGCCCACCACCATAGTCTTAAGGTCCCCCGAGCAGGGATCAGAAGGTAGCCATTCCCCAAGGGCGACCTCATCGGTGCCGCGGTTCACACTAGGAGGGTCCCCGGGGTCCGAGGGCAATAGGCAGGGATTTACCTCCCAACTGTTCATCCCATTCCCTTCCCCAAGCGCAAGGCAGGCACGGACGCCCCACAGAGCCACGAACGAATCCCCGTTTCCCGTTGCAGGACAAGCGCCCGCGGAGTCAGGGATCACAGGCTCTCCAGAATTAGGGCAGGCGCAAGCACGCCCCAAGCGAACGTGCGGCAAGCCACAATGGTTGCGGGACTTCGTCCCATCCTAGGGGGGAGGGATGTTATGTATGTATGCATGTTCATTATACTGTAAGGCAAGATTGTAACCACTCCAGATACAAACGATATCAGCTATGAAGGAACGCGAGCAGACAGCCTATAGAGGGCAGCTGCGAGCGTTCACTCTCACATGGTTCACATTGCTCAATCACGGACAGCCGCGGGAAAACCTTCCCCGCATTCAGCAGCTGAAGAAAGACCTGCATTCAGCAGCTGAAGCAAGACCTGCATTCAGCAGCTGAAGAAAGACCTGCATTCAGCAGCTGAAGCAAGACCTGCATTCAGCAGCTGAAGAAAGAGGCGTGCCTGGGCGAGGCCACGCCGGTAGCAACCAATCAGCTACCGTGCTACAAGATTCAAATGTAGAGAGCTACTGTATATATTGAGATGTATCACCGCCATTCCTCATGCTTCACTGGAACCTCATGCAATGCAATAAACCTGTGTTAAACCAACCTTTCGGTTGTCCGGTTGTCTTTGGTCCCATACACTAAACTGGCTAACTGTGGAGAATGAAAGCGCGGCGCCAAAATGGCCGCCGCGCTCTTTGCGGCCCCCCCAACCCGGACTCAGACATCCGGGTGAGTTAGGGGGCGTGGCCACCCCTCTATAAAAGGGGTGGCCACGAGGCAGACGAGCTGCCATTTTAGAAATAGCGACGGAGAGGAGAAGTTTTTTCCATTGCTCTTTGCTTTCCAGTCTTCGGCTGTTTAGCCCTTGAGCCTTTCCCAGCTGGGAAAGGAGGATTTGAGCACGCAGAGCCTTGGTTCGCTTCGCTACTGCGTGCTTTGGCACTAGGTTTTTGATCCCTCAAAGGGATCCTACTTTTTATTTGAAGACATGCCTCCCAAACGGAAGGCACCGGCGATGGAGCCGCGGCCAAAGGGGAGGACTTTTCCTGGCCCTGCACAGGACGGGGGCCAGCCTATGGGTCGGAGGACCAGGGCTGCGCTCCCGCGGCAGGGCACTGTACCAGCCTTGCCCACTGATACCGGTGGGGCTACTTAGGCTGGCACTTGGCAGCCGGGCTCCAGCTTGGTGGCTGGCCAGCTACAGGCCGGCCCCTCAGGGGCTTTGGCCCCTGGCCTGCCGTTACCGGCCATGGGTCAGGGCAGCGTGGGAGGGCCTGGTGTGGGCATACAACCCGTTCCCCCTCCGGCCCCTCATGGGCCGGAGTTTGGGCATGGCCCTTTTCTGGCCCTGGCTCGCCTGTCGGGTTACCTTTCCAACTGCCTAGTGGGCCGTCCGGCCCACCCAGCCCGCCTTATGCTGGGGGCTCTGTGGCAGTGGATGCTCTGTTAGCACGTTTGGCAGTGCTGGAAGCATCCTTGGGCATACAGCTTCCTGTGGAGGGGGGGGGGCGCTTCTATTTCTTCACCAGGGGCCCCTTCGTCGACCCCGGCTACCTTGCCGGCCGCTATGCTTCTGCGGGCGGCCAACTGAGTCGAGCTGCGTGAGATGGTCCGGCCAGCCCAGCTGGTGTCTTGCAGCTCCCCGTTCTACCTGATGTCCAGGCTGGGAGCAGTCAGGGGCGATCCCAGAGCTCGATTCCGGTCGCGAGCTCCGACGCCCGCCGTGGGCCGGAACCCCCGGTGGGGGCGGCTCACGGGGGTGCACCTAGTGAGTATCAGGTTCAATTTAAGTGCACCAACACCACAGCCCACTTACAGTGGTGGGGTTCAGTGGCCCTGGCCTCGTCAAGTTGATGCGAGTGGGCATCAGTTACCATCTTATCCCAGTATCCCATGGTTTCTAAATGGTCCCTCGTTAAGGGCGGGGGTGTCCGCCCCTGGGGCAGTGCCGAGCATTGCAGGGGCTGTCCAGGTCCTGCTGCGTATGCCCTTTATACAGAATGTGCCGTCGATGGCTTTGCCGACGGCTGGTTATTCCTTGCCCCTGGGTGATAATTTGTCGCAGGTCACGAGGGATAAGATCTGGAGGGGAGTACGTGGATATTCTCCCTATTGAACTGTGAGCCCACTGAGGAAGAGAGAGAGGGACAGGACGACAGAGACTAAGAGCTGTCCCGTCGTCGTAAGTCACCGTGCACCTAGGTCAACTGGTGGCCGGCATACCTTATGTATATGGTGGTATGCCTCAGGGCCCGGCCTGATTGGGCCACCCCGATGGTTCAATCCCTTGATAATATTTACAGGGCGATGGTTGATTTCATGGGCCCATCGCAGTTGGCTTACGATGAGGAATTTGGATGAGGGTGGCCCTACATCCTGAGATGAGGTGGGATGAGCCCTGTCAGCAATTGTTGCTCTTGTACATGACTCCCACGTGACTGGCACCTGGTGATAGGTGCCATTGTGGTCATGCTGTGCAGTGGGCTGCTCGGACACTGGCTCCACGCTAACTGGTGGGGCAGGGGGTTCCGGCCCGCCTGCGGTGTTGGACCTGCTCAGCTAGTGACGTGTGTACTAAGCGCCAGTGTCGTTACCAACTTGGGTGCCCCCTTTTGCACTGGCCCCTACGCCGCCTCCACGTGCCCGTGGGTTGGTGGGTTACGGGGCAGTGGTAGGGGTACACAGGGACAATCAGGGCTCCATCTGACGGAACTAGCCATGTCAAAGCCCCCCCCTCCCCAATTAGTGTACTCATGCTGGAGCGGTGGCACTCAGCTTATCCAAGAAGGGATGATGCGGGGTACCTGCTGGAGGGTTTTCAATGGGGCTTTTGTATTCCATTCGGGGGTGTTAGGGGCCCCAAGATGCTACTAATCTAGTTCCCTTGAAAGGTAACGAAGAGGTTGCTCCACTGAGCACAGCTAAGGGAGTTGAGGCTATGAGAGTAGCGGGCCCCTTCTTGGAACCACCTTTCCTAATTTGAAGGTCTCCCCTATAGGGCTAGTACCGAGGTAGAACCAGGGTGAATGTCGTTTAATCCTCCTTTTAGCTTACCCTGTGGGTTCTTCGGTCAAGGATGCCATTCCCGATGACCTTTTTCAGTCAGGTGAACTCCGTTTATTCAGCCCCTAAGGGTGGTACGCTCATGCGGTCCCGGTGCTTTCCTGGCACAGTCTGATATGCACTCGGCTTTACGTTTATTGCCTGTGCACCCAGGGGATTTTGAGCTATTGGGTTTCAGGTTCCAAGGGGAATTCTACTTAGATAAGGCCATGCCTTTTAACTGTTCTATTCCATGTTCGGCATTCGAACGATTCTGTACTTTCATTCAGTGGGCCTTTGCTCGCAGGTCGGGGTCCCGGTCTCTAGCCCATTACCTTGATGACTTTTGGTTCGGGGGTGAACGGGGCTTGGACACGTGCACGTGTCTCCTCACTATATTTCAGACACTCATGTGGGAACTAGGTGTCCCCTTAGCGCCTGAATAGACCGAGGGCCCAGCTATTAAGCTCACATTTATAGGCATTGGAATTGACTCTGTCGCACAGGCATCCGGGTTACTCAGGGATAAGGTGGCTCGGATCTCTGCGGCGATTTTGGCATTGATTGCCAAACATAAAGTGTCCCCTTGTGAGCTGCAGCTACTTCATGGCCACCTTAACTTTGCCTGCAGGGTGGTTACACCCGGCAGAGCATTGTCCAGGTGCCTGTGTGACACCATGGCTGGCCTGTTAAATGTCACCACAGGGTCCGGCTGATCAGGAGCATACGGGCGGACCTCCCAGTCTGGCTCAAATTCCTCCATGGATTTAACGGGGTCTCTTCCTGGAGATCGGACCTTATGGTCTGCCCTAGATTTCAAGTACGGTCGGATGCCTCCGACTCCCTGGATTATGGGGGTTTACTCTGTGGGTAGGGGGACTTACGACCGAGGGTTTCATGCATGGCTGGGCACGGATCGCCTCCGCGATCTTACCTTCCTTGAGTTTCTTCCCAAATTGGGGAGCACTGATGCTATGGGGCGACAAGTGGGCCAACTCAGTGTTCCTTTTTTGGTGTGACAATGCGGCAGTGGTGCACATTGTCGACACACAGATGTGCAAATCCCCCAGGGTCAGGGCATTGGTTTGTCAAGTCTTTGAGAAGCCTACGCCTAAAGGTGCTGTTCAGGGCCAGACATGTTCCAGGTATTAATAACGATATCGCTGATGCTTTATCCCGCCTGCAGATCCCCCGGTTCTGTGCCTTGCTCCGGAAGCAGAGGAATTACACTCGCCACTACCGGCCGATATTTGGACGTTTGGCGAGGAGAGGTGAACCGGGCTTGTCATTGGCACCTCACACGCGTAAGGTGTATCAACATGCTTTCATGCGATTTAGGACTTTTTGCGAGTAACTACAGTTACCTCAAGTGTGGTCAATACCTATGGACCAGGTTTTACAATGCATGTTTATCTTCGCAGTCAGGGTTTGCCCCCCCCCCCCGTACTATAGTTTTCAGGCTTTTGGCACTGGCATTTATGGCCAATGTGGGGGGGGTTCAATGATTGCGTGAGTTACTTCTGTATGCGTTGTGTTTTGGAGGGGTGGACACGTGAACGTGTCCGCCGCCCGGACACGCGTCACCCCAGTTCGCCAGAGTTTCTGACCCACCTTGCACGAGGCTGGCATTACTTATGTTCGGATAGGTGTGAAGTGGCTCTTGGTCACGCAGCTACCACGGTAGCCTTTTTGGAGCGCTCCACATCAGTGAGTGGGTGCCAGAGTTGGTACCATCTGTGTAAGGCGGATGTGTCTCGTAGGGCACTGGAACTCGACGATGTCTCTGTCACACATGAGTGGGCTCAATTGGGGATATGGTCCTCAAAGGTTTCAGCACGGCGTAGGCAGTGGAGTCAGACTGCTACGAAGTTTTATTAGAGAATCTGTCCGGTTGGTGCCCTACATGAATTTTTGACAGTGCCTGCTGCACGCCCCAGCCTGTTTTTCTGCCACCAGGATAGGTCTACCCTTACCAAAGTAAAGTTACTGAGGGTGACCGGTGCCGCGCTTCGCGGTGTGGGGGCCCGTTTTGGCACCCATTTATTTAGGATAGGCGTCGCGTTGATTGCGGCTACGTTTGGGGTACTCGGAGGCGGACATGCGTGTACGCACATTTTCTTATATGTACGTCCCCTCACTGCAGGAGTACCTAGTTATGTCCTTCACCTCTTCTCCTCTTTTACAGATCCTGTGCGTCTCTGCACACTGGTGGCAGTGGGGCTGGTGGGCCGCAGCTATGTACACTGGGCAGCAGTATATGCTGCGGCTACAGAGAGTGGACCCCGACTTGGACTGTGTGCATCCGCACGTATGCAATGGTATGGTATGCGCGGCACAAGGGGGCGGGAACTGTGGCCATTCCTGATGTCCATCGGGGATGCTGGACCGCCCAATGTTCTTAATAGGCACCTCGGCGGCAATGATCTTATACGGATCACTGCTATTCCTAAACTGTCGAGGGGCAGTGACCTGGCGTTTTATATCATGTATGGCTTACACACAGTCGCTATGGTCTAACATCGTGCCGAGACACCAATTTAGGGGAGACGTGGATCTCCATGGTTCGGACTGCTCCGGCAGTCAGTGGACAGGGCTGTTGCTCAGTCCCTTGCTGAGCATGGCTGGGAGACAGCCATTGGAAACCTGAGGATAGGCTTACAAAAAAATTTTTGCTGGTAGGCAGGAGAAGGGGTCCACCTGTCGGCTGGAGGTATGTACCTCTTTCTGGGTGTGGTGCAAGCAGGCCTGGCGATCGAGCTGACGGTCTGGGGGGGGGCGTGAGTCATCATGGATGCCTCCCCGTGTGGCGGGTAGCACTGGTAAGGTAAAGATTTATGACCCAGAGGTATCCGGCAGGTTCGCAATTGACTGGCCAACTTAGACAGTTAGCCTAACACTTAGACAGGTACAGGTGTAATAGCTTTGACCGGTCAACGACGAACCAGGCAAGGGGTGATGGCAGGAGCTTTTCAGCATGCATCACCCTGTGATTTGATGGATACACGTCATAGGGTGGGGTCAGTAGATAGTTTATTGACTCCGGTCAACAATTTGTTTGTGTCAACAAACAAATTGATACAAATGGATACATTGTAGCCAATTGCCATTGGCAATTTTGGGAGGAACCTTACCAGTGTTACTGCGGCCTGCTTGCCTTAAGAATTACAATTGGATGAATACACCAATTGAAAGTTATAATTCGGACTAGGGCATTATTCAATAAAAGTGGCCCAATGCCTTTATCCATATACCGGTGTCTGAGTCTTTCTTTGGGGGGTGCGCCTGCAATGGGTAGTATAGATTTAGTCTGGCCCCACCCTTGTTTACCCGTGGGGCTTATATAGTGTCTCCCCGGCAGTGGCTCCTTGATACAAAGGAGCAACCTGCCGGACAAGCATAACCAACCAATCATAACACGATATATCTATTAACCGATGGGGAACAGGATCCAAAACTATAACCAATCACAGAACTCTGATTAGCATAATGAGTGCACTCGGAGAGGGAGATTTCACGCCAAATTAAGCTCCTAATTTGGATGGTGGGAAACCGCCATTTTCTTCTTGCAAGGTGCTGCCCGCGCAACTTGCAAATGTGCCTTAATACACAACAAGTACAGTACAGTACAGTACATACTATCCTCTGAATGTACATAAGCCTCAAGTCCACCAGCTTAGATCCTGAAAGAGATTTATGGTAAGAACAAACATTATTGAGGGCACACAAGAGCAAAATCAAATTAGAAGATGGAGGAAGTTGCTCACTGGATAAGGAACAACATTAAAAGAGGCTATAGCAGAGGAATTCAACCTCCCCTATGTCACTTGTAGGACTCTGAATAGGCTGAAGGTTGGAATGCCTAAATGTAAGACCAACATGCTCAGAAAGGGGCTGCTGGCAAACAACAACACGTGTGTGAATGTGGAGAGACACAGAATCCGGCTCATTTAGTGGTCTGCCAGTTACTACCAGAAACATGCACCAATGAGGACTTGGGTTTGGTCAATGGCAAAGCTAAGAAGATGGCTTCATTTTGACAGTCCAGGGTTTGACTGGAACATGAAAGAAGAAGAATTTGAAACATCCTTTCTTGTAATTTGAGCTGGTTATGTTAGGGGACACTACCTTCTGGAACCACAAAATAGAATCTTGTTTCAGCTTCTACGTGACAGTACTACAAAAATTGGAAAACTGTTAACACATCACATCTCAATTTCTACTTCTAAGCATACCAAATCCCTTCAGCCTTTTACGATCTCCTCCTGATGCCTTCCAACTTGTTGAAATTATTCTTACACTATGTCCAGAATAGGAATGAGTGCTCCATGTATGCTCTGACCAAAGCAGAGTAGAGTGGTACTATTACTCCCCTTAAAGTGGCTGCTATTTTTCTTTTGATGCAGCATTTGCTTATTTTTGCCATTGCATCACACTATTGACTCAGTGATCTACTCATGGTCTACTAAGACCCTTATCACTTGTCTAGCCATATTCACCACAGGGTGTGACAATGAAAGAAGCACCTTTTATGTATCTTTAGATAGGAAATATTTTTTTAAAGTCATCTTAGAATAACCAAAGTTCTATTTTCATAATTTTTTTCATAATTTTCATAATTTTTTTACATTAAAGAATTATCAGAACAGTTTTAGGAAGATGTTACTGTTCCACTAGTATTTCCTCCTGGAGTTTCTATTGCAGATTCAGACCAGAATACACGGCAGAGATACTGTACTACCCCCCTGTTCCATTGGCATAGTACAGCAAGAAACTGAAGCTCAGAAGTGGATACTAAAATATATATTTAAAAGGAGTATTTCTGCTCAGAGTTAAGGAGTAATAAAATTAGTACTTAAGATTAATAATGCTACAATTGCTACTAAGCCCATGTAGCACTGATAGTTTATCTCACCTGTCAGTTCCCAAACTCCTTGTGTTATAGTAATAATTTTGTGTCAGAAATTATTCTGGGTTGAAAGGATTTTAGCTGGAGGAACTCCGCTCAGGGGACGCCCGAATGAGGTTCCTTTCATGTCCCCAAGATCTTTTCCCACTGACGTGGTCCCTTATTGTCAGCTTCATGTTCTTTCTTCTTAAAATTTCAGGTATTCCATTTCCCTGACTGTTATGTCTGGCCCTTATCAGCAATAGTCCAGACAACGATGAACAAAACAGCAACAAGTCTTTATTCAACAGTCTTTTAGAGATGAGCTTACAAGGTGCTCTGGACACAGAGATGGCTATACAATCCCAGTGGAATCAGTCCCTCCAGACTCTTGCCATGTAGGAGGCAAAGGCTAGCCACCATAGAAGCGTAGCTATATGGAGGATACCCAGGCTTAGCACATTGCTGGCTACCTGTACAGAGAGGGAAGTATAGATCCAGTCTGGCCCCACCCTTGTTTACTCGTGGGACTTATATAGTGTCTTCTCGGTGGTGGCTCCTTGATACAAAGTAGTGACAAACATAACTAACCAATCATAATGAGGTATATATGTAATTAACCAATGGGAAACAGGATCCAAAACTGTAACCAATCACAGGGCTTGGGTTAGCATAATCAATGTGCCCTGGAACTGGGGATTTCGTGCCACTTTAGGCTCCTAATTTGGATGGCGGGAAACTGCCATTTTCCTCTTGCAAGGCGCTGCCTGCGCTACTTGCAAATGTGCTTTAATATACAACACTGTTCTTTATCATATGTGAGTTATATGTTAAGGTTTTGAGGTGGTTTTTCCTTTTCTACATCCCCTCAGGTCAACATGCATCAGGTCACTAAGGCTACTGGCTCCTACTGATGCAGCTGTAAAATTTTCTGCCACAGGTGTTTAGGGTCCAGTTTTACACAGCGAATGCATAAAAATGGTCCAGCCCCATCATCATGAGCACAAACATTTGAGAAAGTCATACCCTTCAAGGGCAAGGTATGCTTCTCCCTCATAAATGTAGTAAACATTTTTTTTATACAGATGCAAATTGGCATTGTTCTGATAAATCATTAACTCTTCAAGGTATCATTTTTTAAAAAATGGTTAAGTAACAGCAATATAAATCAGAGGAGAGTAACAAATGCAGAAAGCTGAGAAAGGAATAATAATAATAATAATAATAATAATAATAATAATAATAATAATAATAATAATAATAATAATAATAATAATAATAATAATAATAATAATAATAATAATAATAATAATAATAATTATTATTATTATTATTATTATTATTATTATTATTATTATTATTATTATATGACAGAAATCATTCTGGGTTGAAAGGATTTTTACGGAAGAAACTCAGCTCAGGGAACACCCAAATGAGACTCCTTACATGTCCCCAAGAGCTGGGACAGAGACGGACACTCAATCTGTCATGCAGTACCCAAGTCTCGAACTGCAGACTTGCCAGTCTTCCAGCTAACAAGGTGAGCTTCTTAACCACTGAGCCATGAAGGCTTATTAATAAAACCCTTTGGAAAATGCAGGCGCAGCAGCAAACCCATCTGAATAGCAGTGAGTGCTGAACAGAACCACACTGAGAGACAAAATGGTGAAGCGCTTAGCATGTTGGACTGGAGTATGGAAGACCTGGGTTCAAATACCAGCTCAACCAAGGAGCACTCATGGGCTACTCATATTCTCATTTGGGCCCACTTCACTGAATTGTATACACATTTTAAGAGATGTTCTCTGTGTCTTACTTTTTGAAGCTGAATTCACTTACAGTAGCAACGTGTATCATGAACTTCACTCAGAAGAATGAATGCTAGCGTCACCATGTGACAGTCAGGACAGTAAAAGAAAATGGCAGAAGAACGGTGGCCATTCATGGAGCACAAGACCATTATGAAGAGGTGTGGTTGATTTTCTCCCATGTTCTCCTGACTTAACACTACTTGATTTCTACCTATGGGGGACCTTAAGGGATGTGGTAATAATAATTTTGTGTCAGAAATCATTCTGGGTTGAAAGGATTTTTGTGGAAGAAACTCTGCTCAGCGAACGCCCAAATGAGGCTCCTTTCATGTCCCCAAGAGCTGGGACAGAGATGGGCACTCAATCCATCATGCCGTACCCGGGTCTCGAACTGCTGACTTGCCAGCCTTCCAGCTAACAAGGCGAGCTTCTTAACCACTGAGCCACCACAAGATGTGGTGTGCTGTAGGAAACTAGCTACACTGGCGGTACTTCAGGAAGGAAGTGAAATGGCATTTGCAGCAATGCAGTTGGATGCTTTGTTCAATGTTGCTCAAGCACGAGTTTGCCGTAATCAAAAATGTCTGGATGCTGATGGTAACCACTTTGAGTACCTCTTGTAATGGCAGAAGTCACACATGATTTGTATTCATCTTTTATTATCAATATATTAATTCAGTTTTTCCTTTCTTAAAACGTGTATATATTTTGACACCCTCTGTATATTCATGTGCAGCTGTATCTTACTCACAGCACAGCTGTGGTAAAACTGTAATGCTGTGACTGCTTCCCTTCAAGAAGGTTGTCTACATCCTAGACAAGAAAATTCTGCCCATTTTCTGTACTACAGGCTGATTGATTAATTCAAAGGCCTTAAGATATTTAATGCTAACATATTTGCCACAGTTCTACAGAGAACAGAGCAAAACTAATGAAATAAATGGGACTACTGCTGGGCCAGCTGGATGGCTATAGCCCTAAGAAAATTGCCAAGGAAGGTGAAAATTAATTAACTGTATGTTGTGTTCTGTAAAGCTGTGCCTTTAACAATGTACCTAGCCATGTGGTAACAATGTAACCTTTCTGTGTGCAACAGTATAACCTTCAGCTGTATCAATGTAAACCTGATAAGGGGACGTGAGCTAGTGACCACTAGATGGCAATAGTGAGCGTTCAGCTCTCATGGCTCAGATTCACCTGGATCAGCAGCGCGGGAAGATTCCCGCCACCTCTTCACCTGGACAAGAAGGGCGTGACCTTCTACGACGTCACGCAGGCAGCAACCAATAGTCTGTCGACGAGCCACGTTCAAATGTATAGCCAGCTGTATATATTGAGCTACCCATCCGCCATTACCACATGTTCCTCCGGATCATCATGCAATAAACCTGTGTTAAGCCAACCCTTCGGCTGTTTCATTGTCTTTGGTCCCTTACACTAAATTGGCGACGAAGGTGGGATAATGGCAGCCCACGGGACCAAGACATGCGCCGGTTTTGAAATCAGGAAACCGGGCGACTGGGAGATCTTCGAAATGGACTTCCAGGCAGCACTGATTGAGTCCGAAGTCATGGAAGAGGCAAAGAAGAGGGCCATCTTCACCAGGATGCTCGGACAAGAAACCAAAAGGACCTTGGTGGACCTGATCGCACCGAGGAGGGTGAGCGAATTCAAGGCCAAGGAACTCATGCAGATGCTGCGTGAGCACGTCCGGCCCGCCACGGCGATGTTTCCCGCTCGGAGTGCATTCTGGAGGCGAGTCCAAGCGCCCGGGGAGACGGTCGCTGCATTCGTGGTGGCCCTGCGGCTGGCGGCCGGCCCGTGCAAATGGGAGAATGTCGAAATCACCCTCCGGGACTGTGTGCTGTGCGGCCTGAACGACGCCGAAACCCAGCACACATTAATGAACCAAGAGCCGCCCCCCACGTTGCAGGAGGTCATGCGAGCGGCACAGGCCACGGAAGCTACAAAGGCCGGGGTACAAGAACTCCAGGACTGGCGGCCGAGGTCGAGCAAGGCAGAGACTCCGGTGCATGCAGCCCGGCGAGCTTCGAGGTCGTCCGCAGAGAGCAGCGACGACGAGGACGTCCGGAGGGTCCGGAAAGAGAGCCGGCGGTGCGACGGTTGTGGAGCGGCCCACGACCGCGTAAAATGCCCATTTCGGAAGGCCGAGTGTCACAACTGCGGCCGCCGCGGGCACATCGCCAAGGTGTGCAGGAAGAGGCGCAAGACCCGGAGAAGCTCGGTAGACCGTTCCGCGGGACAAGACCGCTCAACGAGACCCAAGGACGGCGCTCAGGCCACGCGGAAGCAGGACGGCGTGGGCCGCATCTCCGACGGCAGCGAGGATGACGCCCCAGTATTCAGCGTGTCCGTAGGACACCCCCGCTACTTTGTTGAGGTACTAGTTCAAGGGGTTCCCATTAGAATGGAAATTGACTCGGGGTCCTCATATTCAATCATTTCCCAGAGGGAGTTTTTGAGAATTGCCCCCCACAGGCGACCCAAGCTCAAAGTGTTGAGGTCCACACTATGGGACGTGCAAGGGAACAGCATTCCAGTGTTGGGGGTTGGAGAATTTCAGGTTAAATTCAAGAAGCACGCCGCGTCTCTCCCTCTAGTCGTGCTTAAAGGGGGAGATTGCAGCCTCCTCGGGACTCAATGGTTCCAGCCCCTGGGTTTGTTTATTGGGGGGGGGGGTGCATGCCGTTGGGATGCACGCCGTTGGGACTGACCCGATTCAGGAGGTGTGCGAGGCGCACCCCGAAGTTTTCAAAAAAGGACTGGGGAAATTCAAGGGGCCCCCAGTGACATTCGACCTGGACCCGGAGGTCCGCCCAATTCGACTTAAACCACGCCGGGTGCCGTTCGCACTCAAGGACAAGATAGAGGCGGAACTGGACAAATTGGTGGGCCAGGGAATCCTTGTGCCTGTTGATTCTGCGGAGTGGGAAACTCCAATTGTAACCGCACTAAAGGCCAATGGGGAGGTCCGCATATGCGCCGATTACAAGTGCACCATCAACAAGGCGATCTGCCCGAATGCGTATCCGGTGCCGGTAGTCAGCCATCTGCTGGCCAGGTTACACGGGGGAAAGTGTTTCGCTAAGCTCGACTTAGCACAGGCCTACCAGCAGCTTATGGTGTCCCCTGCCGCAGCTGCTGCGCAGACCATAGTCACCCATAAGGGGGCGTTCCAGGTGACGCGCCTTCAGTTCGGCGTAAATTCGGCGCCTGGAATTTTCCAGTCACTCGTGGAACGCCTCCTGAAGGGGCTAGAGGGGGTGTTGCCTTATTTTGATGACGTGTTAATAACGGGGGGGGAGTCGGGTCGAATTGGCCAAGAGGTTGGGGAAGGTCCTGACAATATTCGAAAAAGCGGGGTTGAGACTGCGAAAGGACAAATGCGTCTTCTTCGCGACCGAGGTTGAGTTCCTAGGGTTTTGTGTGACTCCTGAGGGGATAAAACCATCCAAATCCAAGGTGGCCGCCATTAAGAAAGCCCCCCGCCCCACCTCCAAGCCCGAGCTGCAGTCGTTCCTAGGGCTGCTCAACTTTTACCACTCCTTCCTCCCCCGGAAGGCAGCAGTGGCTGAACCACTACACAAACTGCTAAAAAAAGACCAGACATGGAAGTGGGGCGATGACCAAGAAAGGGCATTCAGTGAACTAAAAAGTCTCCTAGCGTCTGATGCCATACTGACCCATTTCAACCCCAAACGCCCGGTAGTCCTGACCTGTGATGCATCCCCGGTGGGGGTGGGGGCGGTGCTGTGCCACGTGCTGGAAGACGGAAGGGAGGCCCCGATAGCATTTTACTCCAGGTCCCTGTCCCAAGCGGAGAGAAATTACGCACAGACAGACAGGGAGGCAGTAGCGGTAGTTGCAGGGACGAAAAAATTTCACGATTTTCTGTATGGCCGCCCCTTCACCATTGTAACGGACCACAAGCCCCTGCTAGGCATTTTTACCGCAGATAAGCCCACGCCACAGATCCTGTCCCCGAGGATGCTCAGGTGGGCTATTTTTCTCAACGCGTACCAGCACGTGTTGGTCTACCGGCCCGGGAAAGAGATCAGCCATGCGGACGCTCTATCAAGGTCTCCCCTTCCCCTGACGCCCAGCCAGGTGAGCAAGGGGGAGCGAGACCATCAGGTTCTTATGATAGAGGTGCTGGATTCGCCCCCCATAATGCCCGCCGACATTGCCAAAGTGACAGAGAAGGACAAGACGTTAGCGGCAGTTAGCTCTGGGTGCAGAAAGGGTGGCCGGCGTCCTCCCCAGCGGAGGAGTTCGCCCCATTTTTCAGGAAAAAGTTAGAGCTGTCCCTAGAGAGGGGGTGCCTTTTGTGGGGGCAGCGGGTGGTGATTCCCACTTCCCTTCGGCCGCGGGTGCTCAAACTGCTGCACGTCAGCCACCCCGGCATCGTGCGATCCAAAGCGCTGGCCCGGAGCTACTTCTGGTGGCCCCAGTTGGACGCCGACATCGAGCACATGGTCGGCACTTGTGAAAGTTGCCAATGCTCCAGACCAGAGGAGGCTCGCCTTCCCCACAGGGAGTGGGACGCGGCTAAGGGGCCGTGGTCCCGGGTGCACATTGATTTCGCGGGCCCGTTCAGAGGCACCCTGTTTCTTCTTGTCGTGGACGCCTTCTCCAAGTGGTTGGAGGTTATCCCAGTCACGAGCACCTCCTCGGCCCAGACCATTAAGCATTTGCGGAGGCTCTTTTCCACGTTCGGCATACCCGGCACATTAATTAGCGACAACGCTAGTTGTTTCACGTCCTCCGAGTTTAGGGCATTCATGGAGATTAACGCCGTTCGGCATATCACCTCCGCCCCGTTTCACCCAGCCACCAATGGTCAAGTGGAGCGCCTCGTCCGCACCACGAAGGACGCGTTGCGGCGCATGGGCCCCGGAGATCTGAACCTACAAGTGTGTCAGTTTCTGCTAGGGTACAGGGTGACCCCGTTGGCGTCAGGATACTCCCCCGCAGAACTCTTAATGCGTAGGAAACTGACCACCATCCTTACTAGGCTAGACCCCACGAGGGTAGAGGACAAAGGAAGGAACATTGGGCTAGAGGCCACAAAGAGTTTCAGTGTAGGCGCCCCCGTGCATTGCAGGAATTACGCCAGCACGGGCCCAGCCTGGGTACCGGGCGTAGTTGTGGAGCAAACCGGCCCCGTGTCGTACCGCGTGGAAACTAGCACAGGGCTACTGTGGAGGCGGCACGTGGACCAGCTCCGACACAGGGTCCCCGATGAGCAGGGCGCAGACCAAACAGAGAAAAAATCAGCGTTAGGGTTCTCCCCCACCCGTTCAGACCAAGGGGGAGGAAAAGGGGGCCATGGGTCCCCACCAAGGGGGGAGGAGGAAAGGGGGGATGTTCTCGTAGATATCCTGGGGGATCTTTCTGAGGAGGAGGAACCCGACCCCATACATATCTTGCGGAATTCCCCCACAAATGCGGATACCCCAACTGAGTTAGAATTTGATTTTGAGAACCGGGGGAGTTTTTCGGAGTGGTCCCCCACCCGTCCAAGCGAGAAGAGGGGTTTTTCGTTAGCCCCGATCGCCCCCGGTCTGCCCACAATGGAGTTTTTCCCTTCCCCTAAGGCCGCCAAACCGCGGCAAGCCACTAACGAGTCTCCCTCTCCCATTACAGGACAAGGGACCAGGGAACAAAGAAGCAGTAGCGCCCCCGGGGGGGGGGTCAGCCCTCATCACGGCCCAAACGCACGTGCAATAAGCCATCTTGGCTGAGAGACTTCGTCTCATCCTAGGGGGGAGGGATGTTGTGTTCTGTAAAGCTGTGCCTTTAACAATGTACCTAGCCATGTGGTAACAATGTAACCTTTCTGTGTGCAACAGTATAACCTTCAGCTGTATCAATGTAAACCTGATAAGGGGACGCGAGCTAGTGACCACTAGATGGCAATAGCGAGCGTCCAGCTCTCATGGCTCAGATTCACCTGGATCAGCAGCGCGGGAAGATTCCCGCCACCTCTTCACCTGGACAAGAAGGGCGTGACCTTCTATGGCGTCACGCAGGCAGCAACCAATAGTCTGTCGACGAGCCACTTTCAAATGTATAGCCAGCTGTATATATTGAGCTACCCATCCGCCATTACCACATGTTCCTCCGGATCATCATGCAATAAACCTGTGTTAAGCCAACCCTTCGGCTGTTTCATTGTCTTTGGTCCCTTACACTAAACTGTACCTCGGGGAGTAGATTGCATTTGAAGCAAATAGGTCACCCTGTTTCTTTCCTTGTACTCTTCACAGGCATAACAGAACTATATCACCACTGGTATGGCCTCTGGAAGAAAACACCATTTGTTAAGTGTCACACTTGAGAAACAATTCCTCTGCTCTTTTCCATGTGTAGGTGGTACATGAAGTACAACATAAAGCTCCAGCTTCTCACAACTCTCGCCCGGAACTTTCTCTGCAGTTTGTACCTCTTAAGCTTTGACCAAACAAAAATCTGTCATATATTTATGCTCTCTCTTCAGACTTGGCCTATTTTCCCCCTCTTCTCTGTAAGGGACACACAGAAAAGCAGTCATCTGAAGATCATCTGACAAGGGAGAGCAATCACAGCTGGTCAACATCCCGCCACAAGCTGTGCCCTTTAAATAGTGAGACTGGGGACCCATGACTGGGTTGCACTTTCATCCATCTATTTTGGGCTATTTGAAATGTTTGTTTCCTTGTTTTCCTCAGGAGAGCCCAAGGCGACAAACAACAAAGGCAAAAACAATGAGCAGAATCCCATTGGTGTATGTTTCAGCAACTTCCACAGGCTAATCTGGGCTACTTGATAAGGTGTGGAGTATGTTTAGGTTACACAATCAACCCGGTATGCGACCAGGATGCACTCCAGCACCTCAGCAGTCAACTACAGTTGTGTGACACGTTACACAAATCTGAGTAAAGATAAAGGTCTCCCTTGCTCGAAAGCCAGTCATGTCCGACTCTAGGGGACGGAGCTCAACTCCATTTACAGCCAAAGAACCAGTGCTGTCTGTGTCTGCAGACATTTTCATGGTCATGTGGAAGGCATGACTAGAGGCCGGAGTACACAGAACTCTGTTACCTTTCCTACTGAAGCAATACCTATTTATTTACTTGCAACTTCTTTTCTAATTGTTAAATTGACAGGAGCTGGTGGAGATGATGGGAGCTCACTCCATTGTGCAGTACTTGAGTCTTGAACTGGTGACCTGCCAACCCTCCGGTTGCATGAACATTAATAGGATTCTGACTAATAAATCCATAATAATGCATACAATAGAACAGGGTTCAACAAATGTGGCTCTCCAGATGTTCTTGGACTTCAATTCCCAGAAGCCCTCATCAGCAGGTTTGCTGACTTAGGCTTCTGGTAATTGAAGTCCAAGAACACCTTGAGAGCCAGGTTTGAGGAATCCTACAATAGAACAATTTCTCTCTCTCTCTCCCTCTCTCTCTCAGAGAGAGAGAGAGAGAGTACAAGAGGAAACATAACAGAAAAATTATTACAACATGGCCATAATAAACTCTTTCTTTATTCATGTCAGATGCACTACTCGCCGTCGTCGACTGCAACTCGTATCCGAGAATGCATTTCCCCCTGAAGCAGGAAAAATGACGTTGGTGTGAATTTGTTTAAGGTGGATCCCAGCTTGCCATGAACTGACCCTCACACTATGATCTCGGAGCCATCCCCTGCGACACACACCAAATGAGACGTGCAGGATTCAACACCGGGACTGCAATGGACTGCTGCAGCCTTGAGGATATGGACAATGTGTGCCTTCAGAGTCAGTCCATCTGGCATGGCCTCTTCTGCCTCCATGACCATTGGGAATCAGAGTTCCTCCTCCGCTCATTTTTCCGTTGGGACCAATATGATGGTTTCCACTGGCATTTCTTCTACTGAGGGGGACCATCACCCCACCTAAAGGGGTTCATCTGCCCGTAGCCATTGGCCCCTTTAGGGAGTCAGGTTAGTTAACCGCCACCTGACACTCAGCATTGAGTCACTGGCAGTACAGTCTACCCCATTACCGTAGCAAGATGTCCCTCAGCATATAATAACATACAAAGCTAAAATTAACACATCAAAAACAAAATAGAATTAAAAGGGCTAGATGACATCCACCCAATATCAGGCCACATCAACAGCATTTCCTCTTGCCAACATAAGGTCCTCCTCAGTGCACGCTGAGGGGCATCATGTACATGGTATCATATGGGAGATAGTCTGTTCTTCTCCATATTCACACAGGCTGTCATCTACAGGGAAACCCCATTTTCTCAGCCCTTGATCCTTAATGCTTTCCACACAGGCCATGGTTGTTCTTGGCCAGGCGGTAGAGAGTTGTGTGGTTCTGCCCAGTTATTTAGTAGCTCCTTGCTTGCCTTCCATAGTTCTAAGGTGGTCTGTGGGGGCTGGTTGTTGGGGGGGGGGGAAAGAGAAGTTGTGGGGAAGCTATACCTGGATTTCAGTCTCTCCTTTGATGGTTGACGATCAAATAGCTGGTGTGTTTCTGAGAAGCTTGCTTGACCCACTCTTTCTGAACAGCACTTTCTTGATGGAATAATAAATTGAGAGAAAATATTTTGCTTTCATGAATCCTTTGATGACAAGGAAGACCTTATTCAGTGATAAAGTTCCTGCTTGATTACTGAGGTTATACCTGTGTCAATTCTCCTGTGTGAATGGATTCTCTGATGGAAGTTCACATTGGTATACCATCTGAAGCCACTTCCACTCTAAAAAAAGAAACGTTTATCTGATGCTGACATGAATTCTTCAACTTGTCTATGCAAATTGAAAAAAATAACAAATTAATGAAATTAATATTTTTACTTCCTTTTTTTCTTAATGTTTTCAGTGTAGCTCCTGTCTAAGGTGTGAACAAGAACCCAAATTTTTCAGGGCTCGTGCTCATGTTTTGAGATTACTTATGAATAGGAACGTTTACTGCTGGGGTGCTAAAAGTGTGAGGAACATGATAGGCAGGTTTAGGTGCACCTTTCTAAATATGTCCACCAATGACGGCTTTAGTAGTTGCTGAATAAATTAAAGGAATTATTTCCACATGGAAATGTCCTGGCAACATTACTTAACATTTACACAAATGATCATCTGATATTCCCATATTTCAGGAGTTTCATCTATGTTGATGATCTTATTTATTTATTTATTTATATTTATTTATTTAATGGATTTGTATCCCACCCTCCTGATGGGAATACCCTCAAGGCGGCTAACAACATGCAATACAGCATACAGCATACAAAACAACAAAAATGCAACAAAAATAGTAGCTAAAAACAGTCAACACCCCCCCTGTCCCATTAAAACAGAATTAAAACACAAAAAACACATTAAAAAACAATCAGATAAACATTAAAAAACCTCCCCCTCCCACAATAAAATAGTGGAGTCATATATTATATTATTATTAAAAAGCCAGCTGAAACCAAACCCTTTAAAAACACAAGTCTGTTTCTTCCACTCAGAGAACAGTGAAGCGAAGTGGAAGTTCTGAGTTAGCTGGGAAGGCAAGATTTTGGAACAGTGCCCTACCCCAAAGTATCTAGGTGTTACTTGGATTGAATCTCAAACTTTTAAAAAAATTGTCTAAACACCAAACAGAAAGTTATTCCCTGAAATAACACACTTAGGAAACTGGTTGGGTCAGACTGGGGTGCACATCCACAAGCAATAAGTACAACCGCTGTGCTGCTAGTATGATATGTTATAAATCAGCACATGCCAAACAAGTGGGTGTAGAAGAACTCTTCAACTAGCTGGGGGCTTTTGTTTCTTTGAATTACTCACCACTCACTCTCCTTTTCCATGATTTCCTGCCTGGTCCACATCTCCAGAGGGCTTGTGGACAGTTTAGAATCATTGGAAGTAGCACTGGGGGCTACAGTGTGGAAGTCACTGAAGATCACCTATCCTCATTACCACTTTCAGGAGTGTTCTGGCTGAACCATGGTTCAGTGCATGAGCTCGGTGGAAGAAAATAAGCTGTGTTCTATAAATGCCTGCTGTGGAAGATAGTTAAGGTAAAGGTCTCCCTTGCTGTTAAGCCAGTCATGTCTGACTCTAGGTGGCAGCGTTTACAGCCAAAGAGCCAGCATTGTCTGTATCTACAGGCGTTTCCATGGGCATGTGACAGGCATGATTAAATGCCAAAGTGCATGGCACACAGTTACTTCCCCTGCCAAGGCAGTACCTATTTATCTACTTGCAATTTTTTGCTTTCGAACTGCTAGGCTGGCAGGAGCTGGGGTAGGCAATGGGAGCTCACTCAGTACTTGGGTCTCAAACTGGCAACCTATCAGCTTCCTAGTCGCCAAGCTCAGCATCTTAACCCCTAAGCCACAACAGCCCTTGACGGGGAAGACACAGCCCTCCAAATATTGTTGGGACAACTATGATTCGTCACCACTGGCTATGTTGGCTCAGGTTGAAGATTGAAGATATACAGTTTTATGTTGATTTCTTTAAAAAAACTAAATTCCCAGAATTCCCCAGGCAGCTAGGGGAGTTGTAGTCCAAAATTACAAAGCCACACATCTCTATTGATGGATTTTGCCATTCAAAAATACCCTCCCATATATATTTTCATTTTGCCTATCTCCCACTGGAAATGCTCAATAGTTTAGTACCTAATTATCATAAATAATTTAGCAAACACCTTAAAGGATGGAAAGCAAACAAAGCCCCCAATTTCCAACAGTATCTTTGATCACGCCGTACCGCTGGAGAACTCTGAGCAAATATTAAGACAATTAATCAATGTCATCATGTCAGTCACATAAAAAGCACCTTCTTTTAATTCTATGCACACTTTCCTTTTTCTTTGGGATGAGGGAACGAAACTGAATCCTGCCTTTGTGAAGGTCACCCTTTGATTTCAGGACCATTTCCCCATAGAGCCAGAGTACAAACTTATTTTGATGTCTCCTGCTGGAGTTGCTTTTCCTGCTCTAGCCGCTTTTGTCAGTGAATGAACTGCTATGTTCCTATCTCAGTGGAGCACTTTAAAAATAACCTTTGAATAACCTCCAATAATTGGATTATAATTGACTTTTGTTCAAATACTTGTAGATACTGGTAGAGGCAATGTGATTAGGACCACGAGATTTTTTCACAATGTAGCATTTTTGTTACAGAAGATTTTTCTTTCTTTCTTTCTTTTTCATATATAGATATATAGATTTATACTCTGACGTATTGAAAAAAGTGGCTGAAGTAACAGTATAAAACAAAATAAACAACAAAGACCCCCATTTTTTGAAAAAGGAACTGAAATTTGCTTATTTTTTTTATCAAAATGTCAATTTCCTCTTACTGTTGAAACCTCAAAGCCATTATGAAAAATAGATATGAGAGAGAGAGGGGGGGGGGACTCCTTTCCCAAAAAATAAAAAATAAAATGAAATGAAACAAATAAAGGAAAACAAACAAAACACAATTAAAGCCCTTCCAACCAAAGCTACTAGAGTAGGGGTTCTCAACCTATATTCCATGGGCCAGACCCAGCCTGTGGCACCATTTTATGTGGCCTGCCGCTGCCACCACTGGAAGCTGTAAATGCGCCCACAGCTGTCACAAATGTGTGTATGGCAGTGTTTATGGCAAAGAGAACCACCGGTCTGGCCCGCTCAGCTGTCGGATTAACCCACGGATTAAAAAGGTTGAGACCCCCTGTACTAGAGTATGGGGATATTTTTCTTCCCCCTACCAGCTGATGACTTCTTTTATCTTCATTGAGGTCAGCAGCCAGCAAGTCAATCAGACAGTAAAAAATAATCCAAGAAAGGAAAGGACCAAAGCCGAGCGAGGGGGAATCACAAAGAAATCTGAGGATAAGCAATCCAAAAAAGTATCCCCAAGGAGGCATGTTGGCACAGATATGCTGCCTCGTGCCAGCAACAAAAAAATAATCCTTAGAAATGAAGAAGAAATCCTTTCCTGCCTGATGGGAAAGGGGAGGAAAAAAAAAGAGAAAGAATGGATCCAAGATGGAGACACAAAGGAAGGCATGCAAGCCAGCTACATAGGTCAGGAGATGCATACTCGTCAAGCATGGCTCTGGAAAATACGGGACCTGCACTGCACCCTTCTGCACAGAAGAGTTCTGCGAGGAAGGGCATGCACAGTAACTATTTCCCCCCACCAGTCAAATAACAGGATGGCGGCGGCCAGTGGCAGGTGAGTGGCTGAAAGAGCGTGGAAATGCCGGAAATCCCAGCCAATCCTGGATACTTGACAGGTATGAGGAGATGATGAAGCATACCATACCCGCAAGGGATGGCTGAAACAGAAGAAGAAATCTCTTTATTGAATTCTAGCCAATCCAGGACCTTTTAAAAATACAAAATTCCTACTCTGTCTCAGATGTTTTAACTGGTGGCTGACAGCAGCCTTCCCAGTGAAAAGGTTCCTGGGCTATTTGAAAGACAAAGAATAGTTAAATGAATGAAAGAAACATAAATAGAAAACACTCTTGAAACTTTTATGTACCTGTCTGTCAATAAAACAAATAATGTGCATTTAAGAGACTCTCTGTAGTTGAAGGAAGCACACAAAAATATATTGAAAAACCTTTTTTGTATGCGGGGAAGGTTACCCAAAAAGCTCATCCCTTAATGCTGCCTTCTTTGCATGGATCCAGCATGACTCTTCAAAATGTTTCATGCAGTTTGGATACATGGATACCAGAGTATGTACTGAGATGACATCACCATGATGTTGTACATTTAATTGAGCAACATTTAACTAAGAAGTTAAGACATTATACTGTAGTACCCTTATGCACAAGGTCAGGCATGTGCATAGGAATCCATCCTGGTGCTCCCTTCTCTCTGGTGCCCTGAGGTTCCCTGGGGCATCCATAATAATTATATTATTATTTTTCAGTTTTTTATTTATTTTTTATTGGCCAAGGGGTGGGCCTGAGGAGCAGCCGGCTTTAGCACCACCTGGAGTCAGCCCTTCCCTGCCTCCATTAAACCCCATGAGGAGGCAGGCTCTTGTGCTCCTGCCTTCGCCCTCCTCCCGCCTCCAAGTGGGGAATAAAGGAGGCAGGGAATGGCTGGGCCCAGCCAGCACTAAGCCCAGCTGCTCCTTCATTCTGAGGGGAGGGAGTTGGCTGGAGAGCTGCACATGCGGGGCTCTCCCTCCCCCCAGCCATACCCACAGCTCCCTTCCCCAAGCATGGGAGTGAGGCTGTGCCCTCTCCGGCTCTTCCGCCATTGCCATCACCCAGGGAGAGGCCAGGTGCATTTGGGGGCACCCAGTGGGGTGGGTGGTGGGTGTGGCTTGGCAAGGGGAGCCCCCTGGCCACATGCAGAGGGCAGATTTGGGGGGGGGGAGACAGACACAGACACAGGGCAAGGTGCCATCTGCCGGAGCCCGGGATCCTTCCCAATCCCCCCTCTCCATAGGCACCCTCATCACCCTGTCCTGTGCCCTTTCAATTTGGCCTGCACACCCCTGCACCAGCTTTTACTGTCCTAGTGGATGGACTGCCCTTTCTTCAGGCCTCCAGCACACTATTCCAAGACCCTGAAGGCAAAGAACTGGTGCAGCCTGAAAACAAAGACACCTAGTTGGGCGGAAATGAAGAAGAAGAAGATCCCTTTACCCCCCAGGACCTCTGGATAATCTTCACCTGGGGCAGGGGTCTGATAAGTTGAGTGTTACATTGCACCATCAGGACCAGTTGGATGGTTGTGAGGATGTCCTTTTATCCTACAATAAGGGTATCTCACCCTGACATTGCAAACAGCTGGAGGCATTGCAACCAGCTTTGGTGGCTGGTGGAGCTGCTCCAAGGATACAAAGAGCAGATGATGCAGGCATTGCAACCAGCTTTGGTGGCTGGTGGAGCTGCTCCAAGGATACAATGAGCAGATGATGCAGGAGGGAAGCTGTTGCTGTCCATAAATATTTTTCCACCAGCTACTAAGAGACTGCAGTTTTATTTTAATTTATAACCACAAAGCTTTATCTTATCACAAAAAGCACCTGGCTTCCTGCCAGTTCTGTCGGCTCAGCCCAATATGGTGGTTCCTCCCTCTGAAATTAGGACAGCAACAAAAAGAAACAGCTGTAGTGGATAAACTGTAAACTTTTCCAAACCAATCGTGTATGAAGCCTTTTCCTCCAAAATTGTATCAGAGGTAAAAGGTGAAAAAGAAAGTCCTCACAGCAACAAAAGGGAGATGGCAGGTCTATTGCTTTAAAAAGCCTTGCAGCCAAAGGCCCTCTGCTTCTTAGCATTTTTCTCTCCGGTATTTTTCAACAGAAGATTTATCAGCAAATAGTTTTTCAACAGGACCTTCAACACCTCCCACGGTACCTCATCATCCAAAGGACTGCAGTAGCTATCTTTTGGCAAATTCCATGGTACTTTTAACCTAAATAGGACCTTTTTTCTTTGTCTGGAGAAGGAGACGGCAGAAATCACTCCAACCAGCTACCTTAGGCTCCTCCCTCCTAGCTATTGTTGAAGAAAGCCCAGCTGCTGGGGACTGGTGATCTTAATACAGCCCAGCTATGGACTACCAAGGATTTGGGGTTGGTGACTTTAGTGTCTTTTCCGGGAGACATAGAAGGAGTTGCAATAAGGACTAACACAGGTTTATTGGTTGATGATCAGAACGAACATGTGGTAATGGCGGAGATACCTCACATTATATACAGTGGTACAATACATTTGAATCTTGCTGCACGGTAGCTCATTGGTTGCTACCGGCGTGACGTCGTCCGAGTCACGCCCATCTTCGGTGGTGGATCGGTAGTAGTTTGTTGTTGCGGGGAGTTCCCGCGGCTGCAGGTGATTTGAGGAATGAGAACCATGTGAGTTGAACACTCGCAGCTGCCCTCTATGGGCAGCTTGCTCGCGTTCCTTTAACAGCTGGGTTACATTGTGATTGTGGCCAGGTTACATTCATACATTTCTTAAAGCAACATTGTACGTACATATAAAGCAACATTGTACATACACAACAGTGACCATCAATGAGATCCAAGTGGGTGGACTTCTGGGAACAGGATGGGGTCTGAGTAACTTTACGACCAGTTTTTCACCACAATAAAACCTGTTGCTGCTACAGTATTAACCAGCCTGAATCAATGGAACCCAGGTGGAAGGGATTCAGTCCAGGTTATCCTGCTATGGTAATAGTGTAGAGTTGTAGACCATGCTGGTGGACAGTGAGGGCAACCAATGGAGCTTGTTTCTGGATTGTGCCATAGCATTCATGTTTCCCACAAAGGATTCCCAATAGCCCAATTCTTAAACATATGCTGTTCTTGCTTCCACAACACAGTCTCACTGTGTGTGAGCCTATGTAGGAGGAGGAAGAGTAGGACAATCTTCATGGCTGATTGCCATCACCAATATTTGGAATTGGATATGGCACTTGAAGAAGAAGCACCCAGAAGGGCTACGGCAGGAATCACAGGAGTCTTGCTTTGCACACAGGTAAGAAGATGGATTGCTTTTAAGTTGTCAATAGAAGCAAATCAGGCCTAGCAAGTTAGACACAGAAGGTTTCCACAGTTAGATCTTCCTCTTGTAATTCTAATAAAAGTTTTAAATAAAGAGAAGGTTGCCTCCCATTGGTGTGGCTGCTGCTTCTTTGCTGTCTTCTAATGAAATATTTACTGCACAGTAATTGCAGTCCGTCCCTCAGGCAGATGGAAAGCATCAGACTATGTCTTAGTGGGGCATTTGGAAAGGGTGGAAAGGGGGTGAAATGGAACTCAGTAGATAACAATCGTTGGATAATAACCTCTTCTGAGTTGAGCAAGAAGGGCTTTCTTCCTTAACTGGATTAATTATTTTTGGGAGGAAGGCCTTGAATTACATTTCCCCACATCAGAACATGTTAATTGTTTCCACATGCAGAATAATCTTCTCATCTAAACCATTTGAGACATAGGTGTCATCATCATACAGCATTTTGATTTCAAAATTTGAACAACTGTTAAAAAATTATTTCTTAAGAATTTCCAGGGCCAGAAACATGGCTTTTTTTTAAAAAAGGCACACAGTTGCATTAGTGGTTACTTAACTTTTACAAAACAAGTTACTTGTATAGTTCTTAAACCCTTTTAAAATTGTTTTTTGTTGGTAAATCCATGATCATTAATGTGTTACTCTTGTTATTCACTCTTATTTCTTACAGTGTATTGCCAATTGGAATTGCGGCTTGAATAGAATTCACAAAATCTGGAATGGATTCACAGAACTGTATCTTTGAAACAGAAGTTGCCAGACACTCCTGCTTTTGAAGCAAAATCCCACTGTGGAATTAAAATGTACACAGTTTTGAACCACAATCAGACATACTTGGGCCAATGGCAACTTTGTGCCAGCTGATCTTTCTATAGGAAACACATAAAAAAATCTGAAGATACAAATAAATTATTTCTAGGATGGACACAGATTTATGAAAAGGCCTTCAGTACTTCAAAGGCAACAGTGGTGGTGATTTTGATTTTGAGTAGATTGGGGTTTACAATGACAAAGAGTATTAGTGACCCAGAAGGTAGATATTTGATTGTTAAAGGAACTGTAGAAGATGAAGAAATAACTTTTGTAAATATTTATGCACCAAATGAGCATCAAGATACATTTTTGGATAAAGTGTACCAAATATTAGTAAAGGAAAAAACTATTAAAATGATAGTAGCATGTGATTTCAATTTAATATGGTTAATATAAATTGTACAAAAGTGACAAAAAATAGAAGTGGGTTTAAAATGCAAATAATGGATAAATGGATCAAACCTCTGAGTCTAAGAGATACTTGGAGAGAATTCAAAGGGTTAGAAAGGGTCCATACTTATTTTTCACAGGTTCATAATTCATACTCTAGAATAGACTATATTTTAGTTACAGATAATATGATTAAAAATGTAGAGGAAGTAGAAGTAGGAATTTTTAAGGAATCAGATCACGCAAAAGTGTTGTCGGAATTACAGTTAGAAGGAGAAAAGGGGAAAAGGAATAATTGGAGATATGATCCAATATTATTTAAAGATTTAAAGAATAAAGAACAAATAGTTAAAAATTGAGAAGAAAGTTGGAAATGGAACGATACAGGAGATGTGAGTTATAATAAGATATGGGATACCATGAAATTGGTATTTAGAGGGGAATTTATCAAATTAACAAGTGTAAAAAATAAACAATTTAGAAGTAAACAAGAGAAAATTGAAAAGGAAATTAAATAGCTTCATTCAAGAAGAACATGCAAAGACCAAAGAGGGGAGGATTTTTGAAAGGCTGCAAAGATTGAAGAAGGAATTAGTTGGAAAAGATATAGAAAAGGTTAAAAGGGATTTGGTATATTTAAAGAGGGAATAAAAATTCAAAATTATTAGCGAGAGCAGTTAAAGAGAAAAGAAGTAAAAGAGAAATAGGTATTTTGATAAATAAACAAGGAATAAGATGTAACAAGACAAAGGAAAAAATGAAATAGTGAAGGATTTTTATCAAGAGTTATATTCTGAAAAAGAAATAAAAATAGAAAAATTAAAGGAGTATTTGGAAAGGCAGAAGGGCGTAAAAATAGGTCAGGAACATAAGAATAAAATGGAAGAGCAAATAATGGAAAAAGAAATTAAGGATGTTATAGTAAATTTGGAAATGAGAGCAGTTAAAGAAAAAAGAAAAGGGAAATAGGTATTTTGATAAACAAGGAATAAGATGTAACAAGACAAAGGGAAAAATGAAATAATGAAGGATTTTTATCAAGAGTTATATTCTGAAAAAGAAATAAAAACAGGTGACTTCATTTTGCCAATGTCATGTCTGGCCTAGACACAGAAGCAGCAGCAGCAGCACATCTGTTCTTTGAACAATCCAGTTGGGCACTTTATCTCCTTGGGGTGACCAAAATAATTGAAGTGGGTGACCATTCCTCCCTTTTCCCTATGCAATATGGAAAATGACCCTTTGTCATTAAAAAGAGAAGAGTTTTAACACCAGAGAACTTGGAAAAGCAACTTTCTGAAGCATGTATTCAAGGAAAGCATAAACAATGCATGTTTTGAAAGGAGAAAGTCATAAATAAGATTCTAAAACAAGAGGCAGCACAAACAGAAGGCCAGAGTCCCCCTAACGAGGCCATGGGCTTAACAGATGCACCACAGAGAAAGATCTACAGGAAGCAGCTTGCACCCACAAGCTGTCTGTGCATTGGGGCAGGCAGGCAGGCATCACTATGTGCACCAAGTTAGCATGCTTTGAATCTGACTTCATCCAGAGCAATCCTGGGCTGTTGTGTTCTGTAAAGCTGTGCCTTTAACAATGTACCTTTGCCATGTGTTATCAATGTAACCTTTCTGTGTGCAACATTATAACCATCAGCTGTATCAATGTAAACCTAATAAGGGGATGCGAGCTAGTGACCACCAGAGGGCAGTAGCGAGCGTCCAGCTCTCATGGATCATATTCACCTGGTTCAGCAGCGCGGGAAGATTCCCCGCCACCTCTTCACCTGGTCAAGAAGGGCGTGACCTCCTACGACGTCACGCAGGCAGCAACCAATAGTCTGTCGACGAGCCACATTCAAATGTATAGCCAGCTGTATATATTGAGCTACCCATCTGCCATTACCACATGTTCCTCCGGATCATCATGCAATAAACCTGTGTTAAGCCAACCCTTCGGCTGTTTCATTGTCTTTGGTCCCTTACACTAAATTGGCGACGAAGGTGGGATATGGCAGCCCACGGGACCAAGACATGCGCCGGTTTCGAAATCAGGAAACCGGGCGACTGGGAGATCTTCGAGATGGACTTCCAGGCTGCACTGATCGAGTCCGAAGTCACGGAAGAGGCGAAGAAAAGAGCCATCTTCACCAGGATGCTCGGACAAGAAACAAAAAGGACCTTGGTGGACCTGATTGCACCAAGGAGGGTGAACGAATTCAAGGTCAAGGAACTCATGCAGATGCTGCGTGAGCACGTCCGGCCTGCCACGGCGATGTTTCCCGCTCGGAGTGCGTTTTGGAGGCGAGTCCAAGCGCCCGGGGAGACGGTCGCCGCATTCGTGGCGGCCCTGCGGCTGGCGGCCGGCCCGTGCAAGTGGGAGAATGCCGAAATCACCCTCCGGGACTGTGTGCTGTGCGGCCTGAACGACGCCGAAACCCAGCGCACGTTAATGAACCAAGAGCCGCCTCCCACGTTGCAGGAGGTCGTCAGAGCGGCCCAGGCCGCAGAAGCTACGAAGGCCGGGGTCCAAGAACTCCAGGACTGGCGGCCGAAGTCGAGCAAGGCAGAGACTCCGGTACAGGCGGCCTGGCGAACTTCAAGGTCGTCCACAGAGAGCAGCGACGACGAGGACGTCCGGAGGGTCCGGAAGGACAGCCGGCGATGCGACGGCTGTGGAGCGGCCCACGACCGCGTAAAGTGCCCCTTCCGGAAGGCCGAGTGCCACAACTGCGGCCGCCGCGGGCACATCGCCAAGGTGTGCAGGAAGAAGCGCGAGACCCGGAGGAGCTCCGCTGACCGTTCCGGGGGACAAGACCGCCCAACGAGACCCAAGGACGGCGCCCAGGCCATGCAGAAGCAGGACGGCGTGGGCCGCATCGCCGACAGCAGCGAGGACGACGCCCCAGTGTTCAGCGTGTCTACAAGACACCCCCACTACTTTGTTGAGGTACTAGTCCAAGGGGTTCAACATTAGGATGGAAATTGACTCGGGGTCCTCATATTCAATCATTTCCCAGAGGGAGTTCTTGGGAATTGCCCCCCACAAGCGACCCAAGCTCAAAGCATTGAGGTCCACACTACGGGACGTGCAAGGGAACAGTATTCCAGTGTTGGGGGTTGGAGAATTTCAGGTCAAATTCAAGGAGCACGCCGCGTCCTGGTGGACGGATGATAACCAATGGGATACAGTTATCCCAGGCTACAAACTGTACAGGAAGGATAGGAAGGGGCAAACGGGAGGTGGTGTAGCCTTGTATGTCAAAGAAGTGATAAAATCGTATGAATTGGAATATCTAGGTGATTTGGAGTCACCATTAGAAGCTCTGTGGGTAAGAGTACCAGGCCACAAGGATGGTCTAACAGTAGGCATATACTATCGGCCTCCGACCCAAACTCTTGAGGGAGACAGGCAGTTGGAGAATGTTGTAAAGGAGGCATCCAAGAAGGGAAGCCTGGTTATAATGGGGGACTTCAATTACCCTCACATAGACTGGGTGAACTGTTGTTCAGCACATGATAAAGAGATAAAGTTCCTAGATATGCTAAATGATTGTTCCCTGGGACAGATGGTTGAAGACCCAACTACAGGTACAAGAATCCTTGACTTGATCCTGAGTAATACTCAGGATCTGGTGCAAGATGTTAATGTGACTGATCCAATAGGGAACAGTGACCACAACTCAATTATGTTTAACTTGATCATAGACCGCAAGTCACTGATAAAATCTAACACAGAGACCTTAAATTTTCAAAAAGGAAATTTCCCAAAGTAAAAAAGAAGCTGAAAGGGAAAATTGAGAGAGTCCAAACACTTCAAGAGGCATGGAGGCTGTTTACAAAAACAATAACAGAGGCCCAATTGGAATGCATACCCAAAAGGAAAAAGGGCACTACCAGGTCCAAGAGGACTCCGATATGGCTTACAGGAGCTGTTCGGGAAGTGATCAAGAGCAAGAAAAGCTCATTTAGAAGATGGAAGGCTTGTCCGAATGAGGACAGCAGGCAGAAACATAAATTCTGGCAGAACAAATGCAAGGCAACAATCAGGAAAGCAAAGCAAGACTTTGAGGAGCGTATAGCTAAAAATACTCAGAGAAATAACAAAGACTTCTTTAAGTACATTAGAAGTAAGAACCCAACTAGGAAGGCCATTGGACCATTAGATGACAATGGAAGGCAAGGGGTTATTAAAGAGGAAACAGAGATTGCAGAGAGACTCAATGAATTCTTTGCTTCAGTATTCACTGAAGAAGACAGAGGCCACATGCCCAAAACAGAGCCTATCTACGTAGGGAGGGAAACCGAAGAATTAAGCCAGATAGAAATAACCAGGGAGGAGTTCCTTGCATGTCTTGTTAAACTAAACACTAACAAATCACCAGGACCAGATGGCATCCATCCACGAGTTCTCAGGGAACTTAAAGATGAAATTGCTGATCTCCTAGCCAAAATATATAATATTTCCCTCAAATCAGGCTTTGTGCCTGATGACTGGAAGGTAGCAAATGTAACACCAATTTTCAAAAAAGGATCCAGGGGTGATCCAGGAAATTACCGACCTGTCAGTTTGACATGTGTCCCAGGTAAAGTGATGGAAACCATCCTAAAAGATAGAATTAATAGGCACATAGAAGAGAAGGCGCTGCTAAAGGAGAGCAAACATGGCTTTTGCAAGGGCAAATCATGCCTCACTAATCTGTTGGAATTTTTTGAGAGTGTCAACAAGCATGTGGATAAGGGGGATCCAGTTGACATTGTTTATCTGGACTTTCAGAAGGCTTTTGACAAGGTCCCACACCAAAGGCTCTTGAATAAACTTACCAGTCATGGAATAAAGGGACACGTCTTGTCCTGGATCAGCAACTGGCTAAGGGACAGGAAACAGAGGGTAGCACTAAATGGACACTTCTCCAAGTGGAGGGAAGTAAAGAGTGGGGTCCCCCAAGGTTCAGTACTGGGACCCCTGCTTTTCAACCTCTTCATAAATGATCTAGAGGTAGGAGTAAAAAGCAAGGTAGCCAAATTTGCTGACGACACTAAATTATACAGGGTAGTGAAAACTGTGAGAGATTGTGAGGAGCTCCAGAGGGATCTCTCGACACTGGGGGAGTGGGCAAAACAGTGGCAAATGAGTTTCAACATTAGTAAGTGCAGAGTGATGCATGTTGGGGCAAAGAACCCCAATTACATTTATAAACTGATGGGGTCTGAACTCTCTGAGACAAACCAGGAAAGGGACCTTGGTGTCTTGGTGGACAACTCAATGAAGGTGTCAACCCAGTGTGCCTCAGCAGTGAAAAAAGCAAACTCAATGCTAGGGATCATTAGGAAGGGTATAGAAAATAAGTCAGCAAGTGTCATTTTGCCTCTTTATAAATCTATGGTAAGGCCCCATCTGGAATACTGTGTACAGTTCTGGTCGCCATACCTCCAGAAGGATATTATGGAGCTGGAAAAAGTGCAGAGGAGGGCAACCAGAATGATTAGGGGACTGGAACACCTTCCTTACCATCTGAGGCTGCAACGGTTGGGCCTCTTCACTCTTGAACGACGACGTCTAAGAGGTGACCTGATTGAAGTTTATAAAATCATGCACGGTGTGGACAAAGTAGATAAGGAAAAACTGTTTTCCCTATCGCATAATACTAGAACTAGGGGACACTCCATGAAACTTTTGGGTACTAGTTCTCAAACAAATAAGAGAAAGTACTTTTTCACCCAGAGGATTACTGGTCTATGGAACTCCCTGCCAGAAGAAGTGGTGACAGCTGTCAGTCTTGACAGCTTTAAGAAAGGATTAGACAAGTTCATGGAGGAGAAGAGTATCACTGGCTATAATTATGGATACTTAAGGACAACCTCCGGGTTGGAGAGATAGGCATTGTCTTTGGTCCCTTACACTAAATGGGCTCTGTAGATTTATAGAAATATTATGCCAGAATGAGAGAGGAGAATCCGGTTTCTCTCACTCAACCAGCTCAGCACCGCAGAACATGTAGGTAGAATGGACTGAAGTTCTTGTTCAACAATCCCCACTTGAGACTGTATCAAATTGAAAACTGCCCAGGTCTTACCTGCACTCAAGTAGATGTACAAAGTCACTCCATGTTTAGAAGCTTTACTGTACAGGGTGGCCCGAAAGTCCCTACCTGGCCACAAAGAGTAGGTCTCTGCTGGGGGAGGGAGGAAACACTGCCATTGGACTGCTGAGCAGAGGGGCTGGACACATGCCCATGGAGAGGATGGGTAGGGACTTACGGGCTGGGTAGGGACTTATGGGCCACCTTGTGAAGCACTTTAAAGACTAACTGCTATATTTTTAATGTGAGTTTTCATGGATCAAGTCCACTTCATTAGATATCATGAGGTTGATGGATTTCCACTCCATTCGGCTAAATATAGTGCCCTACATTGTTGAAATTTTTGGAATTGTTATGTATGTATGCATGTTCATTATACTGTAAGGCAAGATTGTAACCACTCCAGATACAAACGATATCAGCTGTAAAGGAACGCGAGCAGACAGCCTATAGAGGGCAGCTGCGAGCGTTCACTCTCACATGGTTCACATTGCTCAATCACGGACAGCCGCGGGAAAACCTTCCCCGCATTCAGCAGCTGAAGAAAGACCTGCATTCAGCAGCTGAAGAAAGACCTGCATTCAGCAGCAGGAATGGAGGCGTGCCTGGGCGAGGCCACGCCGGTAGCAACCAATCAGCTACCGTGCTACAAGATTCAAATGTAGAGAGCTACTGTATATATTGAGATGTATCACCGCCATTACCTCATGCTTAACTGGAACCTCATGCAATAAACCTGTGTTAAACCAACCCTTCGGTTGTCCGGTCGTCTTTGGTCCCATACACTAAATTGGCGACGAAGGTGGGATATGGCTGCCCACGGGACCAAGACATGCGCCGGCTACGAGATCAGGAAGCCGGGAGACTTGGAGCTGTTTGAGATAGACTTCAACGCTGCGCTGGTGGAGCTCGAAGTCTCCGACGAGGCCAAAAAGAGGGCCATCTTCGTCCGCATGCTCGGACAAGAAACCAAGAGGACCTTGGTGGACCTGATCGCGCCGAGGAAGGTGGGCGACCTCAAGGCCACAGAGCTCCTGGCGGCGCTGCGCGCCCATCTCCGGCCGGCAATAGCGATGTTCCCCGCTCGGAGCGCGTTCTGGAGGCGAGTCCAGGCACCCGGAGAATCGGTCGATGAGTTCGCCGCGGCCCTGCGGTTGGCCGCCGGCCCATGCAAGTGGGAACTCCCCGACGTCACCCTCCGGGACTGCCTGCTCTGCGGTCTGAGGGACACAGAGGCTCAGCGCGCGCTGATGAAAAGGGAGCCGCCTCCCACGTGGCAACAAGTCCTCGACGCGGCACAGGCCGCAGAGGCCACGTCGGCCGGGGTGCACGAACTTCAGGACTGGCGCCCGAAGACCGCCAAGGCAGAGAGTTCGGTGCGCGCGGCCCAGCGGACTTCGAACTCGTCTGCAGAGAGCAGCGACGACGAGGACGTCCGGAGGGTCCAGAGAGAGGGCCGGCGCTGCGATGGCTGCGGCGCCGCCCACGCCCGCACCAAATGCCCATTCCGCAAGGCCGAGTGCCACAACTGCGGCCGGCGCGGGCACATCGCCAAGGTCTGCCGGAAACGACGCGAGGCCACCCGGAGTTCTCCAGACTGCTCGGCGAGGCAGGACCGCACCACGAGGCAGGACCGCACCACGAGGCCGAAGGACGGCACCCGGACCACGAGG
Source organism: Bradypodion pumilum (assembly GCA_035047305.1). Taxonomy (NCBI): domain Eukaryota; kingdom Metazoa; phylum Chordata; class Lepidosauria; order Squamata; family Chamaeleonidae; genus Bradypodion; species Bradypodion pumilum. Next base: position 502,688,883 of record JAWDJD010000001.1, on the reverse strand, counting down.
ACGCGGGACGGAGTAGGGCGAGTCTCCGACGACAGCGAGGACGACGCGCCGGTTTGCAGCGTTTCCACGGAGCACCCCCGTTACTTCGTTGAGGTAGTAATACAAGGGGCCCCTGTTAGAATGGAGGTGGACTCGGGTTCTTCATACTCCATTATTTCCCAGGGGGAGTTCATGAAAATTGCCCCCCGCGTGCGGCCCAAGCTCAAGGCGTTGAGGGCCACGCTGAAGGACGTGCAAGGGAACCGCATCCCAGTGTTGGGGGTTGGGAAGTTCCAGGTCCAGTTCAAAAAGTACACCGCAACGCTTCCCTTAGTCGTCCTCAAGGGGGGTAAATGCAGCCTCCTCGGGACTCAATGGTTCCAGCCCCTGGGGTTGTTCATTGGGGGGGTGCACGCCGTGGGAGCACACGCCGCCGGGACTGATCCAATACAGAGCGTGTGCGACGCGCACCCCGAGGTTTTTAAAAAGGGGCTAGGAAAATTCAAGGGCCCCCCAGTGACTTTCGACCTGGACCCTGGAGTGCGTCCAATCAGACTTAAACCGCGCAGAGTGCCTTTCGCACTAAAGGACAAAATAGAGGCGGAATTGGACAAATTAGTGGGCCAGGGGATTCTTGTTCCTGTTGATTCTGCGGAGTGGGAAACTCCAATTGTAACAGCGCTCAAGGCCAACGGGGAAGTCCGAATATGCGCTGATTACAAGTGCACCATCAATAAGGCGATCCGCCCTAATGCGTATCCGGTGCCGGTAGTCAGCCACTTGTTGGCCAGGTTACACGGGGGGAGGTGTTTCGCCAAACTCGACCTGGCCCAAGCCTACCAGCAACTCCCGGTGACCCCCGCCGCAGCTGCTGCACAAACAATAGTCACCCACAAAGGGGCGTTCCAGGTTTCGCGCCTCCAATTCGGCGTGAATTCGGCGCCCGGGATTTTCCAGTCATTGGTGGAACGCCTCCTGAAGGGGTTGGAGGGGGTGTTACCCTATTTTGATGACGTATTAATTACAGGGGGGAGCCGGGCCGAATTAGCAACAAGGTTGGGAAAGGTCCTGACAATATTCGAAAAGGCGGGGTTGAGGTTGCGGAAAGACAAATGCGTCTTCTTCGCTACAGAGGTTGAGTTCCTAGGGTTCCGTGTTACTCCCGAGGGAATTAGGCCGGCCCAATCCAAGGTAGCCGCCATCAAAAAGGCCCCTCGCCCCACCTCCAAGCCCGAGTTGCAGTCGTTCCTCGGACTGCTCAACTTCTACCACTCCTTCCTCCCGCGGAAGGCAGCCGTGGCAGAACCGCTACACAAATTGTTAAAAAAGGACGAGGCATGGAAGTGGGGCGACGACCAGGAAAAGGCTTTCAATGACCTGAAGCGACTCCTGGCATCAGATGCTGTACTGACCCACTTCAATCCCAAACGCCCGGTGGTCCTGATATGCGATGCATCCCCGGTGGGGGTGGGGGCGGTGCTTTGCCACGTGCTGGAGAACGGTAGGGAGGCCCCGATAGCGTTCTACTCTAGATCCCTGTCCCAAGCGGAGAGGAATTATGCTCAGACAGACAGGGAGGCGCTAGCAATAATTGCGGGGACCAAGAAATTTCATGATTTCGTGTACGGCCGCCCCTTCACCATAGTGACTGACCACAAGCCGTTGCTGGGCATCTTCACCGCAGACAAGCCCACACCCCAGATCCTGTCCCCGAGAATGCTCAGATGGGCCATTTTTCTCAACGCGTACCAGCACGCGTTGGTATACCGGCCCGGGAGGGAAATAAGTCATGCCGACGCTCTGTCGAGGTCCCCCATTCCCCGGGATTGCTGCCACGTGGGCGGAGTAGAGAGGGACCACCAGGTCTTAATGATAGAGGTCCTAGACTCCCCTCCAGTAGTACCGGCCGAAATCGCCAAAGCGACAGGCAAGGACAAAGCGCTGGCCACAGTTTGCTCCTGGGTGCAGAAAGGGTGGCCCGTGTCTTCCCCAGCAGCGGAATTCGACACATTTTTCAAAAAGAGATTGGAGTTGTCCCTGGAGAGGGGTTGCCTCTTGTGGGGACAGCGGGTAGTGATCCCCACGTCTCTCAGGCCGAGGGTGCTTAAACTGCTGCACGTCAGCCACCCGGGGATCGTACGCTCTAAGGCACTAGCCCGCAGTTATTTTTGGTGGCCCCAGTTAGACGCCGACATCGAACACATGGTCGGCACTTGCGAGGCGTGCCAAAGCTCTAGGCCAGAAGAGGCTCGCTCGCCACCTAGGGAATGGGACGCTGCGAGGGGACCCTGGTCCCGAGTTCACGTAGACTTTGCTGGCCCATTCAGGGGAACGCTTTTCCTCCTCGTGGTGGACGCGTTCTCTAAGTGGTTGGAGGTCATTCCAGTCTCGAGCACCTCCTCGACCACAACCATTAAGCAGTTAAGGAGGGTCTTTTCCACGTTCGGTTTACCCGACACCCTCGTCAGCGATAACGCTAGCTGTTTCACGTCCGCCGAGTTCAGGGCATTCATGGAACGCAACGCCATTCGGCACGTCACCTCCGCCCCCTTTCACCCGGCCACCAATGGCCAAGTAGAGCGCCTCGTGCGCACCACGAAAGACGCGCTACTGCGCATGGGTCCCGGAGACCTCGACCTGAAATTGTGCCAATTCCTGCTGAGATACAGGGTCACCCCCTTAGCGTCAGGGTACTCCCCCGCAGAGCTGTTGATGCGCAGGAAGCTGGCCACGGGGATATCCAAGCTAGACCCCACGAGAGTAGAGGACAAGGGGCGGAACATAGGGGTGGAACCCACAAAGAGTTTCAGCATAGGCGCCCCAGTACACTGCAGGAATTACGCCAGCGCGGGGCCAGCCTGGGTGCCGGGCACCGTAGTAGATCAAACCGGCCCCGTCTCATACCGCGTAGAGACCAGTACAGGTTTCCTGTGGAGGCGACACGTGGACCAACTCAGGCGTAGGGTCCCCGGAGAGCAAGACGAGGATGAGACCAGCATTGATTCAGCGTTAGGGTACTCCCCCACCCGTTTAGCCCAAGGGGGAGGAAAAGGGGAGCATGGGTCCCCACCAAGGGGGGAGGAAAGGGAATCGATCCACGGAAATCTTTTGCGGGAGTCCCCGCCAGAGAGGAGGAGCCCCGGGTTGCGGGAGTCCCCGTCAGAAAGGAGGAGCCCCAACCACACTCATACCCCGCGGAAGCCGCGGAAGTCCCCCCGAGGCTCAGAGGCCCATAGAGGTTTAGACGTTGATTTACAGTACCAGGGGGAGTTAGCGGAGTGGTCCCCCACCCGTCCTAGCGAAAAGAGGGGTTTCAGTTCAGCCCCTGGTACCTCCAGTCCCAGTAGCCCCTGTGAGTTAGAATGCAACATAGCGCCCATGTTCCAGAGACCGACACCTCCAAGACCGGAGGCATCAGCGAGTCCGCCCACCACCACAGTCTTAAGGTCCCCCGAGCAGGGATCAGAAGGTAGCCATTCCCCAAGGGCGACCTCATCGGTGCCGCGGTTCACACTAGGAGGGTCCCCGGGGTCCGAGGGCAATCGGCAGGGATTTACCTCCCAACTGTTCATCCCATTCCCTTCCCCAAGCGCAAGGCAGGCACGGACGCCCCACAGAGCCACTAACGAATCCCCGTTTCCCGTTGCAGGACAAGCTCCCGCGGAGTCAGGGATCACAGGCTCTCCAGAATTAGGGCAGGCGCAAGCACGCCCCAAGCGAACGTGCGGCAAGCCACAATGGTTGCGGGACTTCGTCCCATCCTAGGGGGGAGGGATGTTATGTATGTATGCATGTTCATTATACTGTAAGGCAAGATTGTAACCACTCCAGATACAAACGATATCAGCTGTAAAGGAACGCGAGCAGACAGCCTATAGAGGGCAGCTGCGAGCGTTCACTCTCACATGGTTCACATTGCTCAATCACGGACAGCCGCGGGAAAACCTTCCCCGCATTCAGCAGCTGAAGAAAGACCTGCATTCAGCAGCTGAAGAAAGACCTGCATTCAGCAGCAGGAATGGAGGCGTGCCTGGGCGAGGCCACGCCGGTAGCAACCAATCAGCTACCGTGCTACAAGATTCAAATGTAGAGAGCTACTGTATATATTGAGATGTATCACCGCCATTACCTCATGCTTAACTGGAACCTCATGCAATAAACCTGTGTTAAACCAACCCTTCGGTTGTCCGGTCGTCTTTGGTCCCATACACTAAAGGAATAGTAGCCATATTAGTCTATGTTTCAGGCATATTAGACAACAAAAACGTTGCAACACTTTAAAGACTAACTGCTATATTTTTAATGTGAGCTTTCATGGATCAAGTCCACAATATGTTTTTTCTGATGTGCCTGAAATACAGACTTACATGGCTACTATTAAAAAAAAATCAACTATAAATAATTATTGTGATCTTAGATGTGTTTCTTAATTATTTGTGAGATGCTTTGGATCCTTTTGTTGTTTTGTCCCATTCAAGCTAATTTTGGATTTCTGGTGATCCTATGAACTAATGACTTGAAAAAAAATGACCTGCTTGCATCTTGTATTGAATCATTTCATCTTCTTTTCAATCTTCATCTTTTCTTACTCCTTTCAACTCTTCCTATCATTATTATATTTTCCAGGGTATCTTTTCTCAAGCAACGTCTAAGGTACAATAGCCTCAATCTAGTCATTATTGTTTCAAACATGTTTCAAACATGAATTCAGATCTGATTTGATCAAGCACCAACTGAATTGGTTTTCTAGAACTTGCAGTACCAGAAAGTTCATCTCTATCACATTTCAAATGAATTGATTTCTGATCTGTCATCTTTCTTCGTTATCCAGCTTCTCCATTCATATGTAGCAATTGGCAGTACTATAGTATGGACGATCTTGGTTTTGGTTTCCAGAATATATCTTATACTTAAGGATCTTTTCTATTTTCCAGTCTTTTCACTGAGAGGAAGTCAGCACAGAAAACAAACAAATACTGGTAAATGTATTGGGCCCAATCCTTGACATCTCCGAGTAGATTTATGAAGATTTTTGTTCTGAAATCCTGAAAGATTGCTGTCAGCCAGTATAGGCAGTATTGAACCATATGAACAATATGAAATCCCAAGAGCTTATGAAAGAAAATAACATTTGTTTAACCTTCAGATTGATGCAGAAATACCTTCAACAATGCAATCAAATGTAAAACCTTTTGTTTTATCATCCTAGAACTGACTGGTGGCTTAAGCTTGAGCAGATTTACAAAAGGGAACGTACAGCTAGTTGACTGTGGATAAGTTAAGGCTAGAGTATGGCAAGGGGAGAGAGAGAGAGAGAGAGAGAGCACTTAAACCTGACACCTACATTTTCAAACCATCCAGAAACTCCTTTACAGACAAAATGGTGATGGTATTGGCATCACCATACCTGCTGCCACGTTGCCGTGCCCTTCCACCCCCTCCACCCAGCCGGAGGATAAAAGGAGCCTCCCGTGGCCTCAGGAGGCTCGAAGAAGCCACCACTGCCACTGCATTGCTACGCCCTCCCGCCCTCTCCACTTGGTGGGAGGATAATCCTGTGGCCTCGGGAGGCTCAAAGAAGCCGCCACCGCATTGCTGCCCCTCCCGCCCCTCCACCCAGCGGGAGGATAAAAGGAGCCTCTCATGGCTTTGGGAGGCTCAAAGAAGCTGCCCCCGCCATGTTGCTGCGCCCTCCTGCCTCTCTGGGATGAAGGGTTGTGAGGGAGGGCGTTCTCGGACTGGCTGCATATGGCATTTGCTGTGATGTAAGGATTGTGTTGCATTGCTGTATCTTTGTACTTTTTATATATTTATTGATTTTAGCTGCATCATTGTATTAATCATTGTATTATTGATTGTATTTATTTATATATTTATTTGTATTGCTGTACTGCTCTATATTATATTGCTGTGCTATTGTATTGTACTTGTTGAACTGCTTTGAGTTGCCCACTGGGCTGAGTAAAGCGGTATAGAAATTAAACTTGAAATGAAAATTAAAACTTGAAACACCTCCATTAATGTAAGCCCTGCCTTGTGAGACGTTTTGAAATTGGCCTCTTTTAGGTGGTGTTGGTGTAGGTGTTGGTGCTGGTGACTGTCAATATCCTCACGGCTGCGACAGTTTATTGCAGACCTGGTGTCAAATCCTGCATGTCTCATTTTATACATGCCACAGGAGATGGCTCCATGATCATAGTATGTGGGTCACTTCATGGCAAGCTGGGATCTATCTTAAACAAATTCATGCCAATGCCATTTTTCCTGTTTGAAAATGATCTTCAGGAAAAAGGAACAAATGTATACGTGTACATGAGTAGCAGCTGACAACAATGGTGTTGGTGAGTAATTGTGAACAAAACGCTCACTCTTTATTGGTTGTGATTCTGTTGTACTGTTTGCACAGATTTTATTTATTTATTTATTTTCAATATTTATATACCGCCTTCCTCACCCTGGGTGACCCAAGATGCATGACATGCAGAGCACAATACAGGAGAGTATAATGTGAAGGACTTCATGGGCATAAAGCAAGTGCTAGAGACAGAATATGTTAGGGAGAATGGTTGAAAAAAGGCAGAGAATTGGAGTATCTGTCTAGGGGACAAAGGCTATAAATAAAGAGCTGATATGAAAGAAGCAGGGGAAAAATAGTGGCTAGACTCATTTTTATGGTTACTCACATCTCAGTAAATCTCAAAGTAAACCCAGAGCTGAGTGATGAGAAAACAACCTGCATGTTTATTGATTGCTTCTTTATTTAGTTTCCCATGCAGTGGAATTCTGGCACAAGGGGATCTTCCCCATCCGCACAAAGGCTTATAAAACACTCAAAATGAACAAAATTTATGTGAATTTCTGGAAGGAGATAAATAGTTGTTTGGAGGAGAGAGGGGCTTTGTGGAGACCTAATTGCACATGGATCGGACCTTATGTGGAACTTAGAATATGGTGTTCTGAGCCATGCTATGGATGAATACCATGTTATAGCAGCAACAAATTATAAGTAACTGTTACTAGCAACTGCTAAACTTGTGGAGGACAATGAAGGCAGAAAAGAATGTACATGTTATAGTTTTGGTGGCATATGTACTGCAACCTTGTGCAAATCATGCTCTGCTCCTAAAAAGGTGTTTATGAGCATTTGTGAATACAGTGATACCTCATACAACGTCGAAACTTGGTTCCACAAGTTTGGACTTTATACGGATTTGGACTTTGTATGAGGCATGGAAAATCCTAGCCGCAATGCCTCATACAACATCCAAATCCTTGCTGCGATGCCTCATACAACGTCGTTTCCATAGAGATACATTGTACTGTAACAGCACAGACCTCAGGACAAAGTCAAGGAAACAGACAGGAAACTGACAGAACTTTAAGAAATCATTGTCTAAAGGCTAAATACATTACAAAAACATGTCAAACAACCCTGATTGTCCAAGAACCTGAAGAATGCTGCAAAAATCCCAGGAATACTTCTAAAAATTCTGACAATTTTTTTTAAAAAATCCAAAATCGCGCTCAAAGCCACTCCTAAACACTCTTCGCCTCATGCAAAACCCACAAGAGCAATGCACACATGTGTCCTCCCTTTTATACTGGCCAGGCACAATACAACCTGGGAAAACCCCAATTCCTCATACAAAGTCGCACAACTTTGTATGAGGCAACTTTTTTCAAGGAATTAGGCGGTGTTGTATGAATCCGATGTTGTATGAAGCGGACTTTGTATGAGGTATTACTGTATGTGGTTTTAAATGCAGGTTTAAAACAAAGGAATCAGTCCTCCAAATATATGCATGGAAGCACAAAGGGAAAAGAAATTGAAGGCACAAGAGTGTCTTCTACACAAAGAATGAGAAAACAAAACAAATGAAAGGCAGGAGAAGGACCGATTAGGATCAGTGCATCTGTGTGCAATTCTAAACCCATCTCCACAAATCTTATAGTTCAGGGATTCTCAACCTGCGACACGGGGGCCGGATGCAGCCCATGGCACCATTTCATGTGGCCCACCACCACCTCCACCACGCCAGGAAGTGCCATGTGGTAGAGGAAGGGCAAAACGGCCATCCGGCCCCTGAAGCTGTCTGACAGAGCGTGACCCGGCCCCTGCCTTTGAAAGGTTGAGAACTCCTGTTATAGTTAATAGTAATAGCAGTTTAGAGGACAATTGCACACAATATACAAATGTAACTGAAACTAAACTTTGTTTCTTTAAAAGAAAAAATAAGCATTGGGATGAAAGTCTAGAGAACAAACAAACAGTCTTATGTATGAGGTTTATTATTTTTCCGTGTTAGCAAAATGCATATTTTTCCACCTTTCAGTCCCAGAATCATTCAATGTCACAGATTTTGGGATTTCTAACCCATGCTTCAAATCTTTTCCAAACTTTGCCCCTACACCCAGGTTTTTTCTCTCCTTCAGAAACCTCTTCTTACAGAGAAAGCAAGGAGGATGCTGTGAGATTTCCATTTTGCAGGCAAATGATTGAGGAGAGGCAGGAAAAAAGGATATGGTTAAACCTGACCATACCTCACAGTGGTGGAGCACCTACATAAAGGAGAAAGAGGTCCTTGATTAGGACTCAAGTCGATTGGGATTTCCACCTAAAATCCTGGTGAGCTTCTGCCAGTCATTGTTAACTCTAAGAAAAATCACTCAGAGCTGTGGCTGGTGATCGGCAGAGACAGAGGTGGGAGTAGGTGATGCTAGGATCAAAAGGGACTCAGTCCCAATCTGTCTCTATTACCCTACTTTGCCCTCTCCACGTTGTTTCCCCCCACAGATATGGGGCCTTCAGATTCATAGGAACAGATGAAGCTTCCTTATACTGACTCAGATTGTTAGTGCACCTGGACCAGTGTTGTCAGTGTTGACTTGCCATCATTTACTCTGCTGAGTTTCAGCCAGGATCCTTTTCTCACCCGCTCTGGAGATCCTTGGCACACCCTAGTAATCTTCCATCTAAGGTGGGGGTGGCCAACTTTGGTGCTCCAGGTGTTCTTGGACTTCAATTACCAGAAGCCCAAGTCAGCACAACAGCTGATCAGGGCTTCTAGAAATTGAAGTTCAAGAACATCTAGAGCACCAAAGTTGACCACCCCTAATCTAAGGTATCACCAGGTCCATAGGGTAACCATATGTTCTCTTTTATGGAGTACAGTCTTCTGTTTGAAGACCTGCCAGAGGAACAGTCTCCCTTTTGAAGCTGTCCCAAGGGCTCTCCTGTCCAAATCTGAGAGAAGGTAAAAGAATTTTAGAGGGAAACCAGTGACCTTGATGTTGTCTATCAATACTAGGGCTTGGGACTGCAGACTCAGAAGGTAGACAGGGTGTCTGGTCAAAGAAAAGTAATAGATCAGGGAGAAATATTGTATTTTAGCTTGGTTTCTTTGGAGATGTATTGGCTTTTGAAATAACAGAAGTGTGGACAAATAGAAAAGGGCAATTACTGCTCTCTAAAATGCCCCTTTGAAAACCTGTTTGAGGTGAAAGGAAAGTAATAACCTACTCATACATTCAATTCATTACTAGATTGTGCAGTCACCCAGTGATGAATTTGTATGGCCATGATTTTTTTTTGTGATAAGTAATGTTACCTTTAAGGGACTGCAGTGGCTCAAGTGGTTAATACACTGAACTCAATGACTGGAAGGTCAGAGTTTGATTCCCAAGAACTGCACAATAGACTGAGCTCTCATTTCTGTCCCAGCTCCTGCCAACCTAGCAGTTCGAAAGCAAGAAATTGCAAATAGATAAATAGGGACCACTTCAGTGGGAAGGTAACTAGCATTCCATGCACTCAGGTATTGAGGCATGCCTGCCACATGTCCACAGAAATGTCTGCAAACTCAGACAGCAAACTCAGACTGGCTTTTGAGCAAAGGTGGCTTTACCTTTACTTTTACCTAATGTTACCTTTTCGGGCTACTAGCTCACAGAATTCTCTAGTCAATATGACAAAAAAGAAAAGAAAACCCAAAACTTATTTTCCACCTGTGGTCATTGGGTTGGCTGTGTCAGCAGATTTAATGGCCAAAACCTGTGCAAAAGTGTGGGCCCCTTTTGTTGTCATGGAGGGGTACTGCAGCTGGCAAGGACTGGGGAGAGGAGAAAGTTTGCTTCTGGGTCTGTTGAATGTGGAAATTAACACAGGGTTTTCTCTAAAGGAAAGGTTCCAGAATTCAAGTAAAATCTGGCAAGCTGGGTATAGTTGAGAATGGGCAAATCACAGTTCATGTAGCTGTGGGCACCAAAAGGAATACATGCACCAAAATTAGGAGAGAGATAAAGTCTTTATTAAAACATATTTTGCAAAATGGCCCTCTTCTCTCCACCTTCCTTCAAGAGATGGGTAGAGAAAAGAAAGATAACCAGTTTTATAAACTAAAACAAAAGAAAGATTTAGAAACCATACACCCCATTTTTACCTCATACTGAGCTTTTCTCCTCTTTCACAGACTTAAGCCAGTTTGATGGCTGGACCATCTTAGGGCTATTTCCTTGATGATTGGGCCATTAAGAACCATCTCTTGTCTTCTAGAAGCAGGGGTCATTGGAAATTAAAATATAGAAAAGGTGGAAGTAGGAGGGGATGAGAGTGACTCTTAACACTTCTTACACTGAGGCATAGGTGGAGCGTAAGGGAGGGGGGTTACTTCCCCCCACACACACTTAAATTTCAAAATTCCAGTATGGCCAGGTTATCTTGCTATGGCAATATAGTAGACCATATTGTCAGTGACTCAATGCCTATCTTCAGGTGGCAGTTAACTAATCTGACAACCCTGAGGAGTAATGGCCATGGGTGCTGAAGTCCACAGGGAAGGGTGATGGTCCTCAAGTGGATTAAATTCCACTTGAATCCATCTTGATGGAAGGCAGCAGCTTCATCAATACTGGCCGAGGCTGATGAGGACTTTGCATGTCAAAAGGGCTCAGGATCAGAAAGTGACTCGCGGAACTGGATCAGTGGTATTGGTGTCATGCTGTGATGTGGAAATCAAATGGAAGGCTTATATCTTCAGGACAATTGGATTATATCTTCAGGACAATTTGGAATTGGATACGTAAGAAGAAGAAGAAAGTTCAAAATAGCTTTTCTTTGGCTGCATAGGTAATATCTCAATCTAAAACCAGGAGATAATTTATTGATTTCTTTGATTTAGAAAGGCATTGACAAGGAACTAGGCAGGTGGCATAGAATAGCAGTTCTTTTGGATTTCTGCCAGTGACTTGAAACCTTGCAGTAGGTCAGCGGTAGTGAATCTATGGCACGTGTGCCAGATGTGGCATGCAGAGGACTTTCTGTGGGCATGCATACTGTCCCAAGCAAGCCCCAGCCCACCAAGCCTGGCCAGTGCCAGTGGCAGTGCTACTTCCCCAACCAGCCCTGAACTGGTGGGAGTGGCGAGAGGGGAAGCTGAAGTCCTGCCTGGGAGGTGGCAACAGGGAAGAGATAAGGTCCACCTCATAGGAGGTGGAGACAGCACACACATAGGGAGGAGGCATGCACATCCATGTGGGGACCCATGGCAGGAAGCATGCATATCCACATGGGGGAAACCAATGGATGTGCACACCCACAGGAAGGTGGGGGAACCTGCAAGGTGGTGCACACCCACGGGGGGTGGGGGAACCCATTGGGGGGCATACACCCATCCTCCTATGACATCACTGGCAGCACACCAGCAACATCACATGGGTGCATTGCCACATGTGGTACCTGCCCATGCGCCTCTTCCGCCTCCTTGGGAACTCAGACTCTAAAAGGTTCACCATCAGTGCAATAGTTACTTTTGTCAGTCCATTTGTTAAAAAAATATATGTGTTTGCAGGAATTGGTAGTCCAAGGCTGGCTAAGCTAGACCATCTTATTGAGTTCTATATTCTTCATCCTTTCATCGCTGAATTATCAAAACAAGAGCAAATATTATAGTTATAAGACCATGTGCTTCAACAGCTCCCCCATGTTTGGTTTTGAAAGTGCTTTTTTCAACATTAAGCCTCTTAGCACTCCATTGAGAAAGATCGACAATCATTATCGCCCGAAGCAAAAAGAAGTCAATTGGTTTCCTGTGGGCACAAAGGAAGCAAAGGTAGATAGAATTCAAATTATAATCCTTTCTTTCTCTGGTTTCTCAGTCCCAAAGAAATTCTACCTGCCACGGGGCATGGTTTCAATAGAGCGAATTATCTCCTATTAGAATTGCCTTTCCCAATAAGATCAACTTCACATTTGTCTTGTATGCAGAAAATTCTTAAACACCCGGCTTTAGGATAGAAATATGAACAGCTTTCATTTTTAGAGCTAGTCCACATCACCCAGTTTTTCCCCCTGACCATTCTGGGGTTGTTCTGGTATTTTTGTTTGCAGATTTAAATAAATCATCCAAGTACTGGTGTCTACAGATGTGGAGGGAATTTGCTGCTTAATATATTGGGACACACTGGATTGTCCTGATGCCACCTGTCTGGTCATCTTGTTTGAAAGACAGCCATGTCCAACTCTAGGGTTCAGTGCTCATCTCCGTTTACAGCCAGAGAGTTAGTGCTGTCTGCATCTGCAGATGTTTCCATGATCATGTGGTAGGCATGACTAGACTCTAGAACGCTGTTACCTTTCCCGCCAAAGTGATACCTATTTATCTACTTGCAATTTTTTTTGCTTTTGAACTGCTAGGTTGGCAGGAGCTGGGGCAGACAGCGGGAGCACACTATATCGTGTCAGCACTCGGGTCATCAAGTTCAGCATCTTAACCACTGAACTACCACAGCCCACTGTCTGGACATGCTTGGAATTGTTCTGCGAAGTCTCACTTTCAACACAATCATTGTCATTTGTTTCTTGATCTGCTCCTCTCCCTGTCTACTCCACTCTCTTTTCCCCTTCCCGCTTGTTTTAGCTGCCCACTGTACTCCAACCTTTGTATTTTTGTTGCAGAGCTTTCTAAATGTAATTTATTTTTTTAGATGTTAAATTTGTATTATGATGCAAAACCAATAATTTTTTAAAAAAATACAAGAACAGCTGATTCCTCCCCACAAAAAACAAACAAACAAACAAACAACAACCCAGGAATTGAAAAATGTATGCAAATATGCAGGCTGACCAACAGAAGTTCCAGTTTTGGACTAAGCTCTGAGGCCACTATTTGTTGGAAGCAGTGGCTAGGGATCCGTTTTATTCAAAAGTACACTGTGAGCAGTGTAATTATTTCCATGGTCTTGATTTGGCCCCTATTAACCTTAACTGACAAAAATGATCATAATAATAATTTCGTGTCAGAAATTATTCTGGGTTGAAAGGATTTTTACTGGAGAAACTCCACTCAGGGGACGTCTGGATGAGGCTCCTTTCATGTCCTCAAGATCTTTTTCCTACCAAAGTGGTACCTATTTATCTACTTGCAATTTCTTGCTTTCAAACTGCTAGGTTGGCAGGAGCTGGGACAGAGACGGGCACTCAATTTGTCATGCAGTATCCAGGTCTCAAACTGCTGACTTGCTGGCCTTCCACCAACAAGATGAGCTTCTTAACTACTGAGCCACCGGAGCCCCTAAAAAGGCCCATAAGGAAATAGCATCAAGTGACAACCAACCATTGGGACAAATGGAAGCAAAGCAGAATAAAAACATGCAGCTATCTGGTTTCTCGGCCATGTTTTTCCCCCAATTGGAAAGCAAGGAAATTTGTCCAACTTCTGTGTGGTATGAGTTTCAGCCTTACCTTGGGTGGATGCTTGGATTCAGTACCAGCATAATGAGTACAAGGAAAGTTGAACAAATGTTCAGTGTGCAAAGGACCCTTAGTTGTATTATATTTCTCCAAATCCTGGGGTTCTTCTTTTGGCCTTTGTATTTCTTTTTGTCTTGACTTCATATTAGTTTAGAGTGCATTGTCCTCTTCTTTAACATAGCAAGCTGTGCATTTTTATTTTACCTAGCTTCCTAATGCATTCATTTATACATTTCACCTAAGTGTTTCTCTTTGGTCCCTCCCCCTTTTCTGCATTTTATCCAGCAGTATTTAAATATGTATACATTTACATGTATACAGGAGGAGGTCCTTGCATGTCTTGTTAAGCTAAACACTAGCAAATCACCAGGACCAGATGGCATCCATCCACGAGTTCTCAGGGAACTTAAAGATGAAATTGCTGATCTCCTAGCCAAAATATATAATCTTTCCCTCAAATCAGGCTTTGTGCCTGATGACTGGAAGGTAGCGAATGTAACACCAATTTTCAAAAAAGGATCCAGGGGTGATCCAGGAAATTACCAACCTGTCAGTTTGACATGTGTCCCAGGTAAAGTGATGGAAACCATCCTAAAAGATAGAATTAATAGGCACATAGAAGAGAAGGCGCTGCTAAAGGAGAGCCAACATGGCTTTTGCAAGGGCAAATCATGCCTCACTAATCTGTTGGAATTTTTTGAGAGTGTCAACAAGCATGTGGATAAGGGGGATCCAGTTGACATTGTTTATCTGGACTTTCAGAAGGCTTTTGACAAGGTCCCACACCAAAGGCTCTTGAATAAACTTACCAGTCATGGAATAAAGGGACAGGTCTTGTCCTGGATCAGCAACTGGCTAAGGGACAGGAAACAGAGGGTAGCACTAAATGGACACTTCTCCAAGTGGAGGGAAGTCAAGAGTGGGGTCCCCCAAGGTTCAGTATTGGGACCCCTGCTTTTCAACCTCTTCATAAATGATCTAGAAGTAGGAGTAAAAAGCAAGGTAGCCAAATTTGCTGACGACACTAAATTATACAGGGTAGTGAAAACTGTGAGAGATTGTGAGGAGCTCCAGAGGGATCTCTCGACACTGGGGGAGTGGGCAAAACAGTGGCAAATGAGTTTCAACATTAGTAAGTGCAGAGTGATGCATGTTGGGGCAAAGAACCCCAATTACACTTATAAACTGATGGGGTCTGAACTCTCTGCGACAAACCAGGAAAGGGACCTTGGTGTCCTGGTGGACAACTCAATGAAGGTGTCAACCCAGTGTGCCTCAGCAGTGAAAAAAGCAAACTCAATGCTAGGGATCATTAGGAAGGGTATAGAAAATAAGTCAGCAAGTGTCATTTTGCCTCTTTATAAATCTATGGTGAGGCCCCATCTGGAATACTGTGTACAGTTCTGGTCGCCATACCTCCAGAAGGATATTATGGAGCTGGAAAAAGTGCAGAGGAGGGCAACCAGAATGATTAGGGGACTGGAACACCTTCCTTACCATCTGAGGCTGCAACGGTTGGGCCTCTTCACTCTTGAACGACGACGTCTAAGAGGTGACCTGATTGAAGTTTATAAAATCATGCACAGTGTGGACAAAGTAGATAAGGAAAAACTGTTTTCCCTATCGCATAACACTAGAACTAGGGGACACTCCATGAAACTTTTGGGTACTAGTTCTCAAACAAATAAGAGAAAGTACTTTTTCACCCAGAGGATTACTGGTCTATGGAACTCCCTGCCAGAAGAAGTGGTGACAGCTGTCAGTCTTGACAGCTTTAAGAAAGGATTAGACAAGTTCATGGAGGACAAGAGTATCAATGGCTATAATTATGGATACTTAAGGACAACCTCCGGGTTGGAGAGATAGGCAGGATATCTCTCAATATCATTTCCAGGGAATCCTAAGCAGGTGAAGGCATCTGCTTGGAAATACCCTGAAGGAAATGGTGAGCCACTGTGTGAGACAGAATGCTGGACTGGATGGGCTGTGGCCTGTTCCAGCAAGGCTGTTCTTATGTTCTTATGTTATGTTTTTAGCATACCTGATTTTTCCAAAAAAGCCTTCAGGACCCAAAATCTGGAAATTCTGGAGGCAAGATATCTTTCTTCTTGGAATAAGTCTTGAAAAGTACCAAGATTCTTGTATTTTGCAAATGGTTATATCCCTCCCCACAAAATGAAGATTATCTGTGCTTTTCAATATGCCTGCAAAAATGAAGCAAATTTTGAAGAAGAGATTCCTTCCGTCGTTATTTAAGATATCATGGAACACATAGAATTGCCATAATTCTCTCCCACAAACCCAGAACAAAAGTATACTTGACAAAAATGGGTGGGTTATCTACAAAATAGCCTTTTTTAAAAACAAACATAATATAATGATATCTATAAAACATTTCACATTAAATATATAAAATAAATGAATTTATTTACATAAATGAATTTATTTACAACAGTTAATTCTTACAATAAGATGATCTGTTGTACTTCTGAGAAGTCACATTGTGGTCAACTCTTAACATCCTCAGTTCCAGGAAACACACTCGTCACACTTATTGGGCAGTGGTGTGAGGCAAGGACATTAAGATTTGTTTCCAGGTATACTCCAACTCCAATGTGGCAGGAAATCACTTGTTGGATGGTGAGAGTTCAAATTTATTTTAATGGTGTGTTATAATAAACAAGTAAGTTTTAAAAATTTGGGACATTAACATGATTTTTATTGAACTGGCCAGGACAATTTTTCTGACCTTGAATCCGGCAACCCACAGGAACATATACAGTATGAAAGTACAAGTAAATCCTAAGTCTCTTATCATGAGATTCCACATAGCCAGCTGCCAACTCTGCAGAAAAGGCTAAAAGTGCAGTCCCCATCAACAAATGAGGAACAGGGGTTTTGTACAGTTAAATCAGGAACAAACTGCCACTTTTTGTTACAACAGTGTGCAACAAGCTACAAGTGCTGAGAAAATCAATGTCTTTCCCCAGTCTTTGTGAGAACTGTAGTGGGAACAGGGAACCCTAGGTGCTCGCGGATGATACTCAGTTGTACATCTTGGCCTGTGGGGACCCCAGTGGTTCAGTCAAAGTCCTTTCCAGATGTCTGGAGGCTGTTGGGGTCTGGATAGGGGCCAACGGGCTAAAACTGAATCCCAGCAAGACCAAGTTGCTATGGATAGGGGGTCCTTCGCTATCCCGGGAGCTACCATCTTTGGTTCTGGATGGGGCTATTTTGCCCCAGACTGACCTGGTGTGCAACTTGGGGGTCCTCCTGGACTTGTGGCTGCTGCTAGAAGAACAGGTGGCGGCTGTGGCCAGGAGGGCTTTCGCCCAACTTCAGGTGATTCGCCAGATGCACCTGCTCCTGGACCGGGACTCCTTGCTCATGGTCACTCATGCTCTGGTGACCTCCTGACTAGACTGCTGTAATGCGCTCTACATTGGGCTGCCCTTGACAACCATTTGGAGGCTGCACCTGGCCCGGGTGGTGATGGGGTGTTGACGTTATGCCCAAGCCTCAACACTACTTCGGGAGCTGCACTGGTTACCAGTTTGCCTCTGCATGCAATTCAAGGTGCTGGTTTTGACCTTTAAAGCCCTACATGGTAGTGGGCCAGGATATCTAAGAGACTGCATCGCCCTAAGGATGTCTGTCCATCCAACCAGAGTGGACTGGGGGGCTCTCTAGTTGTTCCATCAGCCAGAGGGGCTCGCCTCTCTGGCACAAGGAGGAGGGCCTTCTCTGTGTCTGCACTGGCCATCTGGAACCTCCTGCCAACAGAATTGCGCCTCTGGACGGAGTTGCTGCCCTTCAGAAAAGAACTCAAAAACTGGCTGGTGGGCCAAGTGTGGGGTGCAGGTGGAAGGGTGACCTCCATTTGGTGGTTGGTATAGAGGATTATTCCTTCCCTCACAGTCCCTTTGGTCCCTGCACCCTTTTTAGGGGGTGGGTTCTTAATCTGTTTTTATCTATGATTGTGAACCACCCTGAGACGGCCTTGGTCGAGTGGGAGGTATAGAAATCCAACAATTAAATTAAATTAAATTTAAATATCACAGTTTCCTGCTACTGAAAATGTCCTATGGCTTCAACCATGCACATTCTGGATCCACTACCACCTCTGCCAATGGGATAAAATCAAGGAAAGAACCCATTTCTTCCACTTTTGTCATTTGTCAACATATATATATATATAACACTACTCTGATACTTTGAACTGTGCATGTGTGTGTGTGTGAGATAGATAGATAGATTGAGATAGAGATAGAGATAGAGATAGAGATAGAGATAGAGATAGAGATAGAGATAGAGATAGAGATAGAGATAGAGATAGAGATAGAGATAGAGATAGAGATAGAGATAGAGATAGAGATAGAGATAGAGATAGAGATAGAAAGACAGATAGATAGAGAGAGAGAGCTATGTCTGTGATGTGAGTCATCAAAGGTCAGCCTACAAAGCTGTCATACCTTCATATTAAAGGCAGTGTTTTCCATCTGACAGTCCAGCATCAAATCAGGCATGTAAGCACATTACATGTTTACTGCACAATGCAGCACAGTGGCTAAAGGCAGGTTGGTTTATTTAATTGTTGAAAAGGTAATATATGCCATTAAGATAAAAGAAATCATGTGAAGGAAAGGATGAGAAGAAAAGAGGTTAAAGTGGGGGAGAGAGGGAACAATAGAAATAAAGAGAAGAAATCCAGGCTGAACAAACAACACAAGCGTCGCTAGAGGTTTGGCTCATGCTAAAAATATAGCACGTTTATTAAAAATATATATTATAAACATTGGTATGAAGAGACACAGATGTCAAGCCAATGAGAGAGAAAGGAATGTCATCTAACTTTACTTTGCTCAAGGTTTTATCTTTCGTTTGCTCAGGCAGCAGAGTAGAATAGATGTTTCCCCCCATCCCCAAACTGGTGATTGTACCATATGCTCCTTTTAAACTCCAAAGCTTGCCAGTTTTGATGAAAATAAAACTCAGAAAAGAGATGATGATGAAAGTCAATGGACATGAAAGACAGCTCTGTAGCTATCTGAGAAGTATCCCCTGGCACAGAAATGCAATGCATTCGTCACTGTTTCCAATGGTCTCCAGTCTTTGGCGGTACCAAAAATGCTTTGTCTGTAGCCAGTTATGATTGGATTGCCCCCTTCCCCAATGGATACTTACATATTTCGAGTCATTTATTCAGAATGCATGAAAAGAGCATAAAAGACAGAGCGGGGGGGGGGGGAGGAGGAGGAGAAGAGCCTTTGTTCCTAACTGTGTGAAAAAAAAGTCTGGTTCAATTAATTGTGCTTCAACCTCCACTGCTCGCAGGCAACGGCGGGCAACGGTTTTGTGACGTCTTAATATACTACGGAGTCAATTCTCATTAAGCCACTTGTCAACAGCAAGCAACATCTGCCATCACCTCTTGTCAGGCTGTCTCCCCTGGTTTGCCTCTGCGGTTCACAACGTTGTGTAGATGTACACAAAAATGATCACAACGAGGTTTAGGATTGTCCCGATAATCCCCAGCATTGCCAAGATAGATTCCTCCTTGCTTTCCTTTTCTTGGTTCCCTTTTTCCTCTTCATTTCCACTCGTGATTACCATCTTGGTAGCCAATGTCTTCACCCTTCTCCTTAGGCTAACCTACAGTTGAAAGAGATAATAAAGTGAGAGGCAAATGTGAACTTCTACTGAGATATTGAAATGCTGTGTATCGTTGGTCAGGTCCCACTTTGGTGATCAATACCTTAAGGCTAAGGATGGGACTTTTGGATTTTCTTGTCTTGTCTACAAATACCATAATTCTCAATTCTGGAAGTTCTACCTGCCTTCGAGACATCTTACAAACATTAAATCTTACACACTCTTGTAGGCTTTGAGACTTAACTTGGTCTAGTTCCACCTAAGCTTCATGTTCCTGCCTCAAGGCTACCTGAGAACATTCTTTCTGAGCAGGAAGCTTGGGTGGAACTAGGCCCAACAAAACCTCAAAGGTTTCCAACTTAGAACCAAATTGTACATAACATACAAGTTGACATTAGAGCTGAACTCATGGTGGAATTCCACTGCAGTTTCAAGAAACCTTACTTTTCTTAGAAATCAGACTTGCAAATAAAGAATATACTTACCTCTTGTTGGCCATTACAAAATCCAAGCTAAACTGCAAAGTTTGGAAAGTGAGAGCTGTTTCTATGAAAAACAAATAAAAAGAAATTCCCTCAATTTTCTACAATTCTCCTAGACCCTTCTCATCTTGATTACTGTAAAATACCCATCCTACAACCCTAGTAAAGCTTTTGAGGTAAGTGAGACATTTAAGGAGTAGGTTTACCAGTGCCAGCCACTTCCCAGTGATTTTCCATGACCAAACAAGAATTGAAAGTCAGGCGTCTTGAGCCCTAGCCTATAACACATTGCGTATGTTGTGACCAGTGATGCACTGCAGCAGGTACTGCCAGGTTCTGCAGAACTGATAGCAGAAATTCCCCCAGGCCATGCCCACTTGGTTGGCCATGCCCACTTCCATAGCCCATAATGCAGAGTGTTTGGTCACACCTACAGATTTGGCCAGCCCACAGAGTAGGTAGTAATTTTTTTTGCAGTGCATCACTGGTTGTGACAGCTACACTGGCTCTTGTGTCAGTTATTACCCATGCACAGTTCAAAGTATCAGAGTGGTGTTATCTTAACCTGAAACTGTAAGGCCAAGGTTCAAGTCTCCACTGAGCTGTGAAAATCACTATACAATTTTGGCTGACCCATTCTTCCTCATACTATCATACGCCAGCAATTTGCTGCAACAATAAAATGGAGAGGAAGAAGAGGAGAAGAAGAAGAGGGAAGAACTCATGCATGGTTTCACCTATGATATTATGACCACTGATGCTCTTGACACAATGGAAAAGATATCCACAACAGCCTTAAGGATAGTTTTAGACAACATGCTCCTCACCTCTTTTGCAGAGGTGGTTCCACAAATAGTAAAATGTCTATAGGGAACACACACAATCCCCTTAATGATTACTTCAATCCTAAGGGTCAAACTAGACATTACTTTAACAGTACAGCTACAGTTTGGAGTGTAAGAAGAGTTACTCCCCCCTCTCTCAGTAAACACATGCTGACTGGGACTCTCTCACACTGTTGGTTGCGAAGGAAAACCCATTTGATACTGAAAGTAAGCTAGTTAAGGAAGGGAAGAAGGAAGGAAGATAATGTTTCTCTGGGAGTGAAGTTATCTCTCCAAAACCATTCTTGTGTGCCTTATCCTAGTGGCCCACCCCTGTCACATTGTACAAAGGGGGCTTCTGTACTATACTGGTTGTCAGGTCAGAAACCTACCATCCCCTGAGATTTCGGAAACAAAACTGGAAATCAGGGTGTGGGTTTTTGTGATGGTACTGAGGTAAGTTCTTGTGGTGGCATAGAGATGGGGCAGGAATGGGTTGCAAAGCAAGGAAGCAGCACAACATACAGGCAAATGCTTCTGTGCTAAGCCAGTGGGGCCTGACACCAGCTTGGATTAGATGGAGATGGGTGCCTAGGCTTTAAAGCTACTCCTGACTCCCAGAAGCAGGAAAAAAATCCACATTTTCCTGCCTTCATGGTACTTCACCCGATAATTCTCTCTGCCTGAAGAGCAAGGGAAGAGCAGCAATCTGCTGATACCTGGTACCCTATCAGTTAAAGAACATGCAAGCAGACACTCCCTTAATTAGCCTTACCCTTTATGTACCTTTCAGAGCAAGGATAAGCCAAGATTAAAACGGGAAAGGATGAATAAATGATAGCCAGTGGGATGTAATAGAAAACATGCTAGGCTAGCAGCCAGGAGACCTGGGATCAAATCAGCACTCAGTCATGGAAACCTGTGAACTGCTCTTTGAACATCTTATGTGCCTCTGAACTCCTACTGGGATTGTCATAAATCAGTAGTGACTTGATGAGACAGAATAACATTAAAGAATAGCTTTCAGGAAAGATTGGGGACCAAAACAAATACTGTGCCTCTGAAACTGATATTTCTCCTATGTTTCTGACAACCACATCTCAGGTGATTACAGGATCTAGATGAAAGTCTACTGTAATCATTTGTGTATTTATGAGTAGATGCAGTCCTTTCAATACCCTTTTTGACATCACTGCTAATGAAGCAATGTGTATAGTAATAGGATGCCTCAAACTTACACCGGTTGAGAAAATATATCCTCTTGTTGGTATCTCTCCACCTAAAATAAGGAGAGAAGCAGCAGCGGATGCCGAGAGAACTAAACAAGAGAATGACCCTCAACATCCTCTGAATGGATACGAGCCTTAAGTCCACCACCTCAGATCCAGGAAGAGCTTTATGGCCAGAAAACAAATTAGAAGATGGAGGAAGGAGTCCACTGTACAATTAATCATATTAAAGGAGGATATGACTGAGGAATTCAACCTTCCCTATGTCACTTGGAGGACCCGGAATAGGTTGAGGATCATAGAGACTAAATATAAGACCAATATGCTCAAGTGGGGGCTCCTGGCAGACAACAACACACTGTGTGAATGTGGAGAGATACAGAAGCCAGGTTACCTGCTGGTCTGCCAGTTGCTACCAGAAGCACTTATGTTTGGCCAATGAAAAAGCCAAGAAAATGTCTTTATTTTGGAAGAAGTCAGAATTGACTTGGTGGCACACAACTGAAAATAACTGACATTCCCTCCTCCTACTAACTATGGGTTATACTGGAAATAAAAATGCGCTGTGGTGGCTTAATAGTTAAGATGCTGAGTTTGACAACCAGAAGGTCAGTAGGTCAGCAGTTTGTAAACAGAGATTAGCACTGCTCCCTGGACAAGACTGGCTTTTGAGCAAGGGAGACCTTTACCTTTACTATACAGGGAATGAAGGGCATTATACACATCTGCAGTAAAGACAAATGACTTCCATAAAGTGAAGGACTTGTAAAAGAGCTAAACTCAGAATACTGATAGGTGCCAAGCAACAATTTTTCATAAGGCTTGTCCCTAGGAAATGCAAAGGAGAAGGCATTGAGGAAGAAGGTTTCCAGCTGCTGAAGATGCCACCTGTAAGAGCACAGCAAACACCTCAATCCCTTTTGGGCAGGGATTCTCAACCTGCAGCCCATGGGCCAGATTTCATGTGCCCCCCAACTGCCTCCACCACACCAGGAAGTGCCATGTGTTAGAGGAAGGGCAAAATGGCCGTCCAGCCCCCAAAGATGTCTGAGGGAGTGTGATCTGGCACCTGGCTTTAAAAGGTTGAGAAATCCTGCTTTTGGGGATAAAACCTGTGCTACAGCCACAGACAATGGTGAGTCCCACTGCTGAGATACTGGCAGAGACTTTCTCCCTCCCTTGAGAACTGCAGTAAAAGTCATCTTACCAATTTTTCTTTGCAAAAATAAGGCAACATACTTTGGAAGATTTTGAGATCGTAGCAGTGTTAATCTGATCCATGAAAGCGAATATTAAAATACAGCAGATATTCATTAAGGTGTGACAACATTTTTGTCTTTTTGTTTTGTGTTTTTTACTCTCTGATATACTTTGAAAAGCAATTTGGGCACACCTAGTGTGGCACAGTGATTAGCAGGTTGGGCTAGGAGGCTGGAGACATAGGTTCAAATCTCTGCTCAACCTTGAAAACTTGTGATGGTGGAAATGTTACTTTATTTATTTATTTAATTAATTAATCTAATAATTTGTTGCCATGGAGGACTCTGGGCAACTCATAATCAATTAAAACAACACACTCATCACATTTAAACCCACCATAAGATAAAAAGAAACAATTCCACACAAAACCATGTTAGAAAGCCAGCATTAAAAATACCGTAAGAACTTTTTTAAAAAAAGATACCTGCTTGAACTGAATAAATGCAGCATTCTTAATATCTCTCCATTCTTAAAATCGCTTAAAAGTAAGTCTAAAAATGAAGGCCATTGCCTGCCAGTAGAAGAACAAGAGCTTGCAAACTTGGCTTCTTAGGAGAATGTCTTTCAACAGGGATTCTCAACCTGCAGCCCACGGCGCCATTTCATGCGCCCCCCCCACTACTTCCACCACACCAGGAAGGGCCATGTGGTGGAGGAAGGGCAAAATGGCCATCCGGCCCCCAAAGCTGTCTGAGGGAGCATGATCTGACCCCCAGCTTTAAAAGGTTGAGAGGTCCAACCTTACACAATCCAGGAACAGCTACTGAAAAGGCCCTCTCTTGTTTCTAGGCAGTGAGATGAAGTAAAGGCTCTCCCCATGAGATCTTCATAACCAGAAAGACTGATGTGAGGTGGTACGGTCATTTAGATAGACTCGAGCCTTAAAAGGTAAAGCCAGTCATGTCCGACTCTAGGGTGTGTGTGCTCATTTTCATTTACAGCCAAAGAGCTAGCACTGTCTATATCTGCTGACATTTCTGTGATCATGTGGCAGGCATGACTAGACTCCAGAGCGCATAGAACACTGTTACCTTTCCGGCCAAGGCAGTACCTATTTATCGACTTGCAATTTCTTGCTTTTGAACTGTTAGGTTGGCAGAAGCCAGAACAGACTAGGGGAACTCACTCCATCATGCAGCACTTGGATCTCAAACCACTGAGCCATAAGCTTGAGCCTTGCAGGGCCTTTTAAGGCCATAATCAGCCTTTTGAATTAGGCCTGGAAACAGACTGGTAGCTAGTGAAACTCTTGTAACAGGAACATTATATGCTTGTTATAACCAATGCCAGTTTCAGTCTGCGGTGGCACATTAAACCAGCTGATGTTTTTGAACATTGCTTCAAAGATAGCCTGACGTATGGCATGTTGCAGTAGTCCAGATGGCAAGGAGGTATGGCATGCACAGTTGCACCAGACCTGGTTACTCTTTAAGCATCTCACATATCTTGTAAACTCTGTTAGGATCACTAAAAATCATATGCAGCTCGACATTGTCTAACACAATGTAATTTTCATGCTCCCTATTAGGAATGAATAAACATGATTCCCTCCCCCTCTTTTTGAAGTCAAAGTCTGCATGTTAGTAGTGGATGGGGATAGAACAAAAACAGGCATGATTTTTCTCCCCAGCTTTCCCTTGTCTACCTTCTTCAATACTACTTTCAGGTCCATAACAATGTTACCTCCATTTTCAGGGACACACCACCCGAATTTTATTCCTCTTTATTTTCCATGCTTACTCTTTTTATTCCTTCAAGATTTACTATGTTTTAGTTGCCACCCATTTCTAGGTTTCTGTCTTGCACCAAGCATTACTCTAACACACCTCCATTCACATACTTGTGGGCATAACTGCAAGCCCCCCCTGCTTCACTGGTCTTCTCAGTCATCTTTTAGATATGTCAATTTCCTCAAGCTATAAAGGAAATCTGCCAGTTAACCGTGCCCATACATAACCCCTACTTTCATGAATAGAACTCTGTATATGGTCAGGAACCTCACAATTATCACAAGGCTGTCAAAGTAAAGCAGTGCTTGCTTCAGGATGCAGAAAAGAAATGATTATTTGGTGTAAATAAAAATGCGGAATTTGATTAAAGGGGCCAGGGCCTTATTAAATAATATAAATTTGATATCTAACATTCTCTCTTCTATGTCTCAAAGCAGGAGTCAAAATTAACACCCAAAGCCCTCCAGTTACACAGGAAAAGCCTCAATTGCCCTACCTATTGTTACCTCTCACCCTTGGAAGTTCAGAAATTCCATCTCAATCTCCTGTTTTCCTGCCACTTATTGTGCTTACTATCACCTGCATACTTTGATATAATGGAGAAAGGCAGTCCAGAGGTCAATCAGAATTGGGACATGGGGGAAGTCTGCATATCCATTGATACTGAAATTTCTTTTGTGATTATCCTAGATAGTGCTTGGGATGAGACAGGATGAAGTAATTGCTGGGTGGGAATGGAATTTTGCCAAGAGCCTCAAAGCAAGGGTCCTCCTCAGGGGAGTCTGAAGGATGCCCATCTTCGTTACTGGTCAATTCTCAACCTGGATTCAAAATCTGGACTTCTGATTTGTGCCAAATTACAATCCTGGCACCCATTGGATGTCACCTGAATGATGTCACAACCTGCATTTGCTAAACTATGAACTCTGTCATTTCCAGGGCAATTGCTCTACCCATCACCTTTTGTTCTATGTAATTGACCTGTTTTGTCTCTGTATGATTGACCTTTTAATGTAACAAAAGAGTCTGGTGCCGGGTTTTTGTTCACCATTGTAAATCTCTTATTTTGTAAACTTGTTAGCTAGCAGTAGAACTAGTTGAGCTCCCTTGGGTGGAGGGTATAAAAATCTCCTGATAGGAAATGTCACCAGCGCTCTCAGCACATTTGCACGCAAGACATCGGAACCAAAAAGAGCTGCTCACTTAAGGGACTTTAATAGGCAAAAAGGTTGAGACTAGGGCTTTTCCCGGCACCAGACCAGTGACGCTTAAACCCCTTTTCAATAAACCAAGTTTAATTTTTGCCTAAATTAAACGCTTCCTCGTTCTTGGGAGAAGGGCTCCACCAGTGACTCGAACCGAAGTTGTAACTGTATCCAGTAGCCATTTTTCTGGTAACAACAACATGTTTTGCTACCGGAGAAATTAAAGCAAATGGTATTCCTAATTCATCCAAGGAGAGATAAGCAATGCTCACAACCAGACAAGCTTTATTTTGGTACCTGAGCAGAAAATCTGAGAAATCGCCCCTCTCTAATAGGAAAAATACAGCTACTAATGATTCATTAACTCTTTGCTGCCTGTTCACAACACTTCAAAGGTCTCACTCTTCTTTACCTAATGGTAGGGTTGACCAAGCTTTCCCTCTTCCTTCCTGCTCAGCAGATTGCTGGATACTCAACAAATTCTTTTGTCAAAAAGTCTGACCAGATTGCTTACAGAAGGGTTTTTGTATATAAACACAGGGTGTTATAAGTTTTCTTTTTGTTGTGGCTTCCTATCCAGACTATTAAGGATGCGGTTGAAGTGGGGTAACGTGAAGGAGTTAGTAGTATTCAAATTTACAAAGCTAGTTGGAACAATGTATTAGGATAGGTCGTGATATGTTTTGATTACTTTGTATTTTAGGTCTGTTTGTATATGTTTTATTTCTTTGTATTGTTTAAGTACTGTTCATTTATAAAAAGTAATAAAAAAATTTTTTTTAAAAAAGAAGGGTTTTTGAAATTTGCCCAATGATTAGCTCTTTGATTTAAACCAAGAGACAGACAGGAAGAAGATGAAAGTGACAAAAAAAGGAGCTGCTTTAGCACCATCATCACCCCAAAATGAAAAACATAATCCAGTACTTTAGTGTCTGTTCCAGGAGACATAGAAGGAGTCGCAGTATGGACTAACACAGGTTTATTGGTTGATGATCAGAACGAACATGTGGTAATGGTGGAGGTATCTCACATTATATACAGTGGTACAACACATTTGAACTTGGCTGCATGGTAGCTCATTGGCCGCTACCGGCGTGACGTCATCCCGGTCACGCCCGTCTTCGGTGGTGGATCAGGGGTAGTTGTTTGCTGCGGGAAGTTCCCGTGGCTGCAGGCGATTTGAGGAATGATGACCATGTGAGTTGAACACTCGCAGCTGCCCTCTATAGGCAGCTTGCTCGCGTTCCTTTAACAGCTGGGTTACATTGTGATTGTGGCTGGGTTACATTCATACATTTCTTAAAGCAACATTGTACATTCATATGAAGCAGCATTGTACATACACAACATCCCTCCCCCTAGGATGGGACGAAGTCCCTCAACCATTGTGGCTTGCCGCACGTGCGCCTGGGGCGAGCGGCTGCTTGGCTTAATACAGGGGAGCCTGGCTCTGCGGAGTCCTGTCCTGCAATGGAAAGGGGGGACTCGTTAGTGGCTCGGTGTGGGCTCTGTGGTAACCTTGCATTAGGGGAAGGGAATGGAATGAACAGTTGGGAAGTGAACTCCTGCCTACCGCTTGAGGAGCTAGGGGTCCCCCCAGCATGAATCTCGGGACCGACGAAAAGACCCTCGTGGTCTCGCCACCCCCCGTACCCTGCCTGGGAGTGCCGGGGACTGTGGTGGTTGGACTCCCCCCCGATGCCTATCTTGGGGGTGTTGGCCTCCGGGGAGCTGGAGCTATGGTGTATTCTAACACAAAAGGACTGGGGGGACTGGAGGTACCAGGGGCTGAACTGAAACCCCTCTTCTCGCTAGGACGGGTGGGGGACCACTCTGCTACACCCCCCTGGTACCGTAACTCATAATCGTCAAACTGATCCCTCTCTTTCAAAATATCCTCCTCTGTGGCTGAGAACCGAGGATATGCATTTGTATCCCCGGTTTCCGCCGTGTCTCCCCCTTGGGTAATGCGGGTGTGGGAGGACCCTAACGCTGAATCCCCTTCACTAGTGACCCGCCTTCTGAGTTGGTCGGCGTGCCTCCTCCAGAGTAGACCCGAGCTAGACTCGACCCTGTAGGACACTGGTCCTGTCTGCTCGATGACTGTCCCTGGGACCCACGCCGGCCCTGACGCCGCGTAGTTCCTGCAGTGGACCGGGTCCCCTGCCGAAAAACGTTTGGAGCTCCCTCCCCCTATATTTATGTTTCTCCCTTCATCCTCCACCCTGGACGGATCCATCCGGTCAAAAAGTGTTACCGGACGCCTCCTCATGAGGAGTTCGGCTGGGGAAAATCCTGAAGCTAAGGGGGTTGTCCTATAGCAGATGAGGAACTGGCACAGATGCAGGTTCAACTCACCGGGACCCATGCGCCGCAGTGTGTCTTTCGTAGTGCGCACTTGGCGCTCTACCTGACCGTTTGTGGCGGGGTGACCGTTTGTGGCGGGGTGAAACGGGGCAGCGGTGATGTGCCTTATGGCATTCCGCTCTACAAACGTCTTGAACTCTACAGACGTGAAGGTACTAGCGTTATCGCTAACAAGGACGTCTGGCAGGCCGAAACAGGCAAAAAGCTTGCGCAACTGCTTGATGGTTGCGGCGGAGGAGGTACTGTTCATAGGGATTACCTCCAACCACTTGGAATAGGAGTCGACTACCAATAGAAACATGGACTCGCGAAAGGGGCCAGTGAAGTCGACATGGATCCGGGACCATGGCCCGCGGGCCGTATCCCATTCCCTATGGGGCAACCGGGACTCCTCGGGCCGAGAGCCCTGGCAGCTCTCGCACGTGCCCACTAAACGCTCTATGTCCCCGTCTATCTGGGGCCACCAAAAGAAACTCCTGGCCAGAGCCTTGGAGCGCACGATCCCGGGGTGACTGGTGTGCAATAGTCTCAGTACCTTGGCCCTCAGCTTCTCTGGGATAACTACTCGCTGGCCCCAGAGTAAGCAGCCCCTTTCCAGCGACAGCTCTACTCTGCACCTAAAAAATGGTCTGAACTCTTCATCGGGGGGAGTCGCGGGCCAGCCCTTCCTAACCCAGGAACTAACTTGGGCCAACATCTTGTCGGCCGCCGTGGCTTTGGCAAGGTCGGCTGGGACAATGGGGGGTGAGTCGAGAGACTCGATCAGTAGGACTTGGTGATCCTGCTCTACCTCGCATGTGGGGTCCCCTACACTTGGGAGGGGAGATCGGGAGAGTGTGTCCGCATGGGAGCTCTCCTTCCCTGGGCGATAGACCAGCTCATACTGGTAGGCGTTGAGGAAAATGGCCCAACGCAGCATTCTGGGGGATAGTATTTGCGGTGTGGGTTTGCCAGTAGTGAAGATTTCCAAAAGTGGTTTGTGATCGGTCACTACCGTAAACTCGCGGCCGTATAAGAAGTCATGGAACTTTTTCGTTCCGGCGATGATGACTAGGGCCTCCCTATCAGTTTGCGTGTAATTGCGCTCGGCCTTTGAGAGGGACCTAGAGTAGTACGCTACCGGGGCTTCCCTCCCGCTTTCCAACACGTGGCATAGGACCGCCCCCACCCCCACTGGGGACGCATCACAGACTAAAACCACTGGTTTTTTCGGGTCGAAATGGGTCAGGACAGCATCCGAAGACAGGAGTGACTTAAGCTCCTTGAATGCTCTCTCCTGCCTGTCCCCCCACCGCCAAGCCGCGTCCTTTTTGAGCAGGGCGTGCAGTGGCTCCGCGACCGATGCCTTCCGAGGCAGGAAGGTATGCTAAAAATTTAGGAGCCCTAGAAATGACTGTAGCTCCGGTTTTGCGGTGGGGCGAGGGGCGTTCTTCACGGCTGCAACCTTTGACTCAGAGGGTTTGATCCCGTCCGGGGTTACCTTAAAGCCTAGAAACTCAACCTCCCTCGCAAAGAATACACATTTGTCCCTCCTCAGTCGAAGGCCTGCCCTCTCGAACACTGAAAGGACCCCATCTAGCCTCTTTGCCAACTCTAATTCGCTCCCCGCCGTTATCAACATGTCGTCGAAGTATGGGAGCACGCCTGGAAGCCCCTTTAAAAGTCGTTCCACGAGGGATTGGAAAATTCCGGGGGCCGAATTCACGCCAAACTGAAGGCGCGTTACCTTAAACGCCCCCTTGTGCGTCACTATTGTTTGCGCGGCGGCAGCAGCCGGGGTTACAGAGAGCTGCTGATACGCCTGAGCCAGATCTAACTTGGCGAAACACTTCCCCCCATGTAACGTGGCCAGCAAGTGGCTGACCACGGGCACTGGATATGCGTTTGGCCGAATGGCCTTGTTAATGGTACATTTATAGTCTGCACAAATCCTGACTTCCCCGTTCGATTTAAGGGCTGTAACAATCGGCGTTTCCCACTCTGCCGAGTCAACTGGAACCAAAATCCCCTGCCCCACCAACTTGTCCAGTTCCGCCTCGATTTTGTCCTTTAGGGCGAAAGGCACCCTCCTTGGTTTGAGGCGGATGGGCCGGATTTCTGGGTCCAGCTTGAAGGAAACCGGGGGCCCCTTGTATTTCCCGAGCCCCTTCTTGAAAACGTCCGGGTGCGCGTTGCACACGTCCCGCATTGGGTCAGTCTCGATGGCGTTAATGCCGGACAGTTCGATTCCCAGGGGAGCAAACCACTGCGTTCCCAAAAGGCAGCATCTCCCCCCTTTGAGGACCACTAAGGGCAGTTTCTCAGAGTAGCCCTTGAACTTCACCTTGAAATTCCCCACCCCCAACACTGGGATCCCGTTTCCCTGCACGTCCCGAAGGTGTGACCTCATGGCCCGCAGTTTGGGCCGCTTGTCTGGGGGAATACGCATGAACTCTTTTTGGGACAGGATGGAATAAGATGACCCCGAGTCTATGTCCATCCTCACTGGGACCCCTTGCAACAGTACCTTTACGAAAAACCGCCGGTGCTCCAGGCCCATGCGGTTCACGCCTTCCTCATCGTAGCTGGCTGCAACCTTCCTGGTGCCGGTCGCCTTCTGCTGGTGCGTCTGGGGATGGCTGGAACTCCTCTTGTCTTCGACTCGCCCACGCCTGCATACTCGGGCGATGTGCCCCTTTCGGCCGCAGTTGTGACACTCGGCCTTTCGAAACGGGCACCTCGTGCGGTCATGGGACGCCCCACAACCGTCGCAATGGCGGTCCTGCCGTTCTCGGGACTGCCGCTTCTCACCACGCTTCTTGATCCTCTGGACGTCGTCGTCCTCACTGGAGTAGGGGTCCGCTGTTGTGGACGACTCCTCGGACGACGTTGGTGTGCCGGCGGGCAGCTTGGGGGCCCGCCAGGCCGTCTTCGCTGGTGTCCACCGGGCCGCCTGTACTGGTGACTTGGCCCGCTCGGATGCGGCCCCTCGGGACTTGAACAGCCTCACCCCGCTCCTGGCCTCCTCGGCTGCTTGGGCCTCCCGCAGCACCTCGTTGAACGTGAGGCGTTGGTCATGGGTCATCAGCCTCCTCTGCAGCTCCTCGTCCCTCAGACCATACAACATGCGGTCACGGAGGGCCTGGTCCAGGTCATCCCACTGGCAGTGGACCGCTGCAAGCCTGAGGGCCGCCGCGTAGGCAGACACGGATTCGCCCGGTCGCTGGTCTCGCCTGTGGAACGCGACCCGTGCTGGGAAGATCAAGACGGGCGGCTGGAAATGCTCACCCAGTCTCTCCAGGATACAGTCGATGGGGACCTCGTCTACCTTCCGGGGGGCCACCAGGGTCATCAGGATCCGCAGCGTGGCCGGCCCCACTTGGGCCAGGAAGTGGGAGCGTATCTTCGCGTCGTCGTCGATGCCCGCGGCTTCCATCGCGTGCCGAAACTGGCACTCGTAGAGCTCCCATTGTTCAGGCTCGCTCACATCGAACTGGTACGCCTTGACCTTGGGATTCGCCATCGATCCCACCTTCGTCGCCAGTTTAGTGTCTGTTCCAGGAGACATAGAAGGAGTCGCAGTATGGACTAACACAGGTTTATTGGTTGATGATCAGAACGAACATGTGGTAATGGCGGAGGTATCTCACATTATATACAGTGGTACAACACATTTGAACTTGGCTGCATGGTAGCTCATTGGCCGCTACCGGCATGACGTCATCCCGGTCACGCCCGTCTTCGGTGGTGGATCAGGGGTAGTTGTTTGCTGCGGGAAGTTCCCGCGGCTGCAGGCAATTTGAGGAATGATGACCATGTGAGTTGAACACTCGCAGCTGCCCTCTATAGGCAGCTTGCTCGCGTTCCTTTAACAGCTGGGTTACATTGTGATTGTGGCTGGGTTACATTCATACATTTCTTAAAGCAACATTGTACATTCATATGAAGCAGCATTGTACATACACAACAAGTACTGGTCAAATCTTTCAACTGCTGCATTTGGTACATGTGATGCTAAACAGAGGATGTTTCAGTAGTTCAGGCTTCATTGACCAAAGTCATGAACAACCACTGGAAGGAACCATGGGTTGAAAGATAAACCGGGGTGGGGTGGGGTGGAGCTCTGGTTTTCTACAGAAGAGTATGGAAGTGTTCATTTTCTGGATATCAACTTTCCCAAAAACTCAAACCAGTGAGGCCTCTGATCTTTATATGCTTTGCCACTTGGGTGATATAGAATTTATCTGGAGGATCACAGTTTCTACAAAGGGTCCATAAAAGAAGAATGAACTTTTGGTATTATGTAAAACCATCTAGCAAAAATTAAATCAATGCAATGGGGTTTGCAAATGGTAAAAGCAAAAACAAACAGGTTCAAACAGCTGCAGATTTTTCTTTTCTTTTCTCAAAAAGGACAATTTGAAACAGCATATGAAATGCAGCAATTAAACAAGCCATGCATCTCAACCAATCAATCACATTGCAAGACCAAATTCTAGCTGGAAACAACAAGCTTTTTGGCAAGCATTTAAATGATAAAAGACCTGATGGATCTCTGAGAGAATTCTATATTTTCAGCACTGTCACTGGAAGCAGCTTGTTGTGTTTACCTCCCTACCAATCTCAAGAAAGTCAGAGATTAGTACTTAAGGAAAAAAAGTACTTCATTGGATTGCTGCATCTGGTAGTGGGATTCAGAGAGTTCTTTTTCGGGGTGGTGGTGGTGGTGGTGGCAGGGGTTGGAATCAAAATATATCCCCCACCAAAATGGTATCTTCACTCTGGCCAGGTTATCCTGCAATGGTAATAAATGTAAAGGTAAAGGTCACCCTTGCCCAAAAGCCGGTCGTATCCGACTCTAGGGTTCAGTGCTCATCTCTGTTTCATAGCCGAAAAGTCAGCACTGGCTGCTTCTGTAGATGTTTCCATGGTCATGTAGCAGGCATGACAGTGCATGGAATGCTGTTTACCTTTCCACCAAAGTGGTCCTTGTTTATCTACTTGCAATTTCTTGCTTTTAAACTGCTAGGTTGGCAGGAGCTGGGACAAAGATGGAAGCTCATTCCATCCTGCAGTATTTGGGTATCAAACTGCTGACCTCTCACCTTCCAGTCAGCATCTTAGCCACATGAGCCACTACAGTCCCAGAGTAGACCAGATTGCCAGAGACTCAACGCCAAGTATCAGCTGGCGGTTAATTAACCTGACAACCCTGAAGACTAATGGCCTTGGATGCCAAAGTCCACAGGGAAGGGTGATGGTCCCCAAGTGGATTAAATCCCACTTGAATCCATATTGATTGAAGACAACAACTTCATCAATACTAGCCTAGGGCTGAGGAGGACTTTGAGTGCCAAAAGGGTTGGGACCAGAAAGTGACTCGCATAACTGGATCAGTGGTACGGATGTCATGCTGTGATGATGAAGGCAGATGAAAGGCCACTGCATTATATTCTCAGGAAAGTCTTCATGGCTGATCGTCATGAGCATTGCCAATACAGTAATACCTCATACAAAGTCCACTTCATACAACATTGAATTCATACAACATCGCCCAATTCCTTGAAAAATGTTTGTATGAGGCATTGGGGTTTTTCCCAGGTTGCATTGTGCCTGGGCAGTATAAATGCATGCGTGTATTGCTCTTGTGGGTATTGCATGAGGCGAAGAGTGGTTAGGAGTGGTTTTGAGCACATTTTTGGATTTTTTGAATCTTTTCATCAGAATTCTTGGAAACATTCCTGGGATGTTTGCAGCATTCTTCAGGTTCTTGGACCATTCTTTGCCACAATGGAAAGGTAGGTAAATGAGGTTTTCTGTTTCCAATTGGCTTGGGTGGGGAGGTGGATGGGGGAGGGCAATTTTTTGGTGGGGTGGGCAATTGTTTGGTGTTTGCCGCTTTGGTTTCTAAAAACAGATTGCATGTTCCATAATTTTTCCTATGTTGGTCTTTTTTTGGAGGGCACTATTTGGTGGGGTGGGCAATTGTTTGGTGTTTGCTGCTGTTTGGATGATTAACACTGTGATGCATGATGGGACATGTTGGCATCCATTTTGTCCTTGCTTCCATACAGTAATTGTTTACAGTAGCTTGTACAAAATGCATGATCGGCCGCATGGCTGCAGATTATCAGTGTGCTGCTTGATGGGACATATTAACTTTTAATCCTGCACTTCACAAAGTTTTCAAAATTTAAAAACTTGTTGTATGGTTTGTCCCCTAAAATCAGGATTGTTTGACATGTTTTTGTAATGTATTTAGCTTTTAGACAATGATTTCTTAAAGTTCTGTCAGTTTCCTTGACTTTGCCCTGAAGTCTGTGCTGTTACAGTACAATGTATCTCTATGGAAATGACATTGTAGGAGGCATCGCAGCAAGGATTTGGACGTTTTATGAGGCATCGTGGCTAGGATTTTGCATGCCTCATACAAAGTCCAAATCTCTATGGAAATGACATTGTAGGAGGCATCGCAGCAAGGATTTGGACGTTTTATGAGGCATCGTGGCTAGGATTTTGCATGCCTCATACAAAGTCCAAATCCGTATAAAGTCCAAACTTGTGGAACCAAGTTTGGACGTTGTATGAGGTATCACTGTATTCAGATCCGGATCCTTTCACTGTTCAGATGTAAGCCTTTTCTCTGAAATTGGCCAGATCATTTTGACCTAAGACCGGTCAAAATCTGTTCCAAGGCTAAACAACAATTCTCCGCCCCACCCCAAGGGACTTTCCACATATCATAATTTTCATTTCCGAGATCTGACACCCTTCAGCACCTTGGACAAGGGCAGGACGGAAACTGGGCTGACCAAATTTCATTTGCAGGCGCACCCCCCAATAAAGGACTCAGACACTGGTAAAAGTGGATAACGGCATTGGGCCACATTTATTGATTCATGCCCTAGTCCGAATTATAAATTTCTATTGGTAATTGACCAATCATAATTCTTAAGGCAAGCAGGCCGAAGTAACACTGGTAAGGTACCACCCAAAATTGCCAACGGCAATTGCTACAATGTATCTATTTGTATCAATTTGTTTGTTGACAACAAACAAATTGTTGACCGTAGTCAATATCTAACTAATGACCCCACCCTCTGACGCGTATCCGTAAAATCACGGGGTGATGCATGCTGTCTAGCTGTAGCCATCACCCCGTCGCCTAGTTCGTCGTTGACCGGACAACGTTTAACCAACTTATGCCTGTCTAGTGTTGTCCAGTCAATTGCGAACTTGCCGGATACCTGTGGGTCATAATGTTTACCTTACCAGTGCTACCCGCCACACGGAGGGGCTTCAAAGAAGGCTCGACGCCCCCCCCCCAGACCGTCAGCTCGGTCAACAGGCCTGCTCGCCAATCACCCAACAGGAGGTCCATACCTCCTCGCGACAGATGGACCCCATCCCCTGCATAAAGGTCATAATTTCGCAGACTAATGGCGGAGTGAGGGCTGACCCTCCCCCAACCCCTGCTGACAATGAACCGGGCCACTGCCCTGTTCACCATGCGTCTAGCCTGGTCAAGGGCCGGGAGGTCGAACCCTCCCCTATACGTGTGCCGTGGCACCACATCCGACCAAACAATGGTGGTGGCGGGCCACACGTAATGCAAGTAGGCGAGGTCGCCGCAAATCGCATGCTTTAGCGATAAGCCGGTGACCTGACCCAAATCATTGCCCCCAAGGTGTATGATGAGAATGTCAGGCGGGTCAGCATTCCGACCTGAAAAAAGGAATGGCAACAGCTCCCGCCATAACATCCCAGGCGTACATACCATGTGAGACTTGCGTATGCACCCAGTCCCAGTCGGGGTCCCCACTCTGTCGCCGCAGCGTAACGCGCTGCCCTGTGCACGTAGCTATGGCCCACCAGCCATACTGTCACCGGTGTAATACGACACCCAGGGTCTGTCAAGGGAAAAAACGAGGGAGAGAAAAGATGTGGTGACCAGGCTGGTACTCACTGTGGGAGAGGGCGGACATAAAATTGAGAACACCGCGAACCCCACCTCCCCATGCGGCGTATTTCAGCCCCGGAGTACCCAAAAGCAGCAGCAGTGGAGGCCGCCCCTATTCTGAACGAATGGGTGCCGTAACGGGCCCCCGGGAGGCCTACACTGGCGAGCGCTTTGCCTGTCACCTTCCAAAACCGAAACTTAGTAAGGGGAGACCCATCTTGGTGACAGAAAAACGGGCCATGGTGCGTGCCACGCAGTGCAATAAACTCATGTAGGGCACCAACCGGACAGATGTCTGCCAAAGAACACCGTAGCAGTCTCACACCACTGCCTACGCCATGCTGATCCGTCTTAGAGGAGCGTATCCTCAACTGAGCCCAGTCTTTGGCAACATAGACATCCTCGAGTTCCAGTGCCCTACTACTTGCATCCGCCTTAGACAGCATCACAAGCTCGCTGATGCGGAGCGCTCCAAAAAATGCCACCGTTGTGGCTGCATGAAATAGGGCTGCCTCATATCTATCAAAACAGAGGCCAGGCCAGCCCCGGGCCAGCTGGGTAAGAACCCCTGGGGAAATCAGGTGGCGGTCGTCCGGGCAACGCCCACGCTCCCGCCCCCACCCCTCCAAAACATGTCTCACACGGAAGTCAGCGGTACTATCCACATGACCTCCCACCTTGGCCATAAAAGCCAATGCTGACAGCCTAGATGCTATGGTGTGAGGTGCAAGGCCCTGGGCATGCAGGTAAACCATGAACTGAAGTACATGGGTCACCGGGATCGGCCAGGTTTCTGGCAGCCGGGATTGGATACAGAAGGCTCTGAAAGAATTGAACGCATGGTGATACGCCTTACGCGTGCGTGGCGCCAGTGACAAGCCAATCGCCCGGTTCACCTCTCCTTGCCAATGGTCCATATCTCTTCCGGGAGTGGCGAGGGAAATTCCTCCGCTTCCGGGGCCAAGGCACGGAACCGGGAGATCTGCAGGCGGGACAAAGCGTCAGCGATATCATTATTGACCCCCGGGACATGCCTGGCCCTGAAGAGGACGTTGAGGCGCAGGCTGCGCAACACAAACTGGTGCACTAGGTCCATGACCCTGGGCGATTTGGAAGTCTGTGAGTTGACAATGTGGACAACGGCCGCATTGTCGCACCAGAAATGGACAACCGAGTTGGCCCACTCCTCGCCCCATAGCATCAAAGCCCCCAGGATAGGGAAAAATTCCAGGTACGTGAGATAACGCAGGCGACCCGTGCCTGCCCAGGCTGGTGGCCATCCACCATAGGCCCACTTCCCATTGAAGTACATCCCATAACCCAGGGACCCTGAAGCATCAGACTGTATCTAAAAGCGAGGGGAAGCCAGGAGGTCAGACCTCCAAAATGATACTCCATTGAACTCCCTCAGGAACTGGAGCCAGATAAACATATCTGCCCTGATACCCCGGATGAGTCTAACCCTATGGTGGGGCCTAGATAAGCCTGCCATGGCGTCGCACAAGCGCCGAGCAAACGCCCTGCCCGGTGCGACCACCCTGCAAGCGAAATTGAGGTGACCGTGTAGCACCTGCAGTTCCCGCAGGGACGCCTTGCGTTTAGCAAGCAAGTCCGAGATAAGGGCCACAATCCTTGACACCTTATCCCCCGGTAACCTAGAAGCCTGCGCTACCGTGTCAATCTCCACCCCCAGAAATACTAGCTGAGTAGATGGGCCCTCGGTCTTTTCGAGCGCTAAAGGGACAGCGAGTTCCTCCATTAGCGTCTGAAGTGTGTTGAGGAGACGTGTGCACGTGTCCCAGCCCCGTTCACCCCCGAATAAAAAATCATCCAGGTAATGGGCTATAGACCGGGACCCTGACCTGCGGACAAAAGCCCACTGTAGGAACGTGCTAAAACGCTCGAAAGCCGAGCATGATATGGAACAGCCAAAAGGCATGGCCTTATCAAAGTAATATTCACCCCGGAACTTGAAACCCAGCAACTCAAAATCGCCCGGGTGCACTGGCAAGAGGCGAAATGCCGACTTAATGTTGCACTTGGCCAACAGCACACCCAGGCCACATGAGCGCACCATGCGCAGCGCGTGGTCAAAAGATGTATACCTGACTGAGCAAAGGTCATCAGGGATAGCATCATTGACCGATCGGCCGACTGGATAAGACAAATGATGAATCAGGCGAAACTCGCCCGGTGATTTTTTGGGGACCAAGCCCAAAGGTGACACTTTAAGATTGGGGAACGGGGGTGTAGGGAAAGGGCCGGCCACCCTGCCCATATCGACCTCCTTAGTAATGCTGGCAGCAGCTACCTCCTCCCGCCCCCTAAGGGACAAAAGGTTGGGGGCATCCTGGGGGAACCTGTCGCCCACAAAAGGGATACGGAACCCCCGTCTAAAACCTTGAAGAAGGTAAACCGCATCCTCCTCCCTCGGGTACAATGCGAGCCAACGCTCCAAGATGTCCACATTAATTGGGGAAGGGGCCTTTTGGTGAACCAGCTCCCTCCGCGGCAGTTTTGCCAGCCCCCTGTCCGCCCCTTCCTCTGCCCCGCATCCCCCCAGGCCTGGGACAGGCAGAGGCCGCATGGGGGCCAGCGCAGGAGGGACACTCATGTCTGTAGTTGCAATTCTTCCTGTTGCAGGAACCATTGGACAAGAAAGTCCAGCACAGCAGGCGGGCTGGAACCCCCTGCCCCGCCAACTGGCGGGGAGCCTGTGCTGGGGCCACTCGCTGGACCGCATGTCCACAATGGTATCTTTCCCCGGGTGCAGGGCACGTGGGAGTCATGTACAGCAGCCACAGCCGCTGGCAGGGCTCGTCCCACCTCATCTCTGGGTGCAGGGGAATCCGCATACGGAATTCCTCGTCGTAAGCCAACCACGACAGGCCCGGGAAGTCAACCATCGCCCGGTAAATGTTGTCCAAATCATCGGAATCGCCAAATCAGGCCGGGCCCTGAGGTATACCGCCATATAGATGAGATAGGCCGGCAACCAGTTGGCCCACGTACGTGGTGGCTTGCGACGACGCGCTTGCTCCTTATCCTTCTCATCTTGCCCCTCCCTCTCCTCCTTGGTGGGCTCTCTGTTAAGGAGGGAGAAGATGTCCACATACTCCCC
Organism: Bradypodion pumilum; assembly: GCA_035047305.1. Lineage (NCBI taxonomy): Eukaryota > Metazoa > Chordata > Lepidosauria > Squamata > Chamaeleonidae > Bradypodion > Bradypodion pumilum. The sequence continues at coordinate 502,649,348 of JAWDJD010000001.1, read as the reverse complement.
CCGCCAGATCTTCTCTCTGGTGGCCTGTGCCAAATGGTCCCCCAGTGGCAAAGTATACCCTGCCGTCGGCAAAGCCGACACAGGCACGGTGGAAACTGCGGGCATCTGCGAAGGAGCCTGGACTAACCCGGTCACCCCTGGAAGATTCCCGACCGGGTAAGAAGGACCCCCTACCCCGGGGCCCAGGGTGATAGTTGAAGTCACTGGGTGGGGCGTCGGCGACTGAACCGGCGCACCACCCGTGCAAGGCCAAGGCCATTGAAAAGTCCCCCCAACGTGGCCATGTGTGTTTGTGCACTATTTTGGACCACATACTCACACGCTGCGCCCCCATGGGCTGCCCCCACCGGGGGTTCCGACCCACTGGGAGCGTCGGAGCTCACAACCGCCCTAGGGCTCGTTGACGGGGCTTCATCAGCACCGGCCTGTTGATTGGGGAGCTGTGGGGCAGTGGCCGAAGCCGGGCCACGCGCCTCAGGCAGCTCAACCCGTCCCACCGCCTGCCACTGCCCAGCAGACGATGGACCGACCAGCACCCCAAAAGGGGCCCCAGGGTGACTAACCTGGGCCAGGGATGCCTCAAGGGCCACAACACGGGCCAGGAGGGCCTCCACGCTGACGTAGCCACCTAAACCAAGGGGGGGTAAAGGGCCAGCTGGCCCACTAACTACAGGCGTCGGTACAGGTCCCTGTACCCCGGGGCCGGAATAGGGCCACGATCCAAAGCCCGGGCCCGGTAGGGCCGGGGAAGAACCCTGCCATGGAAGGGGGCCACACCACCCCCCAAGGCTGGAAGCCCCCGCATTAAGCTGTGCCCCAACGGAGGAAGGCCCAGCAGAATGGGTGACGCCAGCAGCGGCGGCCGCCGCTTGCGGGCCGGGAGCCGCGGCCTCTACTGTGCCCGCACGCGGACCCCCAGCCTCCGGCCAAGGGGGAATTAACCCCATCCCACCAGTCCCGGGTGGGTTCGGGCAGAGGAGGCTGCTCGGGAGGCGCAGCCGCGGTCCTCCGACCCGGATTGCGCCTCCGCGCGGAACGAGCCGCGTTCGCAGTCGCCTTCTTCTTCGTGGGCATTGCAGCTGGTCAATTGGAAGCCTAAAAGGAGAGAATCAGCAGCCAAGAGGCTCAGGTGATAGTACAAGCGACGGAGGTAGGAGGGAAAAACTTCTCCGCTCCGTCGCTTCGCAAAATGGCAGCTCGGCTGCCTCGTGGCCACCCCTTTTATAAGGGAGCTGGCCACGCCCCTAACTACCCGGATGCCTTCGTCCGGTGGGGGGGGGGCCCGCAAAGAGCGCGGCAGCCATTTTGGCGCCGCGCTTGCATTCTGTTAGTATAAATGGGGAAAAATAATCCCAAAAGGAAATGACAGTGCCTTTTTTAAAACAAATAATTCTGAATGAACTGAGAGATAGCATTTTGTTGTTGATTTTTATTTCCTCTCATTACCTGAAGAGGCATGGTTTGTATCCCAAACAATGGGAAAAGGGTGATGCCAGGAAGCCAATTGAACCCCAAATTTTTTTTGTATGCCACAAATACTGGGTTTTGTCAAATCCCTTAAATTATGGGGTGTGTGAAAAGTAGTGAGTTTTTTTTAAAAAAAATCTCAGTTCACAATACTTTAAAAAGAATACCTTTTTAAAAAATAGCTCTATGCAACTTTAGGGGTCGTGCTGGCTACTATTCATTTCTTTGAATGCAGCTGATATTATACTGAGACCAGGTCTAAGAAAAATTGTACCCCGATACTGGTCATGCAGTCTCTCAATCACTGATTAGTTCCAGCCACTTTGGGCTCATAACTTGCTACCCCCAACTTTCCATGTGCACTTTAATTTACCAGGTTCCATACTGAACATGACCCTGACCTTTAGATTTCATACACCAGCAAGATGCAGCTCATTTACCAGGTGTCTAATAATCTAACAATAAAAGCTTGTAGTACTGTTGCACTTATAGTTCTCAGTTTGTGGCAGCATATTATTTCATATAATTGTGGACTACTGTAGAAGGGATGACAACAATAATCTGACTTGGCCTTCTTGCTTAATGCAGGATCAACAGCACAGGTTATAAATCTGACAATGCAGACTGCATACCTGCCAGCAAATACAGTATCACAGGCAGTTTTATTAATTGGCATATTGCATTTATAACTTCCTTTCTTTCAGTGATCTCAAGGTACATAATCTTTGTTCACGGACTTTTTTCGTTATGCGGGGTTCTACTGTATACAGTTTGGTTAAGGCGCTGAACTTTAAGACTGGAAGGTCAGAGTTCAATATCTGAGTATTGCAGGATGGAATGAACTTCTGTCTCTTTCCCAGCTCCTGCAGTTCAAAAGCAAGAAATTGCAAGTAGATAAATAGGTAATACTTCGATGGGAAGGTAAACAGCATTCCATGCACTCCAGTATTTAGCCATGCCTGCCACATGTCCATGGAAACGTCTGCAGATGCAGAAAGCGCTGGATCTTTTGCTATAAACAGAGATGAGCACTGAACCCTAGAGTCAGATACAACTGGCTTTTTAGCAAGGGTGACCTATACCTTTATTGAAATGCATCAATAGTGACTGCAAAAAAAGGCTTTAGGCTGCATTAACAGAAGTATAGTCTCCAAAACCCATGAGGTACTAGTCCCCCTCTATTCATCACTAGCTATACCACATCTTGAGTATGATGTCCAATTCTGGGCACCACATTTCAAGAAAGATGCAAACAAATTAGATCAGGTACAGAGAAGAGAAACAAGGATGATCAGACGAATGTAAATTAAGCCTAATGAGAAAAGATTGAAGGAACTGGGCTTGTTTAGCCTTGAGAATAGGAGACAGAAGGAATACGATAGCATTCTTCAAATACCTGAAAGATAATCATAAAGAGGAAGGGAAGGATCTGTTCTCCATCATTCCAGAGTGCAGGATGCTTAATAATGGCCTGCAACTACAGGAAGCTAAATATAAACTAAATAACTGTTAGAGCAGTATGAAAGTGGAACCTGTCAGTGCGGGATTTGTGCTTGGCTAGAGAGGTGGCAGCTCGGAAACAGGAACCAACCACTGGTGGGCAAGAAGACCTACTCATGAGTAAATTTGTTCTTGACAGAACCATCTGCCTTGAGAGGTGGAGAACAATCCAAAACTGGGCACATTCAAGAGAGAATTGGACAGCCATCTGTCATATCTGCTTTGATTCAGGTTTCTGCATTGAACAGGTGGTTGGACTCGATGGCCTAAAAGCCCCGTTCCATCTCAGTTATTCTATGTGACTGTCCCTTCCAAAGTAGGACACTCAGCCACCCCACGGAATGGGACTAAAGCACACTTCTTTTGATTCATTCTTAACAGTGAGGGAGCAGAAGGCTAACTTGTTCTTAGGAATTCATTTTCACAGCTGCGAACTTGAACATGCTGGCTGATTGCAAAGAGTGTATTTGAAAGAAATTATTTTTTAAAAAAAAAGAGTGATGAAAACAGAAATCTTCCATCCTTTTGTCTATGTCATATGGCCTGAGTCTTTGAATTCCCCAGAATCTTGTGTTCTCTGCATTGTAATTTGAACTCTGTGGATGCTTCACTTATTTAGGAGATAAGGGAGACACTACACTCCAACAGTGTAGCAACTCATGTTCCCCTTTGTACATTTTTCCCCTGGGGGTATCTTCTGTTTTCTAATCAAAACAAGTTCTGATTATGTATCTCTTCTCCACAGAGGGATGAATCTATCCACTGAAAATTAAAGCTAACTTTATCTGTTAATGTGTCATCACAATTAATAGCCTGGGGAATGGCAAACCTGCAGAAATTTCAGAATAATCTGCCTCCCTCGCTGGTTGTCTGTAATTGTGGATTTAAGCATATGGATCAGGCAGCTGATAGTCAAGCTAGAATGAATGGAGGAAGGAACTGATCCCTCTTTATTCAAATTGAGGAGAAACTATCCTTGGTTTACACCACCAGCAAGGATGGCCTTTACAAGAAAAGATTTATACACTATCAGATAGGGTTTCTCAGTCTGGTCCAACATAGCATTTAGCAATCAGGTCACACCCCCATATCCATTGGTTCAATTTCCACATGTCGCTGTCTACAATGCTTACAATGAACAAAGGTAGACATTTTAGTCACTCTCCTGTATAACGATGGAGGCATTTGAAACCCCTCTTCTGCTTCTATGCCTCAGGTATGAGTATCAGAGAGTAAACAAAACAAAAAGACAAAAAACATTGTGGCACCTTAAAGACTAACTCCTTTATTCTATTGTTATTTTTTCATTAATCAAGTCCACTTCATCAGACTTAAGAGTGGATTTTCATGGTATCAATTTATACATGTCTAGTATAGAGGCCCAGGATGGCTTGGCACACAATTGGTTGGTTCAACAGATGGGTCTGCAAATCATAGAGTTATTTACAACCAGTAATAACATGCAATCAGTGTGGCTATTTACAGCGGTAATAACAGAAGATCTCTGATGGGAGTTTGGTTCTGTTTTTGCAAAATAAACATTCTGATATTACATATCTGTTAATGGGTTAATTGAGGAAGCTTTATGAGAGAAGCACAGCCAGAGGTTAGCTGTCCTGAGAATCAAACCCACTCACCCCCAATTTTTAAGTTTATTCTGCAAAGTAAATCGCAACCTCTTAGTTGTGGCATTTTTAAATTTGTTAATGTCCCATAAAATTCAACCTTGTCCCAGAAACAGGTATGTGTGTTAAATATAGGGTTTTTGTTATCCTCAATTTCAGGTATCCATGGTAGTTTTTGGAAACTATCCCCTACAGTTACAAGGAATGATCTTCATCTCCTCCCCCCAATATGTTCAACTGCAAGTCAAAATGGTAGAGCATTCAAACCTCATCTACCACCACTACCCCAACACAAAAAAGGGAAACTCTTATCACCATTCGATTAAAGCTTAGAAACTATTTTTCACATATAACATATTGTTATAAGTATAGATTATCTTATATGAAAAGAGAAGGTTAATTATATTTAGGACTCTTAAATATAAAGATGAGTCTAACAAGTGAAATTATAACAATATTTTAAGTTTTTTAAATGTATTGTGTAATCTTATAATTTTGGGTTTTTTTGTGTGTTTTTTGTTTTTGTTTTGTTTTTTCTTAATCTTTTTCTGTAATTTTATGTTTTTTCTTTATTTTATTATGTATTTTTTGCAAAAACCTAATAAAAATATTTTAAAAAAAGAAACTACTTTTCAGACTACACCTTCTAGAATCAAATAGCCATGTTAGCAGTCCCCAAAATAAATTCCCCAAGCTGTCTTCTACATGTTGTTTGTCATAGCATGCAAGAAGTCCAGAGAAGTAAATGAATGCTGTTTAATTTACCTGTAAAAAGTAAAAAAGCAATCACACTTATACACCACTCCATAGTGCAGGAATTCTCAACCTGCAGCCCATGGGCCGGATGCAGCCCATGACACCATTTCATGGTGCCCCCCCACTACCACCATCACATCAGGAAGTGCCATGGGCTGTCTGGCCCCTGAAACTCTCTGAGGTAGCGTGACCTGGCCCACAGCTTTAAAAGGTTGTGATCTCTTGCCATAGTGCTTTATTATTTTGCTTTTAACTATCAGTTTGTAGATTTGTAGATTATGCTGATTTCAATGGTGCTGTAGTTAGATTTGTGTTTTTTCTTTCCTTTAGTATTAATTCTTCTTGTGTTTTATAATGTTTGTAGACTCCAGGCTGATCTTAATAGTTCTTCTGCTAAAACATGCCATAATTGGAATTTACTTGATGGCTCATAGTTATTACTATTTATAATTAAATCATTTTCTAATGTGATTTTCAGTATGTTATGTTTTTCACTAGTTACTGATAGTATTTTTTTACAATGCTTGTAAACCATAGTGAAGGAGAAGGGCAGAATAGAAATGAAGTGAAATTGATATACAAATTGATATATAAATGTAATTTATCCCATTTGTCAGCTACTCTGTTTACTAAAGGTCAAATTAGAATTTGTAGATCACATGTTATAAAAAGCTAAAATTATTTTAGCATTCCAGAAATGTGATTTGGGCAATCCTTCATATCCGAGCAGTCATACTTGCAAACTAAGTCCATATTTTCCTCACACTGACCAATTACAAAACAAAGGAAGTGGATTTGGAAGCTACAGGGAATGTGATTAATCTATGCTGTAAAAATCAGATATTTTACAGAATTCTATTTCTGAAACTGTAAGGTGTGGTTTAACCTCTGTATAGAGATGGGAATATAATGTTTTAATGAAGAAAACAACAGCAACAACAACAAAAGGTTTTTAAAATCATTTTTGTGTTCTTTTGTAGATTTCTAAACCGGGAAAGTGGTTAAAGGCAAGGTAAGATTTTTGGATATCATCCTGAGTGTCAGAATAATAAGATTTATATTCTACTGATTATAGATGGGAACAATATAACATACCGATAGACCTTTCCTGCACATAAAAATTTGCAGATATCTATATTTTAAATCTAGCAAAGACATGAGGTTTTTGAGAAAGAACTAGAAGCTCTCCCCCCTCCCCTCAGCTTGACCTCCTTTATTTGAATTCTTTACACTTAGATATAGAAGAAATTGAGACAGTGATTAAAAATAGAAACATACGTATATCACCAGGACCTGTTGAGTTTCCAGTTGAAGGACATGAAGCCTTTGTTGATACATTTAGATAAAGGTAAAGGTTGCCCTTGCTCGAAAGCCAGTTTGGTCATCATCTCTATTTATAGACAAAGAGCCAGAGTTGTCTACATCTACAGACATTTCTGTGATCATGTGGCAGGCATGACTAGACACTGGAGTGCACAGAACACTGTTTACATTCCCAACAAAGCAGTACCTATTTATGTACTTGCAGTTTCTTCCTTTTGAATTGCTAAGTTGGCTGGAGCTGGGGCAGAGACAGGAGCTTCTGCCTTCATGCAGAACTCAGGTTTCGAACTGCTGACTTGCTGAACCTTCAGTTGTCAAGTTCAGCATCTTAACTCATAAGCAGCCACAGTCCCCGTTGGTACTTTTACTTCAAAGTTAAAGTTGTAAACCTTGTACAAGGCTATTTTTGAGACGGGTCCCTTGCTATATTCCATATATGATGCTCATCTTATTGTGACTTCTAAACAGCTCAAAGACTGTACCAAATGCCTCTCATTCCAGTGTTTCTTTTTAATGTTGACCAATGTCTCTCACTAAGATTTAGGCAAAGATTTTCTCAGCCAGCCTCACATGTTGTGTACTTTGCACACAGTGAAGGAGGAGGGAACATGACAGTCCACCTATCTGCTGTCACTTCATCAGCTCCTCTCATGTGGAAAACAACGTCCTCAGGGAAGACAGAAACCTCCACACATGGAGATACTCTGAGAAGGATGACCTCTTCAGCCTATCACTTGCCACAGAGAGGCAATAATGCGAGCAGAGCTACCACACTAACTTCTCTGGTTACTTAAGATAAACTACCAGAAACTAGAACAAGACTGTTGCCAGTACCAGATGCAGAAGTGAAGTGAAAAAAGGTGTGGTACTTTATCTGTTGAGAAAGTTTGGACAGAAAATCCTGAGGATAGAGGCTTGAACACAGTTATTTGGGAGTATGACCCATGTAACTAAGTGGGATTTACTTTCCAGTAAATAGTTCCAGGAGAACTATGAGTCACATCACTTGCTGTGGAAGCAGATGATCTTGGGACTGAAGCCAAACTGTGTGGTTTTGGGCAAGCTGTCCCACAATGCCTAAGAAAAAGTGAATGGTAAACCACTGAGAAGGATCATTATCAGCTGGGATTGATTTGATGGCACACAATTTGATGGCACACAATTGTTGCTATTAAACAAGTATAGGATGAAGGTGCACATCAAACAACAAATACCCAGATTTTTTTTAAAAAAGATGGTCATGTGATTAGAAGAGCTTAACATACTGTATGATGCAGCAAGGCAAACCAAATATTGTGCCAGTTAGCTCTTACAACATAAGGCAATACTGACCAGCAGAAAGAAACATCTCATTTCCCTATCGCACAACACTAGAACTAGGGGGCACTCCATGAAATTTTTGGGTACTAGTTCTCAAACAAATAAGAGAAAGTACTTTTCACCCAGAGGATCACTGGTCTATGGAACTCCCTGCCAGAAGAAGTGGTGACAGCTGTCAGTCTTGACAGCTTTAAGAAAGGATTAGACAAGTTCATGGAGGATAAGGGTATCAATGGCTATAATTATGGATACCTAAGGACAACCTCTGGGTTGGGTTGGAGTGATAGGCAGGATATCTCTCAATGCCATTTCCAGGGAATCCTGCGGGTGAAGGCATCTGCTCGGGAATACCCTGAAGCAAATGGTGAGCCACTGTGTGAGACAGAATGCTAGACTGGATGAGCTGTGGCCTGTGAAGAAATATTGAAATACAGGCTGGGTTCCGAAGAAGCAGCGGAACTAGAGACCAAATTGCCAACATTTGTTGGATCTTGGAGAAAGCAAAGGAGTACCAGAAAAATGTCTACTTCTGTTTCATTGACTACACGAAGGCCTTTGATTGTGTGGATCAAAAAAAATTGTGGCAAGTCCTTAAAGAGATGGGAGTACCAGACCACCTCATCTGTCTTTTGAAAAATCTGTATGTGAGTCAACAGTTTGGACAGGATACGGAACTACTGATTGGTTAAGATTGGGCCGGGTTACCTAAGAGACCGCATCGCCCTGAGGACGTCTGTCCGTCCAACCAGAGCGGACCGGAGGGGCTCTCTAATCGTTCCATCAGCCAGAGGGGCTCGCCTCTCTGGCACAAGGAGGAGAGCCTTCTCCGTGTCTGCACCGGCCCTCTGGAACCTCCTGCCAACAGAGCTACGTCTCCGGACGGAATTGCTGCCTTTCAGAAAAGATCTTAAAACCTGGCTGGCGGGTCAAGTGTGGGGTGCAGGTGGAAGGGTAACCGCCATTGGGTGGTTGGTGTAGAAGAACTCTTCCCCATGGTGCCTTTGGATCCTGCAGCCCTTGTTTTTAGGGGGTGGGTAGTTTTAACTGTTTTAACTGTTTTAACTTGTGTTTTTAATTTTTATTGTGAACCGCCCTGAGTTGGCTTTGGCCGAGTGAGCGGTATATAAATGTGATAATTAAATTAAATTAAATTAAATTAAAAAGGAGTATGACAAGGCTGTATATTGTCACCCTGCTTATTTAACTTATATGCAGAGTACATCATGCATAATGCAGGTTTGGATGAAGCATAAGCGGGAATTAAGATTGCTGGGAGAAACATCAACAACCTGAGATATGCAGATGACACTACCTTAATGGCAGAAAGTGAAGAAGACTTAAAGAGCCTCGTGATGAGGGTGAAAGAGGAGAGTGCAAAAGTTGGCTTGAAACTCAACACCAAATAACCCAAGACATCACCCTGCCAACAAAAGTCCACATAGTCAAAGCAATGGTCTTCCCAGTAGTAATGTATGGCTGTGAGAGCTGGACCCTAAGGAAGGCTGAGTGCAGAAGAATAGACACTTTTGAACTGTGGTGCTGGAGGAGACACCTGAGAGTTCCCTGGACTGCAAGAAGATCAAATTAGTCAATCCTGAAGGAAATCAATCCTGACTGCTCATTGGAGGGACAAATACTGAAGCTGAAGCTCAAGTACTTTGGCCACCAAATGAGAAGAGAGGACTCACTCAAGAATGCCTTGATGCTGGGAAAGATCAAAGGCAAAAGGAGAAGGGGGTGGCAGAGGATGAGGTGGATGGATGGAATCGTTGATGCGATGGGTGTAGTTCTGGCCAGGCTGTAGAGGATGGCAGAGAACAGAGGAGCATGGTGTGTTGTGGTCCATGGGGGTCACAAATGGTCAGACTCGACTATGCAACTGAACAACGATAAACCAAATAATGCCAGTGGAGGCTGTTAGAAATGCCAGAGCAAGGACCTTGTATCTCCCCTGACACCCAAAGGGATAAAAGAGGAAGTGAAGAATAATAATTAAATAACAACAACTTGCATAGCACCATGTGCAGGAGACACCAGAGGAGAAAGGGCCACCAACCCCTGGAACAGCTGCGACTGTTAATTCCCCACTCCCATATCTTGTCCGTAGCATGAGAAAGATGGAGAAAAGGACAGACAATTCTTCCTTTTGAAAAAGGTTCTATTGTTTGAACAAACCTGGCTTAAAATATCAAAATGACTCAGAAGGTTAAGCGATTTCTGGTTCCTGTTTTCATTTGAAAGTGCTAAACTGGGACAGTTCAGATTAAAATGTGAATCAGATCTATTTCTTTCCACAAACTTTACAGCAGACTCTTGCAGAGCAGTGCCGTTCACAAGCTGATGCTTCCCAACCAACTATCTTAAAAATGACCTCCAGTGATAATTTAGTAAGCAGGTACCTGCTATTTTCAATCCATGTAAAACTGAAGTTGGGCATAATGGATGTAATTAAATAAAAATGCAATGGGTTCAATTAAAGCTTGGCTGAAGAATGTCACTGTAGAGTAATCTGAGGGAATAAAATGAGGCAAGCGAGACACTTTCTGTCTCTGCATCAAAGTTATAAAGTCATCATGATATCCTTCAGCACAGAGTTGGGTATGAAAACAGAAATCTCATAGGAAGTACAGTGAGATAATAAAAATAATTTCCTGATAGAAATCATTCTGAATTGAAAGGATTTTTCCTGGAGAAACTCCGCTCAGGGGATGGCCAAATGAGGCTCCTTTCATGTCCCCAAGAGCTAGGACAGACTGGCGCTCAATCCGTCATGCAGTACCCAGGTCTTGAACTGCCAACTTGCTGACCTTCCAGCTAGCAAGGTGAGCTTCTTAACCACTGAGCCATCACAGCCAGTGAGATTAAAGAGAGTGCAAGAGAATTCATGGGACATGGAAGAAGATCCTTTAGGACAGTGGTGGCAAACCTATGGCATGTGTACCAGAGGTGGCACTCAAAGGAAGCCATCTCTGTGGGCACCTGTGCAGTCACGCCAGCACAGTTTGCCCCTCCCCTTTGCCTAGCAGCCCAATGGGAGCATTTTCTCCATCCCCCAGTACAGAGTTTACCCCGCCCCTCTGCCCAGCAGCCCAATGGGAGCACTTCTTCCCTTCCCCAGCACAGGGTTTGCCCTGCCCCTCTGCACAGCAGCCCAATGGGAGTGTTTCCTTCCTCCCCTGTTGCTATGTTGGCACTTTGTGATAAATAAGTGGGTTTTGCCATTTCAAGTGGGTCCCCACCCCTCCAAGGGCATTCAAGAAACAAAATGGCCACCCCTTTGCAGCTGTTGGGACAAAATGGCCACCCCTGTGCAATCAGGGCAAAATGGCCATCCGGCCCTCGGAGCTGACTGAGAGAGTGTGACCCAGCCCCCAGCTTGAAAAGGTTGGGAACCCCTGGTTATAGAGGAACAATTTTAGATGTTTTTTAAATATAGGTAGAGATGGAGCCTGGCGCAGCTCAAATGGAAGAGAATTCTACAAAGTTGGTGCTGCCTCCAAGAAGGCTCTAATCTTGGGGCTGGCACCTGGAGCTGCGTCATCTGGGTAGAACAAGTGATGTGGGCTGATGTTCTGAGGGGAAGACGTTCCAACCAGGTAGGAAGGTCCCAAACTGTTTAGGGACTTAAAAGTTAGAACTAACACCTTGTACCTGATACAGAAAGGAACGGGTAGCCAATTGCACCTCTGCCAAGGATTCAACCCTAAGCTTGGATGCACAGGTCTCAGCCAACACAGCTGTATGAGATTCTGGGACTTGTAGTCCAAAATGTAATATTGCTAAGCTCTGAATTCATACGAAACACCTTTTAGTAGTTTAGCATTCATTTGAAAACCCTTTTTCACACAACTGTCCTCTATATTAAAAAACGAAGTATATTTCAGAGGTTCCACGTGTCTCACGTATATCTCGTCGCTGAGAGACATCTCATTATCTGCAATTTTAGACAATATTTCCCATTCCACGGCAGTGCGCATACTATATAAATAACATATTTTGATGTCTAACTTAATGCAACATATAAATTGTGATGCCTCGGGGTCATGGCAGACCATAATACTGTATTTGATGTGTCCTGACATGCTCTAATGTATTGCTAGTGATTTGAAAACAATGTTTCTGCAAAATGGGAATAAAAGCAAGATTTTTCTCCCCCTCAAAAGTTACATCTAGCCTGTCTTGTCAGGGTGGCACTCATCAGTTCTGAATGCAGGGGAAATTAGATTGTGGAAATGAAGACTGATCTGTGCTGCTTAATACTTTTACAAACATGAAGTGCCTCCACTGAGATATTGTACTAAGGGTGAGATTTTAAAAAGCATCTACCTACCTACCTACCTACCCCATGTGGGCGCGTTTTACTTCCACTTCCAAGAGCAACAAGGGCAAGCTGGATGAATTGGTGTCAGGGGCCGGATTTGGTCGGTGAGCCATAGTTTGGGTACTCCTGGTTTAAGCAGAGAAAGTGGCAGCCTAAAAATCTATCTCCTCCTGTTGCAAAACACTTCTGTTGCAAAATAGATTGGAAGGGGCATTTTACTTCTGTGGCCCGAAAAGTTTGGGCACTCCTGTCCTAGCACACTCCCGAAGCATCTCCAAAGTCATTGTCTCTTGTCTTGCAGTTTCATACTCGGTAGACAAAACAGCTAGGTGGTTTATCCTTGGCTTTGCAGCAGAACACCTGCAGCTTTTGATGAGTGTTTGCTTACTGAAACGGCTTTCAGCTTTTGCTATAGTCATCAGCAAAAAGCATTCATAGAGCTACGCACACGTCAGAGTAAATTAGCGGCAGCAGTATGTTTTTGTAAACCTTATTTTGTAATATAAGTAGAGTTCAGTCTTCTATAAAAACAGACTTGAAGGTTCCCCTCCCCCTCAAATTACAATGTTTCATAAGGAAAACTTTTCAAACATCTATGCCAGATGGGCCAGAAACATGGCATAGAGGGGTTAGCACTGTTTCCATTAATTTTATTTTACTTTATAAAAGGGTAGGGTGGTTGGGAGGGGGGGGGGACGACTGCAGTGGCTTAGTAGTTAAGATGTTGAACTTAACGACTAGAAGGTTGGCAGGTTCAGCAGTTTGAGACCCGAATGCTGCACAACAGCATGAGCTCCCATCTCTGCCCCAGCTCCTGCCAACTTAGCAGCTCAAAAGCAAGAAATTGCAAGTATATAAATAGGTACCACTTTGGTGAGAAAGTAAATAGTTCCATGCCCTCTGGTGTCTAGTCACATGTCCACAGAAACATATGCAGATGCAGATAACGCTGAGCACTAAACCCTAGATCTGGATATGACTGGCTTTTGAGCAAAGGTGACCTTTACCCTCACTTAGGGTGTTTGGAGGCTGGATAGCTCAGTTGTTTAAATATCAGATTTTGGGATCAAGAGTTTGATTCCCCCGGTGTCTCCTGAGATAAGAGCCACCCTATACAATATCACAATCCGATTTAATTAGTTTAGTGTTCAAGGAATGAATATACATGAGAAAAGATACATTCCGCTCCTGTCAGAAAACACAGTTAACATGCATAACATTCTTCCCCCCTAGGTAAAAACAAAATCCTTTAACCAGGATGTCGGTCTAGTTTCTCTTCTGGGTCGGACTCTTGGCTGAGCCAGCTCAGGGGCTCATAGGATGGGCGACCCGACTAGAGTGAGGGAAACACTCACTGACGATGCCCACTTGGCACGGCTCAGGCTCGGGTGACACTTTGGTGATGGACATGTTGTGGTGATGACTCTTCTTGGGCACAGGCGCTGGAGGTCTTTGCTTTCGCTGTCAACATACCTTAGCAATGTGCCCTCTTCGCCTGCAGTTGTGGCATTCTGCGGTGCAGAAGGGGCACTTCGTGCAGTCATGCCGGGCTCCACAGCCATCACACTTGTGAAGGAATTTCTTCTCCTGATCGTCACGGTGCTCTCGGTGCTTTCGTCGGACCCCTCGGAATTTTCCCTCTGCGTCACTGGACTCCGATGAAGAGGTGGAACCAGGTGATGCTGAGGAGGTTGAAGGTGAACTTTGCTGAGCTTGCACAGCTGAGTCGGTGGCACTGGTGGTGGAGTGGCAATGCCAGAAAAGCTTTATCCCAGACCATGCGGCCTTAGACACCACTGCCTCTTCTAGGACATCTGTGAAGGTTAGCGTCTTTCTGATCATGAGGCGACATTGAGCATCTTCATCCCTCATGCCAGCCAGCAGATGGTCCCAGAGTGCTTCTTCAATGTTGTCCCACTTGCACGGGGCAGCAGCAATGTGCAGCACAGCGGCGTAGTCTGCAATGGATTCACCGGGTCGCTGCTCTTTTCTGTGGAAGGCCACCCTGGCTGGGAAGATCAAGACCTCTGGCTGCAGGTGCCTCCTCAGTGTGGACATGATTTCTGCGAGCGGCACCACATCCACGTCCCTTGGGAGAACGAGGTGGGTTACCAGCTCAAGCGTCTCAGAACCGCACTGAGTGAGGAAACAGGAGCGCTTCTGGTTTCCGTTGGTGATCTTCTGCAGGGCCATTGCATGGCGGAACCGGCGTTCATATGTTGCCCATTTCTCTGGATGTGCTGGGTCGAATGGGCCAATGCTGCTGCCGTGTGGGGACGCCATCCCACCTTTGTCGCCAGTTTAGTGTTCAAGGAATGAAGAAGCAGACAAATGAAGTGAAATTCAGCTCTTTATTAGTGGGGTTTGAACACAGTTTGGATGGGGAAAAACTCGAACTGATATACACTATAAACAGTAACAGTAACAATAACACAACAAGCCCATTGGCTAACAGAGTGTGCACATTTTTGATCCACTTATTTGCATAAGAATAGATACATGAGGAAAGATACATTCCGCTCCTGTCAGAAAACACAGTTAACATACATAACAATTAGTAAAAATCTAATAAGTTTTCCCCCCATTACTCCATACTCTTGAGTCCAGAGGAAGGGAAAGGCAACCCAATTCCATGTATCTCTGCCTAGAAAACTCTGGAAAAGGCTACCACATGTTGGAACTGACCTGAGAGCATACAATTATTATTATGGTGTCAGGGGGATTCTGAGAGTTGTAGTCCAAAAATTGAACTACAACCAACAAGCTCTGGGTTGATTGTACAGCCACACTCTCCATCCTAGAGAAAACCCCACTATTCAGAATGGCATTTATTCTGCTCTACGATTGCCTACAGCAAATCTCTCAACATCTGGACTGTATAGCTACATACAGCTATACGTGCGAGCATTGCTTGTGAAAACTGTTATTGCCAACTCTTTTTTTTATTATTCTAAGCTTATATGGCAAGAATCTCCTTATCATAAACAATAGGCATTACCAAGATTCTTGTCAGTTTGAATACAATGTTAGAATATGGTAGATAACAATGAAGAATGGGGTGTTATGGATAGACTGATAGCTTAGGTCAGGAGGCCTGATTTCTAGCCCCCATGCAGCTGCAGAAATACATGGATAAGTGTCATAAAGCCATTATGACCTTCAATATTTCACATCCCTTGAAAACCCTATTAGGATTATCATACATACTTGATAGCACATAAAACACATACAACATGTAAATGTTTTAGCCCCTCATTCATATTTTATTGTCATTCGCACCAAACTAGTCCTGCAATGTAAGCTTTCTATGACTTTTACACTTGAAACATTTGTAAACAATGTTCCCAAAATTCAGGATTCCCCCCTCCACATAGACAATGTTTAAGAGCCCATGTGGCGCAGTGATTAAACTGTTATACTGCAGTCAAAAACTGTTGACGTTGTGAGTTCATTCCTAATGGGGATCAAGTTAGTCTCAGCTTTTCATTCTTCTGTGGCTGGTAAAAAGAGTACCCAACATGTGTGTGTGGGGGAATGCTAATTACCTTGTGAACCACCCAGAGAGTGCACTAAGCACTATGGGGTGGAATAGAAGTATAATTGTTATTGCTAAGGGAAATATTGTCTCCTGAAAGCTGTAGCACTTTGTTATTGAAGTTTTTGTTGTTACACTAATGTAATGTATTGGGATAAAAGATGTCCCATGCTGCCATTTAGCATACGATGATGATGATGATAAGCAAAAATGAGTTCTCTGATTGTCAGCAGGTGTTCTTTCAGATGAAATAAAATCAGAGGGTTTATTAGGATTTGAGCTCATAATGTTCCTTGTCTTTTAAATCACTTTCTTTAAGACATCTGCTTCTCTTTAAGAAAATCAATTTCCTTTCCTGGAGTTTCTCTTCTGTAACCTTCCTTCCTAGTGCTAACTGAGCAGAAGTTAAAAGCTTCCAACCAAACCTTTAACTGCAATCATTGCTGTAAAGTAAAGGAAAACTCTGGTCCCATTACAAAGTGTTACTAAAAAAAATTATGAGCATTGCTTTTAGGGGTTTTGAAAATGGGGGAAAGCATTATATGGTCCAAGATAGAGGGAATGTCATACCGATAGCAGGGGAAAAATACTGCTAACTGAAATGTAGAACTCAGGACTTTATTAAGAACAAATGTTCCATCTGGAAGAGTTGTAGGTTGCCCCACTTCAGGGAAAACACTTGGATTTTCAATGGGTTTCGGAAATACATGACATAGACCTGTATATTAAACACCTAAGCCTTAATGATTGGTCCTACAACTAACCCTCTACATGTTGTGTCTTTCAAGGGGCCAGCAAACTTCCCATGGCTCACTCAGACAACATTTTAAAAAATCCTTGTATATGAGGGTTAAGTCTCTCTTATATCAGGCATCCAGTCTGGCCAGGTTACCCTGATATGGTAATAGAATAGACCATACTACCAGTGACTGAATTGTCAGACAGCGGTTAACTAACCTGACAACCCTAAGGACTAACCATCTTAGGTGAAGTCCACAAGGAAAGGTGGTCATCCCCCAGGGGATTAAATCCCACTTGAATCCATCTTGATAGAGGGCAGCAACTTCATCAATACTGGCTTGGGACTAATGAGAACTTTGTGTGCTAAAAGGGCTCAGGACTAGAAAGTCACTCATGGAACTGGTTCGGTGGTACGATGCAGAAGGCAAATGGAAGATCATTGCCTTATATTGTCACCAGGACAATCTTCTTGGCAGACTGCCATGATGAGAGCCAATATTTGGAATCAGATGTGGCACTTGAAGAAGAAGAATATCTGGTTTAATACCTATCAGCCATTCTTTGGCTATTTTGTTACATCTGCATTTTGTAAATTATCTAGAATTTTTCAAAGGAATTTTAGATTAGTCCTCAGTGACATTTAAATGCTTTCATCTCTTTGACTGAACAGAGTTGTTTGGATTGAAATTCTGTCCTTCATGCATAGCATCTAGGGTTTTATAGACCATTGATGTTGTATTCTTGGGATTTTTCAACTTTCCCCCAAAGCCCTTAATCAAGCTCCAAAAAGGGAAATAAATAATGTTCTAGAAGGATCAGCAGGACAGATGGAGGTGAGAACAGTGCAATTGCTGTGTGGTTTGAGGGAACTAGCCATAGTCTGAATGAACATCCAAATGGTTGTACACACTTTGCTAACGAATACTGTACCTGGCAATAGCAAATGATATTGAGTCACAATATTATTATTTTTTTGAAAATGAGTAAAGTCACAAAAGAGGGCCACAGTGGCTTAGTGATTAACGTGCTGAGCTTGGTGACCAGAAGGTTGGCAGGACAGCAGTTCAAGACTTGAGTGCTGCATAACGGAGTCAGCGCCAGTAATCTGTCCCACTTCAAAAGCAAGAAATTGCAAGTTGATAAACAGATACTGCCTTGGCTGGAAAGGCAGCAGCATTCTGTGCACTCTGGTGTCTAGTCACGCCTGCCACATGACTGCAGAAACATCTGCAGACACAGATAGCATTGGATCTTTGGTTGTAAATGGAAATAAACACCACCACCGAAGGTCGGACATGACTGGCTTTTGAGCAAGGGAGACCTTTACATTTACCTAAAGTTACAAAAACATCTTATGAAAAACTATTCAGTCAGTATGAAATGAATCTCAACAAAGGTTGTAATTGCTTTAATGTCTATAATTGTTCTTGACAAGGTACTTGCATGCTAAGGAGCTACTACCTCTCCACTTGATCCTTGCCTGGCTTTTGACAGACAGATAATGATAGAATAAGCCTCTGAAAGTATCAATTCATCATTACAGGAAAGTTTATACACCTTACTGCTTGAATGACACCATTGACCCATTCTGAGAAAATCTAACTTAATGACAGATGATTCACACAACTATAGGCCTGTCACAAATATCCTGTTTATGGACAAGCTGATTAAGAGGATTATGTATTATCAGTAGCAGGCATTCTTGGAGGAAACTGATAGCCTGCACCATAATACTCAGATAGCACTGGCTACACTGAATGACCCTTGAAGGAATAGTTGGATTTGACTATGTTGGTTCTCCTAGATATCTCAGCAGCTTTTGATACTGTCAACTACAGTATTCTGGATAAGCTGACAGGCTTAGAGTTTGGAAGCCCTTCCACTCTGCTGGTTCCAGCTCTTTCTCAGTGGCCATGACCAGATGGTTCAGCTTGAGGACACTGCTTCTGCTCCTTGGGTCCTTCATTAAGGGGTTCGCACAGAGTCCAATCATCTTCCCCAACGCTTTAAAATATCTGTGTAAAACCATTGTGGGAGGTCATCTAGAGATTTTGAGTTCACTGCCATCAGTACACTGGAAACATGCAGTTCTATGTCTCCTTTTCTTCATTGCAATGGATTCTGTCCAGGACTTTGAGCACTGATAGGCTTTGATAATGGCTTAGAGCCGTGATGGTGAACCTTGGCACTCCAGATGTTCTTAGACTTCATTTCTCAGAAGCCCAAGCACTCTGTGAATCCACACATATGGGCATGTTTTGGGAGCAACAAGGGCAGTGGGGCCAGATGTATCACAGTAAACCCATTTGTGTGGATTCACAAGGTGATTGGGCTTCTGGGAATTGAAGTCCAAGAACATCTGGAGTGCCAAGGTTTACCATCATGGGCTTAGATGAAAGCTAATAGGTTGAAGCTGAATCCTGACAAGCTGGAGATACTGTTGTTGGGGCTCTTCTGATCAGTCAATTTTCTCCTGAGGCTGGATAGTTACACTGTCCCTTACGGATCAAGCACTTTGAACAGAACATCGAATATCTGCCCTGGACAGGTGTGCCCTTTTCAGTTTATGTGGATTATCCAGGTGCACCCTTATCTGGGCATTTTTGAAATAGTTGCCATGATAGTCTGTGTTTCAAGCATACCAGAAAACAAATGAAACAAAAAGACATGAATGTTGGCAGGAGATTGACCTATGCATTGGTAGTCTCAAAAATTAACGACTTCAGTGTTCTCTACCTGTAGCTGCCCTTGAAGCTGGTACGGGAGCTCGAACAGGTCCCAAATGTGGTAGCCAGGCATATTTCTGAAGTCAGTAAATTTGACCACATCTCTCCAATCATGGCCCATCAGCTTTGGCTTTCTGTTGTTTTCCATGCCAGGCTAAAATTATTGATCTTGACATACAAGGCTCTTAATGGTTTGGGACCTTGATAAGTGCCAGAGCATCTTTCCTAAAGAATTGCTTACCAATTCACCCAGGTGAGAGCACCATGTCAGAAGCACAACACATGAAAGGCAGAGGATCAGTATTCAGAAAATTGAACTTGTTGATTCTACAGCTCTCAGAATCTGTCAGTCAATTATCTTGCCAGCTGAGAGTTTCTGGAATTTATAGTCTAAAAAATATTTTAATTTTTTAAAAAAAACTGTGTTTTGGATCAAGGGAACTGATTTGCACAAGGTCTCCCTTGCTCGAAAGCCAGTCATATCTGACTTTGGGGTTCAGTGCTCATTTCTGTTTATAGCCAAAGAGCCAGTGCTGTTTGTGTCTGCAGGCATTTCCATGGTCATGAGCAGGCATCAGAGGGCATGGAATGCTGTTTACCTTCCTACCAGAGTGGTACCTATTTAGCTACTTGCAATGTATTGCTTTCGAACTGCTAGGTTGGGAGGAGCTGGGACAGAGACAGAAGCTCAGTCCATCATGCAGCACTCAGGTCTCAAACTGCTGACCTGAAACATTTTCCATTCGTCAAGTTCAGCATCTTAACCACTAAGCCACTGCAGTCCCTGATTTGTACAAACCATCCATATTTTGTGCTGTTAAAAAACAACAACACACCATCAAATTTGCTATAATGGGTATAAGCAATGCTGCTGCTTTTTGGCTTCCATTTTCATTTTGCATCTATTCTTCACACTGTGCCACTAGAAGCATGATGTGGAGAGATCAAACTTTTTGTACCAGGCAAAGCAAGGAGGGAATTGATCATCCCACATATATATAAAAGTGGGATGATCCTCTGTTCCACAATAAATCTCTTAGAACACAAGGCGTGGCAGATTGACTCTTCAGAATGCAAATGACAAAGACGAAACTTGGTGGAAATTGTAATTAAAATGTCATTAGTTCTAGGGAAGGGGAAGGGATGTTTGACTATCCCCAGTTTGTCCAGAAAGGTAATAGGAAAGCGCATGGATGTATTGCAATAAAACAGAACAGATTAGAGCAGGGGTTCCCAACCTAAACCCCATGGACCAGGCCTGCCCCCTGATGTCATCCCATCTGGCCTATGGCTGCTTCCACCACACCCAGAAGTGGAAGCGGGTGTGTTTATGTCATCTGTGAAATGTGCCCATGCATGTGCAAATGCGCCCGCGGCTGTCGTAAACATGGAAGTGGGCACATTTATGTCATCCGTAAATGCACTCGCTTCCAGGAGGCGTGGTCCGGCCCGGTGAAAAAGGGTTGGCCACTTCTGGTTTAGAGGGATTAAAAAGAAGCATAGTACTGGAATATGTGTAGCACAGAGCATTATGTCTGTGCTGGAGACCAACCTGATGGGGATGATGGGATTTGTAATGAAATATCTCTGGAAAATACCAGGCTGGGGAAGTCTCTCCTAGCATGCCAAATCAGAAACGGGAAACCTTAATTTTTGGGGACTAATTTCCCACATACACATTCTTACATATACAAATCCTGGCATGTGAATATGTATGAACTGTCCTAAAAAGTTCAAAAGAGGTAACAAAAACAGATTAGCTTGCTAGATAGTTCAGTTGTTTAAGTATCTGGGACAGGCTGGGAGCTCAATTCTCCTCTGTGCTTTCTGGGAGAATAATATGTATAATAACTGAGTTGGGAGGGGCCTCTTCAGACATCAAGTCCAACCCTCAATGCAGGAATCTGAATCAAAGTGGATCTGACAGATGGTTGTCCAATAGAAGAGCCAATCTATGTAGCCATAGACAAGTGGTACACTTCCAGGGCATCCCAGAAGAAGGGAATGGTAAACCACTTCCACGTATGCTCTACCTAGAAAGCTTTGGGACGAGTTGCCCTAAATCAGAACTAATTTGATGGCACAAATTATTTATTATTATTAACAAATTGCACTGGGCTGGACATATCTCTCAAATGACAGATGGGCATTGGACAGCAGCAGCCACCGAGTGGTATCCCAGAGGAGTAAAAAAGACCCCTTGGCAAGCCTCCGAAAAGATGGGAAAACCCAATCGTGGAAAGTTTCAGTCAGACCTGGAGAAGAAGAGCACGGCAGCAAAGGGAACGGAAAGAAAGTTGTGACCAGCAGGAACTCAATCCCTGATAGGCTGGTCAACTGAGGAATTAACAAAAAGAATCTAAAAACTCTAAAAATGCACCATTATCAGAAAGAAGGAAGCACAGCACGGCAACCTCAACAGAACTATGTTCTCCAGCACAGTCACAGCTGTTCAGATGCCTAGGCAGCAAAACATTGGCCTCGACTAGCTTTGGCACCTCTCTCAACTCCTGTTTACTTCCTTTGCCTCCAAAGAGTCCCAGAATGGTCCTTGAGTGGAAACAGTTTTGCATGTTCCACTGCATCTGAGAAGATTGGTGTTCTAAATTAAACAAGCAATTACAGGTATTCAGAACATCTATGTTGATTACCTTTCCTCCCTGAAATTAAGTCTATCTGGTACAGTAAGAAAGTTACTTGGCTCTATAGGGAGGCCATAGAAGGGTGGTGGTGGAAGACTGTTTTCCCAGCATTGGTTACAAATACTAAGTCATCCAATAAATCTGATTAGGAGTGCTTCCCTAGATATAGGAAGTGAGATGGCAGACTTGGAACACAGAGAAGGATAGATCCAGGACTTTTTTTAAAAAAAGAGCTGGTTCAACAAAATAATGCAGGGGTTCCCAAACTTTTTGTGCTGTGGGCCAGACCCAGCTGAGTGGGCTGGTCATGTGGTTCCTCCTGCCTTAAACACTCATACCTGTCAAGTATCCTGTATTGGCCGGGATTTCCCATTTTTCAATGCTCATTCCTCCCCTTTCCCACCACCGACGGGGAAAGGGCTTAGTGCGCATGCACGGCCATGGTGCGCATGCACAGATGGGCTACTGTGCATGTGCAGCCACGGTGCGCATGCACAAATGGGCTAGTGCACATGTGTGGTGATGGTGCACATGTGCAAACAGGTTACTGAGCATACGCATCCACGCATGCGCAATAATTTCCCATATTTTGCAGAGCAGCGCTTGATGGGTATGAACACTGCTGTAAAATGCATCCACAGGTGTTGTAAATGCATTTATGACAGCCGCTGGTGTACTTACAGCAGGCACGTTTTATGGGTGTCATAAATGCATCTGCTTCCACTTCCAGTAGCGACGAGGGAGGTGGTGGGCCACATGAAATGTTGTTGTGGGCCAGGGCCAGCCTACGGACCATAGGGTGGCCACCCATGGCATAATGCAATGTCAGCAAACAATGGAGCACCAAGGTAACTAATGTACATGCCTTTCTCTGTTGGAGGAAGATAATGGGTCTTGATTTGCTCTTATTTTGTTTTGTTTTTAATTTAATTTTTAATTTAATATTCATATTTGTATTGCCGCCTCCTTGCCGAGACGGCTCTGGGCGGCTTACAGACATAAATCATAAAAAATATCCACAATAAAACATTCAAAACATCCCCATTATAAATCCACCTACCCCATCTGCAGAAAGAAAGATTAGGATGGAAGAAACTAGAGGAAAAAGAGAATGGTCAAGCTGAGCTCTTCTTCCACTTCATTCTTTTCCCTTGATGAGATTCCTGCTTCACCCTTGCTGTTGACAATTTTTTGCAATGTTCTGAATATTGTATGACTAACAGCTAAAAGCATATTTCTTTTTGGGTGGGTGGAAAAGCCACTGTGTTTTCTGAGTTAAAACTAGATAGCCAAAAATAAGCACTGCTCAGTTTGGGAGGCATTTGCTTCTCAGCAGCTATGCAAAAGATTGCAACTATGCCTCATATATTTAACTAGTATATTTTGCCCGGCCTTGCTGGGCAGTTTTTTTGTGTAGTTTTTTTTCTTGTTAGGGGTGGTTTGGGTGGTGGTCACTTGGATTTTGTGATTTTTGAATTTATTTGAATTTTTATATTTTATTTATATTTTATTTGGATTTTTAAAATATTTTTTTCTCTGTTGGATAATCTTCTGGCCTCTAGGTGGAGCTGTGTTTAAGAGTGCGATTGTCTTTATCTCTTCAATTCTGCTGAAGGGAGGACGTGTTTCATAAGTTCTCTTGAGTTATTATTTTATTTTTTATTTTCTTGTGATTTTGGGGTGCTGGGCTGGGGGGTTTAAGTAGAGTGTTTGTTTATTAAATTTAGTGTTTTGGCTTGGTTTCTTGTATTGTTTTTGGATTTTTTATGTGTTCTTCGAAAAGGCCAGTGTGCCTCCCAACGCAGAAGGTTGCGCCTTGTGTGGAAAGACCCAGCCGGGCCAGCCGGCAAAAGGTAAGTGCGATCAGTGGGGGGAAGGGAGTGGGGGGGAAGGCACACCCTGGTAACCACGCTGCCCTCCCCCACCCCACCACCTTGCCCTCCCAATCTCTGCCCCCCTACCCCCTTACCTGCTGGCAAAAGGTAAGTGCGGTTGGTGGGGGTTAGGGATTGGGGACAAGGTGGTGGGGCGGGGGTGGTGTGGATACTGGGGCTGTGCCTCCCCCCACTCTCTAACCCCCACCGACCGCACTTAACATTTGCCGGCTCCAGCTGGGTCATTGAAAGTCTTTCGTTCCTGGCATGGCCTTCTGCATTGGGAGAAGCATCGGCCTGTCCTTCATCCCTGCGGGCGTGGAGGCCTCCACACCAGCAGGGTTGAAAGAAAAGGCCAGTGTGCCTCCCAACGCAGAAGGCCATGCTGGGATTGAAAGACTTTCAAAGACCCAGCCGGAGCTGGCAAAACAAAACAAATTAACATTGTTATCCTTAATTGCATTTCAAAAAAACAACAACATCAGATTCTGGTCTGTCAAAACACATCTAAAGCTCTAGCTTCTCCTCTTACTGCAGAAATAATTAAAACAGTCACAGTTACACTACCATAAGAGTGATGCTATCCCTCATAACTGAAGTTAGGCCTTCATTGTTGCTAATATAAATTCATTATAATGTGCTCTTTATTTATAAATAAATACCTTGGATACCTTAGAGTTGTTATTCAGCGAAGAGTCTGCGCATTGGTAGACATCTCCGCAATGACATTCCACACATGCAAATGGACCTGAGAAATCAAGTCCACCTGCGTGCATTTTTAAAAGCTATTTGGATATCACGTCACCTGCTGGCTAGGCGGACCATGACGTGTACCCTCTGCTTTCACATTGTCCAAGAGATCCGATGGAGGATGCTTTGGTGAGTTTAAGTCCCAGCCTAACATCATTGACAAGAGATGGGCAATACTGCCTAGTTAGACCGCTCAAGCCACTGCGCCCCAACAAGGCTCTCATTTTGGGGAAATTCTGTGAGACTGGCTTTGTTCCTTTGCTCTCTTAGCACAGTGGTGCTTTACACTTGTGGTGCTTCATGCTCATATCACTGATATCTCAGCTAGAAAGACCCAGAATTCATTCATGCAGAGCTATGGCCCACAACTCAGAACTGTCATTGTTAGGTGCTGTCAAGTCACCTCTGATTTATGGCTGAGAGAGCTCCAAAAGGTCCAGTCCTCAACAAACCTGCTCAGCTCTTGTAGACTCAAGCCTGTGACTACACTTACAGCTCCGGGTTGGCTACCTTCTAAAGTCAGGGGATGAGCTGTGCTCCCTCAGACAGTTGAAGGCAGGACTGGTGCCCCCCCCCCACTGTAAAAGCTGCTGTAAAACACATCCATGACAGGCATAAATGTGTTTATGAGAGCTACGTCTGTATTTACGGCGATCGTAAACACAGCTACGGACATGTTTACGGCTGTCTAGCCATGGGCATGTTTACGGCTGTTTCCCAGGTGGGGTGGGGGTGGGGGCATTGGTGAAGGTGGCAGGTCAGATGATTTGGCACCACAGGCTGGATCCTGCCCATGGCCATGGGTTGACCGACCCCTGACTTACAGAGTCAATCTACCTCATTTTTGGTCTTGCTATATTCCTCCTGCCTTCCACCTTTGAGGGTCTTGCCTTCTCATGATGAGCACAAAATAGGACAACCTCAGCTTCATCATTTTGCCTCCAGAGATCTTGATTTGCTCTAAGACCCACTTGTTTCTCTTTCTGGCAATTCAAACTATCCACAAAGCTACCTTGAGCATCATATTTCAAATGGATTAAATTTTGCCCTGTCAGCTTTCTTTATTGTCCCGTTCAGAATGTTACATTTTAAAAGGAACTTAGTTCTCAACAGCCAGCTGCTATTATATATCATTAATGGATTTCTAGTTGCTCAAATCATTGATTGCACTGTGTGTTACCTAGTGCAATGTCTAGTCACGCACAGAACAAAAGAAGGCAGGGATACAAACTCTGGTTCTCTCTCATCTGTTTTGATTCTAGCTCAATGTCTGTTGTCAGTAATGAAGTAGTAGTAGTAGTAGTAGTAGTAGTAGTAGTAGTAGTAGTAGTAGTAGTAGTAGTAGTAGTAGTAGTAGTAGTTGTTGTTGTTCAGTAGCACAGTTGATTTCTACCCTTCGCGACCATTGCATGCCAGGCACCCCTATCCTCCACCATCCTTCTCAAACCACCCAACTCTGTGCCCATTGCATCCACAAAACCATCTAACCATCTCATTTTCTGCCACCCCCTTCTTCTCTTACCCTCAACATTTCTCAGCATCAAGTCTTTCTCAAGTGAATATTCTCTTCTCATTTGATGTCCAAAATACTTTAGCTTCATCTTCACTAGGAGCAGTCAGGGTTGATTTCTTCTAAGATTGACCTATTTGTTCTCCTCACTATCCAGGGTACTCTCAAGACTCACCTCCAATGAACTGAATTTAATCCAGACAAGGCAAAGATGCTCCTAGTCAGATCAGGGAAGATGGATTAGTTCAGGTCTGCACCTGGATGACCAGGGTATGGCCATGACAAGAAGCACATTTGCAAACAAGGAGTCATCTGATCTGGCCACAATGACACATGCCTTAGTTTTCTACTGGCTGGGAGCTCATTCCATCCTGCAGTACTCAGGAATCTAACTGCTGACCTTCCGCCTGGAGTTGAGGGGTGGGGGCATGGTGGTGGGGGTGGGGCGGCAGCGTGGTTACCAGGGCCATGCCTCCCCCCCCACTCCCTAACCCCCACCGACTGGACTTACCTTTAGCCAGCTGGGTCTGTGTAAGAGTTTTTTCCTCTCAGCGCGGTTTTTATTTTTAAACTGCCATGCTGGCTGCCCCGCCTCCTCTGCACTCATGCCCTTCAGCCTCATTGGCTGAGGGGTAGCGCAACGTGGAGGATGCTGGGCCTGGTAGTTTTTTGTTGGCCACGTTCGTGGGGCGGTTGCCCCATTGGCGACTGCCGGACCCTTGCGGCAATGGTCGGGCTGGGTAAAGGTAAGTGTGGGTGGCTCGGGACGGGATAGTAGGGACGGGTGCAGGAGCCTTTGCTGGATTCCAACGGTTAACATCCTTCCTTATTGATTAGTTTGTTTTGGATGTTTATGCTTTATAGTACAGGATGGAATGAGCTCCCGTCGCTGTCCCAGCTCCTGCCAACCTAGCAGTTTGAAAGCAAGAAATTGCAAGTAGATAAATAGGGACCACTTCGGTGGGAAGGTAACAGTGTTCCGTGCACTCTGGTGTCTAGTCATGCTTGCCACATGACCACGGAAATGTATGTGGAAGCAGAAAGCGCTGGCTCTTCGGCTTTGAAACAGAGATGAGCACTGCACCCTAGAGTTGGATCTGACTGGCTTTCGGGCAAGGGAAACTTTTACCTTTACTTTTTATACTTTAAAACCAGAATTTTGAATTGTAGCACAAGTTACAATAACCCAGCAAGTAGAAAACTAAGGCATGTGTCATTGTGGCCAGATCAGATGACTCCTTGTTTGCAAATGTGCTTCTTGTCATGGCCAAACCCTGGTCATGCAGGTGCACACCTGAACTAATCCATCTTCCCTGATCTGACTAGGAGCATCTTTGCCTTGTCTGGATTAAATTCAGTTTATTGGAGGTGAGTCTTGAGAGTACCCTGGACAGCGAGGAGAACAAATAGGTCGATCTTAGAAGAAATCAACCCTCACTGCTCCTAGTGAAGATGAAGCTAAAGTATTTTGGACGTCAAATGAGAAGAGAATATTCACTTGAGAAAGACTTGATGCTGAGAAATGTTGAGGGTAAGAGAAGAAGGGGGTGGCAGAAAATGAGATGGTTAGATGGTATTGTGGATGCAATGGGCACAGAGTTGGGTGGTTTGAGAAGGATGGTGGAGGATAGGGGTGCCTGGCATGCAATGTTCCATGGGGTCGTGAAGAGTAGAAATCGACTGTGCTACTGAACAACAACTACAACAACAACAACAACAACAACAACTACTACTACTACTACTACTACTACTACTACTACTACTACTACTACTACTACTACTTCATTACTGACAACAGACATTGAGCTAGAATCAAAACAGATGAGAGAGAACCAGAGTTTGTATCCCTGCCTTCTTTTGTTCTGTGCGTGACTAGACATTACATAAGAACATAAGAACAGCCTTGCTGGAACAGGCCACAGCCCATCCAGTCCAGCATTCTGTCTCACACAGTGGCTCACCATTTCAGGGTATTCCCAAGCAGGATTCCCTGGAAATGATATTGAGAGATATCCTGCCTATCTCTCCAACCCGGAGGTTGTCCTTAAGTATCCATAATTATAGCCATTGATACTCTTGTCCTCCATGAACTTGTCTAATCCTTTCTTAAAGCTGTCAAGACTGACAGCTGTCACCACTTCTTCTGGCAGGGAGTTCCATAGACCAGTAATCCTCTGGGTGAAAAAGTACTTTCTCTTATTTGTTTGAGAACTAGTACCCAAAAGTTTCATGGAGTGTCCCCTAGTTCTAGTGTTATGCGATAGGGAAAACAGTTTTTCCTTATCTACTTTGTCCACACCGTGCATGATTTTATAAACTTCAATCAGGTCACCTCTTAGACGTCGTCGTTCAAGAGTGAAGAGGCCCAACCGTTGCAGCCTCAGATGGTAAGGAAGGTGTTCCAGTCCCCTAATCATTCTGGTTGCCCTCCTCTGCACTTTTTCCAGCTCCATAATATCCTTCTGGAGGTATGGCGACCAGAACTGTACACAGTATTCCAGATGGGGCCTCACCATAGATTTATAAAGAGGCAAAATGACACTTGCTGACTTATTTTCTATACCCTTCCTAATGATCCCTAGCATTGAGTTTGCTTTTTTCACTGCTGAGGCACACTGGGTTGACACCTTCATTGAGTTGTCCACCAGGACACCAAGGTCCCTTTCCTGGTTTGTCGCAGAGAGTTCAGACCCCATCAGTTTATAAGTGTAATTTGGGTTCTTTGCCCCAACATGCATCACTCTGCACTTACTAATGTTGAAACTCATTTGCCACTGTTTTGCCCACTCCCCCAGTGTCGAGAGATCCCTCTGGAGCTCCTCACAATCTCTCACATTTTTCACTACCCTGTATAATTTAGTGTCGTCAGCAAATTTGGCTACCTTGCTTTTTACTCCTACTTCTAGATCATTTATGAAGAGGTTGAAAAGCAGGGGTCCCAGTACTGAACCTTGGGGTACCCCACTCTTTACTTCCCTCCACTTGGAGAAGTGTCCATTTAGTGCTACCCTCTGTTTCCTGTCCCTTAGCCAGTTGCTGATCCAGGACAAGACCTGTCCCTTTATTCCATGACTGGTAAGTTTATTCAAGAGCCTTTGGTGTGGGACCTTGTCAAAAGCCTTCTGAAAGTCCAGATAAACAATGTCAACTGGATCCCCCTTATCCACATGCTTGTTGACACTCTCAAAAAATTCCAACAGATTAGTGAGGCATGATTTGCCCTTGCAAAAGCCATGTTGGCTCTCCTTTAGCAGCGCCTTCTCTTCTATGTGCCTATTAATTCTATCTTTTAGGATGGTTTCCATCACTTTACCTGGGACACATGTCAAACTGACAGGTCGGTAATTTCCTGGATCACCCCTGGATCCTTTTTTGAAAATTGGTGTTACATTCGCTACCTTCCAGTCATCAGGCACAAAGCCTGATTTGAGGGAAAGATTATATATTTTGGCTAGGAGATCAGCAATTTCATCTTTAAGTTCCCTGAGAACTCGTGGATGGATGCCATCTGGTTCTGGTGATTTGTTAGTGTTTAGTTTAACAAGACATGCAAGGACCTCCTCCCTGGTTATTTCTATCTGGCTTAATTCTTCGGTTTCCCTCCCTACGAAGATAGGCTCTGTTTTGGGCATGTGGCTTGTGTCTTCTTCAGTGAATACTGAAGCAAAGAATTCATTGAGTCTCTCTGCAATCTCTGTTTCCTCTTTAATAACCCCTTGCCTTCCATTGTCATCTAATGGTCCAATGGCCTTCCTAGTTGGGTTCTTACTTCTAATGTACTTAAAGAAGTCTTTGTTATTTCTCTGAGTATTTTTAGCTATACGCTCCTCAAAGTCTTGCTTTGCTTTCCTGATTGTTGCCTTGCATTTGTTCTGCCAGAATTTATGTTGCTGCCTGCTGTCCTCATTCGGACAAGCCTTCCATCTTCTAAATGAGCTTTTCTTGCTCTTGATCACTTCCCGAACAGCTCCTGTAAGCCACATCGGAGTCCTCTTGGACCTGGCAGTGCCCTTTTTCCTTTTGGGTATGCATTCCAATAGAGCCTCTGTTATTGTTTTTGTAAACAGCCTCCATGCCTCTTGGAGTGTTTGGACTCTCTCAATTTTCCCTTTCAGCTTCTTTTTTACTAGTTTCCTCAACTTTGGGAAATTTCCTTTTTGAAAATTTAAGGTCTCTGTGTTAGATTTTATCAGTGACTTGCGGTCTATGATCAAGTTAAACATAATTGAGTTGTGGTCACTGTTCCCTATTGGATCAGTCACGTTAACATCTTGCACCAGATCCTGAGTATTACTCAGGATCAAGTCAAGGATTCTTGTACCTCTAGTTGGGTCTTCAACCATCTGTCCCAGGGAACAATCATTTAGCATATCTAGGAACTTTATCTCTTTATCATGTGCTGAACAACAGTTCACCCAGTCTATGTGAGGGTAATTGAAGTCCCCCATTATAACCAGGCTTCCCTTCTTGGATGCCTCCTTTACAACATTCTCCAACTGCCAGTCTCCCTCAAGAGTTTGGGTCGGAGGCCGATAGTATATGCCTACTGTTAGACCATCCTTGTGGCCTGGTACTCTTACCCACAGAGCTTCTAATGGTGACTCCAAATCACCTAGATATTCCAATTCATACGATTTTATCACTTCTTTGACATACAAGGCTACACCACCTCCTGTTTGCCCCTTCCTATCCTTCCTGTATAGTTTGTAGCCTGGGATAACTGTATCCCAGTGGTTATCATCCGTCCACCAGGTTTCAGTGATACCAATAATATCAATATTCTTATCTATTGCTAAGTATTCCAGCTCCCCTATTTTGCTCCGGAGGCTTCTGGCATTTGTATACAAGCATTTATATATGCTTTTCTGACACAGTCTTTTGTGTCCAGTTGCATTGTTAGACTGCCTCTTGCATCCTTCTGCTAGAATGCTAGTGACTAGTTCCTCGCTCTGCTCAGTAGTGTTTGCATCCTCCTCACTACTCAAGTACACACTTTCCCGAACCGGATGCTGCCCAGCGTCTGTCGGCTTTCCCCCAGTTATCAGTTTAAAAGCTGCTCTGCAGCCTTTTTGAGGTTGAGTGCCAGCAATCTGGTCCCATCATGGTTCAAATGCAACCCATCCCTCCTGAACAGATTTGGCTTGTCCCAAAATGTTCTCCAGTTCCTGACAAATCTGAAACCCTCCTCTTGACACCACCGCCTCATCCACGCATTGAGGCTTCTGAGCTCTGCCTGCCTGGTAGGTCCTGCGCGAGGGACAGGCAGCACTTCTGAAAATGCTACCTTGGAAGTCCGGGACTTCAATCTTCTTCCTAACAACCTGAATTTGGCTTCCAGGACAGACCGCTTGGCCTTCCCAACATCATTGGTACCAACGTGTACCATGACGACTGGCTCGTCCCCAGTTCTCTCTAACAATCTATCTAGATTTCTTGTGATGTCGGCAACTTTTGCACCTGGCAGGCAAGTCACCATATGGTTATCATGTGCATCACAAATCCATTTCTCTGTATTTCTAATTATTGAATCGCCTAGTACAAGGAGCCTCTCTCCTGCAATCTGTTCATCTACATGCACCTCATCAACCATATTAAGGGAGAGAACCTCAGTTTGTTCCTGTTGTTTATCTTCCTGGATCTCATCAAGTGTGATGAAGGAGAGATCATCAGGTGGAACCAGTTGTTCCTCTGTGTGTTCCTCATCAGGTGTGATGAGGGAAAGAGCCTCAAATTTATTCTGCAATTTCAGACTCTCAGAGTGATCCCCTACTCTTCTCCTCCTTTGATTCACATTCCTCCAAATATCTCCCTCCTGAGTTAGTGAAGGGCCTTCTCCCTCAGAACTGTGCCCTGTCTCTTCTTTGTCCAGCATAGTCTGCTCCGCTCTGTCCAAGAACAGCTCAAGCTCCTTAATTTGTTGATGGTTAGATATGCGGGCCTCTAGCTGCTGGACCTTCTCTTCTAGTAGTGCAACCAGCTTGCACTTGCTACAAGTGTAGTTCTCCATATGCTTTGGCAAGAACACAAACATGGCACAAGTATTGCAGGTAACTACAACTGTTCCCTCAGAATCCATTTTAACAAATGCAGTATTCTTGGCCTCAAAAATGTACACGTTTACTACCTTTCTACCTAGTAAGACTATATTCTTCCTTTGTTACTAGTTTGCAATTTAAATTATCAATTTAAATTAGTGGTGGCCTCTAAAGCAGCTCTACTCCAACTGCAAAAACTTACCAGTGCTCACTTCCTTTGTTTGGCTCTCCTCAGCAGCAGCTCTGCTTAAGAGCACATGCAGAGTCAAAAGGGCTGACCCTGAAAGAGCTCAGAGCTTTTAAAGGCTAGTGTGGCTCCGCCCCTATGAGTCACAGTTCAGGGAAGGGCCTGGTGTGGCTCTGCCCCCTGCTTCTGGAAGCTTCAAACTGCTTTCTCTGTTTGAACAGAGGTGGCTCTCAGCAGTTTAAATTATCAATTTAAATTAGTGGTGGCCTCTAAAGCAGCTCTACTCCAACTGCAAAAACTTACCAGTGCTCACTTCCTTTTGTTTGGCTCTCCTCAGCATCAGCTCTGCTTAAGAGCACATGCAGAGTCAAAAGGGCTGACCCTGAAAGAGCTCAGAGCTTTTAAAGGCTAGTGTGGCTCCGCCCCTATGAGTCACAGTTCAGGGAAGGGCCTGGTGTGGCTCTGCCCCCCTGCTTCTGGAAGCTTCAAACTGCTTCCTCTGTTTGAACAGAGGTGGCTCTCAGCAGTTTAAATTATCAATTTAAATTAGTGGTGGCCTCTAAAGCAGCTCTACTCCAACTGCAAAAACTTACCAGTGCTCACTTCCTTTGTTTGGCTCTCCTCAGCAGCAGCTCTGCTTAAGATCACATACAGAGTCAAAAGGGCTGACCCTGAAAGAGCTCAGAGCTTTTAAAGGCTAGTGTGGCTCCACCCCTATGAGTCACAGTTCAGGGAAGGGCCTGGTGTGGCTCTGCCCCCCTGCTTCTGGAAGCTTCAAACTGCTTCCTCTGTTTGAACAGAGGTGGCTCTCAGCAGTTTAAATTATCAATTTAAATTAGTGGTGGCCTCTAAAGCAGCTCTACTCCAACTGCAAAAACTTACCAGTGCTCACTTCCTTTGTTTGGCTCTCCTCAGCAGCAGCTCTGCTTAAGAGCACATGCAGAGTCAAAAGGGCTGACCCTGAAAGAGCTCAGAGCTTTTAAAGGCTAGTGTGGCTCCGCCCCTATGAGTCACAGTTCAGGGAAGGGCCTGGTGTGGCTCTGCCCCCCTGCATCTGGAAGCTTCAAACTGCTTCCTCTGTTTGAACAGAGGTGGCATTCAGCAGTTTAAATTATCAATTTAAATTAGTGGTGGCCTCTAAAGCAGCTCTACTCCAACTGCAAAAACTTACCAGTGCTCACTTCCTTTGTTTGGCTCTCCTCAGCAGCAGCTCTGCTTAAGAGCACATGCAGAGTCAAAAGGGCTGACCCTGAAAGAGCTCAGAGCTTTTAAAGGCTAGTGTGGCTCCGCCCCTATGAGTCACAGTTCAGGGAAGGGCCTGGTGTGGCTCTGCCCCCCTGCATCTGGAAGCTTCAAACTGCTTCCTCTGTTTGAACAGAGGTGGCTCTCAGCAGTTTAAATTATCAATTTAAATTAGTGGTGGCCTCTAAAGCAGCTCTACTCCAACTGCAAAAACTTACCAGTGCTCACTTCCTTTGTTTGGCTCTCCTCAGCAGCAGCTCTGCTTAAGAGCACATGCAGAGTCAAAAGGGCTGACCCTGAAAGAGCTCAGAGCTTTTAAAGGCTAGTGTGGCTCCGCTCCTATGAGTCACAGTTCAGGGAAGGGCCTGGTGTGGCTCTGCCCCCTGCTTCTGGAAGCTTCAAACTGCTTCCTCTGTTTGAACAGAGGTGGCTCTCAGCAGTTTAAATTATCAATTTAAATTAGTGGTGGCCTCTAAAGCAGCTCTACTCCAACTGCAAAAACTTACCAGTGCTCACTTCCTTTGTTTGGCTCTCCTCAGCAGCAGCTCTGCTTAAGAGCACATGCAGAGTCAAAAGGGCTGACCCTGAAAGAGCTCAGAGCTTTTAAAGGCTAGTGTGGCTCCGCCCCTATGAGTCACAGTTCAGGGAAGGGCCTGGTGTGGCTCTGCCCCCCTGCATCTGGAAGCTTCAAACTGCTTCCTCTGTTTGAACAGAGGTGGCTCTCAGCAGTTTAAATTATCAATTTAAATTAGTGGTGGCCTCTAAAGCAGCTCTACTCCAACTGCAAAAACTTACCAGTGCTCACTTCCTTTGTTTGGCTCTCCTCAGCAGCAGCTCTGCTTAAGAGCACATGCAGAGTCAAAAGGGCTGACCCTGAAAGAGCTCAGAGCTTTTAAAGGCTAGTGTGGCTCCGCCCCTATGAGTCACAGTTCAGGGAAGGGCCTGGTGTGGCTCTGCCCCCCTGCTTCTGGAAGCTTCAAACTGCTTCCTCTGTTTGAACAGAGGTGGCTCTCAGCAGTTTAAATTATCAATTTAAATTAGTGGTGGCCTCTAAAGCAGCTCTACTCCAACTGCAAAAACTTACCAGTGCTCACTTCCTTTGTTTGGCTCTCCTCAGCAGCAGCTCTGCTTAAGAGCACATGCAGAGTCAAAAGGGCTGACCCTGAAAGAGCTCAGAGCTTTTAAAGGCTAGTGTGGCTCCGCCCCTATGAGTCACAGTTCAGGGAAGGGCCTGGTGTGGCTCAGCCCCCTGCTTCTGGAAGCTTCAAACGGCTTCCTCTGTTTGAACAGAGGTGGCTCT
Source organism: Bradypodion pumilum (assembly GCA_035047305.1). NCBI lineage: Eukaryota > Metazoa > Chordata > Lepidosauria > Squamata > Chamaeleonidae > Bradypodion > Bradypodion pumilum. Next base: position 502,614,494 of record JAWDJD010000001.1, on the reverse strand, counting down.
CAGCAGTTTAAATTATCAATTTAAATTAGTGGTGGCCTCTAAAGCAGCTCTACTCCAACTGCAAAAACTTACCAGTGCTCACCTCCTTTGTTTGGCTCTCCTCAGCAGCAGCTCTGCTTAAGAGCACATGCAGAGTCAAAAGAGCTGACCCTGAAAGAGCTCAGAGCTTTTAAAGGCTAGTGTGGCTCCGCCCCTATGAGTCACAGTTCAGGGAAGGGCCTGGTGTGGCTCTGCCCCCCTGCTTCTGGAAGCTTCAAACTGCTTCCTCTGTTTGAACAGAGGTGGCTCTCAGCAGTTTAAATTATCAATTTAAATTAGTGGTGGCCTCTAAAGCAGCTCTACTCCAACTGCAAAAACTTACCAGTGCTCACTTCCTTTGTTTGGCTCTCCTCAGCAGCAGCTCTGCTTAAGAGCACATACAGAGTCAAAAGGGCTGACCCTGAAAGAGCTCAGAGCTTTTAAAGGCTAGTGTGGCTCCGCCCCTATGAGTCACAGTTCAGGGAAGGGCCTGGTGTGGCTCTGCCCCCCTGCTTCTGGAAGCTTCAAACTGCTTCCTCTGTTTGAACAGAGGTGGCTCTCAGCAGTTTAAATTATCAATTTAAATTAGTGGTGGCCTCTAAAGCAGCTCTACTCCAACTGCAAAAACTTACCAGTGCTCACTTCCTTTGTTTGGCTCTCCTCAGCAGCAGCTCTGCTTAAGAGCACATGCAGAGTCAAAAGGGCTGACCCTGAAAGAGCTCAGAGCTTTTAAAGGCTAGTGTGGCTCCGCCCCTATGAGTCACAGTTCAGGGAAGGGCCTGGTGTGGCTCTGCCCCCTGCTTCTGGAAGCTTCAAACTGCTTCCTCTGTTTGAACAGAGGTGGCTCTCAGCAGTTTAAATTATCAATTTAAATTAGTGGTGGCCTCTAAAGCAGCTCTACTCCAACTGCAAAAACTTACCAGTGCTCACTTCCTTTGTTTGGCTCTCCTCAGCAGCAGCTCTGCTTAAGAGCACATGCAGAGTCAAAAGGGCTGACCCTGAAAGAGCTCAGAGCTTTTAAAGGCTAGTGTGGCTCCGCCCCTATGAGTCACAGTTCAGGGAAGGGCCTGGTGTGGCTCTGCCCCCCTGCTTCTGGAAGCTTCAAACTGCTTCCTCTGTTTGAACAGAAGTGGCTCTCAGCAGTTTAAATTATCAATTTAAATTAGTGGTGGCCTCTAAAGCAGCTCTACTCCAACTGCAAAAACTTACCAGTGCTCACTTCCTTTGTTTGGCTCTCCTCAGCAGCAGCTCTGCTTAAGAGCACATGCAGAGTCAAAAGGGCTGACCCTGAAAGAGCTCAGAGCTTTTAAAGGCTAGTGTGGCTCCGCCCCTATGAGTCACAGTTCAGGGAAGGGCCTGGTGTGGCTCTGCCCCCCTGCATCTGGAAGCTTCAAACTGCTTCCTCTGTTTGAACAGAGGTGGCTCTCAGCAGTTTAAATTATCAATTTAAATTAGTGGTGGCCTCTAAAGCAGCTCTACTCCAACTGCAAAAACTTACCAGTGCTCACTTCCTTTGTTTGGCTCTCCTCAGCAGCAGCTCTGCTTAAGAGCACATGCAGAGTCAAAAGGGCTGACCCTGAAAGAGCTCAGAGCTTTTAAAGGCTAGTGTGGCTCCGCCCCTATGAGTCACAGTTCAGGGAAGGGCCTGGTGTGGCTCTGCCCCCTGCTTCTGGAAGCTTCAAACTGCTTCCTCTGTTTGAACAGAGGTGGCTCTCAGCAGTTTAAATTATCAATTTAAATTAGTGGTGGCCTCTAAAGCAGCTCTACTCCAACTGCAAAAACTTACCAGTGCTCACTTCCTTTGTTTGGCTCTCCTCAGCAGCAGCTCTGCTTAAGAGCACATGCAGAGTCAAAAGGGCTGACCCTGAAAGAGCTCAGAGCTTTTAAAGGCTAGTGTGGCTCCGCCCCTATGAGTCACAGTTCAGGGAAGGGCCTGGTGTGGCTCTGCCCCCCTGCATCTGGAAGCTTCAAACTGCTTCCTCTGTTTGAACAGAGGTGGCTCTCAGCAGTTTAAATTATCAATTTAAATTAGTGGTGGCCTCTAAAGCAGCTCTACTCCAACTGCAAAAACTTACCAGTGCTCACTTCCTTTGTTTGGCTCTCCTCAGCAGCAGCTCTGCTTAAGAGCACATGCAGAGTCAAAAGGGCTGACCCTGAAAGAGCTCAGAGCTTTTAAAGGCTAGTGTGGCTCCGCCCCTATGAGTCACAGTTCAGGGAAGGGCCTGGTGTGGCTCTGCCCCCTGCTTCTGGAAGCTTCAAACTGCTTCCTCTGTTTGAACAGAGGTGGCTCTCAGCAGTTTAAATTATCAATTTAAATTAGTGGTGGCCTCTAAAGCAGCTCTACTCCAACTGCAAAAACTTACCAGTGCTCACTTCCTTTGTTTGGCTCTCCTCAGCAGCAGCTCTGCTTAAGAGCACATGCAGAGTCAAAAGGGCTGACCCTGAAAGAGCTCAGAGCTTTTAAAGGCTAGTGTGGCTCCGCCCCTATGAGACACAGTTCAGGGAAGGGCCTGGTGTGGCTCTGCCCCCCTGCTTCTGGAAGCTTCAAACTGCTTCCTCTGTTTGAACAGAGGTGGCTCTCAGTAGTTTAAATTATCAATTTAAATTAGTGGTGGCCTCTAAAGCAGCTCTACTCCAACTGCAAAAACTTACCAGTGCTCACTTCCTTTGTTTGGCTCTCCTCAGCAGCAGCTCTGCTTAAGATCACATACAGAGTCAAAAGGGCTGACCCTGAAAGAGCTCAGAGCTTTTAAAGGCTAGTGTGGCTCCACCCCTATGAGTCACAGTTCAGGGAAGGGCCTGGTGTGGCTCTGCCCCCCTGCTTCTGGAAGCTTCAAACTGCTTCCTCTGTTTGAACAGAGGTGGCTCTCAGCAGTTTAAATTATCAATTTAAATTAGTGGTGGCCTCTAAAGCAGCTCTACTCCAACTGCAAAAACTTACCAGTGCTCACTTCCTTTGTTTGGCTCTCCTCAGCAGCAGCTCTGCTTAAGAGCACATGCAGAGTCAAAAGGGCTGACCCTGAAAGAGCTCAGAGCTTTTAAAGGCTAGTGTGGCTCCGCCCCTATGAGTCACAGTTCAGGGAAGGGCCTGGTGTGGCTCTGCCCCCCTGCATCTGGAAGCTTCAAACTGCTTCCTCTGTTTGAACAGAGGTGGCATTCAGCAGTTTAAATTATCAATTTAAATTAGTGGTGGCCTCTAAAGCAGCTCTACTCCAACTGCAAAAACTTACCAGTGCTCACTTCCTTTGTTTGGCTCTCCTCAGCAGCAGCTCTGCTTAAGAGCACATGCAGAGTCAAAAGGGCTGACCCTGAAAGAGCTCAGAGCTTTTAAAGGCTAGTGTGGCTCCGCCCCTATGAGTCACAGTTCAGGGAAGGGCCTGGTGTGGCTCTGCCCCCCTGCATCTGGAAGCTTCAAACTGCTTCCTCTGTTTGAACAGAGGTGGCTCTCAGCAGTTTAAATTATCAATTTAAATTAGTGGTGGCCTCTAAAGCAGCTCTACTCCAACTGCAAAAACTTACCAGTGCTCACTTCCTTTGTTTGGCTCTCCTCAGCAGCAGCTCTGCTTAAGAGCACATGCAGAGTCAAAAGGGCTGACCCTGAAAGAGCTCAGAGCTTTTAAAGGCTAGTGTGGCTCCGCTCCTATGAGTCACAGTTCAGGGAAGGGCCTGGTGTGGCTCTGCCCCCTGCTTCTGGAAGCTTCAAACTGCTTCCTCTGTTTGAACAGAGGTGGCTCTCAGCAGTTTAAATTATCAATTTAAATTAGTGGTGGCCTCTAAAGCAGCTCTACTCCAACTGCAAAAACTTACCAGTGCTCACTTCCTTTGTTTGGCTCTCCTCAGCAGCAGCTCTGCTTAAGAGCACATGCAGAGTCAAAAGGGCTGACCCTGAAAGAGCTCAGAGCTTTTAAAGGCTAGTGTGGCTCCGCCCCTATGAGTCACAGTTCAGGGAAGGGCCTGGTGTGGCTCTGCCCCCCTGCTTCTGGAAGCTTCAAACTGCTTCCTCTGTTTGAACAGAAGTGGCTCTCAGCAGTTTAAATTATCAATTTAAATTAGTGGTGGCCTCTAAAGCAGCTCTACTCCAACTGCAAAAACTTACCAGTGCTCACTTCCTTTGTTTGGCTCTCCTCAGCAGCAGCTCTGCTTAAGATCACATACAGAGTCAAAAGGGCTGACCCTGAAAGAGCTCAGAGCTTTTAAAGGCTAGTGTGGCTCCGCCCCTATGAGTCACAGTTCAGGGAAGGGCCTGGTGTGGCTCTGCCCCCCTGCTTCTGGAAGCTTCAAACTGCTTCCTCTGTTTGAACAGAGGTGGCTCTCAGCAGTTTAAATTATCAATTTAAATTAGTGGTGGCCTCTAAAGCAGCTCTACTCCAACTGCAAAAACTTACCAGTGCTCACTTCCTTTGTTTGGCTCTCCTCAGCAGCAGCTCTGCTTAAGAGCACATGCAGAGTCAAAAGGGCTGACCCTGAAAGAGCTCAGAGCTTTTAAAGGCTAGTGTGGCTCCGCCCCTATGAGTCACAGTTCAGGGAAGGGCCTGGTGTGGCTCTGCCCCCCTGCATCTGGAAGCTTCAAACTGCTTCCTCTGTTTGAACAGAGGTGGCATTCAGCAGTTTAAATTATCAATTTAAATTAGTGGTGGCCTCTAAAGCAGCTCTACTCCAACTGCAAAAACTTACCAGTGCTCACTTCCTTTGTTTGGCTCTCCTCAGCAGCAGCTCTGCTTAAGAGCACATGCAGAGTCAAAAGGGCTGACCCTGAAAGAGCTCAGAGCTTTTAAAGGCTAGTGTGGCTCCGCCCCTATGAGTCACAGTTCAGGGAAGGGCCTGGTGTGGCTCTGCCCCCCTGCATCTGGAAGCTTCAAACTGCTTCCTCTGTTTGAACAGAGGTGGCTCTCAGCAGTTTAAATTATCAATTTAAATTAGTGGTGGCCTCTAAAGCAGCTCTACTCCAACTGCAAAAACTTACCAGTGCTCACTTCCTTTGTTTGGCTCTCCTCAGCAGCAGCTCTGCTTAAGAGCACATGCAGAGTCAAAAGGGCTGACCCTGAAAGAGCTCAGAGCTTTTAAAGGCTAGTGTGGCTCCGCTCCTATGAGTCACAGTTCAGGGAAGGGCCTGGTGTGGCTCTGCTCCCTGCTTCTGGAAGCTTCAAACTGCTTCCTCTGTTTGAACAGAGGTGGCTCTCAGCAGTTTAAATTATCAATTTAAATTAGTGGTGGCCTCTAAAGCAGCTCTACTCCAACTGCAAAAACTTACCAGTGCTCACTTCCTTTGTTTGGCTCTCCTCAGCAGCAGCTCTGCTTAAGAGCACATGCAGAGTCAAAAGGGCTGACCCTGAAAGAGCTCAGAGCTTTTAAAGGCTAGTGTGGCTCCGCCCCTATGAGTCACAGTTCAGGGAAGGGCCTGGTGTGGCTCTGCCCCCTGCTTCTGGAAGCTTCAAACTGCTTCCTCTGTTTGAACAGAGGTGGCTCTCAGCAGTTTAAATTATCAATTTAAATTAGTGGTGGCCTCTAAAGCAGCTCTACTCCAACTGCAAAAACTTACCAGTGCTCACTTCCTTTGTTTGGCTCTCCTCAGCAGCAGCTCTGCTTAAGAGCACATGCAGAGTCAAAAGGGCTGACCCTGAAAGAGCTCAGAGCTTTTAAAGGCTAGTGTGGCTCCGCCCCTATGAGACACAGTTCAGGGAAGGGCCTGGTGTGGCTCTGCCCCCCTGCTTCTGGAAGCTTCAAACTGCTTCCTCTGTTTGAACAGAGGTGGCTCTCAGCAGTTTAAATTATCAATTTAAATTAGTGGTGGCCTCTAAAGCAGCTCTACTCCAACTGCAAAAACTTACCAGTGCTCACTTCCTTTGTTTGGCTCTCCTCAGCAGCAGCTCTGCTTAAGATCACATACAGAGTCAAAAGGGCTGACCCTGAAAGAGCTCAGAGCTTTTAAAGGCTAGTGTGGCTCCGCCCCTATGAGTCACAGTTCAGGGAAGGGCCTGGTGTGGCTCTGCCCCCCTGCTTCTGGAAGCTTCAAACTGCTTCCTCTGTTTGAACAGAGGTGGCTCTCAGCAGTTTAAATTATCAATTTAAATTAGTGGTGGCCTCTAAAGCAGCTCTACTCCAACTGCAAAAACTTACCAGTGCTCACTTCCTTTGTTTGGCTCTCCTCAGCAGCAGCTCTGCTTAAGAGCACATGCAGAGTCAAAAGGGCTGACCCTGAAAGAGCTCAGAGCTTTTAAAGGCTAGTGTGGCTCCGCCCCTATGAGTCACAGTTCAGGGAAGGGCCTGGTGTGGCTCTGCCCCCCTGCATCTGGAAGCTTCAAACTGCTTCCTCTGTTTGAACAGAGGTGGCTCTCAGCAGTTTAAATTATCAATTTAAATTAGTGGTGGCCTCTAAAGCAGCTCTACTCCAACTGCAAAAACTTACCAGTGCTCACTTCCTTTGTTTGGCTCTCCTCAGCAGCAGCTCTGCTTAAGAGCACATGCAGAGTCAAAAGGGCTGACCCTGAAAGAGCTCAGAGCTTTTAAAGGCTAGTGTGGCTCCGCCCCTATGAGTCACAGTTCAGGGAAGGGCCTGGTGTGGCTCTGCCCCCTGCTTCTGGAAGCTTCAAACTGCTTCCTCTGTTTGAACAGAGGTGGCTCTCAGCAGTTTAAATTATCAATTTAAATTAGTGGTGGCCTCTAAAGCAGCTCTACTCCAACTGCAAAAACTTACCAGTGCTCACTTCCTTTGTTTGGCTCTCCTCAGCAGCAGCTCTGCTTAAGAGCACATGCAGAGTCAAAAGGGCTGACCCTGAAAGAGCTCAGAGCTTTTAAAGGCTAGTGTGGCTCCGCCCCTATGAGTCACAGTTCAGGGAAGGGCCTGGTGTGGCTCTGCCCCCCTGCATCTGGAAGCTTCAAACTGCTTCCTCTGTTTGAACAGAGGTGGCTCTCAGCAGTTTAAATTATCAATTTAAATTAGTGGTGGCCTCTAAAGCAGCTCTACTCCAACTGCAAAAACTTACCAGTGCTCACTTCCTTTGTTTGGCTCTCCTCAGCAGCAGCTCTGCTTAAGAGCACATGCAGAGTCAAAAGGGCTGACCCTGAAAGAGCTCAGAGCTTTTAAAGGCTAGTGTGGCTCCGCCCCTATGAGTCACAGTTCAGGGAAGGGCCTGGTGTGGCTCTGCCCCCTGCTTCTGGAAGCTTCAAACTGCTTCCTCTGTTTGAACAGAGGTGGCTCTCAGCAGTTTAAATTATCAATTTAAATTAGTGGTGGCCTCTAAAGCAGCTCTACTCCAACTGCAAAAACTTACCAGTGCTCACTTCCTTTGTTTGGCTCTCCTCAGCAGCAGCTCTGCTTAAGAGCACATGCAGAGTCAAAAGGGCTGACCCTGAAAGAGCTCAGAGCTTTTAAAGGCTAGTGTGGCTCCGCCCCTATGAGACACAGTTCAGGGAAGGGCCTGGTGTGGCTCTGCCCCCCTGCTTCTGGAAGCTTCAAACTGCTTCCTCTGTTTGAACAGAGGTGGCTCTCAGCAGTTTAAATTATCAATTTAAATTAGTGGTGGCCTCTAAAGCAGCTCTACTCCAACTGCAAAAACTTACCAGTGCTCACTTCCTTTGTTTGGCTCTCCTCAGCAGCAGCTCTGCTTAAGATCACATACAGAGTCAAAAGGGCTGACCCTGAAAGAGCTCAGAGCTTTTAAAGGCTAGTGTGGCTCCACCCCTATGAGTCACAGTTCAGGGAAGGGCCTGGTGTGGCTCTGCCCCCCTGCTTCTGGAAGCTTCAAACTGCTTCCTCTGTTTGAACAGAGGTGGCTCTCAGCAGTTTAAATTATCAATTTAAATTAGTGGTGGCCTCTAAAGCAGCTCTACTCCAACTGCAAAAACTTACCAGTGCTCACTTCCTTTGTTTGGCTCTCCTCAGCAGCAGCTCTGCTTAAGAGCACATGCAGAGTCAAAAGGGCTGACCCTGAAAGAGCTCAGAGCTTTTAAAGGCTAGTGTGGCTCCGCCCCTATGAGTCACAGTTCAGGGAAGGGCCTGGTGTGGCTCTGCCCCCCTGCATCTGGAAGCTTCAAACTGCTTCCTCTGTTTGAACAGAGGTGGCATTCAGCAGTTTAAATTATCAATTTAAATTAGTGGTGGCCTCTAAAGCAGCTCTACTCCAACTGCAAAAACTTACCAGTGCTCACTTCCTTTGTTTGGCTCTCCTCAGCAGCAGCTCTGCTTAAGAGCACATGCAGAGTCAAAAGGGCTGACCCTGAAAGAGCTCAGAGCTTTTAAAGGCTAGTGTGGCTCCGCCCCTATGAGTCACAGTTCAGGGAAGGGCCTGGTGTGGCTCTGCCCCCCTGCATCTGGAAGCTTCAAACTGCTTCCTCTGTTTGAACAGAGGTGGCTCTCAGCAGTTTAAATTATCAATTTTAATTAGTGGTGGCCTCTAAAGCAGCTCTACTCCAACTGCAAAAACTTACCAGTGCTCACTTCCTTTGTTTGGCTCTCCTCAGCAGCAGCTCTGCTTAAGAGCACATGCAGAGTCAAAAGGGCTGACCCTGAAAGAGCTCAGAGCTTTTAAAGGCTAGTGTGGCTCCGCTCCTATGAGTCACAGTTCAGGGAAGGGCCTGGTGTGGCTCTGCCCCCTGCTTCTGGAAGCTTCAAACTGCTTCCTCTGTTTGAACAGAGGTGGCTCTCAGCAGTTTAAATTATCAATTTAAATTAGTGGTGGCCTCTAAAGCAGCTCTACTCCAACTGCAAAAACTTACCAGTGCTCACTTCCTTTGTTTGGCTCTCCTCAGCAGCAGCTCTGCTTAAGAGCACATGCAGAGTCAAAAGGGCTGACCCTGAAAGAGCTCAGAGCTTTTAAAGGCTAGTGTGGCTCCGCCCCTATGAGTCACAGTTCAGGGAAGGGCCTGGTGTGGCTCTGCCCCCCTGCATCTGGAAGCTTCAAACTGCTTCCTCTGTTTGAACAGAGGTGGCTCTCAGCAGTTTAAATTATCAATTTAAATTAGTGGTGGCCTCTAAAGCAGCTCTACTCCAACTGCAAAAACTTACCAGTGCTCACTTCCTTTGTTTGGCTCTCCTCAGCAGCAGCTCTGCTTAAGAGCACATGCAGAGTCAAAAGGGCTGACCCTGAAAGAGCTCAGAGCTTTTAAAGGCTAGTGTGGCTCCGCCCCTATGAGTCACAGTTCAGGGAAGGGCCTGGTGTGGCTCTGCCCCCCTGCTTCTGGAAGCTTCAAACTGCTTCCTCTGTTTGAACAGAGGTGGCTCTCAGCAGTTTAAATTATCAATTTAAATTAGTGGTGGCCTCTAAAGCAGCTCTACTCCAACTGCAAAAACTTACCAGTGCTCACTTCCTTTGTTTGGCTCTCCTCAGCAGCAGCTCTGCTTAAGAGCACATGCAGAGTCAAAAGGGCTGACCCTGAAAGAGCTCAGAGCTTTTAAAGGCTAGTGTGGCTCCGCCCCTATGAGTCACAGTTCAGGGAAGGGCCTGGTGTGGCTCTGCCCCCTGCTTCTGGAAGCTTCAAACGGCTTCCTCTGTTTGAACAGAGGTGGCTCTCAGCAGTTTAAATTATCAATTTAAATTAGTGGTGGCCTCTAAAGCAGCTCTACTCCAACTGCAAAAACTTACCAGTGCTCACCTCCTTTGTTTGGCTCTCCTCAGCAGCAGCTCTGCTTAAGAGCACATGCAGAGTCAAAAGAGCTGACCCTGAAAGAGCTCAGAGCTTTTAAAGGCTAGTGTGGCTCCGCCCCTATGAGTCACAGTTCAGGGAAGGGCCTGGTGTGGCTCTGCCCCCCTGCTTCTGGAAGCTTCAAACTGCTTCCTCTGTTTGAACAGAGGTGGCTCTCAGCAGTTTAAATTATCAATTTAAATTAGTGGTGGCCTCTAAAGCAGCTCTACTCCAACTGCAAAAACTTACCAGTGCTCACTTCCTTTGTTTGGCTCTCCTCAGCAGCAGCTCTGCTTAAGAGCACATACAGAGTCAAAAGGGCTGACCCTGAAAGAGCTCAGAGCTTTTAAAGGCTAGTGTGGCTCCGCCCCTATGAGTCACAGTTCAGGGAAGGGCCTGGTGTGGCTCTGCCCCCCTGCTTCTGGAAGCTTCAAACTGCTTCCTCTGTTTGAACAGAGGTGGCTCTCAGCAGTTTAAATTATCAATTTAAATTAGTGGTGGCCTCTAAAGCAGCTCTACTCCAACTGCAAAAACTTACCAGTGCTCACTTCCTTTGTTTGGCTCTCCTCAGCAGCAGCTCTGCTTAAGAGCACATGCAGAGTCAAAAGGGCTGACCCTGAAAGAGCTCAGAGCTTTTAAAGGCTAGTGTGGCTCCGCCCCTATGAGTCACAGTTCAGGGAAGGGCCTGGTGTGGCTCTGCCCCCTGCTTCTGGAAGCTTCAAACTGCTTCCTCTGTTTGAACAGAGGTGGCTCTCAGCAGTTTAAATTATCAATTTAAATTAGTGGTGGCCTCTAAAGCAGCTCTACTCCAACTGCAAAAACTTACCAGTGCTCACTTCCTTTGTTTGGCTCTCCTCAGCAGCAGCTCTGCTTAAGAGCACATGCAGAGTCAAAAGGGCTGACCCTGAAAGAGCTCAGAGCTTTTAAAGGCTAGTGTGGCTCCGCCCCTATGAGTCACAGTTCAGGGAAGGGCCTGGTGTGGCTCTGCCCCCTGCTTCTGGAAGCTTCAAACTGCTTCCTCTGTTTGAACAGAAGTGGCTCTCAGCAGTTTAAATTATCAATTTAAATTAGTGGTGGCCTCTAAAGCAGCTCTACTCCAACTGCAAAAACTTACCAGTGCTCACTTCCTTTGTTTGGCTCTCCTCAGCAGCAGCTCTGCTTAAGAGCACATGCAGAGTCAAAAGGGCTGACCCTGAAAGAGCTGAGAGCTTTTAAAGGCTAGTGTGGCTCCGCCCCTATGAGTCACAGTTCAGGGAAGGGCCTGGTGTGGCTCTGCCCCCCTGCATCTGGAAGCTTCAAACTGCTTCCTCTGTTTGAACAGAGGTGGCTCTCAGCAGTTTAAATTATCAATTTAAATTAGTGGTGGCCTCTAAAGCAGCTCTACTCCAACTGCAAAAACTTACCAGTGCTCACTTCCTTTGTTTGGCTCTCCTCAGCAGCAGCTCTGCTTAAGAGCACATGCAGAGTCAAAAGGGCTGACCCTGAAAGAGCTCAGAGCTTTTAAAGGCTAGTGTGGCTCCGCCCCTATGAGTCACAGTTCAGGGAAGGGCCTGGTGTGGCTCTGCCCCCTGCTTCTGGAAGCTTCAAACTGCTTCCTCTGTTTGAACAGAGGTGGCTCTCAGCAGTTTAAATTATCAATTTAAATTAGTGGTGGCCTCTAAAGCAGCTCTACTCCAACTGCAAAAACTTACCAGTGCTCACTTCCTTTGTTTGGCTCTCCTCAGCAGCAGCTCTGCTTAAGAGCACATGCAGAGTCAAAAGGGCTGACCCTGAAAGAGCTCAGAGCTTTTAAAGGCTAGTGTGGCTCCGCCCCTATGAGACACAGTTCAGGGAAGGGCCTGGTGTGGCTCTGCCCCCCTGCTTCTGGAAGCTTCAAACTGCTTCCTCTGTTTGAACAGAGGTGGCTCTCAGCAGTTTAAATTATCAATTTAAATTAGTGGTGGCCTCTAAAGCAGCTCTACTCCAACTGCAAAAACTTACCAGTGCTCACTTCCTTTGTTTGGCTCTCCTCAGCAGCAGCTCTGCTTAAGAGCACATGCAGAGTCAAAAGGGCTGACCCTGAAAGAGCTCAGAGCTTTTAAAGGCTAGTGTGGCTCCGCCCCTATGAGTCACAGTTCAGGGAAGGGCCTGGTGTGGCTCTGCCCCCCTGCTTCTGGAAGCTTCAAACTGCTTCCTCTGTTTGAACAGAGGTGGCTCTCAGCAGTTTAAATTATCAATTTAAATTAGTGGTGGCCTCTAAAGCAGCTCTACTCCAACTGCAAAAACTTACCAGTGCTCACTTCCTTTGTTTGGCTCTCCTCAGCAGCAGCTCTGCTTAAGAGCACATGCAGAGTCAAAAGGGCTGACCCTGAAAGAGCTCAGAGCTTTTAAAGGCTAGTGTGGCTCCGCCCCTATGAGTCACAGTTCAGGGAAGGGCCTGGTGTGGCTCTGCCCCCTGCTTCTGGAAGCTTCAAACTGCTTCCTCTGTTTGAACAGAGGTGGCTCTCAGCAGTTTAAATTATCAATTTAAATTAGTGGTGGCCTCTAAAACAGCTCTACTCCAACTGCAAAAACTTACCAGTGCTCACTTCCTTTGTTTGGCTCTCCTCAGCAGCAGCTCTGCTTAAGAGCACATGCAGAGTCAAAAGGGCTGACCCTGAAAGAGCTCAGAGCTTTTAAAGGCTAGTGTGGCTCCGCCCCTATGAGTCACAGTTCAGGGAAGGGCCTGGTGTGGCTCTGCCCCCCTGCTTCTGGAAGCTTCAAACTGCTTCCTCTGTTTGAACAGAGGTGGCTCTCAGCAGTTTAAATTATCAATTTAAATTAGTGGTGGCCTCTAAAGCAGCTCTACTCCAACTGCAAAAACTTACCAGTGCTCACTTCCTTTGTTTGGCTCTCCTCAGCAGCAGCTCTGCTTAAGAGCACATGCAGAGTCAAAAGGGCTGACCCTGAAAGAGCTCAGAGCTTTTAAAGGCTAGTGTGGCTCCGCCCCTATGAGTCACAGTTCAGGGAAGGGCCTGGTGTGGCTCTGCCCCCTGCTTCTGGAAGCTTCAAACTGCTTCCTCTGTTTGAACAGAGGTGGCTCTCAGCAGTTTAAATTATCAATTTAAATTAGTGGTGGCCTCTAAAGCAGCTCTACTCCAACTGCAAAAACTTACCAGTGCTCACTTCCTTTGTTTGGCTCTCCTCAGCAGCAGCTCTGCTTAAGAGCACATGCAGAGTCAAAAGGGCTGACCCTGAAAGAGCTCAGAGCTTTTAAAGGCTAGTGTGGCTCCGCCCCTATGAGTCACAGTTCAGGGAAGGGCCTGGTGTGGCTCTGCCCCCCTGCTTCTGGAAGCTTCAAACTGCTTCCTCTGTTTGAACAGAGGTGGCTCTCAGCAGTTTAAATTATCAATTTAAATTAGTGGTGGCCTCTAAAGCAGCTCTACTCCAACTGCAAAAACTTACCAGTGCTCACTTCCTTTGTTTGGCTCTCCTCAGCAGCAGCTCTGCTTAAGAGCACATGCAGAGTCAAAAGGGCTGACCCTGAAAGAGCTCAGAGCTTTTAAAGGCTAGTGTGGCTCCGCCCCTATGAGTCACAGTTCAGGGAAGGGCCTGGTGTGGCTCTGCCGCCCTGCTTCTGGAAGCTTCAAACTGCTTCCTCTGTTTGAACAGAGGTGGCTCTCAGCAGTTCAAATTATCAATTTAAATTAGTGGTGGCCTCTAAAGCAGCTCTACTCCAACTGCAAAAACTTACCAGTGCTCACTTCCTTTGTTTGGCTCTCCTCAGCAGCAGCTCTGCTTAAGAGCACATGCAGAGTCAAAAGGGCTGACCCTGAAAGAGCTCAGAGCTTTTAAGGGCTAGTGTGGCTCCGCCCCTATGAGTCACAGTTCAGGGAAGGGCCTGGTGTGGCTCTGCCCCCCTGCTTCTGGAAGCTTCAAACTGCTTCCTCTGTTTGAACAGAGGTGGCTCTCAGCAGTTTAAATTATCAATTTAAATTAGTGGTGGCCTCTAAAGCAGCTCTACTCCAACTGCAAAAACTTACCAGTGCTCACTTCCTTTGTTTGGCTCTCCTCAGCAGCAGCTCTGCTTAAGAGCACATGCAGAATCAAAAGGGCTGACCCTGAAAGAGCTCAGAGCTTTTAAAGGCTAGTGTGGCTCCGCCCCTATGAGTCACAGTTCAGGGAAGGGCCTGGTGTGGCTCTGCCCCCCTGCTTCTGGAAGCTTCAAACTGCTTCCTCTGTTTGAACAGAGGTGGCTCTCAGCAGTTTAAATTATCAATTTAAATTAGTGGTGGCCTCTAAAGCAGCTCTACTCCAACTGCAAAAACTTACCAGTGCTCACTTCCTTTGTTTGGCTCTCCTCAGCAGCAGCTCTGCTTAAGAGCACATGCAGAGTCAAAAAGGACACACAGTGCAATCAATGATTTGAGCAACTAGGAATCCATTAATGATATATAACAGCATCTGGCTGTTGAGAACTAAGTTCCTTTTAAAATGTAACATTCTGAACGGGAGAATAAAGAAAGCTGACAGGGCAAAATTTAATCCATTTGAAATATGATGCTCAAGGTAGCTTTGTGGATAGTTTGAATTGCCAGAAAGAGAAACAAGTGGGTCTTAGAGCAAATCAAGATCTCTGGAGGCAAAATGATGAAGCTGAGGTTGTCCTATTTTGTGGTCATCATGAGAAGGCAAGACCCTCAAAGGTGGAAGGCAGGAGGAATATAGGAAGACCAAAAATGAGGTAGATTGACTCTGTAAGTCAGGGGTCGGTCAACCCATGGCCCTGGGCTGGATCCAGCCTGTGGTGCCAAATCATCTGGCTGCCACCTTCACCAATGCCCCCACCCCCACCCCCACCCCCACCTGAAGCAGTGGAAATAGCCGTAAACATGCCCATGGCTAGACAGCCATAAACGTGTCCGTAGCTGTGTTTACAACGGCCATAAATACAGACGTAGCTCTCATAAACACATTTATGCCTATCATGGATGTGTTTTACGGCAGCTTTTACAGGGGGGGGGGGGGCACCAGTCCTGCCTTCAACTGTCTGAGGGAGCACAGCCCATCCCCTGACTTTAAAAGGTAGCCAACCCGGAGCTGTAAGTGTAGTCACAGGCTTGAGTCTACAAGAGCTGAGCAGGTTTGTTGAGGACTGGACATTTTGGAGCTCTCTCCGCCATAAATCAGAGGTGACTTGACAGCACCTAACAATGACAGTTCTGAGTTGTGGGCCATAGCTCTGCATGAATGAATTCTGGGTCTTTCTAGCTGAGATATCAGTGATATGAGCATGAAGCACCACAAGTGTAAAGCACCATTGTGCTAAGAGAGCAAAGGAACAAAGCCAGTCTCACAGAATTTTCCCAAAATGAGAGCCTTGTTGGGGCGCAGTGGCTTGAGCGGTCTAACTAGGCAGTATTGCCCATCTCTTGTCAATGATGTTAGGCTGGGACTTAAACTCACCAAAGCATCCTCCATCGGATCTCTTGGACAATGTGAAAGCAGAGGGTACACGTCATGGTCCGCCTAGCCAGCAGGTGACGTGATATCCAAATAGCTTTTAAAAATGCACGCAGGTGGACTTGATTTCTCAGGTCCATTTGCATGTGTGGAATGTCATTGCGGAGATGTCTACCAATGCGCAGACTCTTCGCTGAATAACAACTCTAAGGTATCCAAGGTATTTATTTATAAATAAAGAGCACATTATAATGAATTTATATTAGCAACAATGAAGGCCTAACTTCAGTTATGAGGGATAGCATCACTCTTATGGTAGTGTAACTGTGACTGTTTTAATTATTTCTGCAGTAAGAGGAGAAGCTAGAGCTTTAGATGTGTTTTTACAGACCAGAATCTGATGGGGTTTTTTTTTGAAATGCAATTAAGGATAACAATGTTAATTTGTTTTGAGTACCAAGAAGGTAAGGAGCTGCTTTTTGAAAACTATAACTAATTTACTGGGAAGTGGTCTTGGTACACTAACTGTGATACTTTATACAAGTAAATTCTGTGCTCTGAGCATTTGTAAGTAGCCTGGCCAATTCAGAAGCTTTGCACTGCCTGCCAGTTACATGGACAACCTTTGACTGTTTTACCGTTCTGAAGCCCTGTTTGGGGGGTGGGGGGTGTGTACACAGAAAGCCTCCTCAAAGATTGTGGTAGTTTTGAACCACAATTGGGCGTATCCTGGGCAACCACAACCTTGTTGTGCTGGCTAACCTTTCCCACACTAGGTTAGGCAAAAGGAACTACAGAATGAATTCAACAAAAGGTGGTTTCATTTTGGCAGCTTAAAGTCTGACCTAGACACAAAGTAAGAATACGCCCTAAGGCAGTGGTGGTGAATCTATGGCACGCGTGCCAAAGGTGGCACTTGGAGCCCTCTCTGTGGGCACCCGTGCAGTCAGCCCAGCACAGAGTTTGCCCCATCCCTCTGCCCAGCAGCCCAATGAGAGTGTTTCCTTCCTCCCCTGTTGCTGTGTTGGCACTTTGCAATAAATAAGTGGGTTTTGGGTAGCAGTTTGGGCACTCAGTCTCTAAAAGGTTCATCATCACTACCCTAAGGAACTGAACTGAGATTCATGACCAAAGCCTTTTGGTTCGGAAATAGAATTCCTGACATTTTAGGATCATTTGATGGCCTTCTTGGAGCCACCCTATCCATCACGTACTGGGAAATCTTATGAATGAACTCATTGTTTACTCAACAATGAGGCTCGGGTCAATTCTAGCTTCCTGGTAGGTAAACATTTATCATGAACATATTTGAAAACTGTGAACATATTGTTGTTGCTATGCACATATTTGACATTTCAGCAATTACCTCAGTGGATCTACTCTCGCTGGGAGAAACAATGGGATTTAGGCTTTCAATACACTTTTGGTAGAAAGGCTAATGAAAGAAGATTGAAATACTATAGCCCTGTACAATAAAATATAGCATCTGGCTACATTTGCTGCTCAAAATCCAGAGAAATTGGGAGGCATTAAAAACAGCCAGTTTTAACTGTGTTATGTACCACCATGTCAGAACTTATCTATCTATCTATCTATCTATCTATCTATCTATCTATCTATCTATCTATCTATCTATCTATCTATCTATCTATCTATCTATCTATCTATCTATCTATCTATCTATCTATCTATCTATCTATCTATCTGTCTACAGTATCTACTTACCTATCTACAGGTATCTATCTCATTTCATTTCATTTCTATACCACCCTTCTGGTAACAAACATTGCTCTGGGTGGTCGCATTGCTAGCTAAAATAGTCAAGAACTCAAAAAATAATGTAAACAACCAATATCAATGACACAGCCAAGAATGGAGACAAAACATAGAACTAAAATAAGGTTTGTTGAGAAAAGAAACACAAACTTATCGCAGGGGCCAAATGTTACCAAATGCCTCTGTGTATTATTCTGAACTAGCTGATTGCCCGGCCTTGTCAGGGGATTAATTTTTTTTTAAATTGTTGGAAGGTATGTCCCTTCTTATGATATGTTTATCTGGTTATTGTGTCTGTCTGTGTGTGTGTATTTGGGATGCAGATGCAGAGTTGTTGTTGTTTTGTCATAGATGGTTTGATGTGTGCTCCGGTGTATAGTCATGCCTTTCTGGAATGTGGAAGGTGAGCAGTTCGATTCTTGAGTATTGCAGGATGAAATTAGCTCCCGTCTTTCTCCCAGCTCCTGTCAACCTTTTTATTCTAAAGCAAGGAATTGTAAGTTGATAAAGAGGCACCATGTTGTTGGGAAGTTAAAAAGTGTTACGTGTGCTGCGGTGTCTAGTCATGCCTGCCACAAGACCGCAGAAACGTCTGCAGAAGCAGACTGATTTGTGTGTTGATGGAGGCTTACTGGGATGTGCCTATTACTTACGGGGGGGGGGCCTCAACCCGTGGGGTAGATGTGGCTTGGGGAGGTTTTTTTATCCTTTTTGCCTCCCCCCACACTGTTTGTGGTGCCCCCTGGCTCTCAGTAAAGGAACCTGGGCAGACTCACCCTGGCATGATGATGAGGGAGGGATGATGAGGGAGGGATGGTAGGTATTGAGGGGGAAATTTAGGAGGAAAGGAATATGGGAGGGAAAGAATGCGGGAGGTAAAGAAAGAAGGAAGGGGAGAAGAACAGCTGGATGTAGGGAAGGAAGGATGAGAGCTAATTGTATGTTTAGTTTTTTCAGACCACACAGAGTCTGTCTCTGTCTCTCATTCAGGCACACCCACACACACAAGTGACTGATCCGGAACTCACTATCTTGTGTATTGTCTTGCACAGACACAGAGAAACACACTCCCTGTCTCTCCCTGTCTTTCTCTCACACAGCATACATGTAGATTGATGTACATTGATGTACATGGGTTTGTTCCATCCGCATCAGGACCCTGCCTCATCAGTCATTCACTCTCAAGTTCAACCAGTTGCAGTTCAACATGCAAATCAGCTCTCTCCAACATTCTGTTTGCAGGCCTGGCTAGATTTTCTCACAATCAATCACAGTCCAACATGCAAATCAGCTCTCTCCAACATTCTGTTTCCAGGCCTGGCTGTTAAACTACCGTTTTTCTCCCATGGCACCATGAGAGTTGTAGTTTCCGTTCTATTTCCCATTTTGTGGGGCTTAGGCCCCACTCTCGGCCTCTGGACCCTCACGGTGATGGTCCCAGTTTGGCAAGGTAAGTGCAGCCGGCTCATTACAGGATAGGCTGGATGGGTGTGGACACGCATTCCACACATGCACGACCACATCCCTTTCTTATAGGTTAAGATTAATCAGCTTAAAAAACAACTTACTTATAACAATTCTAATAGGGCTTTCAAGGTAAGTGAGATATTTAAGGAATGGCTTTTACCAGTGCCACTCCATCAGTTTGTTTCCATAGCTGAATGGGGATTTCCAACTCTGATCTGTCACTCTACAGTACTCCACAATGAGAAAGAGTAGAGGTAAAGGTCACCTTGCTTGAAAGTCAGTTGTATATGACTCTAGGGTTCAGTGCTCATCTCTATTTATAGCCAAAGAGGCAACACTGTCTGTGTCTGCAGATGTTTCCATGGTCATGTGGCAGGCATGACTATATACCAGACTGCACTGAACACTGTTGAACTTCCCACTGAAGTAGTACCTATTTATCTACTTGCAATTTCTTGCTTTCAAACTGCTAGTTTGTCAGCAGCTGGGACAGAGACGGGGGGTTCATCCCATCATGCAGCACTCAGGTCTCAAACTGCTGCCCTGCTGCCCTTCCAGTCATCAAGTTCAGCATCTTAACCACTAAGCCACCGCAGTCCTTCCACAATGGCTTTAAGTAGGGCTGGTTATTGCACCATGTGGCCCTTTCCTTTCCCACAGCACTGTGCAGGGAAGGGTACATTTGTGCCACCCCTCCAATGAAGAAGGGATAAGCATCTCCATCTGTGGGTCTGGGTAGCCCAAAGAGGTGCTACAGGAGAGCTGTTCAAAGAAGCAAACAAGTCTTGGAACTAGGACTTGAGGGGAGAGGTAAAATCTGCTGACAGAGGCAATTGCCTTTGTACACCCAATGACAGGGCGGGTCCTGTTCTGTTTGTAAACTGTGGGAAGCAGCACAGGGATGTGCTATAGCTCATTGTTCCTCAATCTTGGGTCCCCAGATGTTCTTGAACTTCAGGAGCCCTGATCAACAGATGCACTGACTTGAGCTTCTGGAAATTAAAGTTCAAGACCCAAGGTTGAGAAACACCTTTTTGCCACCTGCTGATGTCCCAATTGTGTATACCAGATCCTAAAAAAATGTCAGATGTGGGCCCCTGTTTGCTTGCCTGTCAACAGGCCTGTGAAAACCTGGCATCCACTTCAGAGTAGGGTTGGGCAACATGGTCCACCTCCAGACATTTCTGGCCTGTCCCCATCAGCCCAAATTATCATGAGCAATGCTGGTGGATTAGGAGTTGCAGCTGAAAAAATGACCACGAGGAATACATTTACCTCCCTCTGCAACATGGGCAGATCTTAACTGGGCATTTGCGGCATTTGCAATATAATAAGTTGTGTAGTTTCTTGAACTCTACGATGGAACCTGACTTTTCCTAAAGACTCAGATAAAGTGATACTGAAGTCAGTACAGATTGTTCTTCAACTTAAAGGCTAGGAGCCAGAGTTATGGAAGCCATTTTCCATTAATATTACTTGCAAAATTGTATTTCATCTGAATGGGGTCTCAGCAATCAACCCTAATTTTCCCAACCTGATGCTATGCAAATTTCTTTGGAAGTGCATTAATTTAATTTAATTTAATGTCTAGTCATGCCTGCCACATGACCACGGAAACATCTGCAGAAGCAGACAGCGCTGGCTCTTCGGCTTTGAAACAGAGATGAGCACTAAACTCTAGAGTCGGATACGACTGGCTTCTGAGCAAGGGAAACCTTTACCTTTACTAATTTAATTTAATTTAAAATTTATACGCTGCCCACTCAGGTAAAACCCGACTCAGGGCGGCATTCCACTGAGCCCAGCAAAACTGCCACTTTAAAGTGACCAACCACTAGGATAAATACCGCAGAAAATAGCTTTAATTGCACTTCCATTTTGTACCTGTGAAAGTGTAAAGGTAGCAGCTCATTGCTTATGAATGTCTACCTTGCTTTCTCTCTGTATCTTGTATCTCAATACAGTACCTTCTTCTTTATGTCTATACAATACTGACTTTCCAAATGCACAATGAAATGCTTGTCTCAAATGTTTCTCAAATACAGAGAACAAACAAGTCTGGAAAATCAGAGACTTCCCAGAGAAGCTCCTCAGTTGTTGTTCCACTACAGAGCCTACTATTCACCCTACCTAGCACAGCTAACAATAATGAACAATGGGTGTTGCAGTCCCACACTTTGCCCCCTCCTGCTAGAGAGTAATGAGATTTTGAAAATACTAAGGGAGAGGCACTAAGCCAATTTAATTTCCTTTTTCGTTGCTTCAGGTACAATCCCATACGGAAGTAAGATCCACTAAACTAAATTGGATTTTCTTTCAGGTAGAAATGTATGGATGCAAAAGCTGGGCAATAAAGAAAGCCGAGAGGGGGGAAATGACTCATTTGAGAATAACACATACCCTGGACTGCCAGAAAGACAAACAAACAAATGGGCCTTAGATCAAATCAAGCCTGAACTGTCTCTGGAAGTTAAAATGGTGAAGCTGAAGCGGTCCCATCATAAGAAGGCAAGACTCTCTGGAGAAGACAATAATGCTGAGGAAGGTGGAAGGCATGGAGGAAAAGAGGAAGACCAAATGTGAGATGGATTGACTCAATGAAGGAAGCCACAGGCTTGAATTTACAAGTGCCAAGCAGGTTTGATGAAGTCAGGGCTCTTATAGTGTTGCTACCAGTTGGAAAGAACTTGGTCCCCCCTGGACAGCTCTATTGGGCCAGTCACATGGCTCCTCCTGCTGTAAATGCTGCTGTAAAATGCATCCACGGCTGCCGTAAATGTGTTTACGACAGCTGTGGGTGCATTTACAGCAGCGTTTACGGCAGGCACGGGCGCGTTTATGCATTCATGGGCACGTTTTATAGCTGTTGTAAACGCAGCCGCTTCTGGTAGCAGCAAGGGTGGCGGCGGGCCCAATAATATGATGCCGCGGTCTGGGTCCAGCCCATGGGCCATAGGTTAGTCACCCCGGCCTAAAACAACACTGCAAGAGAAATGAGGATTGTATGCTATTCAACTTGGTCCAGAATTCTATTTGTTTATGCAATCCTTGCATCTATTACAGCTTCAGAATGAGCACCTCTGGTCCTCCAGAAAGAGGTTTTGTCTCCCAGAAGTATCTCCTTCACACACCTAGTCATGCACAGCTCAAGACATGTGACCATTTGCACAATCAGTCATGCACAGAAGAGCCTGTTGGCAAAGAAAAAACACTGCGCAATTGCTCTTCTGTGTACGGTTTTTCTCATTTGGATTTCAACCCGGGTTTCTAACTGATTAATTGACCCACCAATTTTGTCTAAATTAAATGATGTACCTGAATACAAACCACTTCCATGACTTAGATGGAATGTGCAACAGCTTATAATTCAATTAAGAGAAATTGCTATTGATCTTTTTGGATGAAGAACGTCTCTTGTATTTCCTTCTCTGCTTCTTACAATGAACATACCACAACCAAAGTAGCCTTAAGAAGTATATTAAGATCCTCTCATTTCTCAGTCAGCCCAATTAAAATTTGCTTTTATACTGATCCTGATTGATTAAGGTCACACCTCCATGTATTAAGCAATTAAGGCTGAAGTTCTGACATACCATTACCTGGAGGTAGACATGGCTGAATTTCAAGGACTGGCTGGATCACACAGTGGTTTAGGTATGATTAGGAGTTCAATACCCTGATGCAACTCCTGGGAGAAGAGCCAGCCTGTGTAGCCATGGACAAGCTGCACAGTCCCTGGGTGCCTAGAAAAACCCGGAAAGGGCTGACTTAAATCGGAATTCAAAGTGACAGTATGGAGTGCAGCCACACATGTGAAACAAGTTCACATCGCTGTTAATGAAGCAATGCATGTAGTGAGAGGATGCCTCAAACCTACCCCAGTTGAGAAAATGTATCATCCTGTTGGTATTGCTCCAACAGGAGAGAAGAAGCAGTGGACACAGATAGAAGTAAGCAAAAGAATGGCCCTTGGCATCCTCCCAATGGATATGTGCCTCAAGTCTGCCAGCTCAGATCCAGAAAGAGCTTTATGGCAAGAACAAACATTATTGAGGGTAATGCAAGAGCAAAACCAAATTAGAAGATGGAAGAAGGAGCTCATTGGACAAAGAATAGCATCCAAGGAGGATATGGCTGAAGAACTCAACATCCCCTATGCCACTTGGAAAACCCTGAATAAGTTGAGGATCGGAGTGCCTACATGCAAGACCAACATGCTCAAGTGGAGGCTGCTGGTGGACAACAATACACTGTGTGAATGTGAAGAGATACAGAATCTGGCTCATTTGCTGGTCTGCCAGTTAGTACCAGAAACATGTACTGATGAGGGCTTATGCTTGGCCAATGACAAAGCCAAGAAGGTGGCTGCATTTTGGCAGTTTAAAGTCTGACCTAAACACGAAAGAAGTCAGAATCGACTTGATGGCACACAATGAAAAATAATTTGAAATGTCAAATACATATGTGTACTAACACAACTGTAACTTTAAGTGAAGTTACTGTCCTGGAACTATTTCCTATCAAGCTCAGTGGGACCTATGAATGAACATACTTCACATGCTCTAAAGCATTGCTTTGAAAAGGATATCTGTGAAGTATGTGTGTATATGCATATGAGGTACTTTATTACCCATATCTAATGCAAATAATGCATGAATTCCTTTTAAAGTGCTGCTTGCACTTTGAGCGCCTGCACTTGCAAAATGTTCTCTGCACTCAGCTAGTAGTTAGTTATATAATAAAGAATGACTGAGAAGGTTCCAAAACACTCATTTAGGTTGTTCCTTTTCTCCAAGAATGCACACACTATAGATTCCCCGCTTCAATCTCTGACTGCACGAAAGATCAATGCAAATATATAATTTAAAATCACAGTCATCCTTTGTGCTGTTGCAAAATTGTATAACAAATTTGAAACTAGCTACTTGTCTTCTTAAGGGACTGTGGTGGCTTAGTGGTTAAGACACTGAACTTGACGACTGGAAGACCCGATTGCTGAATGATGGAGTGAGCTTCTGTCTTTGTCCCAGCTCCTGCCAACCTAGCAGTTCGAAAGCAAGAAATTGCAAGTAGATAAATAGGTACCACTCTGGTGGAAAAGTAAACAGCATTCCGTGCACTCCGTTGTCTAGTTATGCCTGTCACATGTCAATAGAAACGTCTGCAGATGCAGACAGCACTGGCTCTTTAGCTATAAACCAAGATGAGCATTGAACCCTAGAGTCAGAAACAACCAGCTTTCGAGCAAGAGTGACCTTTACCTTTACCTTTACTTGTCTTCTTAAGCCGGATAAGGGGGAATAGCTATGCATTGACCAGTAAGGAGCCAGATGGGAGATTGTACCTATAGCCAAAGTCTTTCTATACTGAACAGCTTAATGTATATCCAGTGATGTACTGAAGCCGGTCCTGTCCTGTCCGACCAGACTGGTAGCAGAACTGGCTGACCATGCCCACCTCCTCCTCCTCCTCCCCCTCTCCCTGCACTCCAGATGCGACCAGGAGCCAGGAAGAAAAGCAGGAGGAAGAGAAGCCGCCGCTGGCACTGCTGGAAAGTGGGCAGTGCGGGGTGGCGGCCTCCCCCTCCCAGTGCTGCCGGAAACGCTTCTCATCCGCCTCACCCAGGGCAGAAGGCGCACGGAAAGTGCGGAGGTGAAAGCGCGCCTTTGGCCCTGGCTGAGTGAGGTGAATGGGAAGCATTGCTGGCACTGCTGGAAGGGGGAGGCCACCACCCTGCCCCGCCCACCTTCCAGCAGTGCCGCCGGCAATGCTTCCCATGCACCTAGCCCAGGGCCGAAGGCGCACTTTAATCTCCACACTTCCTGTGTGCCTTCGGCCCTGGGTGAGGCGAATGGGAAGCATTTCCGGCAGCACTGAGAGGGGGAGGCTGCCAGCCTACCAACCTGCCCCGCTTACCTCCCAGCAGCGCTGCCAGTGAAAGCGCGCCCAGACGGTGAGGGGCTGACCCGCCAGCAGCACCTGGCTTCTCTGGGACTCCCCATCATCATCTCTGGGACAAGAGAGAGCAAGGTAGGTTTCTTTTCTTTTTTTTTCTGGGGCAGGGTGGGTGGGTGGGGTTTGAGGCCATGCCCACAGATAGCCATGCCCACAATTAGCCACACCCACAGTGTGGGTAGTAAAAACTTTTTTTTAGAGTGCATCTGTTATGTATGTATGTGTCCATCTTCATTGTACTGTAAAGGCAAGTATGTAACCACTCCAGATACAAACGATCTCAGCTGTAAAGGAACGCGAGCAGACAGCCCATAGAGGGCAGCTGCGAGCGTTCAGTCTCACATGGTTCACATTGCTCAATCACGAACAGCCGCGGGAAAACCTTCCCCGCATTCAGCAGCAGAAGAAAGATCTGCATCCAGCAGCAGGAAAGAGGCGTGCCTAGGCGAGGCCACGCCGGTAGCAGCCAATGAGCTACCGTGCTACAAGATTCAAATGTAGAGGGCTACTGTATATATTGAGATGTATCACCGCCATTACCTCATGCTTCACCGGAACACCATGCAATAAACCTGTGTTAAACCAACCCTTCGGTTGTCCTGTTGTCTTTGGTCCCATACACCAAATTGGCGACGAAGGTGGGATATGGCTGCCCACGGGACCAAGACATGCGCCGGCTACGAGATCAGGAAGCCGGGAGACTTGGAGCTGTTTGAGATAGACTTCAACGCAGCGCTGGTGGAGCTCGAAGTCTCAGATGAGGCCAAGAAGAGGGCCATTTTCGTCCGCATGCTCGGACACGAGACCAAGAGGACCTTGGTGGACCTGATCGCGCCAAGGAAGGTGGGCGACCTCAAAGCCACAGAGCTCCTGGCGGCGCTGCGCGCCCATCTCCGGCCAGCAATAGCGATGTTCCCCGCTCGGAGCGCGTTCTGGAGGCGAGTCCAGGCGCCCGGGGAATCGGTCGCCGAGTTCGCCGCGGCCCTGCGGCTGGCCGCCGGCCCATGCAAGTGGGAGACTCCAGACGTCACCCTCCGGGACTGCCTGCTCTGCGGTCTGAGGGACACAGAGACTCAGCGCGCGCTGATGAAAAGGGAGCCGCCTCCCACGTGGCAACAAGTCCTCGACACGGCGCAGGCCGCGGAGGCCACGACTGCCGGGGTGCAAGAGCTTCAGGACTGGCGCCCGAAGCCCGCCAAGGCAGAGAGCTCGGTGCGCGCGGCCCGGCGAGCTTCGAACTCGTCTGCGGAGAGCGGCGACGACGAGGACGTCCGGAGGGTCCAGAGAGAGGGCCGGCGCTGCGACGGCTGCGGCGCCGCCCACGCCCGTGCCAAATGCCCATTCCGCAAGGCCGAGTGCCACAACTGCGGCCGGCGCGGGCACATCGCCAAGGTCTGCCGGAAACGGCGCGAGGCCACAAGGAGTTCTCCAGACCGCTCGGCGAGGCAGGACCGCACCACGAGGCCAAAGGACGGCACCCGGACCACGAGGACACGGGACGGTGTAGGGCGCATCTCCGACGACAGCGAGGACGACGCTCCGGTTTGCAGCATTTCCACGGAGCACCCCCGTTACTTCGTTGAGGTAGTAATACAAGGGGCCCCTGTTAGAATGGAGGTGGACTCGGGGTCTTCATACTCTATTATCTCCCAGGGGGAGTTCATGAGAATCGCCCCCCGCGTGCGGCCCAAGCTCAAAGCGTTGAGGGCCACACTGAAGGGCGTGCAAGGGAACCGCATCCCAGTGTTGGGGGTTGGGGAGTTCCAGGTCCAGTTTAAAAAGCACACCGCAACGCTTCCCCTAGTCGTCCTCAAGGGAGGTAAATGCAGCCTCCTCGGGACTCAATGGTTCCAGCCCCTGGGGTTGTTCATTGGGGGGGTGCACGCCGTGGGAGCACACGCCACCGGGACTGATCCAATACAGAGCGTGTGCGACGCGCACCCCGAGGTTTTCAAAAAGGGGCTCGGAAAATTCAAGGGCCCCCCAGTGACTTTCGACCTGGACCCTGGAGTACGTCCAATCAGACTTAAACCGCGCAGAGTGCCCTTCGCACTAAAGGACAAAATAGAGGCGGAGTTGGACAAATTGGTGGGCCAGGGGATTCTTGTTCCTGTTGATTCTGCGGAGTGGGAAACTCCAATTGTAACAGCGCTCAAGGCCAACGGGGAGGTCCGCATATGCGCTGATTACAAGTGCACCATCAATAAGGCGATCCGCCCTAATGCGTATCCGGTGCCGGTAGTCAGCCACTTGTTGGCCAGGTTACACGGGGGGAGGTGTTTCGCTAAACTCGACCTGGCCCAAGCCTACCAGCAACTCCCGGTGACCCCCGCCGCAGCTGCCGCACAGACCATAGTCACCCACAAAGGGGCGTTCCAGGTATCGCGCCTCCAATTCGGCGTGAATTCGGCGCCCGGGATCTTCCAGTCACTCGTGGAACACCTCCTGAAGGGGTTAGAGGGGGTGTTACCCTACTTTGATGACGTATTGATTACAGGGGGGAGCCGGGCCGAATTAGCAAGGAGGTTGGGAAAGGTCCTGACAATATTCGAAAAAGCGGGGTTGCGGTTGCGGAAAGACAAATGCGTTTTCTTCGCAACTGAGGTTGAGTTCCTAGGGTTCCGTGTTACTCCCGAGGGAATCAGGCCATCCCAATCCAAGGTGGCCGCCATTAAGAAGGCCCCTCGCCCCACCTCCAAGCCCGAGTTGCAGTCGTTCCTTGGACTGCTCAACTTCTACCACTCCTTCCTTCCGCGGAAGGCAGCAGTAGCGGAACCGCTACACAAATTGTTAAAAAAGGACGAGGCATGGAAGTGGGGCGACGACCAGGAGAGGGCTTTCAATGACCTGAAGCGCCTCCTGGCATCAGATGCGGTACTGACCCATTTCAATCCCAAACGCCCAGTGGTCCTGATATGCGATGCATCCCCGGTGGGGGTGGGGGCGGTGTTATGCCACGTACTGGAGAACGGGAGGGAGGCCCCGATAGCGTTCTACTCTAGGTCCTTGTCCCAAGCGGAGAGAAACTATGCCCAGACAGACAGGGAAGCACTAGCGATAATTGCGGGGACTAAGAAATTTCATGATTTTGTGTACGGCCGCCCCTTCACCATAGTGACTGACCATAAGCCCTTGCTAGGCATTTTCACCGCAGATAAGCCCACACCCCAAATCCTGTCCCCGAAAATGCTCAGGTGGGCCATTTTTCTCAACGCGTATCAGCACGCGTTGGTATACCGGCCCGGGAAGGAGATCAGCCATGCGGATGCCCTGTCGAGGTCCCCCATTCCCCGGGATTGCTGTCACGTGGGCGAGGTAGAGAGGGACCACCAGGTCTTAATGATAGAGGTCCTAGACTCCCCTCCAGTAGTACCGGCCGACATCGCTAAAGCGACCGGCAAGGACAAAACGCTGGCCGCAGTTTGCTCCTGGGTACAGAAAGGGTGGCCCGTGTCTTCCCCAGCAGCGGAATTCGACACATTTTTCAAAACAGAAACTAGAGTTGTCCCTAGAGAGGGGTTGCCTTTTGTGGGGACAGCGGGTAGTGATCCCCACGTCTCTCCGGCCGAGGGTGCTTAAACTGCTGCACGTCAGCCACCCGGGGATCGTCCGCTCTAAGGCACTGGCCCGCAGTTACTTTTGGTGGCCCCAGCTAGACGCCGACATCGAACACATGGTCGGCACTTGCGAAGCGTGCCAGAGCTCCAGGCCAGAAGAGGCCCGCTCGCCACATAGGGAGTGGGACGCAGCAAGGGGGCCCTGGTCCCGGGTACACGTAGATTTTGCTGGCCCGTTCAGGGGAACGCTCTTCCTCCTTGTAGTGGACGCGTTCTCCAAGTGGTTGGAGGTCATTCCAGTCTCGAGCACCTCCTCGGCCACAACAATTAAACAGTTACGGAGGGTCTTTTCCACGTTCGGTTTACCCGACACCCTCGTCAGCGATAACGCTAGCTGTTTCACGTCCGCCGAGTTCGGGGCATTCATGGAGCGCAACGCCATTCGGCACATCACCTCCGCCCCCTTTCACCCGGCCACCAACGGCCAAGTAGAGCGCCTCGTGCGCACCACAAAAGACGCGCTACTGCGCATGGGCCCCGGAGACCTCGACCTGAAATTGTGCCAATTCCTGCTGAGGTACAGGGTCACCCCATTGGCGTCAGGGTACTCCCCCGCAGAGCTGTTGATGCGCAGAAAGCTGGCCACGGGAATCTCCAAGCTAGACCCCACGAGAGTAGAGGACAAAGGGTGGAACATAGGGGTGGAACCCACAAAGAGTTTCAGCGTAGGCGCCCCGGTGCACTGCAGGAACTACGCCAACGCGGGGCCAGCCTGGGTGCCGGGCACCGTAATAGCACAAACCGGCCCCGTCTCATACCGCGTGGAGACCAGTACAGGCTTCCTGTGGAGGCGACACGTGGACCAACTCAGGCGCAGGGTCCCCGGAGAGCAGGACGGAGACGAAAGTAGCATCGAATCAGCGTTAGGGTACTCCCCCACCCGCTTAGCCCAAGGGGGAGGAAAAGGGGAACATGGGTCCCCACCAAGGGGGGAGGAAAGGGAATCGATCCACAGAGATCTTTTGCGGGAGTCCGCGGCGGAAAGGAAGAGCCCCGACCACACACATACCCCTTGGAAGTTTCCCCGAAACACAGATGCCCATAGAAGTTTAGACGTTGATTTACAGTACCAGGGGGAGTTAGCGGAGTGGTCCCCCACCCGTCCTAGCGAAAAGAGGGGTTTCAGTTCAGCCCCTGGTACTTCCAGTCCCAGTAGCCCCTGTGAGTTAGAATGCAATATAGCGCCAATTTCCCGAAGACCGACACCCCCAAGACGGGAGGCAGCAGCGAGTCCGCCCACCACAGTCTCAAGGTCCCCCGAGCGGGGATCAGAAGGTAGCAGAACCACAAGGGCGACCTCATCGGTTCCGCGGTTCACAATAGGAGGGTCCCCAGTGTCCGAGAGCAACAGGCAGGGGTTCACCTCCCAACTGTTCATTCCATTCCCATCCCCGGGGGCAAGGCAGGCACGGACGCCCCACAGAGCCACTAACGAATCCCCGTTTCCCGTTGCAGGACACGCACCCGCGGAGTCAGGGATCACAGGCTCTCCAGTACTAGGTCAAACGCAGGCACGCCCCAAGCGCACGTGCGGCAAGCCACCATGGTTGGGGGACTTCGTCCCATCCTAGGGGGGAGGGATGTTATGTATGTATGTGTCCATCTTCATTGTACTGTAAAGGCAAGTATGTAACCACTCCAGATACAAACGATCTCAGCTGTAAAGGAACGCGAGCAGACAGCCCATAGAGGGCAGCTGCGAGCGTTCAGTCTCACATGGTTCACATTGCTCAATCACGAACAGCCGCGGGAAAACCTTCCCCGCATTCAGCAGCAGAAGAAAGATCTGCATCCAGCAGCAGGAAAGAGGCGTGCCTAGGCGAGGCCACGCCGGTAGCAGCCAATGAGCTACCGTGCTACAAGATTCAAATGTAGAGTGCTACTGTATATATTGAGATGTATCACCGCCATTACCTCATGCTTCACCGGAACACCATGCAATAAACCTGTGTTAAACCAACCCTTCGGTTGTCCTGTTGTCTTTGGTCCCATACACCAAAGCATCACTGTGTATATTCCTGGGAAAGGGAGCCTTCTCAGTTTGAAGAAACTGAAAAATCTATTAATTTTACTTTCCTTCTTCTGAATTCCTTAAACATTAAATTCTTTCCATTCCATACATGGTATTGGAATTTTTTTCTTAATTTTTCACCTATCTGAATCAGCCAACTTCAATTGTTTCAGCTTTTTCCTGCATGGAGAGGACCATGTCAAACTTACGTGCCATCTGTTAAAGATGAGGAGCCTTTCAAAAGAAAAGAAATGGCCAACCTAATTCAACATTGACACACCGGAAATGGGAGACACAGAAAGAGTCTCCTTGAATATTGTGGTATTTTTGAACCACAATCGGGGTTACCCTGGTAATGGCAACCTTGTGTTGCTGGCTAATCTTTCTCACACTAGGTCAGGCAAAAGGGACTACAGAATCCATTCACCAAAAGGTGCCTTCATTTTGGCAGTTTCACATCTGGCCTAGACACGGAAGAAGAACCAAAATCATAAGTAGTTATTGAATCATTTTGGTTTTGACACTGCTTTTGAGTCACCTTTCTGCTTAATATTAGAAAATTCATATTTTTGCACTCCAGTCATTACTGAGGTAGAAGTTTACAACTTCCCAGTTCTTTCACAGTTTTATGAGATACAAAAGCGTGGTAAGAATTTATTTCTGATGTAATGAGCTCTAAGCTTACCAAAGTGATAGCCAGTGTGGTGTACTGGATAGTGTGACAGACTAGGATTCAGAATAGGCCTGAGTTCAAATCCCTGCTCATTCATGCAAAATCCTTGAAAGTGTGGAACTGGTAAATCCACTCCTTACATATGTCACTTACCCTTGAAACCCCTGTCTGAGTCACTAAAACTCAGTACTGACTTGACATAATAAAACAATATAAAACCAATAGTTTTTGTGACATAACAGTGGTGGCGAACTTTTAGAGACCAAGTGCCCAAACTCAATAAGCTGCCATCCACGCCACAGAGTGGCAGGGAAAAGTCTGTGCTGGGAGAGGGAAGAAGCACTCCCATTGGGCTGCTGGGCAGATGGGCAGGTCAAACTCTGTGCTGGGGTGATGCTGCGTGTGCCCACAGAGAGGGCTCTGAGTGCCACTTCTGGCATGCCTGCCATAGGTTCACTACCACTGTACTATAAGAAGCCAAAAGGTTTTGGCAGCAGATTTTGGTTTTCACCAGCATTTCATTTACAGTAGAATACCGTATAATGAAAAAAGTCTGTTCTGCGAGGCACTTCATTATACATTTCCCCCCCCCCCCGTTATATGTAGCATGCTTCATATAACAAAAATCCCTATGGGATGCATTGTACAACAAAAAGCTCTATGGGAAAAATCGTACAACAATTTTTTTGTTGTTGTACAATTTTTCCCATAGAGATTTTCGTTGTACGATTTTCCCCATAGAGATACATTGCTTCATACAACAAAAAAAATCATTATATGGGGTACAATTGTTTTCTCAAATCTTCATTACCGTATGATTTTTTTCATTTTATGAGGCATTTGTTATATGGGGTTCCGCTGTATATTTGATTTCTGACTGTTCTGTATCATCATCTCAAGAATGGCTTCATCCCAATCTTGAATGCTCACTGTAGCCCTATCACACTCCTCAGGTCATGGGACAACACAGAAGCAACACGTGAAGGCACTTGCACCTTCTATGGACAAAAAACATAGAAAATCAACCCACATCTTCTTTTTCATTCTTACAGCTTCTCAATCGGCGAGTCAGTTATGTGACGACTGGTTTTTAAAAAGTCATTAATTTATGTTTCATTTCTTGCATATCCCAGTTATATTTTCAGGTGATTTATCTAGCAAGAACAATATATTCAATTAATTTGTCTTCTAATAATTTCATATCTAGTTAAGTGGGATGTAAAACAAGACACTTCATTATTTAGGTCACCTGCTGCTGTTTCGCACCGAGAAGCATTCACCATTCGCACATGCCCAGAATACAAACTGTGATGCATCTCCACAGACATTTTTCTTTAGAATTATTTCAAGATAGCAGAATAGTGGGGAGGTGATGTCTTAATAGAAACTATTCCTATCTGGTGAATAAAATGTTTTATTGACAGCACAAGAATGATAAAACTCATTTTTCTGGATGTTCTGATTTATTTGGGAAACCTTTCCCGCTACTACCTCAAACATTTCCCCGTCTTTATATAAATCTGAGGGATTACTTCCTGTAGAAGAGTTACAATCTTCTTATTAAAGGCATCAATTTCCTATCCGTGTCATATCTTTCTCATTTCTGCCCAAATAACACTATTAATATGCTGCACCAATTTCACATAATAAATGGTTTTTCTCTGATCTTTCTCAGCAGGAAAGTTTTCCATTACCACATTGGATTTATTTATGGGTGTTCTCAAATATCTGCATAAACACACAATGAATAACCAACTACAAAAATCATAAATGCATATTCTCTCTCTCTCTTGTCTCTTGTCACACACACACACACATACACACACACACACACACACACACACACACACACACACACACACACACACACACCATTTTCCTTGGAATTTCCAAACTTGAAAAATATGCACAAATGTTCTCAACACATTAAATAACTTATGCAGTCACACACAAAAGGCATGTTGAAGGATGAATGGAACCTGTAACTTTACAACTTTACAATTTATTTTTAATTGCATATTACTTTGGCTTATTTTATTTTCTGAAACATTACAAAAATTCCAGTTTTTTAAAAGGTCTCATTGCCATCCTATTCTTTTCCTACTCCTGCATTTTAATAAGTGCTTACATTAAATTTAAAAGTGTGTCAGTAACTACAGTTTTAGGCCCTTAGGTGAAAATGTCAGAAGTGTCTTGTAGCATCTTAAAGGTTAACATGTTTTATTGGGCCTAAGCTTTCTTCATCAGTAGCTCATAAAATGTAAAGAGGTCAGCTGCAATCCATGACAATAAACCTTTTGGACTTTTAAAATGCAACAAAACTCTTTTTTGTTGCATCAACATAGCTACTGCCTTCAAAAAGTTTTAAGTGTATAGATCAGTGGTTCCCAACCTTTTTTTGGCCAAGCTCCACCTAAGTATCTATAAAATCCTGATTATTCAAAAAGTGAACTATTCATGTGGAGTGAGCCTAAAAAGCCATTACCTTGGTCTAACTCATTCTTGAATTGCCCCCACTTAAAAATCAAAATGACTGTGGTGGCTCAAGTGGTTAAGACACTGAACTCGCTGACTGGAAGGTTGGAGTTCGATTCTTGGGTACTGCATGACAGAATGAGTGCCCATCTCTGTCCCAGCTCCTGCCAATCTAGCAGTTTGAAAGCAAGAAATTGCAAGTAGATAAATAGGGACCACTTTGGTGGGAAGGTAAACAGTGTTCTGTGCACTCCGGTGTTGAGGCATGCCTGCCACATGTCCACAGAAACGTCTGCAGATGCAGACAGCGCTGGCTTGTTGGCTATAAACAGAGATGAGCACTGAACCCTAGAGTCAGATACGACTAGCTTTTGAGCAAGGGTGACCTTTAAAAATCAAATCCCCCCCCCCGTGGGGCATGTGCCCCATGTTTGGAACCATGGGTATAGATCAAAAAGACGCCAGCAGAAAGGGATGGTAATATTTACAGAATTTACACACAATCTGTTTGTTTGGATTATTCAGAGAGAAACAAGTCAAGCTTGCAGGTTCTAATGTCAAGACAAAAACATCATGGACCTTCTGCTACCTGATTTATTGTGTTCCTTCAACTCCTAAAACTGTGATGGTGAACCTTGGCACTCCAGATGTTTTTGGACTTCAATTCCCAGAGGCCCAAGCCCCCATGAATCCGAACGAATGGGTTTACTGAGATTCATCTGGCCCGCATCGCCCTCATCACTCCTGGAAGTGGAAGTAAAATACGCCCGTACAAGTCCAATAACATCTGGAGTGCCAAGGTTTGCCATCACAGTCCTAATGTAAATGGTTGGTCAGTGTGTAATTGCATGATGCTTCACGCCCAAGAATCTAATTAATTTTGACTTATCACTGTATTTTAACACATCTGTTGCCAGACGAAAAATACCAAACAACTTATGTACAGTATATGTCAGAAAGAATACACATGCTCATTCCATCCCACAAGACCATCACAAGTGAAATGTTACCTTTGGGAAATGCTTTTCTTGTTTATCATGAGAGCAAGAGTTTCATAACACCTTTTGCCAAATGCTGACTTCTGATGTACATTTAATCACAAAAGTGAAGACAAGATCTTCCTTTTTACATGTCTGCCTAAGAACATAAGGCCTCTTTTCTCATTATCTTGTGCAATGAATCACAGTTTAAGGAACTTGAGGTCCCATATCTCATCCATCTCATAGCACCTGTTTTATTCTCACAACAATTCAGTGAACTAGACTAAACTGAGAAACTGGCATGATTGGAAGACCTCCTAAAAAGCTTCCTGACTCAGTATGGGTTGAAAGCTGACATTCTTCAGCCCTAGCCTTACATATGAGTATTGCACTTTACTTCCTCTCATACTATTGTCACTTCAACTAAGATCTTGATAACCCAATCATCTGGACATGTGTGTTCTTGAGAACAGGAAAGTGTGTTGAACTGTGCTTCTATGTAGTGCTTATTCTCCACCATTGTGATATGCTGACACCCAAAATTCCATATCCATACAAAAATATAGAAGCTCTGGTGTCCACTTGTGCCATGTCATCACAGCCTCTAATAAATCACCACCAGTCCCCAAACTTGCCAAAATCAATGTGAAGCTGGAGCCTGCAACCTTTTGACATTGGATTAAAAATGCAAAGTCCACGGCTTTGTCCTTTCCCCCTACACAGAGGGCAAAGAACATGAAGCACAGGTCATCTACTATTGGTATCCATTGGTAGTTGCACATCAGTAAGTTGATTTTCCAGGGTCCAATCTCACACTGAGAGCTTCCATAGAAAGTGAAGCCCCTCCTTTTCAGATCTGTTGACAGTCAAGTAGGCTGGTCTAGAGCAGGGGTCCTCAACCTTTTTTAACCAGGGGCCGGTTTATGCCCCCTCAAATTGTTCAGGGGCAGGACTGGTGGTCCCACCGCTGCCACCAGCCCTGCTTTGGAGCATTGCCAGGGACATGCCAAGCCAAGCGAAGGGGACAAGGATTGAGATGACAGCAGCGGAAGCAGTAGCTGGAGTGAAGGCATGGGCCAGATGAGTTGGTGACACCAGCAGGATCTGGCCCATGGGCCATAGGTTGAGAATCCCTGGTCTAGAGGCATGATGGCAAAGCTTGGCACTTCAGGTTTTCTTGGACTTCAATTATCAGAACCCCAAGTCAGCACTCCTGCTGATCAGGGCTTCTGGGGTTTGAAGTTCAAGAACAGCTGGAGTGCCAAGGTTCACCATCACTGGTATAGACTCTAGAACATTTCCTTCTTCATATGAGCTTAATATACAGGCAAGAACAACAGAATAAGACTACAGAGGGCAGGGATATTGATAGTTAAACACCACCATAGCTAAAGGGAGCCATGTCTGAGAATGT
This sequence comes from Bradypodion pumilum, assembly GCA_035047305.1. Classification (NCBI taxonomy): domain Eukaryota; kingdom Metazoa; phylum Chordata; class Lepidosauria; order Squamata; family Chamaeleonidae; genus Bradypodion; species Bradypodion pumilum. Next base: position 502,579,066 of record JAWDJD010000001.1, on the reverse strand, counting down.
CATTGAATATCAATGACTAAGGAGCAAGGACATTGTTGGACCATCAATTTTCAATATTTATTGCATACCTCCATTAATATAGCAACATGACATATCAGTCCATATTGATATGTCATTCTCCTCCACTGATATATAAAAAAAAAAACACACACACACACACATACACACACAATTCAATGGATCAGATGAGCACTACAGCACAGGTTTGTGTCTGTGTTCCTAATCATTTATTTATTTTTTATTTATTTATAGTCATATTTGTATATGCCGCCCACTCAGGCGGAACCCGACTCAGGGCGGCATTACAATAATTCTAGAAATACATAAAAAACATTATAAAAACCCACAACCCACCCCCTTTAAAAAACCCCCATATCCCGCCCACCCATCCCACCTACTATACAAAAGGAAGAAGAGAGAGTTCTTATAAAAGCCAGCAGGCGGGCACCATAGTCCCATTCGGGCCCCACACCTGCCCTGCCAGCCAGGTCTTCACTCCTTTCCTGAAGGGCAGCAGTTCACTTTGGAGTCTTAGGTCTATTGGCAGGAGGTTCCAGAGAGTTGGTGCGGACACGGAGAAGGCCCTCCTTCGGGTGCTAGACAGATGTGCACCCCTAGTTGGTGGCACTATTAGAGAGCCCCTCCGGTCCGCTCTGGTTGGACGGGCAGACACTCTTGGGACGATGCGGTCTCTAAGATATCCTGGCCCCCTGCCATATAGGGCTTTAAAGGTCAAAACCAGCACCTTAAATTGCACCCGGAGACAAACTGGTAACCAGTGCAGCTCCCGAAGTAGCGGTGAGGCATGGGCATATCGCCCACACCCCATCACCACCCGGGCCGCCGCATTCTGGACCAGCTGCAGCCTCCGGATGGTCGTCAAGGGCAGCCCCATGTAGAGCGCATTACAATAATCTAGTCGGGAAGTAACCAGAGCATGGGTGACCATAAGCAAGGAGCCCCGGTCCAGGAGCGTGCGCAATTGGCGAATTACCCGAAGTTGGGCAAAAGCCCTCCTGGCCACAGCCGCTACTTGTTCTTCTAGAAGCAGCCGCGAGTCCAGAAGAACCCCCAAGTTGCGCACTGGGTCTGTCTGGGGCAAAGCAGCCCCATCCAGTACCAAAGGTGGTAACTCCCTGGATAACACGGGGCCCCTTATCCACAGCCACTCTGTCTTGCTGGGATTCAGCCGAAGCCCATTGGCCCCCATCCAGACCCCAATGGCCTCCAGGCATCCGGATAGGATTTCAACAGCATCACTGGGGTCCCCACGGGCCGAGATGTACAACTGAGTATCATCCGCGTACTGATGGTACCGCACCCCGTGGGAACGAATGATCTCACCCAGTGGCTTCATGTAGATGTTAAATAAGAGAGGAGAGAGCACAGAGCCCTGAGGCACCCCATACTTGAGGGGCCTAGGGCTGGACCTCTCCTCTCTAACCACACCGACTGGGTACGGCCCTCCAGAAAAGAGGAAAACCAGGACAACACAGTGCCCTGGATCCCCAGTCCTTCGAGCCGTTCCAGAAGGATACCGTGGTCGACGGTATCGAAGGCCGCTGAGAGGTCAAGAAGAGCAAGGACGGATGGACAACCCCCGTCCCGCTCCCGCCAGAGATCATCCATCAGCGCGACCAATGCCGTCTCCGTTCCATACCCGGGCCTGAACCCTGATTGAAAGGGGTCTAGATAATCCGCTTCTTCCAGGACACTCTGCAGCTGGCGCGCCACCGCCTTCTCCAAAACCTTACCCAAAAAGGGCAGGTTGGAAACTGGCCTGTAGTTGTTAAGGACAGCTGGGTCGAGGGACATTTTCTTCAGGAGGGGGCGCACCAAGGCATGTTTTAGCTGTGCAGGAAATACCCCCTCCCGTAACGAGGCATTTATTATCCCCCCAACCCAGCCACCTGTTACCGCCTTGGAGGCTTTCACCAACCAAGTGGGACAGGGATCCAAAGGACATGTAGTGGCACGAACAGCTGCAAGGAGCCTGTCCACTTCATCAGGGACAACAGGATCAAACTGATCCCAGATCGTACAGCAAGACTGTGCACCGGCACCCCCCCGACTCTCCCCGTCCACGCCAGGGTTCAATCCAGAACGAATCCGATCGATTTTCTCCACCAGATGGTCAGCAAAGTCCTCAGCCGAACCCTGCCAACCGGGCACCGATCTCCCCTTACCAAGGAGGGACCTGGTTACCTGGAACAGGGCGGCTGGGCGATTATCAGTGGAGGCAATAAGGGTGGTGAAGTATTGCCGCCTCACCACCCCCATCGCCACTAGGTAGGCCCTAATAGCAGCTCTAGCTAGTGTCCAATCGGAGTCATCCCGGGTCTTCGCCCAGCGGCGCTCTAGGCGTCTCTTTGCCCGTTTGAGTTCACGCAGTTCATCTGTGAACCACGGAGATGACCTAATCCCCCGGGCGTGGAGAGGCCGCAGTGGCGCGATTTCATCCAAGGCTACTGTTGTCGACCTATTCCACAGGTCGACGAGTGCCCCGGGTGAATCGTGTAGCCGATCCAGAGGAACATCCCCCAGTTCCCTCTGGAATCCATCTGGATCCATTAGTCGCCGAGGGCGGACCATTTTAATCGGCCCTGCCTCCCTATGATGAAGTATCGCCCCCAGAAAGTCAAGAGTCACCAGATAGTGATCTGACCATGGCACAGGTGAGATGACTAAATCCTGTAATCTCAGATCACTCTGCCACTGCTCCGACAAGAAAACTAAGTCTGGCATGTGACCACTGCCCCTGGTCGGACCCCGAACTACCTGAGTCAGGCCCATGGCTGCCATGGAAGCCATGAACTCCCTTGCCACCTCAGAAGCCATCCCCAGCGATGGCAAATTGAAGTCCCCCAGAACCATAAGTCTCGGGAACTCCAACGCCAGCATCGAGGCGGCCTCGAGGAGCTCAGGCAGGGCATCCCTTACCCTGCAAGGGGGCAGGTACAGGAGTAAGATCCCCAACTGACCCTTGGGGCCCAACCGTAGAAGCAGGGCCTCACAACCAGCCACTTGTGGAGCAGTGGCCCTAGCAACTCCCAAAGACTCCCTGGCAACAATGGCGACACCACCGCCCCTCCCCTCTAGGCTGGTGCCAAATACCGAACCCAGCTGGACACATGTCCGAAAGAGGTACTCCATCTTCAGGCATCAGCCAGGTTTCGGTGATGCATGCCAGGTCGGCCAGCCCTTCCTGGATGGCATCATGAATTAGGGGGGCCTTATTACAAACCGATCTGGCATTCACCAGCAGCAGCCTAAGGGCGGGGACACTCCGGATCTGCCGCTCAGGGCCCAGAGATGTACCTGAAGGGCTGGAATGAGGGACCGCACTTAAACATCGGACCCGCATTCCCCGAGTGCGGCCCGCCCCACGGTACCCGCCATACCGCCCCTTGCCCGTCACAACACCTATATGGTTCTCCAGAACTTCCCTAGATAGAATGCTGCCCCTCCTTCCTGGCTGGCAGGACCAACATTCCCTCTTCCCTCGTCTTCGAGTCCCTTGACCCGGGAGCCCTTTAAACCTCCCCGCCTGGTAGCAGGGGGCGGGGAGGGACAGCCCAGCGTGGCGGCTGCGACGGCGGCGGCTTCGGTTCCAGCGTTGTCTGCTTCTTCCGCCTCCCATTCCCGGGCAACGGCGGCGGGAACACTGGCGGTGGCGTCTTCCGACCCTTCCGGGCCATGGAAGGCTCCCTTTTATCTCCCCGCTGGAGAAGGGGGCGGGGAGAGTGCGGCCACGCTGGCGGCGGCGTCTTCTGAGCCCTCCGGGCCACGGCAGGCTCCCTTTCATCTCCCCGCCGATGGCAGGGGCGGGGAGAGTGCGGCAACGCTGGCGGCGGCGTCTTCTGAGCCTTCCGGGCCACGGAAGGCTGCTTACTAGAGCTAGGCAGATATGGAAGATATATTGATTTTTTTAAAATTGTGTCACAGAAGGCTGCTTACTAGAGCTAGGCAGATATGGAAGATATATTGATTTTTTTTAAATTGTGTCAGAAGCACACAAAGGTGCTTTCTGGGTTGCAAGGATTTTTTTCTGGAGGAACCTGACTCAGGGGATGCCTGAATGAGGCACCTTTCATGTCCCAAAGATCTTTTCCCACCGAAGTGGTCCCTACTGTATCTACTTGCAATGTCTTGCTTTCAAACTGCTAGGTTGGCAGGAACTGGGACAGAGATGGGAGCTCATTCCACCATGCAGTACTTGGGTCCTGAACTGCCGGCTTGCCAACCTTCCAGCTAACAAGGTGAGCTTCTTAACCACTGAGCCACCGCAGTATATTGATGAGTGAAGCTCATAAACTGGAGGGGAACATATCTACCATCTTTAAGTTACTGCTTGGGCAATCTTATGTGGAATTTGTGGGTACAAAGATCTTGCCTCCAGGTAGAATGCAGTCCTTTCTTTGGTAAGAACAGAGATGGTCTGAATGAATTACTGGAACAGAAGCAATGAGTGGAACTTTAGTTCCCCAGGTGCACCTTGAATTTTATTTTCACTTTTATTCTAAAAATGAAGATAGAGTGTCGGGTGAAACTCTATGTGCCCAGGACATCTATCATAAGGACACCACTTGAGGACAATTGCAGTTTTAAAGGGTAAAATCTAAACTCATACAAGTTGAGTTCTGAGAAAGCAGCCGGATGCACCCACCTCTCTTCCTCCCTAAACATTCCCCGTCCTCACAATTACACCCAATTATCTAGATCAGAGGTGCCCCAAACGTTTCGGCTCATGGGCCAGTTACATGGTTGAGCGGTCCAATCACATGGTTCCTCCCACCAGAATCGGAAGTAAAACACATCCGCACATGTGCAAAATACTGCCATAAATGCACCTGTGTGGCCATTGTAAATGTGTTTACAACAGCCGTGGGTGCTTTAGGGCAGTGTTTTGCACATAAACGGGCACATTTACAGTAACTTCTGCTTCCAGGAGTGGCATGGGCTTTATCCGGCCCACAGGCCATAGCTTGAGCTCCCCTGATCTAGTTCAATTTTTGTGAGCAAATTGCAGAGGAGACACAGAGCTTGTCTAGACTAGCACTTAGCGTGCTCTTTTCAGCTGTCAGGGGTTGGTTTGAACTTGATGCTTGAGTGCACCTACCCCTCGCTCTGAGTGCTTTTTTTACAGAAACACCATCATGGTTTCCTAATTTTTTACAAGTGGCCAGAAAAATGACATCATCCCAAGCACCTCTGGGCACTTTGAATGCCAGCTTTCAGCCTTCAAAGATGGCTTCCAGAGTAAACATCTAAAGGTATGCTAAAGGGGCTAATTAGTACTTTTAGTATATCAGATGTTATAATTTAACACTTACTCTGCTCATTTGCAGAGGAGCAAGGAAAGTGTAATTGCTCCCCCCCCATCTTGCTGATTACTATAGCACTAGATCAGCTATGGTGGGCAGGGAAATCACACACACACACAATTTTTTTAAATTGCCAATCAAAACTGTGGTTGACAGTAGACATTATAGCTTCTGAGATGAGATGTCCCTCATTAAAAAGGTAGTGTCAACCCTAATTCCATACCTGTCAACCATCCCGTTTTACCCAGGAAAACCCCTTATTTTTACCCCTCTTCCCGCCCCCTCCTGTTTTATTAATTTCCCCGTATTTTCACTTATTTTTAAAGCAAATATCCTGACCGGAGCCCTCACAGGCGAAGCTGCAGTATTTTTTTCGGCCACCAGAGGTCGCTGTGGCTGTGTGGCAGGCTTTTTGCTTGTGAAAGGGGGAGAGAGAGAAGGTGGGGGGTTGGCGTTCTGTAGGTTTCTCTTTCATTTTCGTCCTGCCACATGGCCAAGATGGACGCTGGTCTGAGCCACCATGCTGGGAGGGACTGGAGTCAGAGGTGAGCGATATTTCATATATGCAGGGGCAAATCAGCTCTTGGTCTGGGGGCAGAGACTTCTCTCTCACTCTCATGCTTTATTGAGCTGTTTCTGCCCTGCCTTCCATTTCTGTTCTAGAGTTAACTTGGGAGGGGTGGGGGGGAGTGTTTGATCACTATATGCTAAAGGTAAAGGTTTCCCTTGCTCGAAAGACAGTTGTTTCTAGAGTGCCAAGGTTTGCCATCACAGTCAGAGATTCCTACACTATATGAGAGAGAGATGGTGTGTGTGTTCCGTTTCTGTTCTAGAGTTAACTTGGGAGGGGTGGGGGGGGGTGCTTGCATGGTTGTGTAAGGGGATCTGAGTTAGGTAAAGGTAAAGGGTCGCCCTTGCTCAAAAGCCAATCGTATCCGACTCTAGGGTTCAGTGCTCATCTCTGTTTCAAAGCCGAAGGGCCAGCGTTGTCTGCGTCTGCAGACATTTCCGTGGTCTTGTGGCAGGCATGACTAGACACCAGAGTGCACGGAACACTGTTACCTTCCCACCAAAGTGGTCCCCATTTATCTACTTGCAATTTCTTGCTTTTGAACTGCTAGGATGGCAGGAGCTGGGACAAAGACGAGAGCTCATTCTGTCCTGCAGTACTCGGGAATCGAACTGCTGACCTTCTGGCTCCCAGTCAGCATCTTAGTCACTTAAGCCACTGAGCAAACAAGAAAGAAAACAAAACAAAAGTCCCCGAAGAAAATGGGGAAAGGGTTCTTTGGCCCACACAGCTTTGTGCCCATTGCATCTAGAATACCATCTAGCTATCTTATTTTTGGCCACCCCCTTCTTTTGTCCTCCACCTCAAGTGAATCCTCTCTTCTCATTTGATGTCCAAAGTACTTTAGCGTCATTTTTACTATTTGACCTTTAATGATCAGTCATGGTTGATTTCTTCTAGGATCGACCTACTTCTAACACCACATTTCAAAGGCATCTATTTTTTTGCACTCAGCTTTCCTAATGGTCCAGCTCTCACACCCATACATTACCACCGGGAATACCATTGCTTTGACTATGCAATTTTTTGTTTGCAAGGTGATGCCTCTACTTTTCACTATGTTCCCCAGGTTTCTCATAGCTTGTTTCCCAAGCATCAGATCTTTGATCCTAAGAAAGTAAAATCTGCCAGTCATATCCAACTCTAGGGTGCAGTGCTCATCTCCATTTACAGCCAAAGGGCCAGTGCTGTCTGTGTTTGCAGACATTTTCATGGCCACGTGGCAGGCATGACTAGAGCCCAGCAAGTCACATGGCTATATTTGGCCACGCCAACAGATTTGGCCACACCCACAGAGGGGTGTGGCCAAAATTTCCCTTATTTTCAAATTCAAAAGTTGACAGGTATGTAATTCTACATGTCTGAATACAGAGAGATTCAAAGCCAGACTGTTAAGAGCTAAGATATCAAAAACCTCTGTCTGGATGAACAAAACTCTCTGGCTCATTTTTGAAGGAATTAACATTATTGTAAGTTTTCATTTGAAAAAGAAGATTCAGCTGGAAAGAGAATAATCCCCTGGAAAATTAAAAGCTGCAGGAAAAGAGGAAAACCAAATAAGAAATGGGTTGGGAAACTAAAGCTTTGAGTGTAAAAGACCTGAGCTGAGTTGTTAAAAGACCTTCTGGATGCCCATCATTTATTGGTTTGCCATAAGTGTGAAGTGACTCCAGAGCGCATAATAGATACAACAAATGGTGTTTCTAATTTTGATCTTCTTCTGAAAGCTTGTAAACATTGCTGGTTTGGACAACATATTCCAGTACCCCCTAGCTAGCAAGCCTAGCTGGAGGATTATGGGAGTTGCAGTCCAACAAAAGCAGTACTGTATTTTCAATCCCTGGTTCTTTCCTAGCACTGACATGCAAAAAGTCCACAAGCGCTTAAAACAGGGATAAACCTGCGACCCATGGACTGCACCATTTCATGTGGCCCCCCACTGCCTCCACCACACCAGAGGGAGTCCCATGTGGTGGAGGAAGTGCAAATTGCCACCTGGCCCTTGAAGCTGTCTGAGGGAGTGTGGCTCGGTCCCTGGCTTTAAAAGATTGAGAACTCCTGGTTTAAAATGTGAGCTTTTATTTAAATGTATTTTCTGATGCCTCTGGACCTGTCTTAATGGTGAGCTTTGTAGTGACGAACACCGTTCCTTTCTAAATAATGCATTTATACAGCTTAAAATACTGAGATATCCATTATTGACCTAGTTTGCTTGTTGTAATTACACAGTGAAAAAGATTTACATGAGCAAAAATAATGTTATTAAAGTGACTTTGTTTGGAAGAGAGAAATAGGAATTATGCCTGGAGCTTAATGACTCCGCTGCCATGACCATCAACAATCCCAATTTGACAAAACCTTTACTCACATGAGTTGTTTTTATTCACATGTCAGCCTCCCCTTACTTTTCACTCAAATTGGTGGCATAAATCAAAGCTCTCCTGAGTGTTAAGGTCAATCTGCTGAAATGCTGTAAAAAGAGACAAGCTTTTGGGGGAAAAGCTTTCTGTAGGGAAAGGTTCACAAGACCAATTGTCCTTTTGTGACCTTCAGAGGTGAGACAACACCCAGCTTTAGAACCCTCCTCCCAGACAAGTTTGCCTGGCACTGTCATTCCTTCTTCTATGTTTCTAGGCAAACTCCATTCAGTTCCCCCAAGAAAATTACACGGTATTTCCTCTTCTCAGACCATCTGAAGTAGAAATTATATTTTATAGTACAGCGGAACTTCATACAACAATTGCCCCATATAGCAACCAAGTCGTATAACAATTAGGTTTTGGGAAAAACGGTATCCCGCTTAACAATTTTCCCTATGGAAAAAACCATACAACAATGTTTCAATGGGAAAAACCACTTAGCAAAAAAAAAATCATTGTACGATGCATCCCATAGGGAAAATTGCTATACGATGCATGTATCATATAGCACTTGTTTCATACAACAACGAGCCCCATGGAATGGATTAAAATTGTTGTATGAGGTACTACTGTATTAAAAACCTTTCCATTCAATCCAACATCAGTCCAATCTAGGGTAAACCCAATGAAATGTACAAGAGCCATTCTCCTCCTGCCTCCTCCTCTTCCTCCTCCTTTCATGTTCAGATCAAACTTTGGACTGCCAGAATGGAGCCACTTTCTTGGCTTTGTTATTGGCCAGAATTAAATCCTCATCAATACTATATGTTTCTGGTAGTAATCAGCAGACGAGTAAATGAATCGGATCCTTTATCTCTCCACATCCACACAGGGTGTTATTATCCATCAGCAACCCCCACTTGAGCATGTTTCGTGTTCTGGAGCAGCATACTCTGCCCTAGAGATGCTCAGGGACAAAGCTGATGTATGCAGTATGGATGGTTGAGTTTCCCATTTATAATTTGTAAGTTTCCTTTTTCTTCTATCTGCTCTAGATAGAACTGGAGTCGGATATAGTTCTTTATTTTTCTGCTTTCTTTGTCACCAAAATTTAATCTAGCTTTGGTGGTATGAGACTTGCCATTTTTCTTAATACTTCTTCTCCAAACTATCACTTGTGCTGTGTACTTTGGCAAGAAAAGATAATGGATAGGTCACTGAATCCCTCCACACTCTTTGTCTTTAGAAACGGAAATAGGCTATTGATTCTGCATTTCTGGAGATATAACCTGATAATATTACACTGGAAGCTGACACACCAAGCCTGCATTTTCCAATGACACATTACACATCATTCAGTGAGCATCATGTAAATGTTCCAGAGACATGTTGTGGCAGAGCTTCATATCTGAGAATTCAGCCTTTCAAACTATAAGGGTGTAAACCAGGGGTTCCTAACATTTTTATGCTGGAAAAGGGTACATTTATGACAGCCATAAATGCACCCACTTCCGTGTTTATACCAACTGGCACATTTATGCATGTGTGGGCATGTTTTACGGCTCATGTAAACGTGTCCACTTGCACTTCCAGGGGTGGCAGCGGGAGTGGTGACCCACATGAAATAGTATCATGGGCTGGGATTGGCCCACAGGCCGTAGGTTGGGAACCCCTGGTGTAAAGGGTCTCAGGTCCCCTGCCTTTGTCCCATATCACATAACTGACTCCACCTGTGTGGCCTGTACCCAACAGTGACGCCCACATCCCTTGGTGCCACCTATGGGTACCTATGGGCTATCTTAAGGCTAGATACAGTTTCACCCACTGACTGTTTGTGCTTGCAAACCAGCCAGATCAGGTAGGACATGCAGTTTAAAGTGACCTAGAGTAGTGTTGCCAAGACACCAGCCCTCCTCCAACCAGCTTACTCTATAAGGACCAAATACAATGGTTCTGGATACAATCATAGTTTATTTTGTGCACAATTATTAATTTCAAAAGATTAAAGCAAAATTCCAACATTAACACAATAAAACCTTTCTAGCTGCTTGCCTGGCCTAGCCTGGCCTATGAACATAAAGACTACATTTTGCTAGCTTTTACTCACAAGCCTCCAACAATGCAAGTGATTCAAAAAAACATGGCAAAACTTTCCTCTCCCCCTTCTTCTTCCCATATCAAAACACATTCTTCCCACCCATCCCTCCTTATGAAGGGTTTGAATCAACTATGGCACAGCATACAATGCCCATCAAATTAGTTCAGTTCCCACAGTCTTCAGCCTGTTATGACTACAAGTACAATAAATCTTCCAGCACCTGCTTTGAAGTTCAAATTCCTTCTCTGCCACTGGAATCAAGAAATCAAAAATCTACTTTACTCTGTAAATGCAAAGTCCCCCCAACTATTTCCTTACACAAACAGAGTCCATGTTTATGCCCTGAAGGCCAAACACAAGACAAAGCAAGCTAATTTGCAAACCATGTGGGATGTGAAAATCTCCTACAGTTACAATCAGAGGCTTTGAATATTTAAGAAATTCCCTCTACTAATGACATGCTCTCTATAAGGTAAACACTGACCCCGAGATTTTAGTAACTTCAAATAGCATGGCCGCAGTATCTGGCCAGTATGGCTTTGAACTGTCCTGCTTCTCCTTGAATCCAGAATTTTGTAATAGCTAACCTGGTGAAGAGGCTCAGTGGTTAAACTATAGTACTGAGACCAAAACTGCTGATGTTGTAAATTCAGTCCTGATGGGCTCAAGGTTGACTAAGCCTTCCATTCTTACAAGATCAGTAAAATAATTGCCCAGCATGTTGCAGGCAGAAATGCTAATTACCTTGTTAACTACCCAGAAAATGCTCTAATCGCTACAGGGGAGGGGTATATACATGTAATTACTATTGCTACTGCCACAAAAAGCAGCTCTCAGATAAACTTTCTACTGAGATTATAAAATTCTGTTTCCCAAGCCAAACCTTAAATCAGTGGACTAGTGAACTAAACAGCAGCTTCTCTGGTGGCTTAGTGGTTATGGTGCTAGACTTGGAGACTGCAAAGACAGGTTCAATTCCTGAGAGCTGCATGATGGGGGACATGAAAGGAGCCTCATTCGGGCATCCCCTGCAAAAATCCATTCAACCTGGAGTAATCTCTGACACGAAAACGAACGAACTAAACATGTTTGCTATATTGAAGCTATATCACCAGAACTATAATTCTTCACACAAGTAGCATTTGAATATTCTACCCAAAATACAACCAGCTTTAAAAGTCACCATTCAAAGACTATCACACCATTATATGTGCATAGACCAAATAATCACCACTATATAAGGAGCAGTGCCCATCTCCCTTTAGAACCAAAGAGCCAGTGCTGCCTTCATCTGTAGATGTTTCTGTGGTCATGTGGCAGGCATAACTAGATACTAGAGTGCACAGAATTCTGTTACCCTTTCCACAGAAGTGGTACTTTTTTATCTACTTTTATTTTTTTGTTTTCCAACTGCTAGGTTGGCAGGAGGTGGGACAGATGACGGGACTCACTTCATCACGCAGCACTCGGGTCTTGAAATGCTGACCTTCCAATTGTCAAGCTTAGTGTCTTAACCACCAAACCACCCTTTATTTATGCCTACTTTAGTGTATGGGACCAAAGACAACCGGACAACCGAAGGGTTGGTTTAACTCAGGTTTATTGCATGAGGTTCCAGTGAGGCATGAGGTAGGCGGTGATACATCTCAATATATACAGTAGCTCTCTACATTTGAATCTTGTAGCACGGTAGCTGATTGGCTGCTACCGGCGTGGCCTCGCCCAGGCACGCCTCTTTCTTCTTCTGCTGAATGCGGGGAAGGTTTTCCCGCGGCTGTCCGTGATTGAGCAATGTGAACCATGTGAGGCTGAACGCTCGCAGCTGCCCTCTATGGGCTGTCTGCTCGCATTCTATTACAGCTGGTATCGTTTGTATCTGGAGTGGTTACATTCTTGCCTTTACAGTATCATGAACATGCATACATACATACATAACATCCCTCCCCCCTAGGATGGGACGAAGTCCCGCAACCATTGTGGCTTGCCGCACGTGCGCTTGGGACGCGCTTGCGTCTGACCTAGTACTGGAGAGCCTGTGATCCCTGACTCTGCGGGTGCTTGTCCTGCAACAGGAAACGGGGATTCGTTAGTGGCTCTGTGGGGCGTCTGTGCCTGCCTCGCGCCCGGGGATGGGAAGGGAATGAATAGTTGGGAGGTGAACCCCTGCCTGTTGCTCTCTGACCCCGGGGACCCTCCTATTGTGAACCGCGGAACCGATGAGGTCGCCCTTGTGGTTCGGCTACCTTCTGATTCCTGCTCGGGGGACCTTGAGACTGGTGGGCGGACTCGCTGACGCCTCCCGTCTTGGGGGTGTCGGTCTCCGGGGAAATGGCGCTATATCGCATTCTGACTCACAGGGGCTACTGGGACTGGAGGTACCAGGGGCTGAACTGAAACCCCTCTTTTCGCTAGGACGGGTGGGGGACCACTCCGCTAACTCCCCCTGGTACTGTAAATCAACGTCTAAACTTCTATGGGCATCTGTGTTTCGGGGAAACTCCCGCGGGGTATATGTGTGGTCGGGGCTCTTCCATTTTTTCGGGGACTCCCGCAAAAGATTTCTGTGGATCGATTCCCTTTCCTCCCCCCTTGGTGGGGACCCATGCTCCCCTTTTCCTCCCCCTTGGGTTAAGCGGGTGGGGGAGTACCCTAACGCTGACTCGATACTATTCTCGTCTTCGTCCTGCTCTCCGGGGACCCTGCGCCTTAGTTGGTCCACGTGCCGCCTCCACAGGAAGCCTGTACTGGTCTCTACGCGGTATGAGACGGGGCCGGTTTGTTCTACTACGGTGCCCGGCACCCAGGCTGGCCCCGCGCTGGCGTAGTTCCTGCAATGCACCGGGGCGCCTACGCTGAAACTCTTTGTGGGTACCACCCCTATGTTCCGCCCTTTGTCCTGTACTCTCGTGGGGTCTAGCTTGGAGATTCCCGTGGCCAGCTTCCTGCGCATCAACAGCTCCGCGGGGGAGTACCCAGATGCTAATGGGGTGACCCTGTATCTAAGCAGGAATTGGCACAATTTCAGGTCGAGGTCTCCGGGGCCCATGCGCAGCAGGGCGTCTTTCGTGGTTCGCACGAGGCGCTCTACTTGGCCGTTGGTGGCCGGGTGAAAAGGGGCAGAGGTGACGTGCCGAATGGCGTTTCGCTCCATGAATGCCCCGAACTCGGCGGACGTGAAACAGCTAGCGTTATCGCTGACGAGGGTGTCGGGTAAACCGAACGTGGAAAAGACCCTCCTTAACTGTTTAATTGTTGTGGCCGAGGAGGTGCTCGAGACTGGAATGACCTCCAACCACTTGGAGAACGCGTCCACCACGAGGAGGAAAAGCGTTCCCCTGAACGGGCCAGCAAAGTCTACATGTATCCGGGACCAGGGGCCCCTAGCCGTGTCCCACTCCCTAGGTGGCGAGCGAGCCTCTTCTGGCCTTGAGCTTTGGCACGCTTCGCAAGTGCCGACCATGTGTTCAATGTCGGCGTCTAGCTGGGGCCACCAAAAGTAACTGCGGGCCAGCGCCTTTGAGTGGACGATCCCCGGGTGGCTGACGTGCAGCAGTTTAAGCACCCTTGGCCGGAGAGGCGTGGGGATCACTACCCGCTGTCCCCACAAAAGGCAACCCCTCTCTAGGGACAACTCTAGTTTCTTTTTGAAAAATGTGTCGAATTCCGCTGCTGGGGATGACACGGGCCACCCTTTCTGTACCCAGGAGCAAACTGTGGCCAGCGTCTTGTCCTTGCCTGTCGCTTGGGCGATGTCGGCCGGTACTACTGGAGGGGAGTCTAGAACCTCTATCATTAAGACTTGATGGTCCCTCTCTACTCCGCCCACGTGGCAGCCATCCCGGGGAATGGGGGACCTCGACAGGGCGTCGGCATGGCTGATCTCCTTCCCGGGCCGGTATACCAATGCGTGCTGATACGCGTTGAGAAAGATGGCCCACCTGAGCATTCTCGGGGACAGGATCTGGGGTGTGGGCTTATCTGCGGTGAAGATGCCTAACAAAGGCTTATGGTCAGTCACTATGGTGAAGGGGCGGCCGTACACAAAATCATGAAATTTCTTGGTCCCCGCAATTATTGCTAGTGCTTCCCTGTCTGTCTGGGCATAGTTTCTCTCCGCTTGGGACAAAGACCTAGAGTAGAACGCTATCGGGGCCTCCCTACCGTTCTCCAGCACATGGCATAACACCGCCCCCACCCCCACCGGGGATGCATCGCAAATCAGGACCACTGGGCGTTTGGGATTGAAGTGGGTCAGTACGGCATCTGATGCCAGGAGTCGCTTCAGGTCATTGAAAGCCTTCTCCTGGTCTTCGCCCCACTTCCATGCCTCGTCCTTTTTTAACAATTTGTGCAGCGGTTCTGCCACGGCTGCCTTCCGCGGGAGGAAGGAGTGGTAGAAATTGAGCAGTCCGAGGAACGACTGCAACTCGGGCTTGGAGGTGGGGCGAGGGGCCTTCTTGATGGCGGCTACCTTGGATTGTGCTGGCCTTATTCCCTCGGGCGTGACACGGAACCCTAGGAACTCAACTTCTGTAGCGAAGAAGACGCATTTGTCTTTTCGCAACCGCAACCCCGCCTTTTCGAATATAGTCAGGACCTTTCCCAACCTTGTTGCTAACTCGGCCCGGCTCCCCCCTGTAATCAATACGTCATCAAAATAGGGCAACACCCCCTCTAACCCCTTCAGGAGGCGTTCCACAAGTGACTGGAAGATCCCGGGCGCCGAATTCACGCCGAATTGGAGGCGCGATACCTGGAACGCCCCTTTGTGGGTGACTATGGTCTGCGTCGCAGCTGCGGCGGGGGTCACTGGGAGTTGCTGGTAGGCTTGGGCCAGGTCGAGTTTAGCGAAACACCTCCCCCCGTGTAACCTGGCCAACAAGTGGCTGACTACCGGCACCGGATACGCATTAGGGCGGATCGCCTTATTGATGGTGCACTTGTAATCAGCGCATATGCGGACCTCCCCATTGGCCTTGAGCGCTGTTACAATCGGAGTTTCCCACTCCGCAGAATCAACAGGAACAAGAATCCCCTGGCCCACCAACTTGTCCAACTCCGCCTCTATTTTGTCCTTTAGTGCGAAAGGCACTCTGCACGGTTTAAGTCTGATTGGGCGTACTGCAGGGTCCAGGTCGAAAGTCACTGGGGGGCCCTTGAATTTCCCGAGCCCCTTTTTAAAAACCTCGGGGTGCGCATCGCACACGCTCTGTATTGGATCAGTCCCGGCGGCGTGTGCTTTCACGGCGTGAACCCCCCCAATGAACAATCCCAGGGGCTGGAACCATTGAGTCCCGAGGAGGCTGCATTTACCTCCCTTGAGGACGACTAGGGGAAGCGTTGCGGTGTGCTTTTTAAACTGAACCCGGAACTTCCCAACCCCCAACACTGGGATGCGGTTCCCTTGCACGTCCTTCAGTGTGGCCCTCAACGCCTTGAGCTTGGGCCGCATGCGGGGGGGGGGGGATTTTCATAAACTCCCCCTGGGAAATAATGGAGTATGAAGAACCCGAGTCCACCTCCATTCTAACAGGGGCCCCTTGGATTACTACCTCAACGAAGTAACGGGGGTGCTCCGTGGAAACGCTGCAAACCGGCGCGTCGTCCTCGCTGTCGTCGGAGATGCGCCCTACTTCGTCCCGCGTCCTCGTGGTCTGGGTGCCGTCCTTTGGCCTCGTGGTGCGGTCCTGCCTCGTGGTGCGGTCCTGCCTCGCCGAGCGGTCTGGAGAACTCCTGGTGGCCTCGCGCCGTTTCCGGCAGACCTTGGCGATGTGCCCGCGCCGGCCGCAGTTGTGGCACTCGGCCTTGCGGAATGGGCATTTGGCGCGGGCGTGGGCGGCGCCGCAGCCGTCGCAGCGCCGGCCCTCCCTCTGGACCCTCCGGACGTCCTCGTCGTCGCCGCTCTCCGCAGACGAGTTCGAAACTCGCTGGGCCGCGCGCACCAAGCTCTCCGCCTTGGCGGTCTTCGGGCGCCAGTCCTGGAGCTCGTGCACCCCGGCAGAAGTGGCCTCCGCGGCCTGTGCCATGTCGAGGACTTGTTGCCACGAGGGAGGCGGCTCCCTTTTCATCAGCGCGCGCTGAGTCTCTGTGTCCCTCAGACCGCAGAGCAGGCAGTCCCGGAGGGTGATTTCGGGGAGCTCCCACTTGCATGGGCCGGCGGCCAACCGCAGGGCCGCGGAGAACTCATCGACCGATTCCCCGGGTGCCTGGACTCGCCTCCAGAACGCGCTCCGAGCGGGGAACATCGCTATTGCTGGCCGGAGATGGGCGCGCAACGCCGCCAGGAGCTCTGTGGCTTTGAGGTCGCTCACCTTCCTTGGCGCAATCAGGTCCACCAAGGTCCTCTTGGTCTCGTGTCCGAGCATACGGACGAAAATGGCCCTCTTTTTGGCCTCATCTGAGACTTCGAGCTCCACCAGCGCTGCGTTGAAGTCTATTTCAAACAGCTCCAAGTCTCCCGGCTTCTTGATCACGTAGCCGGCGCATGTCTTGGTCCCGTGGGCAGCCATCATCCCACCTTCGTCGCCAATTTAGTGTATGGGACCAAAGACAACCGGACAACCGAAGGGTTGGTTTAACTCAGGTTTATTGCATGAGGTTCCAGTGAGGCATGAGGTAGGCGGTGATACATCTCAATATATACAGTAGCTCTCTACATTTGAATCTTGTAGCATGGTAGCTGATTGGCTGCTACCGGCGTGGCCTCGCCCAGGCACGCCTCTTTCTTCTGCTGTTGAATGCGGGGAAGGTTTTCCCGCCGCTGTCCGTGATTGAGCAATGTGAACCATGTGAGGCTGAACGCTCGCAGCTGCCCTCTATGGGCTGTCTGCTCGCGTTCTTTTACAGCTGGTATCGTTTGTATCTGGAGTGGTTACATTCTTGCCTTTACAGTATCATGAACATGCATACATACATACATAACACCTACTCAGAAGTAAATCCCACCCAGCACATTCACTTTCAGGCATGCAAAGCAAAATTTCAGTCCATATGTCAGACAATGCTTAACACAGTAGCTTCCCAGGCTACAATGCACATCTTCAAGTTCTATATTCTCCACTGTAGAAGCAGCATTTTGGTTCACTCATTCAAGCCCTCTGTGGCTAGTGGCTGTGCTCCAACCTTTCATTTTAATTTTAATGTTTGTGCTAATTTCTAAGAATACCTTGCAGTATCAATTGTATAGACTAGTGTTGTGTATGTAATGTTGTGTTAATGCATTTCAACAAAATGATCCTCCATTTTGAGTTCTTCTCAGAGTTGAACTATCGCGAGACTGGGGTTCGTGCCATTCTACCACAAGAAGCGTGAATTGTCTCCAGTTAAGGATCACCCCACTCTCTCCCCAGTTTCAGCAACCAATCCAATTGTTTTCCGCCAAAATGTATCCTTCCCAAGTTGTATATAAGGCACTGCTGCGCAGTTGTAAAGTGTGTTCAGTACCTCAATTCTGTTGGAAGAAGGTTCCAGAGGGCTGGTGCAGACACAGAGAAGGCCCTTCTTCGTGTGCCAGAGAGGCGGACCCCTCTAGCTGAAGGCACAACTAGGGAGCCCCTCCGGTCCACTCTGGTTGGACAGGCAGACACTCTTGGGATGATGCGGTCTCTCAGGTATCCTGGCCCAATGCCATATAGGGCTTTAAAGGTCAAAACCAGCACCTTGAATTGCACCCGGAGGCAAACTGGTAGCCATTGCAGCTCCCGGAGTAGTGGGGAGGCATGGGCAAAATGCCCACATCCCATCACCACCCGTGCAGCTGCATTCTGAACCAGCTGTAGCCTCCGAATGGTCGTCAAGGGCAACTCCATGTAGAGCGCATTGCAGTAATCTAGTCTGGAGGTGACCAGAGCATGAGTGACCATGAGTAAGGAGTCCCGGGCCAGGAGCGGGTGCAACTGGAGAATTACTCTAAGTTGAGTAAAAGCCCTCCTGGCCATGGCCGCCACCTGCTCTTCTAGCAGCAGTCGCGAGTCCAGGAGGACCCCCAAGTTGCGCACTGGGTCTGTCTGGGGCAAGACTGCCCCATCCAAGACTAGAGGTGGTAGCTCACTGGATAACCCCGGACCCCCAACTCAAAGCCACTCGGTCTTGCCAGGGTTCAGCTGAAGCCCATTGTCTCCCCCATCCAGACCCCAACGACCTCCAGGCATCCAGACAGGACTTTGACTACATCACTGGGGTCCCCACGGGCCAAGATGTACAATTGAGTGTCATCCGTGTACTGATGGTACCGCACCCCGTGGGAATGGACGAGCTCACCCAGCGGCTTCATGTAGATGTTAAAAAGGAGGGGAGAGAGCACCGAGCCCTGTGGCACCCCATATTTAAGGGGCCTAGGGCTGGATCTCTCACCCTCCAACCACACCACTGGGTATGGCCCTCCAGAAAAGAGGAAAACCTGGACAACACAGTGCCCTGGATCCCCAATCCTTTGAGCCGTTCCAGAAGGATACCGTGGTCGACAGTATCAAAGGCCGCTGAGAGGTCAAGGAGAGCAAGGATGGTTAGATGACCACCATCCCACTTCCTCCAGAGATCATCCATCAGTGCGACCAATGCCGTCTCCGTACCATGTCTGGGTCTGAATCCTAATTGAAAGGGGTCCAGATAATCCGCTTCCTCCAGAGCCCCCTGCAGCTGGCGCGCCACTGCCTTCTCCAAAAAGGGGAGGTTGGAGACCGGCCTGTAGTTGTTTAGGACAGCTGGGTCAAGGGATGGTTTCTTCAGGAGGGGGCGCACCAAGGCATGTTTGAGCAGTGTAGGAAACACCCCTTCCCGCAAAGATGCATTTATTATTGCCCCGACCCAGCCTCCTGTCACTGCCTTGGCGGCTTTCACCAGCCAGGTGGGTCAGGGGTCCAAAGGACATGTGGTGGTCCGCACTGCTGCAAGGAGCCTGTCCACTTCATCAGGGACAACCGGATCAAACTGATCCCAGATCACATAGCAAGACTGTGCTCTGGGGGCCCTTGGACCCTCACTGCCCATGCCGGGGTCAAGCCCCGCACGGATTCGATTGATTTTCTTCACCAGATGGTCAGCAAAGTCCTCAGCCAAACCCTGCCAACCGGGCACCACCCCTGCCAAGGAGGAACCTGGTTACCCAAAACAGGGTGGCTGGGCGATTATCAGTGGAGGCAATAAGGATGGTGAAATATTGCCATCTCACCACCCCCATCGCCACTAGGTAGGCCCTAATAGCGGCTCTAGCTAGTGTCCAATCGGAATCGCTCTGGGTTTTCACCCAGCGGCGCTCTAGGCGTCTTTTATCCTGTTTGAGCTCCCACAGTTCAGCTGTGAACCACGGGGATAACCTGGTCCCTTGGGCTCGGAGAGGCCGCAGTGGTGCGATTTCATCCAAGGCTGCTGTCGTCATCCTGTTCCACAGGTCGACAAGCGCCTCAGATGAATCATGTGACAGATCCAGAGGAACATCCCCCAGTTCCCGCTGGAATCTGACCGGATCCATTCGTTGCCAGGGGTGGGTCAATTTAATAGACCCTGCCTCCCTACGGAGAAAGTGTCACCCCCAGAAAGTTCAGAGTCACCAGGTAGTGATCTGACCATGGCACAGGTACTATGTCTAATTTCTGTAATTTCAGATCACTCCGAAAAGAAGACTAAGTCCGGTGTGTGGCCACTGCACCTGGTTGGACCCTGAATTACCTGAGTCAGGCCCATGGCTGCCATGGAAGCCATGAACTCCTTTGCTACCTCGGTGCCAGTGCCCAGTGAAGACAAATTGAAGTCCCCCAGATCAAAAGGAATTTGAAGGAAAATGTTGCCTTGTATAGCGAAAAATTCATTTTACAGAGCAACATATCTCCCTGGGTGATTTTCAATGCATCCCTATGGGGATTATCGTTATATGAAACATCCCATAGGAAATTTCATTATATGATGCATGTTTTGTATAACAAAAAAATGCATAGCAAAAAGCATCGCAGAATGAATTATTTTTGTTTTACGAGGTACCACTGTAAGTACAACTATTTCCAGTACATGGAGATTATGTGGACCTGCCTGGCATACAAATGTGGAGCCTTTAAGGGGGGGAGGTGGCATTAACATGATTAAATGCACAGTGTTCTCAGCCCATTTTAAAGAATTAAAACCCTATATGGACAATTTTTCCAGTT
The DNA here is from genome assembly GCA_035047305.1 of Bradypodion pumilum. Taxonomy (NCBI): domain Eukaryota; kingdom Metazoa; phylum Chordata; class Lepidosauria; order Squamata; family Chamaeleonidae; genus Bradypodion; species Bradypodion pumilum. The sequence goes on along the minus strand of JAWDJD010000001.1, from coordinate 502,558,574 downwards.
TTTTCAGTCTCCCTCCCCCCCCCCCACGTTCTTTCAAATATACAAAAATATGCATATTTTGAAACATTTTGTACTAAAATTTGAAGAGCACTGATATTTGCAGTCTTCAAGCTGACTTTGTGTGTGTGTGTGTGTGTGTGTGTGTGTGTGTGTGTGTGTGTGTGTGTGTGTGTGTGTGTGTGTGTGTGTGTGTGTGTGTGTGTGTGTGTACAATTGCTCTAAATATATGTAAAGGCTATACAAAGTCAGCTGGAAGGCAGTTTCAGGCAGCCCTCACGTTCAGGTAGGTCAGACAAGAGGAGCTCTCAAGAGGCTTAGAGAAACCTGTAGAAGATAAAGTAATTAAAGAACACTACTTCCCTTGACTTTAAATCAGGATGTATATATATATATATAGTTACTGCTTTATATATATCTACAGAAGAGTAACTAATTTAATTAATAATTAATAATTAAAGAAAATAAATGTTGGGATATCTGGCGGCCTTTTTTGGAACAAACATTGGTTAAGAGTAAAGGTGGCAGCCCTGTACCAGAGCAAATGAGTTTTTGGAAATAATAATGTAATGTATGACAAATACACCTTTTTCCAGGGCATTGTAGATAACATATGGGTGGAAATGTTTATTAATTATTAAGGGAGATTAAGAAATAAGAATTGGGTAAATGAATAATATAGTTTTATATGGATTAAAGAGAATGTATAGAAGTAATATGTTTTAAGATATGTTTTAAGATGGATAATAGGTGTTATAAACATGAGTTATAACCATTATAATTGAGATATTATTTTATATTATGTTATATTGCTTTGTCATTTTATTTTTTTCTGTATTATGATTATTGAAGCTAATAAAAATTATATTTAAAAAAGAAGAGTAACTAATATATAATATTACTGTTGTTTTATATAATATATTCCCAGAAACATTACTTATCTATTGCTTTACATACGGTATATCTCCAGAAAAGTAACTAATATATTGCTGGTGTTTTTTTACATGCAACAACAGCAATATATTAGTTATATTCCCAGAAATGTTACTGATATATTGCTATTGCTTTATATACGGTATATCTCCAGAAAAGTAGCCAATATATTGCTCTTGCTCTAAATATATTCTCAGAAAATGTACTGATATATTGCTATTGCTATTTGAAAGTGAGGGCTGCATGTAACTTTCTTTCAGCTTACTGGACAGCTCACCGTAAGCATAATCACTTTATATATATCTTCCCCCAATTGGGGGGGGAGGGGAGAACAGGGGGCTTTGACTGTAGCTGTTCACCCAAGCAAATCTCAGCAGGCAGGTCCTGGGGGGGCATCATTATAGTGGTGGCCAAGTTCTGCTGAGAACCGAGTATGTGCGGTATAACCCTAACAGATGCAGATCCTGAGGAAGCAATAGCCTATGTCTTAGAGAGTAAGGAGTGCGAAGATCAGTGAACCTGAAGCAGCAGCACCTGCATGGAGGTGCTAAGAAGGTAACCTCTTCACTGTGCTAGGGTATGGAGGGCCAATCACCCGCACACCTGAATTTAACAGATTAAAAGAACACACACACCAAAAAAAAAAAAAAAGAACCAGAAGGAGAGATCCCAATGGAGATTCTTTGTCGAATCCTCTACACTGAAAGGTAGAAGAGGAGGCAAGTAAATAAGTAAGTAAAGTAAAGTAAGTAAGTAAGTAAGTGATTCAACACCATATGTTGGTGCCAGTAAATAACCTGACTCCCTAAAGGGGCCAACGGCTATGGAGAGATGCCCCCCCTTTAGTTTGGGTGATGGTCCCCTCAGAGGAGGAAATGCCCCTGGAAGCCATCATATTGGGCCCAACAGCAAAATGAGTGGAGGAAGAACTCTGATTCCCAATGGTCATGGATGCGGAAGAGGCCATGCCAGATGGACTGGCTGTGAAGGCACACCTTGATAATGGCCTCAAATCTGTGGCAGTCCATTACAGTCCAGGTGTTAAATCTTGCATGACTCATTTCATGTGTGCTGCAGAAGATGGCTCCGTGATCATAGAGTGTGGGTCACTTCATGGCAAACTGGGATCCACCTTAAACAAATTCATGCCAATAGCATTTTTCTACTTCAGGGGGGGGGGGGAGAATGCATTTTCGGATACGAGTTGCAGCCATCGACAATGACGACACAAATATAACAGCATCAAGAAATTTTCAATCCCTGTCCAGTTCCTTGCCTGCAGCATGAGATCATTTTTACTTTTTTTTATTTTGCTCATCAGAGTCTTTCTACTGTTTGTACATATCATCCCTGTGCAAAATGACTATCCACTTACTCTGAACAGGAATGATGGGTGATCATGAAAAGAATACCAATAATTCCATCAGTCATTCTTGCATTCTGTCAAAGTCCATGAAATGAAACAGCAGCAACCATTGTTGTACAAAATTAGAGACATTTTACTTTAATTTGCACAACAAATTTGCATTCTTTTCTCTTGACTAGAGCACTACGAAATATCTCCTGTCCCATGGGACAACTCTGTAATCCCTCCTCCTAGTGCAGGTAAAGGTTTACATCCTTACTGGATAAAGATAGTTTATGTATGTACCAAAATAGGAAAAAAAATCAGAGACAAAAAGCATATCTGTCAAGTTTCGGGAAATTTCTGTCAAATAAGGGAAATTTCCGAGACAAAATGGGAAACTGGACAGCTATGCTTATCCTGTGCTGGCTTCCAGTCTAACTTCAGTCTAATTGCAGTCTTAACTAATATGAGATGACGGCAGGAAAGAGGGTAAAATACGGGGGTTTGACAGAAATTTCCCGAAACTTGACAAGTATGGCAAAAAGCAATCTCAAAGCAATCACACTTATATACTGCACCATAGCACTTGGTGAACTCCCTGGGCAGTGCATAAGTTAATTAGCATTTTGCCCCCAACCTACTGGGTACTCATTTTACCACCCTTGGAAGGATGGAAGGCTAAATTATCCTTGAGCCCTGGTCAGGATTGAAATTACAACCTTTTGGTTGCAGTACAGCAGTTTAACCACTGTGCCACCAGGGCTCCAAAAACTGTATTCTTAAAGATTTGTGTATGTCACTTATGGTGATGATTCTTATCCCTTCAATAACCATATGTAGAAAAATTAGCTTTACTAGATACATCATTTGTAATGTTTGCAATACTACAAGATGGTAAATTTCATCTGGTGTAGATCAGGGTTTCTCAACCTTGTTGGACCCCCAGATGTTCTACATCTACACCATAGTTTCTCAACCTTGGACCCCCAGATGTTTTTGGCCTTCAATTACCAGAAGCCCAAGTCAGTTCATCTGCTGATTGAGGCTTCTGGTAATTGAAGTCTAAGAACATCTGGGAGCCCAAGGTTGAGTAACTATGGTGTAGATGTAGACAATCTCATCTATACAGAGGCTACAAACTTAGGAGTCTCTTCGATGCATTACAGCTATATTTGTTGTTTTACCTCATTGTAGGACTAAGGGATAGTTTATACAAGCAATGACACCCTTTAGTGATGGCAGCAACATGTAAACACTTGTATATGGGATACCGGGGGATTTCATTCAATCTGCATTTTTTAATTAACCATGTTGAGTTTCATTTCCAGGACTAATGCTTGGATTTGAATACTTTTGCTCTTCACATTATGGAGCCCCTTGCAATATAGATCTTTTTTTAAAATAAAAAAAAAGACTAATAACAAAGATTAGCAACCACCATCAGAAGAGAAAGCAACTATCCAAAAGGCAACTTTTAAGATGAGATGCACATGCAAAAGGCAACTTAACTGAGTACTTAAATGTGAACTTTGCAAGTGTGTTTTCAAAGTTAAGAATGTACAGGTGGATGCAGAAACAGAAAGAGGCACCTTTATTAGTGAAGGCACATGAAATTTTGGTGGGCCAGAATTGTCCACCCCTGATTGAATGTGCCAACTGAGATGAAACTGTGCTGCACAGGTGGGCACGATACAGCCCCATAAATATTGTTGGACTGTAACTCCCAACAGTCACAGTCCATGGTAAGGAAGAACCACTTGAAGGTCACACTCTGCCCATCCTCAGTGTACATACTGAACTACTCAAGAGCAATTTTCTTCTAGCAGAGTTGGTTCAGCCGTAACATGTCAACACAATGAATTATCAAAGGACATATATGGATGTGTGAACTGCCCTCCTCGAACACAGTAAATCATACACCACCTTGCCCACTTACTTACTTACTTATATCCCACCCATCTGTGATATTCTCCCACTCTACAACAAATTAAAATATTTTACAAGTCACAATATAAAATTTAACACAATGTAATAGACAAACCAAAAACAAAAACCAAAAAAGAATAAATTATGGGCAAAAACGATAAACAATAACAAATACTAATCCATGCACCTCTCTTTGCCAGCAAGACGCCAGCAAGGTCTCTTGATAGAGATTTTTTTGCAGCACCTTCTCCCTGCTCCTTGAAGTTAGTGATACTGGACTTTGAACTAGTAACCCTCTGCATATGAAACTCACACTGTATCTTTGAGCATCTGCCTCACTCCATGACTGCTTGCCTTACTGATCCTTACAAAGCAGACTTCATCTATGCTTCTGTTTATTTCATTTCCTCCTCCTTGCCTACAATGAGAATTTCTGACTTTCTTTCCCTTTCTCTGACCACACCATGACTTTTAGGCAACAGCTTCATTTGTATGTTTGAATATTTGCAGATCTTGATTCTTACTCCCTTGCCTCTCACGAAATAAAATAAAACAAAATCTCTATTCCAGCCTATTACACCTACCCAGAACAATAAAATTTTCTTTCATGACTTTTTCCTATGTGTTTACACTACACTTCCTCACGGATATGAAGAAAATGTTAAAACCTAATGACTGGCCATTTTGCAATTTTACAAAATCATTGTCAGTACAGAATTTTAAAATCTCTCAAGGTTTATCGAAAATTATGCATTTGGTCTTCCTCTATGCTTAAAAAAATCATGCAGCACAGAAAAAACACCTGCCATGTAGTATTCAAATTGTATCTTGTTAATCCAGTGAATTTAAAATAGTTTTTTAAATTCAGAAATATTTAGGACAGTAATGATTCCAGAGCAGGTACATACCACTGTGAATAATATATTTATTGAATTGAAATCCTACAGATTCATTCAAAATATGTCTACCCGTGTTCAATAGAACTTACTTCTTGGTATGCTTTCTCAGCCTTCTAGCATTAAGGTGGGGAAATCCCATTTTCTCTACCACAATGGTTCCCAACTTTGGGTTCTCAGATATTTTTTATTTATTTATTTTTTTGGGAGGGAGGGGAATCCCTGAATCCTGAACCATAAGGTGTATTGGCAATGATTTTTGGGAGCTCTAGTCTAAGAATGACTGGGGATCCAAGTTTGGAAGCCATTGCTCTACAATCTTGGGGCGGGGTTTTTTTTTGGAAATTTTTATTACAATAGCTGCTGTGACTAGTTACTCTTATAAAGTAATTCAAAACAAAAAGGATTGGTGAGTTCTGCATTAGTACCACTGTCACCCCATGTATCACCTGCAATCATATGATCATCATACCTGTCAAGTATCCCATTATGGCCGGGATTTCCCGTAATTTACTGCTCCATCATGCTCCTTCCCAATGTCAGCCCATATTTGAATGGCCAGAAAAGGGGTTACTGTGCATGTGCTCTGATGGGCACGCATGTGTAGTAACCCCTTTCCTGGCTGAAGTGGTTTCTGCACATGCATGCAGGGGTTTCTGTGCATGCACGCAGGGGTTACTGCACATGCACATCGCTGCCTCTGACATCAGAGGCAACAGCGCGCATGCGCCAATGCCACTGCATGGAAACCTCCCCATATTTGGATGCTAGCAACTTGACAGTATGATGATCATGTGTAGGCAGAGTACTGCATTTACCAAAAGTTCACAATGTATTTCCCAGTGATCTCCATTATAGGGAACACATCACAAACTACTGCCCCAATCATAAAAATGGCAGCAAATGTGGATACTTTTTTTAAACAACCAATGCCCACACAATGCACTGCTTTGGTCATGAAATCACAGGCACACTCAGACTCTAGCATAATGGGGCAAAGGAAATAATGGAGGCATTAAAAACTGACTCATTGGTATAAACTAAGTAGGCTGTTTCCAACCCCAACTTTCCTTCTTTGTCTGTAGAATCAAAATTTAACATGGGAGAAAGCCAAAGACACACAAAACCTATTGTCACTTCGTCTGTTCCAGAACTTGGATGAGGTCCTTTCTTAGACAGTAATTCCTCAAATTTTCCATCTAATCTGCCTAGGGATCACACAGCATGAAGCATCCAGGGAGATGTAATCCTACAAAGTAACTTTTCCAACCATGTTAACCTGACACTATGTAGTAATCATCCTATAAATGAAATATCCTGTTGAAACCAGTGAGATGTACCAAACACATGATTGATTGACTCAAGAATCTGAATTCTGCTTTCAAAACACAGTTTAAAAAACCCCCAAACCCTATCAATGTACTCTTTAAGAGAAAAGAAAAGAGATCAGTGTAAGAAACATTCAAGAGACATTTAGCAAGGACCTAGATATCAAGTTAGAAGGGAGAGTGAATGAAGATCGTTGCTTCGCATGCCCTTTCATTTGAAATGGGAAAACATCAACAGTATAAAGTGAGCAATTGGTCTTACCATGCAGTGCATCAGGAGGAGAAAATCACGGCGCATGCTGCAGAGATAAAACCCTGCATGGCATCCAGATTCCCTTTGGAATGCGTGAAGGAGATTGTCCAACTCATTCTTCTCCATCAAGCAGACAACTTGAATTTTTCACCAGGAGCCAGTGCTTTAAAGTGCATCCTACTTTCTTCGCAGGGAGGGAGATTTCCTCCAGTGAAGTTTCAGCTCCGCGATGCCATTTCCGATCAGCTTGGAGAAGTTCTTCATTCCCAGATCTGTGCTGTTATAAGAGAGGCTCCATGGGGAAAGGGGAGAGAAAGAGAGAGAGAGAAAGAAAGAGAGAAGTATTAGTAAACCTCTGAAACAGTCATTCAAAAGAGACTGAAAACATACTTTCATTCTGAGCTGCATTCTTTTTTTTATTAGCTGCAATGATACAATTATTTTCTATCAAATCAATTTTGATAATTTCTACTTGGCACGTATTCTGTAATTACATCTGGAAATGTGGATTTAAATGAACATGCGTGCACACACACACACACACACACACACACACACACACACACACACACACACACACACACACACATAAACATTCTAAATCATTTGGTGTTCTCATGTCCTTAATCTGTTAAGAAAATCTACCTTTGCTTGGGAAAGGAGTTGGGATACAAGAGGAAATAAATTCAGCAGAACCGCAAATCCATCAAAACAGAAGAGACCACAGGCTATTTCACTCAATTCCGGGGCGGGGGGTTCTCGCTCTGAATTTAAAAAAGGAAATGGCCCAAGGAACTGTGGCCGGGAAAGGTGACAGATAAGGGGTAAGAGGAAGGAGTTGTAGAGGGTGGTTGGGTTTCCCTACCTTCTCATGGCCAGGAGCGTGGGCTTTCCCTTCTCTTTCTGCAGAGCATATTAATTGATTCTGGTTGCTGAGCAACTAACTCTGGGGAGCCACATGGATGTGTTCTCTGCCACAGCCAGAACAGCACTAAGAAGGAGTGGAAGATGTGGAGGGAAACAAGAGCTGCTTCTTTCCCCTCAGTGATCTGCTTCAGCAAGCTAGTTTCATTTCTCTTACAACCCATTCTTGGCTACCCTGGATTGATACCCTGGAGGGAGTTCTTTCTTTCTTTCTTTCTTTCTTTCTTTCTTTCTTTCTTTCTTTCTTTCTTTCTTTCTTTCTTTCTTTCTTTCTTTCTTTCTTTCTGTCTGTCTATCTATCTATCTATCTATCTATCTATCTATCTATCTATCTATCTATCTATCTATCTATCCATCCATCCATCCATCCATCCATCCATCCATCCATCCATCCACCAAAACTTCATTCTCTTCCATTTCTGTCTTGTGAATGGGAGAAATCATACATCTAAATGACAATATGAAGAAGCATTTTTGTTGTTGATGTTCAGTCGCATAGTTGAGTCTGACCCTTTGCAACCCCATGGACCACTGCACGGGAATGAATATACAAAGCATAGTCATTCCCACCAATGTTAACAGTGCCAAACGTGGACACTTACAAGAACACATAAATGAAAGTTGATCAGCATGGAAAGGAAATGTCTGAGGAAGGCTGCTGGAGTGACTAGAAGGGACAAAATCAGGAATGAGATTATAAGGGAAAGAATTTGAATAGAACCAATGGTAAACTCTATACAAAGAAATAAAGTAGTTTGCCCATTTGGAGATAATATCTTGGTGGTCCATACCACACAAGGCATATGTGAAAAGAAGAGAAGGACAAAGCCCAAGAGGCAGACCCAGAGGAAGGTGGAGAGATAACATCAAATAAACATCACAGGAACACCAAATAACACCATGGAGGCTGCTAGAAATGCCAGAGCAAGAGCCTTGTATCTCCTGCTTGGAGGAGGAGAAGGAGGAATACCTCTCTCCCCCAAATGCTGAGCCTGCCTTTCTTATTCCCATGGTAGGACTTCACAAAGAATCACTAGTGATCCTGCCAACAGTGAAGCAATGATCCTTCTGATTTTAACAGAAGTCTTCTGACTCTGCACTCATCCCTACTCATCCCTCTATGTACGATTGGTGCTAAAGTTAGAGCCAGAGTCCTATCATTTGGTGGATGTCTCAGCGTGTGTGTTTTTGTGTATGCTATCTCCACGACTGAGGCCAGGAGGCAGTGCATCTCAGTGTCAACCAAGCAGAGGAATATGCACACGCTCGCCTCTCTGGCCCATCAAAACAACCAACCATTCACTCATATGGGAGAAAGTATTAATGCGTCGACATCAGAGTTGGGTGCTTCCTGCCCCAAAAGCTCTACTCTCCCCACATATTAATCAAAGAATACTCCTCTCTGTGTTTCCCCAATCCAGATCATCACAATTGTTAAAAATGGTCAGACATGGAGGGGGGAGGAGAAATTATTTATTTATTTATGGTTCAAATGCTTCAAACCTTTAAAAGTTACTTTTTGTCACTATTGATTCCAGTCGATACATCCAGAGGATTGTGGGAGCTGTGTAACTTCTCCAACCAGAGGGCAGAATATGCTCCCCATGGTAACATATGGAACTTCCTAGAACCCGGATGGTGAACCTTGGGATTCCAGATTTTCTTGGACTACAATTCCCAGAAGCCCAACCCCCCATGAATCCTCACGAATGGGTTTACTGTGATTCATCCAGCCCACACCGCCCTCGTCGCTCCTGGAAGCGGAAGTAAAACGCGTGTCTTGAACTGTCTCGTGTCTTGAACTGCCGACTAACAAGATGAACTTCTTAACCACTGAGCCACTGCAGTCCTAGAACTGTATTGTACTATGATCCATATGACGAGATTCAGTGCTTGAGCAAATACCATACAAGCAAAACAGAACAAAAACACACCACTATCTGGTGATGCTTGTTATGTATGTATGTATGCATGTTCATTATACTGTAAAGGCAAGAATGTAACCACTCCAGATACAAACGATACCAGCTGTAAAAGAACGCGAGCAGACAGCCCATAGAGGGCAGCTGCGAGCGTTCAGCCTCACATGGTTCACATTGCTCAATCACGGACAGCCGCGGGAAAACCTTCCCCGCATTCAGCAGCAGAAGAAAGAGGCGTGCCTGGGCGAGGCCACGCCGGTAGCAGCCAATCAGCTACCGTGCTACAAGATTCAAATGTAGAGAGCTACTGTATATATTGAGATGTATCACCGCCATTACCTCATGCTTCACTGGAACCTCATGCAATAAACCTGTGTTAAACCAACCCCTTGGTTGTCCGGTCGTCTTTGGTCCCATACGCTAAAATGCTGCAAGCAAGAAACCCAAAAAGCAGGATGTTTTTGTTCTGCTTTGATTAAACTGACACTAATTTCATCCCTGCATTGTGTGGACAGCAAGATACAATATCAGTGTCCATGGGGGCAAGCAAAGCTGAACATGAATACTCATTGTGGATGGCTTCTGTGTTTCCTGATATGGAGCTACTCAGTTCCAGATCTATGTGTTAGTAAAGCCATTTACAGCATGTACTTTGTTCATTATTGATCAGTATCTGAGGTCTTAAGTTGCTCACTGTGTATGGAAAGACACTCAATTTAGACACAAAGGCAAATTATTAATGCATATGAATCTGAATTCTGCTTCAGTGGGAAGAAGCAATCACAAACAAACTGCTTTTGAGGCAGAGTCTTGCTGAACAGTGCTGGCCCTTTGGGTTTCCAGGGGTCAGGGTGCTAGTCAAAGCATCAAGAAGTTGTTTAACTCTTCCAGACAGGGAGCCCAATCTCAGTATAAGTGGGAGGCAGGAAAAAAGTGTGGGTTTTGTCTGTGAGGTTGCTTTGATGCCAGGAGTACTTACCTTCTCCCAACTCCCAGTTGGTGCTCATTCTCACTGACTCATGATGAAGATGTTTGTATGTGTGTTGCACATGTAATATTTGTTTACGACAGGGGTTCCCAACGTAAGGCCCACAGGCCGAATCTGGCCCATGGTGCCATTTCATGTGATGCCACCCCCACCCCTCCAAGGGCATTTGAGAAACAAAATGGCCACCCCTTTGAAGCTGTTGGGGCATAATGGCCACCCCATCATGCAGGCAGGGCAAAATGGCCATCCGGCCCTCGAAGCTGACTGAAAGAGCATGACTTGGCCCCTAGCTTGAAAGGTTGGGAACCCCTGGTTTAGGAAGTAATACAGGATACATAAGTTGTCTTTTTCACTCTCTGAGCTGCACACACACAGAGACCCACCTGTTATTTTGCAATTGTGACTCAAGAGGCTGCCCCACATCACCCTCTGAGAAGACCCCACTTCCCGGTTTCTGGTTTTGAGTTCATGAATTGGCTCTGAGATCTCAGAGAATGGGTAAATGTTTATCTGGCAATATTGCATAATACTTTTACACCTCTACTGTTAGGGTGGTCTCACATATGCAACCCAAAATAATAATAATAATAATACATTTTAATTTATATCCCACCTTCTTAACCGAGGCCGACTCTAGGCGGCAAACAACATAATTGATACAATACAATAATCCCAAAATACAATATAGCAATACAAAAAAATAAATCAGAACAATAATAAACAGTACAAATCACATAGTAACAAATTCAAAAATATACACCAGCATCAAATATCTTTTAACATCACACACAATCCTCCTCCCTCCCATCGAAAACCGGCCAAAGGCGGGCAAACAAGGGACCAAGGTCCACATAGCGAGGAGGAAAAAGTCTGTGGCCAGCTATACCCAAGAAAGGCACCGAACAAACTCAGTCCACTCCCCCAGTTGCCCCCACTTCCCCCGGACAGTGGGACCAGGGGGAAGGAGCATGTGAAAGCACCTGGCTCCCATCCTCAGGGCTGGTGGAGTGAGCCCTGAGGAGAGGCAACGCGGCGGCAGCGGCGGCGGGGCTCCAGGCAGCATCCCCCTTTTGAAGCCCTCCGGTAAGCAGGCTTGGTGAGGCTAAGGAGACGCACCTGCCTCCCATCCTCAGGGCCGGTGGAGTGAGCCCTGAGGAGAAGCAATGCGGCGGCGGCGGCTGGGCTCCAGGCAGCGTCTCCCTTTTGAAACCCTCTGGCAAGCAGGCTCGGTGAGGCTAAGGAGACGCACCTGCCTCCCATCCTCAGGGCCGGTGGAGTGAGCCCTGAGGAGAGGCAACGCGGTGAGGAAGACATTCAATACTGACAAAAGATAAAATCAATGACCGGCTAACACATGTGCAGATGGGTAAATTCAGGTTTTTTTTTATATCCCTCTTTGTGGTTGTCTTGGATGGACAACTCTTCAAATGGAAGAAACCTTCAAATGGAAAAAACCTTCAAATGGAAGAAACCTTCAAATGGAGGATTGCCTTCTGCCAGTCCTTAAACTAGAGGACAGTCCCCCACAAAAGAAGATATGTGGCCTGAGGTCACTTTATTTATTATTGTACCCATACATCACTAGGAATGGCAAGTTGGAATAATGCAAGCGCGGCGCCAAAATGGCCGCCGCGCTCTTTGCGGGGGGCCCCCACTGGACGAAGGCATCCAGGTAGTTAGGGGCGTGGGCAGCTCCCTTATAAAAGGGGTGGCCACGAGGCAGCCGAGCTGCCATTTTGCGAAGCGACGGAGCGGAGAAGTTTTTCCCTCCTACTCCGTCGCTTTTACCTTGATTGGGAAGCCTTTTGGCTGCTGACCTTTCTCTTTTCGGCTTCCCTTAGGTTCGACTGAGATGCCTTCGAAGAAGAAGGCGGCCGCGAGCGCGGCTCGTGCGGTTCGGAGGCGCAATCTGGGTCGGAGGACCGCGGCTGCGCCTCCCCAGCAGCCGCCTTTGCCGGCACCCACCGGGACCGGTGGGATGGGGTCTATTCCCCCCTGGCTGGAGGCTGGGGACCCGAGCAGGGGTCCAGCATGGGCTGCGGCCCGCGGCCCGCAAGCGGCAGACGCCGCTCCTGGTGCCCATTCTACTGGGCCTTCCTCTATAGGGGCGCAGCTCACTCCGGGGCCTTCCAGCCTTGGGGGGTGGTGTGGTCCCCTTCCTTGGCAGGTGCCTACATTGGCACCACCAGGCGACGTCAACCACCACCCAGGGCCCCGGGGTGGGGAGCATTTCCTACCCTGTGGGGAATGTTTTGGGGGTGGCTGGGCTAGTCCAAGCCCCTTTCCAGATGCCCGCAGTTTCTGCGGTGCCTGTCTCGGCCTTGCCGACAGCGGGCTATTCCTTGCCACTGGGTGACCACTTGGCACAGGCCACCAAAGAGAAAATATGGCGGGGGGAGTATGTAGATATCTTTTCACTCCTAAACAGGGAGCCCACCAAGGAAGAGAGGGAGGGGCAGGATGAGAAGGATAAGGAACAGGCACGTCGTCACAAGCCACCACGAACGTGGGCCAACTGGCTGCCGGCTTACCTCATCTACATGGCGGTGTACCTGAGGGCCCGGCCGGATTTGGCAATTCCGATGGTCCAGTATTTGGACAACATCTATCGGGCGATGGTTGACTTTCCGGGCCCGTCGTGGTTGGCTTATGACGAGGAATTCCGTATGCAAATTCCCCTGCACCCTGAGATGAGGTGGGATGAGCCATGCCAGAGGCTTTGGCTTCTGTACATGACGCCCACGCGCCCCGCGCCAGGGGAAAGATACCATTGTGGACATGCGGTCCAGCGAGCGGCTCCAGCACAGGTTCCCCGCCAGGTGGCGGGGCAGGGGGTTCCAGCCCGCCTGCTGTGCTGGACTTTCTCGTCTAATGGTTCCTGCAATAAGAAGAATTGCAAGTACAGACATGAGTGTCCCACATGTGCGGGCCCCCATGCAGCCTCTGCCTGTCCCAGGCCTGGAGGGACGCAGGGCAGAGGGAGGGGCGGACAGTGGGCTGGCAAGACTGCCGCAGATGGAGCTGGTTCACCGAAAGGCTCCCTCCCCAATTAATGTGGACATGTTGGAGCGTTGGCTCGCATTGTACCCGAAGGGGGAGGATGCGGATTATCTACTTCGGGGCTTTAGGCAGGGGTTCCGTATTCCTTTCATGGGTGACAGGTCCCCTCAGGATGCCCCCAACCTTTTGTCCCTTAGGGGGAGGGAGGAGGTGGCTGCCGCTAGCATCAATAAGGAGGTCAATGCGGGCAGGGTCTCCGGCCCTTTCCCTGCACCCCCGTTCCCTAACCTTAAGGTATCGCCCCTGGGCTTGGTTCCCAAGAAGTCTCCAGGTGAGTTTCGCCTTATCCATCACTTGTCCTACCCAGCCGGCCGATCGGTCAATGATGCTATCCCTGATGACCTTTGCTCAGTCAGGTATACATCTTTTGACCACGCGCTGCGCATGGTGCGCTCATGTGGCCCGGGTGCGCTGCTGGCTAAGTGCGACATTAAGTCGGCTTTTCGCCTCTTGCACCCGGGCGACTTTGAATTGCTGGGTTTCAAATTTCGGGGCGAATATTACTTTGATAAGGCCATGCCTTTTGGCTGTTCCATATCATGCTAGGCTTTCGAGCGTTTCATTACCTTCCTAGAGTGGGCTTTCATCTGCAGGTCAGGGTCCCGGTCTGTAGCCCATTACCTGGATGACTTTTTATTTGGGGGTGAACGGGGCTGGGACATGTGTACACGTCTCCTCAACACATTTCAGACGCTAATGGAGGAACTCGGTGTCCCTTTAGCGCCCGAAAAGACCGAGGGCCCATCTACACAGCTAGTCTTCCTGGGGGTGGAGATTGACACGATAGTGCAGGCGTCTAGGTTACCGCGGGATAAGGTGTCAAGGATAGTGGCCCTTATCTCGGACTTGTTGGCCAAGCGCAAGGCATCACTGAGAGAACTGCAGGTGCTGCATGGTCACCTTAATTTCGCCTGAAGAGTGGTCGCACCGGGCAGGGCTTTTGCCCGGCGCTTGTGCGACGCTATGGCAGGATTATCCAGGCCTCACCATAGGGTTAGGCTTACCCGGGGTATCAGGGCAGACATGCTTGTCTGGTTACAGTTCCTGAGGGACTTCAATGGGGTCTCATTTTGGAGGCATGACCTCCTGGCTTCCCCTCAATTTCAGATTCAGTCTGATGCCTCGGGATCCCTCGGTTATGGGATGTACTTCAATGGGAAGTGGGCCTATGGTGGGTGGCCACCGGCCTGGGCAGGCACGGGTCGCCTGCGTGATCTCACATATCTGGAGTTTTTCCCTATCCTGAGTGCTTTGATGCTATGGGGCCAGGAGTGGTCCAACTCGGTCGTGCATTTCTGGTGTGACAATGTGGCTGTGGTCCACATTGTCAATGCACAGACTTCTAAATCGCCCAGGGTTATGGACCTAGTGCGCCAATTTGTGTTGCGCAGCCTGCGCCTCAACGTACTGTTCAGGGCCAGGCATGTCCCAGGGGTTAATAATGATATTGCTGACGCTTTGTCCCGCCTACAGATCTCCCGGTTCCGTGCCATGGCCCCGGATGCGGAGGAATTTCCCTCGCCACTCCCGGAGGAGATATGGACCATTGGCAAGGAGAGGTGAACCGGGCGATTGGCCTGTCGATAGCGCCACGCACCCGTAAGGCGTATCACCACGCAATTAATTCTTTCAGGGCATTCTGTACCCAATTTCAACTGCCAGGAACCTGGCCGATTCCGGTAACCCATGTTCTGCGGTTCATGGTTTACCTGCATTCTCGGGGCCTTGCACCTCGCACCATAGCATCTAAGCTGTCAGCGTTGGCTTTTATGGCCAAGGTGGGGGGTCATGTGGACAGCACCTCTGACTTCCATGTGAGACATGTTTTGGAGGGGTGGGTGCGCGAGCGCGGGCGTTGCCCGGACGACCGCCACCCGATTTCCCCAGGGGTCCTTACCCAGTTGGCCCGGGGCTGGCCTTGCCTCTGTTTTGATGCATATGAGGCAGCCCTGTTCCATGCAGCCACAACGGTGGCATTTTTGGAGCGCTCTGCATCAGCGAGCTTGTGATGCTGTCTAAGGCGGATGCAAGTCGTAGGGCACTGGAACTCGAGGATGTCTGTGTTGCCAAAGACTGGGCTCAGTTGAGGATACGCTCCTCTAAGACCGATCAGCATGGCGTAGGCAGTGGTGTGCGACTGCTACGGTGTTCTTTGGCAGACATCTGTCCGGTTGGTGCCCTACAGGAATTCCTGGCACTGCGTGGCACGCACCATGGCCCGTTTTTCTGTCACCAAGATGGGTCTCCCCTTACTAAATTTCAATTTTGGAAGGTGACGGGCAAAGCGCTGGCCAGTGTGGGCCTCCCAGGCGCCCGCTATGGCACTCATTCATTCCGTATAGGGGCGGCCTCAACCGCAGCTGCTTTTGGGTACTCAGGGGCTGACATACGTAGCATGGGACGGTGGGGTTCGCAATGTTTTCAGTTTTATGTGCGCCCACTCCCGCCGTGAGTACCAACCCAGTCACCTTACCTACTTTTCCTCATTTTTCTTTACAGACCCGGGGTGTCGTATTACACCGGTGACAGTATGGCTGGTGGGCCATAGCTACGTGCACAGGGCAGCGCGTTACGCTGCGGCGACAGAGTGGGGACCCCGACTGGGACTGGGTGCATACGCAAGTCTCACATGGCATGGTAAGCCTGGGATGTTATGGCGGGAGCTGCTGCCTTTCCTTTTTTCAGGCCAGAATGCTGACCCACCTGACATTCTGATCATACACCTGGGGGGCAATGATTTGGGCCAGGTCACCGGCTTGTCGCTGAAGCATGCGATTTGCGAGGACCTCGCCTACCTGTATTACGTCTGGCCCGCCACAACCCTTGTTTGGTCGGACATGGTTCCGCGCCATTCCTACAGAGGGGGCGTTGACCTCCTGGCCCTTGACCATGCTAGACGCATGGTGAATAGGGCAGTGGCGCGTTTCCTTGTCGACAGGGCTTGGGGGAGGGTCAGTCGTCACCCCGCTATTAGCCTCCAAAGTTATGACTTGTATGCAGGGGATGGGGTCCATCTGTCGCAAGGAGGTATGGACCTCCTGTTGGGTGATTGGCGAGCAGGCCTGTTGACCGAGCTAACGGTCTGGGGGGGGGCGTCGAGCCTTCTTTGAAGCCCCTCCGTGTGGCGGGTAGCACTGGTAAGGTAAACATTATGACCCACAGGTATCCGGCAAGTTCGCAATTGACTGGACAACACTAGACAGGCATAAGTTGGTTAAACGTTGTCCGGTCAACGACGAACTAGGCGACGGGGTGATGGCTATAGCTAGACAGCATGCATTACCCCGTGATTTTACGGATACGCGTCAGAGGGTGGGGTCATTAGTTAGATATTGACTACGGTCAACAATTTGTTTGTGGTCAACAAACAAATTGATACAAATGGATACATTGTAGCAATTGCCGTTGGCAATTTTGGTTGGTACCTTACCAATGCTACTTCGGCCTGCTTGCCTTAAGAATTATGATTGGTCAATTACCAATAGAAATTTATAATTCGGACTAGGGCATGAATCAATAAATGTGGCCCAATGCCGTTATCCACTTTTATCAGTGTCTGAGTCCTTTATTGGGGGGTGCGCCTGCAATGCAAGCGCGGCGCCAAAATGGCCACAGCGCTCTTTGCGGCCCCCCCGCCCCACTGGACGAAGGCATCCGGGTAGTTAGGGGCGTGGCCAGCTCCCTTATAAAAGGGGTGGCCACGAGGCAGCCGAGCTGCCATTTTGCGAAGCGACGGAGCGGAGAAGTTTTTCCCATCCACCCCCTCCCTAGTTAACAGTGTGATGTTTTGGTCGCTTCGGGGCCGGGTGGGAATTTTTGGCTGGGACCCATATTGGCTTCCGGGTCCTGGTTTTTTCGCCCATCCCACACTGTTGCTATGGTTTGACATAGGGGTTTTGTCTGTTGCTGCTGTTGACTTTGGTCACATGGGCGGGTAGCACTGGTAAGGTAAACATTATGACCCACAGGTATCCGGCAAGTTCGCAATTGACCGGACAACACTAGACAGGCATAAGTTGGTTAAACGTTGTCCGGTCAACGACGAACTAGGCGACGGGGTGATGGCTATAGCTAGACAGCATGCATCACCCCGTGATTTTACGGATACGCGTCAGAGGGTGGGGTCATTAGTTAGATATTGACTACGGTCAACAATTTGTTTGTGGTCAACAAACAAATTGATACAAATGGATACATTGTAGCAATTGCCGTTGGCAATTTTGGGTGGTACCTTACTAGTGCTACTTCGGCCTGCTTGCCTTAAGAATTATGATTGGTCAATTACCAATAGAAATTTATAATTCGGACTAGGGCATGAATCAATAAATGTGGCCCAATGCCGTTATCCACTTTTATCAGTGTCTGAGTCCTTTATTGGGGGGTGCGCCTGCAAATGGATTGACATTTATCCACAAATTGGTCTAGGGCAAAGCTCATCTCACTTCAGAAATCCGTCCACTTCTGAGACTTTTGGTACATATTAGAGCAAGAAAAAATATATTTTTGAAAAATGTGCACAACTCATAATAAATACACATGGAAACTTAGTCATTTGGGGAAAAGGCACACAAAAATATGCTTCAGCAAAAATACATACCAAAGTATGGACAGATGTTCATGCAGGAAGAGGAAGAAGACAAAAATCTCATTACCTGGGAGTTGGGAGAAGGTAAGTACTCCTGGCATCAAAGCAACCTCACAGACAAAACCCACACTTTTTTCCTGCCTCCCACTTATACTGAGATTGGGCTCCCTGTCTGGAACAGTTAAACAACTTCTTGATGCTTTGGCTAGCACCCTGACCCCTGCAAACCCAAAGGGCCATAACTGGATGGGACAAAAATGTTGCCAGGAAATGATACAGAATGATGTTCACATAACTGCTGGCACTCCTACATGGACACAGGATACCTCTATAATTTCTCTCTTCACTAGTTGAACCTGCTGACATTTACCAACATGTGCTGAAACTATGTTTTATTCTGTTGCAGTTGTTTCACTGTAACTTCATAGAAGCCAGTGATGTTCAACCAGTTGAGGAGGGAGCCTGGAGGGAGTATTTTAACCTAAGCCCTTCTCCAATTTGTAGCCAGACCTACCAGTTAACCCTGATAGAAGCTCAACCTTGGCCTTTGTAGTACAATAGAGAGCTGGGGCAAGTACTTTGCAGTTTCTTTTATTCCAGCTGTTCTCTGTTCTCTGTCCTCTTTTTTTCCATCTGAACATGTGCATGTTGACCAATCTAGCAGTTTCATTTTCAGTCGTTTATGTATGTTGTTTGGGTGATCTATGCAGTGGTGGAATCAGCCAGTTTGCACCATTTTGGCAGAACCAATACCTTATTTTTTGTTGAGTTTGGTGAACCAGTTATTAATTATTTGAATCTCACCACTGGCTCTATGTCATTTTTAATATCCCACCACTTATGTGGTATTGAGTTCATATCTGCAAAAATAGAATCCATCCATCCATCCTTCCCACAATTCTGTACTTCAGTTAAAAAACAACAAAAAAACAAGCACTATGCAGCTTAGTAAAACTTACATTTATTTATTTATTCAGATTTATATTGCCGCCCACTCGCCGTAGTGGTTTTGGTAAGCTTTCCTTTTGGTTGAACATATATTATGAGGTTGTTCTACCAAAAGTAAAGCACTATGGCGAGTGCAGCGGCTCAAGTGGCTAAGACGCTGACTGTGAGGTGGAAGCTCAGCAGTTCAATTCCCGAGTACTGCAGGATGGAATGAGCTCCCTTCTTTGTCCCAGCTCCTGCCAACCTAGCAGTTTGAAAGCAATAAATTGCAAGTAGATAAAGAGGGACCACTTCGGTGGGAATGTAACCGCGTTCTATGCTCTCCGGTGTCTAGTTATGCCTGCCACATGACCATGGAAATGTCTGCAGAAGCAGAGAGTGCTGGCTCTTTAGCTTTGGAACAGAGATGAGCACTGAACCCTAGAGTCGGATACGACTGGCTTTTGAGCAAGAGAAACCTTTACCTTTACTATATTATGAGAAAAGCAAATTTTTGCAATTTGAAATATACAGCCAAAAAGAGCATTAGCTCAAACCTTTCTGAACTTCTCGCATCTCCCATATATTAGGAATTAAAAAAACCATTGCCTAAATATGGATCTTTACCTATAAGGAGGGATGTTAACCGTTGGAATCCGGCAAAAATGTCCACACCTGTCCATACTATCTCGTGCCGAGCCTTGTACACTTGCTTTTTCACTGACCGACCATCGCCGCAAGGATCCGACATCTGCCAGTGGGGCAGCCGCCTCACGAACGTGGACAAAAAATTCGAACTGCAACTTTCAGCGTCCTCCATGCTGTGACCACTTCAGCCATTCAGGCTGAAGGGCGCAAGCATGTAGAACGTTGAAAAAGCTGGTGCGAGAAAAATAAAATAACGACTCATGCAACGGGAGCGTAAAGCTGCAGTTTATTGACTGGCTGATTAAAAGGATGATTACCTACTTTTCAGTTAGGATACAAGAGAATTAAGGACAGCCATTTAAAACACAATGAAGTTACCCTTTAAATAAGTCACAGAGCACAGTAAAGGTAAAAGGTTTCCCTTGCTCGAAAGCCAGTCGTATCCGAGTCTAGGGTTCAGTGCTCATCTCTGTTTCAAAGCCGAAGAGCCAGCGCTCTCTGCTTTTGCAGACATTTCCGTGGTCATGTGGCAGCCTTGACTAGACACCGGAGTGAACGGGATGGTGTTACCTTCCCAGCAACATGGTCCCTATTTATCTACTTACAATTTCTTGCTTTCGCACTGTTAGGTTGGCAGGACCTGGGAAAAAGACGGGAGCTCATTCCATCCTGCAGTAGTCGGGAATCGAACTGCTGATCTTCCGCCTCCCAGTCAGCGTCTTAGCCACTTGAGCCACTGCAGTCCCATTTCATGTGTAGAATTCATTTTTTAAAAGTCTTAGATCCCCAAATATCTTATACAGTACTCTATGTCCTCCATCCATATAAGCTACTTTAATCAGCTTAAAAGTTCAAAACAGACACCCTCCAAATTTCCTTTGCTCCTGTCCACCTAAACATCAATTTAATAGCTTAGAGATTAATCTTTGCACCTAAGTACCCAACTACCCCTTCCTCTTTATTTATTACAACCACACAGAGCACTGGGGCTCCTGTGACAGCGATCCTAATTTAAATATTTGATTAATATATAGAGATGTGAAGCCACAGGGGGGGAAACAGAAAAATTCATCAAACAGTTTTCTCCATTCTTGCCCTGAAGCCTTTTTTAAAAATTATTTTCTGAAAATTTGAAAAAAAAAGAAGAAAATCGATTATAATTTTTTTTAATTTTAGCATGATGAATATAATAATTAATACTGGTCACTGATGGAGTAGATCTTGGATGCACACTTTAATGAAGTGAGAAGATTTGATGATGTTAAAGAAGTTGAGAGCAATACGGTCAGGAGGCTAGATGCCAATCCAAGACACATCAACTATCTTCAGGAGTAACAGTTACATCAGCAGAAGAGAATGATAGTTGCAATTTTATGGTGCTCATCTCTGTTTGCAGCTGCAGTGCTGCATAGTCATGTGTCAGGCATGACTAGATGCTGAAGTGCACATAACACTGTTATGGTACCTATTTATCTACTTGCAATTTATGCTTTCGAGCTGCTTGGTTGGCAGGAGCTGAGAGACGATGGGCACTCACTTTGTCACACAGTACTCAAGTCTCAAACTGCTGACCTGCTGGTCATCAAGCTCGGCATCTTAACCAACAAGACACTATGGCCTGTTCCTTGAGATACTCTGGATTTACTTCCCAGTGACCAATCATTGAGTTTCATAGAACATGCCAAAGGTTGAGACCTACTGGTCCCATAGCCTATTAAGATCTTTCAGAAACTGCTTGGCATATGTTCTGCAGGATCCCAGGGGAAAAGGGTGTTGTTGTTGTTTGCCTCCATGGCTTGTTATTTGCTCCATTTCCCTGGAAATGCCAGGAATCTAACCTATTATTAACAGTTCTGCTCAGGCCTTGGGAATAACCCTGAAGCAAATGGTGAGCCACTGTGTGAGGCAGAATGCTGGAGTGGATGGGCCGTGGCCTGTTCCAGCAAGGCTGTTCTTATGTTCTTATGTCTTGCAAACCAACAGCATTGGCTTTCTTTTCCATTCTCTCCTCCTACTGCATTCACTTCCTAGCAATATTTATTTTGCTGTAAGTGCTGCTCAGATCTTGCAAATTAACAGATATGGCTTACTTTATTGAGTCAATCGGTCTCATGTTAGGCCTTCCTTTCTTCCTACTGCCCCCATCACTACCTTCCCCAGAAATATTGTCTTTTCCAATCAGTTCTGTATTCTCATTATATGTGCATGTTAGGATACCCTCTTGATTGAGCATCCATTGATTTGCCTTTTTGAAGATCTGTGGTATCTGAAAGGCTTTCATCCAATGCCACACTGTACAATGAATAAAGGTGTCAGGTTCTGGGATTTTCCCTAGCTTGATGTCTCTTGTGAATGCCAGTGAACACAAGAACATAAGAACATAAGAACAGCCTTGCTGGAACAGGCCACAGCCCATCCAGTCCAGCATTCTGTCTCACACAGTGGCTCACCATTTCCTTCAGGGTATTTCCAAGGAGATGTCTTCACCTGCTTAGGATTCCCTGGAAATGGCATTGAGAGATATCCTGCCTATCTCTCCAACCCGGAGGTTGTCCTTAGGTATCCATAATTATAGCCATTGATACCCTTGTCCTCCATGAACTTGTCTAATCCTTTCTTAAAGCTGTCAAGACTGACAGCTGTCACCAGTTCTTCTGGCACGGAGTTCCATAGACCAGTGATCCTCTGGGTGAAAAAGTACTTTCTTTTATTTGTTTGAGAACTAGTACCCAAAGGTTTCATGGAGTGTCCCCTAGTTCTAGTGTTGTGCGATAGGGAAAACAGTTTTTCCTTATCCACTTTGTCCACACCGTGCATGATTTTATAAACTTCAATCAGGTCACCTCTTAGACGTCGTCGTTCAAGAGTGAAGAGGCCCAACCGTTGCAGCCTCAGATGGCAAGGAAGGTGTTCCAGTCCCCTAATCATTCTGGTTGCCCTCCTCTGTACTTTCTCCAACTCCATAATATCCTTCTGGAGGTATGGCGACCAGAACTATACACAGTATTCCAGATGGGGCCTCACCATAGATTTATAAAGAGGCAAAATGACACTTGCTGACTTATTTTCTATACCCTTCCTAATGATCCCTAACATCCTTTATTCCAGCCTGACTGTAGATATTGGTGACATCAACATTTCGGCTGTCTTTTGGTACATAATTTTTGTCATCATTTTAACTGCTGGTAGTGAATTAGTGGTTAAGACACTGAACTTGACAACTGCAAGGTCAGCAAGTCAGCAGTTCAAGACCTGAGTGCTGCACGCTGGAGTGAGCTCCCATATCTGTCCCAGCTCCTGCCAACCTAGCAGTTTGAAAGCAAGAAATTGCAAGTAAATAAATAGGTACCACTTCAGTGGGAAGGTAAACGACATCCCGTTCACTCCGGTGTCTAGTCATGCCTGCCACCTGACCATGGAAACATCTGCAGAAGCAGACAGCGCTGGCTCTTTGGCTATAAACAGAGATAAGCACCGAACCCTAGAGTCGGATATGACTGGCTTTCCAGCAAGTGTGACCTTTACCTTTACCTAATGCAGGTATGATATTGAACAACAATATCGAGCCATTTCCTGGCATTTTGAATGTTGGATACAGAAGCATAATGTCCTGAATCCTTAAAGCAGAGGTGTGCCCCCAAAAAAATATTTTATAACTCAGTTGTTACTAAGAGGATATGTCTATAGTCAGCTGAGAAAATAAATACATTCTGGAATAATATATTCCAGGACCACAGTAAAATTAATGTGGATGTTCAATTCAGTGCTTGTGTTGGATTTAGTCTAGCTACTGTGCTCTGTAGCTAGACTATATCCAACACAAGCACTGAATTGAACATCCACATTAATTTTACTGTGGTCCTGGAATTTTAATGTGGTCCTACCAACCTAGCAGTTCGAAAGAAAGAAATTGCAAGTAGATAAATAGGGACCACTTTGTTGGGAAGATAACAGCGTTCCGTGTGCTCCGGTGTCTAGTCATGGCTGCCACATGACCACGGAAACGTCTGCAAAAGCAGACAGTGCTGGCTCTTCGGCTTTGAAACAGAGATGAGCACTGAACCCTAGACTCGGATACGACTGGCTTCGAGCAAGGGAAACCTTTTACCTTTACTGTGCTCTGTGATTTATTTAAAGGGTTAGTTCATTGTGTTTTAAATGGCTGTCCTTAATTCTCTTGTATCCTAACTGAAAAGTAGGTAATGATCCTTTTAATCAGCCAGTCAATAAACACAGAAAATAATAACAGCACAGCACTGTGACAGTAAGAAAAGTTGCAGTTGTCATCTCTGTTCTCATCTTTGAAATGCTGAACTGCTCCAGGGTCATTTTACCCAGGGTCATTTTAACCATTTTGCCTGCCACATGACCACAGAAACATCTACAAAAGCAGACAGCGCTGGCTCTTCAGCTTTGAAACAAAGATGAGCACTGAACCCTAGAGTCAGATACGACTGGCTTTCGAGCAAGGGAAACCTTTCCACATGAAATATTTTGTGAACAGATCCATAGTGGACAGCCCACCACCAATGTATCTTCTTCTGGTGAAATTTGCTTTCAGATTTTCCAGCTTTTGAAAGCTTTCTTCACCTGCCACAGATCCTGAGCCTAGTGCAGAGAATTTGCAGACACATTTCTCCCATGCAGTTCTTTGATTTACAAAGGTTTACAAGGTCTTATCCATGAATAACTTCAGGTATACAGGAATACATGCTGAGCCTGTTGATCCATCTAGCCTGGTAACAGGGCTGTAACCCTGAGTAAGCAGTTTACCCACCCTCAAACTCCTTGCTGGTTATATATATGTCATATATATATGACGTTGCCCATCCTAAAAAAAATATTTGCCCACCCACATCTAGAATCCTGGCTATGGCCTTGCCTGGTAATATCAACTTTGACTGGCAACAATGGCTCTACTGAATGTCAGCCAGGAATCTTTCCTAGCTCTACCTCCAGTTTCCGTCTGTCTGCAGGCCTGGCCCTAACTTAACTCCGGAAATCAAGTCTGGTATATTTAGGGTGTTTTTGTAGTCTGCAAGGCTCGTCTCATGATTCAAAGAAAGGTTGTGATATAACTAAGCAGGCCTGTTCAACTAAGATGTAGGCAGTTCTCCTCAAGTAGTGGAAGAGCTTCCATTAATGGAAATATGTCTTCAAGTCCAGTACTAGCTCTGGTGCTGAGAGGATGAACAGAAAACCCAACGATACCTCTGTGGCTTGTCAGGACTGGAAATGTTGGGCAAGTAATCTTTCAAGAAAGTGTGTCTGCCCTTATTCAAATTCTCATTGAGAATAATCCGTACTAATTTATCAATGCTCATGCTTGGGAAACAAGTCTGTTTTAACGAGTAGCATGTCCATGTTTTAAGCAGATTTTTTTTTAAAAAAATGCCCTACAATGATTTGTGGTCAATTAAAAAGGACAGGAAGGGGACAAATCATTTTGGGATGTTTAAGTTGTCCTGTGAAAAGTTGAAAGGAAAATAAGGTAAATTTTGAAGACGCACCAGTGTTTGACAGCAGTAGCTATTACTGCTGTGTTATCTGTGTGCCATTCTGTAATCTGACTGGATCTTATATAACACTGGAGACCAGAAAAGAAGCAGATCACTGTGGATTTGTTAATGAAACTGACAGAATCGAACAACCAGCCGTGAAACGCTGAAAAAACACATTTTGAAATATTTCCTGAACATGAGAGACTCATTGAATGATTTTCTCTTCATATACAGTCCTATGCAAAAATCTTAGGCCAGTGATGGCGAACCTTGGCATTCCAGGTGTTCTTAGACATCAGTTCCCAGAAGCCCAAGTCTCTGTGAATCCACACGAATGGGTTTACTGTGTGCGTCCTTGGATTTCAATTTTCAGAAGCCCAAGTCTCTGTGAAACCACACGAATGGGTGTACTGCGTGTACACATCTGGAGTACGCACAATAAACCCATTCATGTGGTTTCACAGAGATGTGGGCTTTTGGAAATTAAAGTTCCAGAACATCTGGAGTGCCAAGGTTCACCATCATGGCCTTAGGCCACCACCAGTTGGTTTGGAGAAAATTCAATGAGTGATGGAGCGGTGGAATAACTCAACCCCTGAGCCACCTAGACACACCAATGCTGGACAGAGTCTTCTGCTGACTCTCCTCTCAGCCCTCTCCAAGTTTGATGAAGTTTGGCATTAGGCTGTCCACATTATGGCCCTCAGATCACTCATTGAATTTGACCCAACCCATCTAGTGGTTGCCTAAGACTTTTGCACAGTACTGTACAGTAGCAGTGTGTATTTAAGTTCTATTTACTCTGCAATATTCATTTACACTGCAATTGTGCAGATCAGGATTTGTAAAAGTACAGTAAGGTTACTTGTATACATATACATTAGGGCTGTGGTGGCTTAGTGGTTAAGTCACTGAGGTTGACAACCAGAAGGTCAGCAGGTCGGCAGTTCAAGACCCGGGTACTGCATGATGGAGTGAGCTCCCCTCTCTGTCCCAGCTCCTGCCAACCTATGCTATATTCATACTGTCTTGAGCCCAGCCAGCTTCTGCTCATTCTGTGTTATTTTCAGGATATTTTGGAATGTTTAATTGCCATAATGGCTACACATGGAAGTGCTGCCAGAACTGGGTGTGAATGTTTTTTGTATGCATTGTGAGTTGATAAACTGGTAAGGGTGCAGGAGATCCATGCACACAATCTCTTCCTCTTGTGAGATGTTGAAACTGGCATTAAAAAGCACAAATTTTGCCAGGAACTAAGTACTAAGGATGGGGCAGTAGCTAAACTTTTTATAAGCTGCATTCCTTATCCAATACTCTTGCAAATGTTACATTACAGTGCACAACAATGATTTTTAATACTGGGAATAACACATGTGATTTACATGATATCAATGTGATGATTCCAAATCTGAACTCAGAATTTGCCTATCATGTATAAATTTTAAGTTACAAGCATGCTATAGCTGTCCAAGTGGTCGGTAATTGGGTAATGCATTTTTACATGGGAACATTATAACAATTAAAGCTACCACTATGCCTGCTGCCACCTCAGCTGAATCACATCCCCTGGCAGCATGCATGTTCCAGCAGTGACAGGCATGTCTGGGCAAGTCAGTGAGCTATATAAGGCGAGATGGACCATGGGCTTGTCTCTAGTGTGAAACCATCTCATGGAATAGTACAGCTAGGCCATAGTGAGTGTGTTTTGAGCTAAAGATGAGTAGGCACAACTGGACAATCATGTCTATATGCAAAAAATGTCTGTATAGTATTTCCCTGTTTCCTTTCACGTGCTTTTAACAAGTATGATTTATATTGGCAAAATAACAGGGGGATCATTATTATGATTTATTGTTATATTGTTACCCTGTGTTTTTACTATTAAGCAGTGCTCAAAACATCATAAAACAACAAATAAAAACAAATTCTACCATAGAATCATTAAAATCTAATAAAACTGAACAAAATTATAGGGGGGGGGGAGAGAAATCCATTCAAATTATTCTACAAATAATTGAAAAAAGTCCCAATAAATTAAATAATGTTGTAAACAAACTTTTAAAAATGGGGAGAGGGTAAGCCCTCTCCTTTTCTAGCACCATGCCTCCTAATCTTGTTCAAATAATCATACACAGCTTTTAGCATTTAAGAAAGCTAGAGGTGATATGGATAGATTTCTTGTGGGTCCTTCAGTAGCTGCTTTATGCTATTTTTCAGGAGATCGTATGTCCCTCCATAGTCCTTGAACTGACGATGCATTGATCCTTCCCTCAACTGCATGGCCTTTAAGAGAAAAAGCTTGGTTTCACCATCTATCCATCTACCATACCATACAAATCTAATGAATGAATGAATGAATGAATGAATGAATGAATGAATGAATGTAAGGCATGGGGAGAGGTTTCTTTTTTCTTCTCCTTCTTCATTACATAACTGCCTTGGCACAGGGCAAAAACATGAAATTAAGATAAAGTCACTGTGCCCTGGTGTTGTAAGTTTGGCTGCCAGCTGGCTGGAGAGCTCAGTGATTTTGGTATTATATCTAGTTGCAGAGCTAGAGGTTAGGAGTTTCATTCCCCACTGTTCCTCCTAGGAGAAGAGCCAGTCGATGTAGCCATGGGCAAGGTGCACAGTCCCAGGGTGCCCTAAGAAAAATGGAATGGGAAACCACTTCTGATACAGTAAAACCCCTACTTACGAAAAAAAGTCTGTTCTGCAGGCTTTTGCTTAAATTGGTTTTTTATGTAACTTGAAGCAAACCCATAGGAAAAATGATTTTTTTAACTTAACTCATAGCAAACCCATAGGAAAAATGAAATTTTAATGTAAAACGAAGCAAACCCATAGGGAAATGATTTTTTACGTAACTCAAAGCAAACCTATAGGAAAAAGAAACTTTATGTAACTCAAAGCAAACCCATAGGAAATGGTGTAAATCGGGACATGGTTTTAGCACAAAATCATTATGTAAGTTGAATTTTATGTAACTCGAGGCATTTGTAAGTCGGGGTTTTACTGTACTCTTTACTTAGAAACCCATGGAAAGTTTTGCCATAAGTCTGAATTGGCCTGACAGTATACAATTATTATTAAGAATATGGATTGTGCACAGTTAATCTACCTATGACTAACGGTAAATGTCTCCTTTGTTTCAAAGCCAGTCATATCCGACTCTAGAGGGCGGTGTTCATCTCTGTTGACAACAGAAGAGCAAGCGCTATCTTCATCTACAGATGTTTCCATGTCATGTGGCAGCTATGACTAGATGCTGGAGTTCATGGAATGCTGTTACCTTTCCTGCCAAAGAAGTACCTATTTATCTACTTGCAATTTCTTCCTTTCGAACTGCTAGGTTGGCAGGAGCTGTGGCAGATGACGGGAGCTCTCACTGTTGCACAACACTCAGGTCTCGAACTGCAGACCTGCCAAACTTTTGTTCGTCCAGCTCAGCGTCTTAACCACTGTGGCCTCATGGACCATCGCTCTCCAGGCACCCCTGTCCTCCACCATCCTCCTCACATCTACACAGCCCCGTGCCCATTGTGTCTACAATACCATCTAGCCATCTCATCTTTGGCCGTCCCCTTCTTCTTTTGCCCTCCACCTTCTCCAGCATCAAGGCCTTTTCAAGTGAATCCTCTCTTCTCATTTGATGTCCAAAATACTTCAGCTTCATCTTTGTTATTTGTCCTTCTAAGGAGCACTCAGGGCTAATCTCTTCTAATATTGACCTATTTGTTCTCCTCGCTGTCCAAACTCTCCTCCAGCACCACGTCTCAAAGGCATCTATTTTTCTTCGCTCAGCTTTCCTAATGGTCCAGCTCTCACACCCAAACATTACCCCCGGAAATACCATTGCTTTGACTATGCGGACCTTTGTTTGCAATGAGATGTCTCTACTTTTCACTATGCTCCCCAGGTTTTTCATAGCTTGTCTCCCAAGAATCAGTTGCCTTTTTATTTCATGGCTGCAATCTCCATCTGCAGTGTTCTTTGATCCTAAAAAAGTAAAGTCTGTTATTGCTTCTACTTCTTCCCCATCTATTTTCCAGGGACTGATATGGCCTGTTGCCATTACAGTATCTTGGTTTTCTTGATACTGAGTCTCAGGCCAGCTTTTGCACTCTCTTCTTTCAACCTAATCAGGAGCTTCTTTAGGTCTTCCTCACTTTCTGCCATTAGGGTGGTATCATCTGCATATCTCAAATTGTTGATGTTTCTCCCAGCAATTTTGATCCCATATTGTGATTCCTCCATCCTGCATTGCGCATTATGTGCTGTGTGTATAAGTTGAATAAGCAGGGTGAATAAAGGTACCCTCCCTCATGTTTGGTTGGTGTCCCTTTGCTCCTTTTCTTCCATTCTGAAAATGCTGAAATACCTATTTGGTTTAACCCTTTGGCCTCTGCCCCCTTCCAGTGGAATGCAGCCCACACAAACATCTTTGAACCTTTAGATGAAGGGATTTCCACAGGCTTGCTTTGCAACGCTGTGGTGAAAGCTCTGGCATAGATGTTGCCTCATGCATGGACATTAACAGAAGTGTCCAAAGAGTTGAAGAGATGCCCTAGCATCTTTCACCATCTTGCAGGTTCTTGAGAGGTTTGCTTCAGTTCTCATGCACCAACCACCACCACCCCTTGAAGTGATGCAGAAAACCAGGTAAAGGTCACTCTTGTTCAAAAGCCAGTCATATCCAACTCTAGGGTTCAGAGTTCATCTCTGTTTATAGCCAAAGAGCCAGTGCAGTCTGCATCTGCAGATGTTTCCATGGACATGTAGCAGGCATGACTATGGGCTTGTTTTACTTCTGCTTCCGGGAGCAACAAGGGCTGGATGAATTGCAGTAAACCCATTCATGTGGATTCACAGGGTGCTTGGGCTTCTGGAAATTGAAGTCCAAGAACATCTGGAGTGCCAAGGTTCGCCATCACGGTCCTAGGGTAGGAGGGGTTTATGAGTAAGAAATGGATTTCCAAGGCTAGATCAGACTTTGTCATTATCACTTCTGCTGCTTTCTCCCAGTTAGAATTTTTTGGGGGAGTATGAGTGAGAGATGTGAGTTCTGTTACAAAAAAAACATATAGGTCTGCATGAATAATGAGAGCAAATTTGCAGGAAGCTAAATCAGATTATGGTGCTGAGATGTACAGTATTCCTACATTTTCTGTTCGGCATTAAATCTTGTTGGTGAAAGGATAATCTTCCTATACAACTGAGTAATAAGAAAAAACTTGCAGTATTTGATTTCCATTAATCTCTTTAATCATAAACAGATTTATAGCTGGAAATGGGAAAGGCTCTCACGTAAATTCAGCAAATTAGTAGTTATGTCTACTGCATAAATACACACACATTAATTCTGAACTGATTATACACCTCCAAAGGAGGGGGGCTGCAAGAATTAATTGAAGGACAAAACCAACACCATTCCAGTTAGTTATTGTTAAATTCAGCTGTCTAATCTGTACCAATAGACATTGCTAACTTGATAGCATGAACAGAAAAGTGACTTTGTATTAATGCATTTCATATTGCAGACTTTAAAAATTAGATTTTTTTCTCTCTCTTTTAGTCTCCAGTATATTAAAAGAAAATATATATTGCAACCCCAAAAATTAAAATGTCTTTTAAAACCTGAGACATTGATGTAATTAGTTCCAATGATCACCATGCACATTGACTTGTGGTGCTCATTAAAATTTTCGAAGTTCCCATAGTTTTTTTAAATAAAAGTTTCTTGACTTATCATTTGTTGTAAAAGTGGAAAAGAGAATTTAGGGCGGGGGAATTCTTGAAGATACTATGAAGGAATCCATGTTCACAAACGCTATTAAGGACCCATTTTTTTCTGAAACACCATACCACTATTGTCATCTTCAAGTGATTTTCTACCTCTGTTTTTAATTCTTAAAAATATATCACAATCTACTGAAAGTTATTTGCCAACACCATCTTGAAAGTAAGCAAATATATAGGTTACAGCTTAGTAAATGTGTTTAGAGCAAAATACATAGTGCCACAATTTTAAACTTCATTGGAGCTAACTTGGTTTCAGTCCAAATACACTGATTTAATTGGTGGAATTTACACAAAATCCAAACTAGTCCAAACAAACTCCGGTTGAATGATGTTTCTTGATTGCTGATGTCTTAATGAAAAAAGTACAATATCTTACAGATCTATTCTGTTGTTCTCAAAACACACACACACACACACAGGTTTAGCCCTGGACTCTCTTTAGATATATATTAAATTCTTACCTTTTTAACATCCCACCTCCTTTCCACTGTTGATCATGGTTTTACTTTACAATGTGAATATTCCATCAGTCAGGGCACTAAATTATTATGCAGTGGAGAATGTATAATAGCTCCGTCTGCTGTTAATTAAGCATGCAACCATTCATACATTTTAGTGATAATTTTTCTCTGTCAGCATGCTTGTGTGCAGATTGCGTAACTAAAATACAACACAGCATTTAGACAATTTGCTTTCCATAAGCAAGGATGCTTCCCCACTCTCATTTGATGAATACAAAATTAATAACTTTCATTCTGCATTGCCTCCAGCTTAACAGCCATTTCACGGAAGACAATCCTCAAAATACATCTTGAGCCTTTAAGAGTCATTTACAATCTTTTGATGATTTTTAAAAAATACAGCCACCAAAATAGCTAAAATGCATACGTTTTGTTTTGTAAATGAAAATTGAACTTACCTCTTACAACCCAAATCATGCACAACTCATATTGTGAAAGGTGTCAATCCATTTTACTTGCTTTATTTGCATAAAAGGGACTTTTTGTTTTGAAACAAGAGAGCTAATATGCACTGCCAAGTGCAAACAATACCCATGTGAAAAACTCATATGAATACCTTAAGCTCAAATTGCAGTGCTTCGCCATGGGATAGTTCTTCAGGTGACAACACAAGTCTAAATAACACAAATTAGCTATAAAAACCAATGGAGAAACTTCATCATCATCCAGACATTCACTTCAACTCATCAACATTGCCAGAATAAAAAGCAAATAAAATTCCAGCTAGTGTAAAAACCCAGTCAAGCAATAGCTTGACTATAAGGTGTTGAAGAAAAAATTGGAGCACCACATTTAAAGACCCATGAAGTACAGCCTTACACACATTTACTTGGAAGTAGGGGCCACTAAGTTCAAAGGGGCTTACTCTGAAATTGGTAAAATCATAGACTTAAGTGGGATGGAATATTTTAAGCCTACTTTTTGTATTAGCATTCAGACTGCAATCCAGATTTGCAGCATGTTTGCTTGTGTTGCTGTTTCCAAGTTCTTGAAAAAGGAATAGCTAAGTCAAATTAAGGATCCATGTGATACTTGGTTACCAAACAAAATCAGTCTTGTGTTGAGATGCTCAAATAGCATCCAAGTGATTAAATACTTCCCTCCTACTTTACCACCATCACCTGGAATAAAGCAAAGCAAAACCACTGTTTGGTAAGAAAAAGAGAGAAGTCTTAAAACTCACCTATTCTAGCTGGAGAAGCTCATAAAAGTTTAAGCCGGCAGCATTTCCAGGGCTCATCTTTACCAGCGTATCAGGCTTTCACATTTATCTTACATGGAAATAAAGACATTCTCTCCAACATTTATCCTGCACGGTAAGTGACAGATCTTTATGGAAGTTGGCAGCTTGGCTGAAGTATTACTATAATCCATTCAACCTTCCAAGAATGCTCAAGAGATGGAGTCTGAAACACACATCATTTTTAGTTTTTTGCAAACTGCATGGATGCTTTCCTTGCTGTGCATGGGTATGTGTGCGTGTGTGTGTTCCCCCTTAGATGCTTGGATCTCTCAAACAGGATGTATTCAAGCCCTGGCTATTTATACTGCACTCTGCTCTGCCTACTTGGAACAGAAGGAAGAAAGCAAATGAAACTGAACTCTTTCACGATTAAAAAAAAAGAGTGTTCTCACATGCTCAGCCATTTCTCAAATCAAGTGGTTTTCATTTTTTCGAAGTAGAAGGCAGCCCCCGGCTTCGAAACAAACTCAAGTAAGCAAAGATACAAATGGTTGGTTGGTTGGTTGGAGAAGCAATACAGAATGAGGAGGGGAAAGCAAGTAGCAGTATAGTGAACAGCAGGACGGAAGGGGCATCTTGTGATTGCTTTGAATTAATACTCCTCCGGGGAGTGTTGCTGTTGTTTTTAACTCCATCGAGACAGCAAAATCTGTCTCATGGAGTAAAAATCTGTGAGATCAGCCAAGCTCTTCTGGCAAAGTTATCCCACATGTGTATTTATCTTTGTTGACTTTTAAAGCATTGCAGCTATGGTGCAATGACAAGACAATTAAATTAGCCAATGTATCTTTCCTCTCTTCCGAGAAAGATGCCAGGGCATTGTTCTTGTACTCACTTGCTGGAATCATAAAGCTAGCAACTACAGAGACGAGCTTCGCTTTATGGCAAGACACTTGCGAAAGATCGGATGAACCTTACATCAGGGATGGAGAAGCCACTAGGTTCCTCAGGTCAGATTCAGCCTACAGTAGGTGTTATGTCCAATCCACACACTCCTTTTACTGATAATTACAGACTGATCCAAAATAATGAAAAAGAAGACATTGGGTTTGTACACCAAGATGCTATTAAACAGAACTCGGCTCTGTTTTGCAGCCCAATATCTAATCATCATAAATTTATCAGAAATCTTGTGTAGCCTTCTGTGAGTTGGCAATCTGTATAGTGACTGGATGCCTCAAACCTTCACCAGTTGAGAAAAATATACCCTCTTTTTGGTATCACTCCACCTAAGATCAGGAGAGACGTAGCAGCAGACAGTGAGAGGACTAAGCAAGAGAATGACCCTCGACACCCTCTGAATGGATATGAGCCTCAAGTCCACCAGTTCAGATTCAGGAAGAGTTTTATGGCAAGAACAAACATTTTTGAGGATAAAGATAAAGGTCACCCTTGCTCAAAAGCCAGTCGTATCCGACTCTAGGGTTCAGTGCAAATCTCTGTTTCATAGCCAAAAAGCCAGCGCAGTCTGCTTCTGCAGACAAGTTTCCGTGGTCATGTGGCAGGCATGACTAGACACCGGAGAGCATGGAACGCTGTACACAAGAGCAAAACCAAATTAGAAGATGGAGAAAGGAGCTCACTGGATAATGAGCAACATTAAAGGAGGATATAGCTGAAGACTGCTGGCGGACAACAACACATGGTGTGAATGTGGAGAGACACAGAGTCCAGCTCATTTATTGGTCTGCCGACTGCTGCCAGAGACATGAACTGATGAGGACTTGGGTTTGGGCAATGACAAAGTGAAGAAAGTCACTTCTTTTTGGCAGTTTAGGGCTGTGATGGCAAACCTTGGCTCTCCAGAAGTTCTTGGTCTTTGAATCCACATGATTCACACACAGTAAACCCATTCACGCACAGTAAACCCATTCCTGTGGATTCACAGAGACTTGGGCTTCTGTGAATTGTAGCCCAAGAACACCTGTAGTGCCAAGGTTCACCATCACTGCCCTAGATCATACTATATAATATATTTAGAAGCATCTAAAGGTTGTCTATTAATTTTCATCAGCTATGCATCTTGTATTTACCATGCTTTGTTTTGTGTAGAGTCGTTGAATGTAAACACATGCTTAATTAACAAATATGTTGATTGAGGTAAGATAAATCCTCTGCAAGGGCTTTCGAGAAACAAAATGGGCACCCCTTTGAAGTGGTTGGGACAAAATGGCTGCCCCCATTGGGCAGGCAGGGCAAAATGGCCATCCAGGTGATATTCTCATTTACCCCCTCCAAGCTGTCAAATGGCTAAAATCATATAAACATGCATTCGAAACTTAACCACGAAAGTTAAAGAACATAATTACAAAATTCTATGGAGATGATATTTTATACCACTTCAACTAAATCAAATGGATAATACCAAGTCTAAAAATTGTTGGAGGTGTCATCAGAAATTGGGAACGTATGAGCATATGTGGTGGATTTGTAGAATTGTATCTGAATTTTAGCTGAAAATAGAACAAGAAATTGGTAAAATTATGATTTTTACTTTGAAATTAAATGGGAAAATTGCCTTGCTGACAGGTCTTGCAGAATTAACATTAGATGAAAACAAATAAGACTTACTATCTATTTTCTTGACGTTAGCAAAGCAACAGATTGCAAAGAAACGGAAAAACAGTTTAAATCTAGAACTGAGCAATTGGTATAAAGAGATTTGGGAAATGGCACTGAATGAAAAACTTACATGGGAGTTATATTTTTAAAAAGGTATAAGGAAATAGAACACATTTTGGGATATTTGGAAGCCATTCTTGAAATATACACTGGAAAATAATAAAGGAGACAAACCAATACCTGATGTAATGAGTTTTGAGGGAAAATAAGAAGAGATTTGGAAACAATTGGTGGATTTAAGGACACTGCATTTCAGCACTATGATGATTAAGATGAATAATTGAATGGAATTTTCAGGGAAAATAATAATAATAAAAACACGGACAAAAGTCAAGATCACTTAGAGTTAAGTCTTAATATTTTGTTAGATACAAACTAGAAGAAATATGTGTATGTGATATGTTGTACTGAAGCTTTTGGATCATTTAATGTGTCTTTATGGTTTTTTCTTTTCCCTGCTTATTTTTATTATGTATGTTATGAATTTCAAAACTTAATAAAAATCATTAAAGAAAAAAAAAAGAACATGTATTCTACATGAAGTAGAACCTGCTTGCTAATCTAACCAATTAATGCCACTAAGAAGGTTTGCTGACCAGAAAAGGAATGTCTCCCAATTGAGCTTTTAAATTAGTAAGATTTAGTGGCGGTATAAGGATAGATTGGGGGTGGGGATGGGGGTGGGCAGGAGAAGACAAAGGAGGTAGGATCGCCCTGAGTGCATCCATGTCCTTGGCTGATAATGCTCTTGGGAAGTCTCATGAGCAGAAAGTCCCTGACTAAGTAAGTAAGGGATAAGACAGGTCACAGTGACCCTTTCTTGTGTCCTTGGCTGATAGTGGCTGGTAGTGACCTGATGCAACCCACCTACAAGGACATTACACCAATTAACCCAGGCCAAATGACCATTGTTCAGTATGGGAATCTTCTGAGCAAGGGATGTAGAGCCAAAGAAGATAAGACAGCATTTTAGTTGCTAGGGTATAAAGAAGGGGGACTTAGCTTTCAGACTTTGGAGCATACCCATCAAGCGTGGCTCCTGGAAATACGGGAACTGCTCCGGGCTGGGTGTGCATGCACAGCAACAACTCATCTGCGCATGTGCAGAACTCCTCTGCGCACATATGCAGAACCCCTCTGTGCACATGTGCATGTGCAGTAACCCCTTTCCTCACCGTTCAAATATGGGATGGTGGTGGGAAAGGGGAGGAACGAGCGGGGAAATACGGGAAATCCCAGCCAATCCGGGATACTTGACAGGTATGCTTTGGAGCTCTTAATACATCAGAAATGCCTGGGAACATCTTTGCCACCTAACCAGACTGCCATGTGGCTAGAGAAGGGACAGAGGGAAACCATGCTAGGTAAATATTGCTTGTTTGTGTCCTCTTTCTTGTTCCTTGCTCTGTCTCTGTTATATTTTGCTTAGGTAACTGTCCAATAAAGCTTTCTTTCTTCACCCACTGAATGCTTATTGTCTCTGAGATCCTAAACGAAACTGAGCCCATCAGGCCTGGCTAGCCTGCATAGCAAGACACCTTAATTGCATTTTACTGAACACAGTTTATAGTGCTCCACATAATTAGAACAACTCATCCACAGTTGTTGTTCTTGATCTAATGAATGAGAGCAACCATGTTCAAACAATCCCTTCAGACCATCCTCATCAGTACAAGGAAATAGGAGAGGGAAAGGAAGGCTGGCACATATTCCAGTGTTCGCTCAACCCTTTCAATTTTGTATTGCCAGCATGGGTTTTTCCTTCAGCCAAAAATCAGTGTGGACTCTTCTTCTTCTATGTCTAGGCCAGATGTGAAACTGCCAAAATGAAGGCACCTTTTGGTGAATTCATTCTGTAGATCCTTTTGCCTAACCTAATGTGAGAAAGATTAGCTGCCAACACAAGGTTGCTGTTACCAGGGTACACCTGATTGTGGTTCAAAAATACCACAATCTTTGAGGAGGCTCTTTCTGTGTATCTCAGTGTGGATTCTAAACCAATAGAATTGAGTAGCAACTTTTCCTAAAACACTCTAAAACACACTTTGTTTTGGACTATCTCACACTTGAAAGCCAGTAGTATCTGACTCTACGGTTCAGTGCTCATCTCTGTTTATAGCCAAACAGCCAGTGCTGTCTGTGTCTGCAGATGTTCCCGTGGACATGTGGCAGGCATGACTAAACACTGGAGTGCATGGAATGCTTTTTACCTTCCCACTGAAATGGTATCTACTGTATTTATCTACTTGCAATTTCTTGCTTTCAAACCACCAAGTTGACAGGAGCTGGGTCGTGCAGCACTCGCGTCTTGAACTGCTGGCCTTCCAGACATCAAGTTCAGCATCTTAACCAGTAAGCCACTGGTTACACTTACACACCTCTCACATTTGCACTCCAACAAAAAAGGAGGATTAAAATAAACATTGATCAGAATCTGAGTGAATATTTATGCCTGTATAAATGTAGTGGCTTAACTCAAAGTGGCCAACAAACGCTTAATAATGAGTCTCCAACTGAATTACTAATAGCATGCCAGCTGTATAACTCAATACACTTTCTGCATTTTATGTGTTTTACTATTTACTGATGAATTTATTCTCTCTCCTTAGTAGCTCTTTGCTGGCCACCAACTCAACCCAAGAGTTGCTTTTACAGATGTCCATAAAAAGGTTTATACTGTACTGAATATACTGAAGCAGATACTGAAACTGAAGCGGAAATACTTTGGCTACCAAATGAGAAGAGAGGACTTACTTGTTGGATCGGGGCCCGATGTGGGCCGGAGGGTCCCGGAGGATACTGGTCAAGCAAGACACGTGAGGCAAGATGGAGCGAAGACCAGCGTTTATTGATCAGAAGGCAATTTACTTTGTACCCTGCCTAGCTTGGCGGCATGTATACGTTGCACGCAGCCGTTACAGGAAAGCCCTGAGTCTGCACATTGAGATTATACAAATTACCCATTAGGGATGACTTCACCTGGGGAAGTTCCTTATCTATCTAATTTACTACCGGGGACATGCATTGTCTACTGTTTATCAGGGGCAAACATGAGCCGAGGTTGACTCTAAGGCTTAAAGCTTCTGCGGATGCGAGATTACTCATTACATGCCTATCGAGTTAAACATCTGGTGATCTTTTGCCCTCCATTGTCTGAACTGCCTGTTAGGTCAGCGATCGGTGAATTAAACTATATATATTATTCCGCTCCCCAATTTCTGTCCCCTCAGAACCAGAGGCTCGAAGGAGTGTTCTCCCATAACCGTGGTTCTGTCAGGGACAGTGTGCCAATTACGTGCGCGGAATCCACACTTACTGAAGAAGACCCTGATGCTAGGAAAGATGGAAGATAAAAGGAGAAGGGGATGGCAGAGAATGAGATGGTTAGACAGCATTGTTGATGTGGTGGGCATGGATCTGGGTGGAGTCTGGAGGAAGACAGATGACAGAAGAGCCTGGCATGCCATGGACCATTGTTGGACTCGATTGTGTGACTGAACAACAAAAACACAAAGGTCAACAGAGTTCTTGCCCTCAGGCTCAGAGTCAAAGAAGTCTTGGTGCAAAAAGAGAACAAGATAGGGAGGGAAAAGAGAGACAGGAAGGCTGGCTTTCCATACCATGAGAAGATAGAACTGAAGGATTTGAAAGGACAAGGCAGTTCAGGTGTTTGCTTCCCTGCCTGGTGATAAGCCTGAGGAACTTGGTGTTTTGATTTCGGATAATTCATTCACTCTGTTTATGAGATTAAGGGTGGTAAATAAAGGAAGGACAATGTGAGAGAAGCAAGATGAAGGTTTAAGACTTTACATCTCCCACTGCAAACATAGCCCAAGAAACCTAGAGCCCAAACTATGGCCCATGGGCTGGATCTGGACCCCGATGCCAATTCATCCAGCCCTCACCATCCTCGCCACTCCCAGAAACGGAAGTAAAACACGCCCCTATGGGTGCATTTTACTTCCATTTTCGGGAGCAACAAGGGCAGTGTGGGCAAAATGAATTGGTGTTGTGGGCCAGATCTGGCCCATGGGCCATAGTTTGGGCACCCCTGGTTTAAGCATAGAAAATGGCAGCCTAAAATCTATCTCATCCTGTTGCAAAACAGATTGCAACGTGTGCTTTACTTCCACTTCCAGTGGGAGGAACCATGTGACCAGCCCACTGAACCACATGACCAGCACATGGCCCGAAAAGTTTGAGCATCCCTGGCCTAGAGTTAACCATACATGCCGGTGGAGGAGGGTGATTCCAGTTTCTCAGAGGCAATGAATTCGCTCTGGGTTTTAATTTTGTTTACAAATTTAAAGATAATCAGGGTACTGAACCTATTTTAAGGGCAGTATTGAGCTTCTTGGATACCTCAATCTGGTTCAGCATCCTGTGAAATCCCAGTAACCCAGCTCTATTTATGTATACACTACTGCAGAAACAGAAGTGGGAATGATTTCAAGGAGATTCACCTTACCTCTGAATTTTACATTTTCTCCCATGCTGTTCACTGCGCAGAAAACAATGGCCCTGACAGGCAAGGTTCATATTCAGTTTAGAGCAAATTATAGCTATTTCACTGGGCAGTAGAGCCGGGGTTCTCAACCTATGGCCCAGGGGCCAGATGCAGCCTGTGATGCCATTTCATGCCCCCCCCGCCTCCACTGCATGTGAAGTGCCATGTGTGGCAGTCAGGGCAAAATGGCTGTCTGGCCCCCGAAACTGACTGAGGGAATGTGACCCGGCCCTTGGCTTGAAAAACTTGAGAACCCCTACACTAGAGTTTTGAAATAGACAATATTTTGTATTAATATTTGTTACTTCCTTGATGTGAGAAAATATGTACATCTATTTCTTATATTATCTTAGTCAACGTATTCCATACTGTTATTAAATATAAAAAGGCTTATTCCAAACTGTTATTAAATGTTCATAAAGGTTAAAAAGTTTTTTTTTAAAAAAAAAACTCGCAATCACAAGAACTAGTCAAACAAAATCTATGCAGGGATCTAATATTGCCTAGCATGAAAGAACAAGAAATTGAAGAGGAGGAAGAAAATGATTCTCTGAAATGATGATTCTGTCCTTTTCTCTTTTTTTGACATTGAACAAAAGCTGTGAGGTAGGACGTCCTTTAGACCACAAAGTAATTTGG
The DNA here is from genome assembly GCA_035047305.1 of Bradypodion pumilum. Classification (NCBI taxonomy): domain Eukaryota; kingdom Metazoa; phylum Chordata; class Lepidosauria; order Squamata; family Chamaeleonidae; genus Bradypodion; species Bradypodion pumilum. The sequence goes on along the minus strand of JAWDJD010000001.1, from coordinate 502,518,001 downwards.
ATGTTTTAATCCCTTGTGCTTAACGAACACGTTGCTAAGGATCTTATCGAATTTCATGCCCACCAACTTCATGATACTTTTCAGATAAAAACGCTGGTTCTTAACCTCCCAAAGGGCTCACGTTACCTCCTCTCGTTTTCCATCGGTGGCAGAGATAGAGGTGCTAGCTATCAGTTTTCCTCCTTTGACTCCCCGATGGAAGTTGCTTTTGGAGATATCAGCATATTTCATAAATTAAAAAAGGTATCAAGGGCATATTGGAGATGCAAGCCATCGAGTTTTCTGTTTTGCTAAACTGGACAGATTGCTCTCCTCCAAGACAGAGTCTTTTGAACTCTGTCACAAGGCTTGGGGTAAATGTTCCACTTTGCTCCAGAACAGACTATGGCAGACATACAGCAGTGTGAACAACTAAAGGATTTATGATTGCAGGAAGGATAAGATGCCTGCTCATGCACCAAAACTGCTTTGCAAATTAAAACAAATAGTCTGTTATGCAGAGGTTGGAGCCCCTTCCCATGAGTTTCATGTTGTTTATGATTTGCAAGCTGTTCCTTCTCCCAACGCACACACACGCACACAAACCCACATTAAAAAATGTTACTCCCCCTGCTCATTCAGATCTCTACCATCTCATTCTGTTGTACATGAAAAGATTGGAAAAACCTGCAGCAGTGGGGGGTTTTTTGAATTCCAATTGGAAACACTCTCCATATCGAATCATAGCTCCTCTTGTGCAATTTTATATCCCATTGGCTTCAAGAAGAACCTCTCAGAGATTCAGACCTCATTACTGGTTTTGAAGAGTGTTATGATACCTTTAGTTTCCATTGGTGATAATGCACTGACTCCAAGATTTAGGCTGAATCTTAATTTCAGTGTTTTTAAAAGAAGTTACTATTTGTCAAGTTTATAAGCCAGGCCTAGGGCATATTAAAACTAGTCTGATATATACCAAGGAGCAGAGTCTCTGGAGGGGCTGGCTGTGGCCTTATTTTCTCCTCAGTGCAAAGGTGTCCTATTGAACCACTCTCTTTGCGTAGAGTAATCACAAGTGCCTTGTTTTCTATTATAGTTCTGGAGTTCCTTAGCCAACGTGACTCATTGCAATCAAAAAAAGACCACTTGCTAAACTCTGGGAAGTCTCTCTGAACTACTGCTTCTGTCCCAGGGAATAATTTAATCCTCATGTGCCAGGTTAAAAGAAAAAACCAGGCACAGAGTGGGTTGTGGAATTCTTTCTGATCCCATTGGAATTTCATTTATTGAGGGTTAAGTTCTGGAGGTCAGCAGCTTCATGGATACTAGCCTGGAGCTAATGAGGACTTTGTTTGACAAAAAGGCTCAGGACTAGAAAGTGACTTGTGGAACTGGATTAGTGATAAGAGTGTCAGGTGATACAGAAGGCAAATGGAAGGCCACTGTATTATATTGTTCCTAGGATAATAATATTCATGGCTGATCACCATGATGATAGCCAATATTTGGAATCGGATATGACACTTGAAGAAAAAGAAGAGGGTTAAGCAAAGTTAGTATCAACATTTGGGTTCAGTCTACACCTTTGGTTCCTGAAACAAAGGGTCACACTGGCTGAGGGAATTGTAGTCCAAAAATGATTTTTTCCCAAGCTGTGGACAAGTTTTACTTATGCACTTTGGCTAATTGTTTAAGGTATTTTGCACTAGTAAACATAATTGCTTTTCAATTCCTACATGAAACAGCAAGGTGGTGGGGTTATTCGGAGTTTTGGGTTTCAGTGTCATCAGTATGCTGACAAAATTAAACTTTGTCTCTGTTCCATCTAAATCCAGAAAAGCTGTCTCCATCCTAAACAGTGCCTGAGATTGGTAATAGACAGGATTAGGATGTCCAAATTGAAGCTTGATCCAAACAAGATAGAGGTGTTTCTGCTCAGATAAAAAGCAGACCATTGAATAGGAATTCAGCCTGTGCTTGAGGAAGTTATATTCCCCCTAGAAATTCATCTGCATAGGAAAGAAATGTGATCTAAGGGTTATAAACTCCCTGTGCATCAAACTAGGGAATCAGTCTGATTACTTTTAATTTACATTCTTGCATACTTATTGGATGTCCCTAATCATTTCTAAGCCTTCAGGACTTGATTTTTGTTTCTATCATATAATACCCAAACACCATTCAAATCACTCAAACAGATGTGATTTTCTATTAGCATTCCTTTCATTTTTGAAATTTTCTCTAATTTTATGCCTGGAAGAAAGGGGAGAAAATCAGAATATTATATGAATATAAAATAACCACACGAAGAAATGCCCAAACTAGATGTTAGATCTCTGAGACTAGAATACAGAAGATTTCCCCTCCCCCTTCTTGCTGACATGCATGCAGCAGACTGGGGGGGAGAAAGATTTTCCTGGATGAGACATAGGCTAGAAATAATCCTTAATATGTGACAATTAGCATGGAGATGTTGTTGGACTATTGGATTTATCTTGGAGGATCCAGGTAGAGGTGGGCAAATTTATGTTTTTTTTTTTTGGAGCACAGCTCCCCAAATTTCCGTGAAAGCTGAGCTGCCAGAAAATTCTGGAAGCTGTGATCCGACAGCACAAATCTGCAGACCTCTAGATCGAGATGCATAGTGCTCCTGAGCTGTGAAATCCACAGGGTGATCATGGCCAGCTACACTTTCTTTCTCACAGAAATGCTGCAAAAAGAAAGGGGGTGAGAAGAGCCTGTTACACAGATCTGAATGCATCAGAGGAAAAGAGAGATAGCCTTGTTAAAGCACGGGGGCTTGAGTGATCTAACTAGGCTGTGTTGCCCCAATGATAGGCCGGGACTAAAACTCACCAAAGCATCCTCCATTGGATCACTTGGGCCAGGTGAAAGTGGAGGGCATACGTCATGGTCTGCCTAGCCAACGGGTGATGTGATAGCCAAATGTCTAAAAACCACATGCAGATGGACTTGATTTCTCAAGTCCATTTACATGTGCGGAATGTCATCATGGAGACATCTACCAATGCGCAGACTCCTCACTGAATAATGACTCCAAAGTATCCAAAGTACAGTAAACCTTGCATAAAGAATACCTCGCTTAGAGACTAACTTGCTTAAAGAGCAGAATTTCCTCTGAATGGTCACCTCGCTTAACAACTAAAACCAATCAAAAACTCGCTTAACAACTAAATTGGGGTTCACAATCCCCCCCCCTGCCAGAAGTCACAATTGGTCACTCACTATGGTGTTTCACTTAAAGAGCAAACTCGCTTAAAGAGCAATCCCATGGAACACATTATGCTCTTTGGTAGAACTTTGTTGTATACTACTCATTCTTTAAAAAACAATCCTCCTCCTCTGCCTTCATCATTTTATTATTCTGTCCCTCATGTGTGACTACTGTTATTACAAGCCACTCCAAGGTTCTGGAGCACTGCACAAGACAATTCAATTCAGTGGCTTGAAACTAGACTATGAACACCATTAAGAAGTTGAGATCCCAGTGATTAGTTTTCAACTAATGGGGTGGGATGTGGGTTTTATAATGTTTTTATGTATTTTTAGAATTGTTGTGATGCCGCCCTGAGTCGGGTTCTGCCTGAGTGGGCGGCATATACAAATATGACTATAAATTAAATTAAATTAAATTAAATTAAATAAAAAACATAGGAACCTGCCTTTAGTTATACTTCTAATTTATGAATGTTTAATTAGATTTGGTTGTATTTCCTTTACCTCATGTTGCATTGGCTGCTGCACAATGTCATGCAATGCTGTACAGTTATTTTGCTGTCCTAAGGTTGTCTTGAGAACAGGAATCAATAGCACTGCATGCAAGGTTGATGGGAAATTACACCTTTTGCGTTGCTAAAATGAAACTGGAAAAATATATTTTACCCATCCAATGATGTGAGACCAGCCTTTTGGTAATGTTGCTGGTCTTCTGGCAGCCATTGGATACAGCAGAACAACCTTTGGCCATAATTGCATCAGTTTAAGTTTACATATGCCTTTTCCTGGTTGATTTTAAGAGAGAATACTGTGGTGGTCAATGTGTTTCTAGCAGATTAATTGCAAATCTCAAGCGTCTCCATGAAAACAGTAGCCAAAAATGGTATACACTCACGGCACATGATTAAACTCACTGCATTCGTCATTGCTTCTTAGTAGTCAGACTGCTGCTATTGTTGCATTCTGGATTATTAACCCATTGCCTTGTAACGGTCAGAAGGATTAAGGAAATACTCTCAATTTCTTCGTAATGACCTATTCTAATACTGTATTGTGCTCTGGAAATCTTTATAAAAAGAAAAAAGACAAAACTAAGGACTATTTCCCTAGTCATCTTAGAGAATGGCATAAAACCTTGAAACTTCTTATCAAAATGGGAAAATACCTAAATGCTGGTAAATAGGTGGTGATTATTAAAGCAAGGTAATTGGATGTTACATAGTTGTACCTACAAAATAGCTTTGTGTCATCTAGTTTTGTAGCTTGTCTTCCCAAAAGTAACTAGTTACTTTCATATTCTGACTAGCAGTCAGCTACTGGCCAATCCCCCAGGAATAATTTCCTTTTAAAGAAGTCCATAACAGCTTCCTTCCAGAGCAGGTTTTGCTATTCCATGCTTGAATTTGCTTATAGCTTATGTTGGTTGCTTTAATTTTTGCTGGCCATTCTGCTAATCTTTGGTTGAAATGCCATATTAAAATATTGACTCTTCTTCTTCTTCTTCTTTCATGTCTAGGCTAGACATGAAACCACCAAAATGAAGGCACCTTTTGGTGAGTTCATTCTGCCATTCCTTTTTCCTGACACTGAAGAAGTAGTTGTTTATGATAGATAGCACTGAGCACAGGTGATGATAATGTGGGTGTTGGCGTGACAGCATCCAAAGAGGAGGTAGGAAGGGGACAGAAGAAGCAAAATTTAGACTTGATCTTCCCAGCCAGTTTGTAAGTAATATATTGTCTGTCTTGCCTCTCTGCATCAACAAGATGAAGAAGATGACCATGTTTGACGAAGCACCTGGTCCTATGCAGAGTGTTCCAGCAGCCTGAGCAACATGAGGGTGATTGTTAATGAAAAGGCTTCTTCATTGTATCTTTTGTGGCGTGTTTGGAATGTCACACCAAATCACTTTGAATGGCTTTGTCCTTCTGACGCATTGCTAAGCCTGTTGGAAATTCCAGAGATTCATCCAAAATCCCTCCCAACATTGCTTTTCTTCCAAAAGATGTGTATGTGTGGTTAATAAATGTTGCATGGATGTGTCTAGCAGAAAAGGGGAGTCACAAAAGGTAAAAGCAAGTTCAAAGGAGACAAATCATTTAAGTTCCATACCTTTCTGAAAAGTATGCCTGTACCCAACTTATTTTTATTTCCTTGAGTATGGACCATCTCAATTTGTTCCAGATCCAGTTATGCAGGATGAAAGTTTATTGAATGGCAGCCCCATTCCCCCCACTGTGACCTACCTAACAAGATGTTTGCAAACAAAAAACAAACCAGAAGCAGAGAGCCGAATCATGTACACCACGTTGCACTCGGTATTCTTAGTAATCATGGAACTGCAGTGCTAGAAGGGATCCTATAGAACAGTGAAAGCAAACCTTTTATAGACCCAGTGCCCAAACTGCTGTCCACATTGCACTTTCACGCCACATGTGAGCCACCTGTCTTACCCCAGACAGGGGAGGAAGCGCTCCCATTGGGCTACTGGACAGAGGGGCATGGTGAACTCCATGCTGGGGAAGGGGAGGCTGCTGGGCAGAGGGGTGGGACAAAGTATGTGCTGGTGTGACAGCATGTGTGCCCACAGAGAGGGCTTTGAGTGCCACCTCTGGCACGCATGCCATAGGTTTGCCACCACTGATATAGAACATAAAGTCCAACCCTTGTCAAGGAGGCACAGTGGAGAATCAAACTCACAAACTCTGGCTCCACAGCCATATATCTAAACCACTAAACTAACCAGAAAAGAAAGTCTATTAAGTAACTCAAAAATATGAGATGAAAATAGTAGAAATTATAAATAGTAAAATCTCATGGCTGAAGGACAGAATTCTTTAAAATTTTGTCACCAGCCAGTATTCTCTTGTACAGCTCAAACAGCATAACAGGAATCATGTTGTCATCATAATCAGTAGGTAAAGGTAAAGGTCACCCTTGCTTGAAAGCCAGTCGTATCTGACTCTAGGATTTGGTGCTCATTTCTCATTTCATAACCGAAAAGCCAGTGCTGTCTGCATTTGTAGATGTCTCCCTGGACATGTGGCAGGCATGCCTAGACACTGAAGTGCACGGAATGGTGTTTACCTTCCCACTGAAGTGGTACCTATTTGTCTATTTGCAATTTCTTGCTTTCAAACTGCTAGGTTGGCAGGAGCTGGGACAGAGATGGGCGCTCACCGTCCTCGCCACTCCCAGAAACAGAAGTAAAACATGCCCCTATGGGCGCATTTTACTTCCATTTCCGGGAACAACAAGGGCAGTGTGGGCCAAATGAATTGGTGTTGTGGGCCAGATCTGGCCCATGGGCCATAGTTTGGGCACCCCTGGTTTAAGCATAGAAAATGGCAGCCTAAAATCTATCTCATCCTGTTGCAAAACAGATTGCAAAGTGTGTTTTACTTCTGCTTCCAGTGGGAGGAACCATGTGACCAGCCCACTGAACCACATGACCAGCACATGGCCTGAAAGGTTTGAGCATCCCTGGCCTAGAGTTAACCATACATGCCGGTGGAGGAGGGTGATTCCAGTTTCTCAGAGGCAATGAATTCGCTCTGGGTTTTAATTTTGTTTACGAATTTAAAGATAATCAGGGTACTGAACCTATTTTAAGGGCAGTATTGAGCTTCTTGGATACTCAACCTGGTTCAGCATCCTGTGAAATCCCAGTAACCCAGCTCTATTTATGTATACACTACTGCAGAAACAGAAGTGGGAATGATTTCAAGGAGATTCACCTTACCTCTGCTGACCTTCCGCCTCCCAGTCAGTGTCTTAACTACTTGAGCCACTGCAGTCCCTATTATCATCATTCGTTTGCTGTTATTTTTTGGGGGGGAGGGTTGGACACACCCCATGTAATAAAAGTTAAGGACACCCCAAAATTCCTTTTAAAAGGAACTCTTTAGTTAATGACAATCTGCCACTGATGATGGCATCATTCCCATTGGAGCTGCTTAAGAGTATTTTTGTAATGAATGAATATTCCTATGTGTTGAGAATTAGCAGCAGAGTAAGGATTGGGTTAAACATGCAGATCCTAAATCTGTTCTGAATCTAGTGCCCTCTATCCCCAATGGGGCCCATCTACAAACAAGTAGAATACATTACTTCTGATTCACAGCTTAGTGGCTTACCCACAAATGGCTTTTTAGGGGGGAGGCGGAGGGGAAGGTTTTCCAGAAACATTAAACTGGCTGAGAAAAACTGTATTTGAATGACAGAAACAATTATTTTTGTCCCAGCTTTCTTTTGTCTGTAATTAAAACAAACACCAACTATCTGAAACTCAGGGACAAGGCTTGCAATTCTCTAGGACACAATGTCTGACACGGCATGCCTTCTTTGCTTGAACTGTGCAACAAAGTATGACTCTAGGGTGGTGTAGTGGGAAATTTGGTTGTGGCAGCCCCCTGCAGCCACTATGGCCTGGAAGATGACACCAAACATGTAGACTAAGGGATTGGTTCATAATTACATGTGGGGAGGAGGTATTTTGCAAAGTTTCAAAGGTAGCATCCTGGTTGATGATGTCATTGACTTTCCATGGTGTAAACTACAGGGTTTCAGCTGCTGTTTGCTTTATGGAGATATGCTCTAAAATGTGATTACTGAGAAGCACTAAGAAATTCTTCAGAGTTCAGGTCCCCCCTCCCCATGAATTCTAGAAGTCAAAATTCAGGGTCAGATCATATGACACTCCGCCTTCCTTTCAGCTATTGTAATAACTACCTCAAGCTCAGAGGGGACAATTTTTTTTTACTACCTACTCTGTGGGCTGGCCAAATCGGGGGGGGGGGGGGGAAATCTGTGGGTGTGGCCAAACATCCTGCATTATGGGCTATGGAGGTGGGCATGGCCAACCAAGTGGGCATGACCTGGGGGAATTTTCGCTTCCAGTTCTGCAGAACCTGACAGAACCTGCTGCAGTGCATCACTGGTATGCATCATCATTAACCCTATGAATCCCAAATACAGTGGAACCTTGGTTAACATAGCGCAAGGTTCCACTGTACATTGTAAGCCTTCGATCTATAGTTCAGGCAACTATAGAATAAAGAAATAAACAGCATAAGAAGAAGCATGTTGGGCAGACAAGAGGCTCAAATCATCTGGCATTCTGTTTTCACAGTGACCAATCATATACCTTTGCAAAGCCCACAACCGAACATTAAGGCAAGAAAACTCTCCTGTTCATGTTTCCCAGCAAGTGATATACAGAACGAAATTGCCTCTGATACTTCTCCATGAAGTTGCACGATTTGCTTTTAGAGATGTCCAAGTGCTCTTTGGCTATGAACAGAGATGAGCACTGAACCCTAGAGTCAGAAATGACTAGTTTTCGAGCAAGGGTGACCTAGAAGAAGTTATACCTTCATATTTTATTTACTATCCTTTTTGTATTCGTTATGAGAAATGCACTGGGCCACCCATTTCTAGATGCCTTAGGAAGAAACAATTGTTCATCCCTGGCTGAAATGAATAGTGTGACCAGGATCTATAAATAAATCACAAGAGAATAAGGAAGTAGAGAAGGGTCTGTGGGTAGAGAACGAATTTAATTGCTAGCAAGGCTTTAATAATAATTTGAGCATCCTTTATCAAAGATAAAAAGATATCACACACACAAACACACACACACACACACACACACACACAAAAGCTATGTACTGCACTCATCAAAAATTAAAAGTTGAGTAATTTTCAACTACAAAAAAAGTGTTATGAAGAATTAGGCAGTAAGCAAATTTCTTTTTATTACCGAACTAGCCTACCTTGAAAAGAGTAGTAAGGGTAAAGTTCTCTCTTGCTTGAAAGCCAGCCGTGTCCAACTCTAGGGGGTGGTGCTCATCTCTACTTACAGCCAAAGAGCCAATGCTGGCTGCATCTGCAGATGTTTCCAAGGTCATGTGGCAGGCCTGACTAGATGCCTGAGTGCATGGAACACTGTTACCTCTCCCATCAACGAGATACATATTTTTCTACTTGCAATTTCTTGCTTTTGAACTGCTAGTTTGGCTGGAACTGGGACAAACAACGGGAGCTCACTTCGTCACACAGCACTCAGGTCTCAAACTGCTGACCTGCCAAACTTCCTGTTGTCAAGCTCAGAGTCTTGACCACTAAGCTACCGTGGTTCTCTTTGAAAAGAGTAAGAACCCCAAATCAATAGTGCTTTATTTCCACTCAAGATTGTTATTTCCTAAGATATTCAGAATCAGTATATCTAGTTTTTTCAATGATAATAAAGAACATTGTGTGTGTGAGGGTGTGTGTGTGTGTGTGTGTGTGTGTGTGTTAGTTACCTATAACACACACACCATTGTCAAAGTAAAGCAGTTAGAATAGCTAGGCTAGTGTCATTCAGTCTTCCTGAATTTTCAGCACCAGAATCTGAGTGGACAGGGCATTGCAGGCGCACCCCCCAATAAAGGACTCAGACACTGATAAAAGTGGATAACGGCATTGGGCCACATTTATTGATTCATGCCCTAGTCCGAATTATAAATTTCTATTGGTAATTGACCAATCATAATTCTTAAGGCAAGCAGGCCGAAGTAACACTGGTAAGGTACCACCCAAAATTGCCAACGGCAATTGCTACAATGTATCTATTTGTATCAATTTGTTTGTTGACAACAAACAAATTGTTGACCGTAGTCAATATCTAACTAATGCCCCACCCTCTGACGCGTATATGTAAAATCACGGGGTGATGCATGCTGTCTAGCTATAGCCATCACCCTGTCGCCTAGTTCGTCGTTGACCGGACAACGTTTAACCAACTTATGCCTGTCTAGTGTTGTCCAGTCAATTGCGAACTTGCCGGATACCTGTGGGTCATAATGTTTACCTTACCAGTGCTACCCGCCCATGTGACCAAAGTCAACAGCAGCAACAGAAAAACCCCTATGTCAAACCATAGCAACAGTGTGGGATGGGCGAAAAAACCAGGACCCGGGAGCCAATATGGGTCCCAGCCAAAAATTCCCACCCGGCCCCGAAGCGACCAAAATATCACACTGTTAACTAGGGAGGGGGTGGAGGGGAAAAACTTCTCCGCTCCGTCGCTTCGCAAAATGGCAGCTCGGCTGCCTCGTGGCCACCCCTTTTATAAGGGAGCTGGCCACGCCCCTAACTACCCGGATGCCTTCGTCCGGTGGGGGGGGCCGCAAAGAGCGCGGCGGCCATTTTGGCGCCGCGCTTGCATTGCAGGCGCACCCCCCAATAAAGGACTCAGACACTGATAAAAGTGGATAATGGCATTGGGCCACATTTATTGATTCATGCCCTAGTCCGAATTATAAATTTTTATTGGTAATTGACCAATCATAATTCTTAAGGCAAGCAGGCCGAAGTAACACTGGTAAGGTACCACCCAAAATTGCCAACGGCAATTGCTACAATGTATCTATTTGTATCAATTTGTTTGTTGACAACAAACAAATTGTTGACCGTAGTCAATATCTAACTAATGACCCCACCCTCTGACGCGTATCCGTAAAATCACGGGGTGATGCATGCTGTCTAGCTATAGCCATCACCCCATCGCCTAGTTCGTCGTTGACCGGACAACGTTTAACCAACTTATGCCTGTCTAGTGTTGTCCAGTCAATTGCGAACTTGCCGGATACCTGTGGGTCATAATGTTTACCTTACCAGTGCTACCCGCCACACGGAGGGGCTTCAAAGAAGGCTCGACGCCCCCCCAGACCGTCAGCTCGGTCAACAGGCCTGCTCACCAATCACCCAACAGGAGGTCCATACCTCCTCGCGACAGATGGACCCCATCCCCTGCATAAAGGTCATAATTTCGCAGACTAATGGCGGGGTGAGGGCTGACCCTCCCCCAACCCCTGCTGACAATGAACCGGGCCACAGCCCTGTTCACCATGCGTCTAGCCCGGTCAAGGGCCGGGAGGTCGAACCCTCCCCTATACGTGTGCCGCGGCACCACATCCGACCAAACAATGGTGGTGGCGGGCCACACGTAATGCAAGTAGGCGAGGTCGCCGCAAATCGCATGCTTTAGCGATAAGCCGGTGACCTGGCCCAAATCATTGCCCCCAAGGTGTATGATGAGAATGTCAGGCGGGTCAGCATGCCGACCTGAAAAAAGGAATGGCAACAGCTCCTGCCATAACATCCCAGGCTTACCATACCATGTGAGACTTGCGTATGCACCCAGTCCCAGTCGGGGTCCCCACTCTGTCGCCGCAGCGTAACGCGCTGCCCTGTGCACGTAGCTATGGCCCACCAGCCATACTGTCACCGGTGTAATACGACACCCAGGGTCTGTCAAGGGAAAAAACGAGGGAGAGAAAAGATGTGGTGACCAGGCTGGTACTCACTGTGGGAGAGAGCGGACATAAAATTGAAAACACCGCGAACCCCACCTTCCCATGCTGCGTATTTCAGCCCCGGAGTACCCAAAAGCAGCAGCAGTGGAGGCCGCCCCTAGTCTGAACGAATGGGTGCCGTAACGGGCCCCCGGGAGGCCTACATTGGCGAGCGCTTTGCCTGTCACCTTCCAAAACTGAAACTTAGTAAGGGGAGACCCATCTTGGTGACAGAAAAACAGGCCATGGTGCGTGCCACGCAGTGCAATAAACTCATGTAGGGCACCAACCGGACAGATGTCTGCCAAAGAACACCGTAGCAGTCTCACACCACTGCCTACGCCATGCTGATCCGTCTTAGAGGAGCGTATCCTCAACTGAGCCCAGTCTTTGGCAACATAGACATCCTCGAGTTCCAGTGCCCTACGACTTGCATCCGCCTTAGACAGCATCACAAGCTCGCTGATGCGGAGCGCTCCAAAAAATGCCACCGTTGTGGCTGCGTGAAATAGGGCTGCCTCATATCTATCAAAACAGAGGCCAGGCCAGCCCCAGGCCAGTTGGGTAAGATTAAATTAACCCCTGGGGAAATTGGGTGGCGGTCGTCCGAGCAACGCCCACGCTCCCGCCCCCACCCCTCCAAAACATGTCTCACACGGAAGTCAGCGGTACTATCCCCATGACCTCCCACCTTGGCCATAAAAGCCAATGCTGACAGCCTAGATGCTATGGTGCGAGGTGCAAGGCCCTGGGCATGCAGGTAAACCATGAACTGAAGTACATGGGTCACTGGGATCGGCCAGGTTTCTGGCAGCCGGGATTGAATACAGAAGGCTCTGAAAGAATTGAATGCATGGTGATACGCCTTACGCGTGCGTGGCGCCAGTGACAAGCCAATCGCCCGGTTCACCTCTCCTTGCCAATGGTCCATATCTCTTCCGGGAGTGGCGAGGGAAATTCCTCCGCATCCGGGGCCAAGGCATGGAACCGGGAGATCTGCAGGCGGGACAAAGCGTCAGCGATATCATTATTGACCCCCGGGACATGCCTGGCCCTGAACAGTACGTTGAGGCGCAGGCTGCGC